>JAEOAD010000029.1:18380000-18980000 GCA_036365145.1 Orientallactaga sibirica | reverse complement strand
TTGTAGTAATAGAAATTTGATATATAAAGGGTTGAATGGGGCTGAAGAGGTAGCTCATTGGGTAAAGTACTGCATGAATACTTGTGTTTGATCTCAGAACCCATGTAAAAATGACAGGTGTGGTGTCCTGAGATTGTAATCCAGCAAGAGACACACAGGCAGGAGATTCCCTGGAGCTCTCTGTCCAGCGAGTTTAGCCTACTTGGTAATCTACAGGCCAATAAGAGATACTGTCTCAATGGAGGTGGATGGTTTCCATAAGGATGACACCAGAGCTTATCTTGCTTATCTTCTGGATCCACACAGACACAAACATGTTTCCAAATAGACATGGATTACAAAAGGAAAATAAAGGGTTGGAATGTTGAGAGAAGTCAAAACTGGCTGGTCACCACTGTCAAGATAGTCATGCTATTGAAGAAGAGAGTGGGCTAAGAATGGAGACCAGAGAGCATTTTATGGGAATGGATGGCTCAGAAGTTGTAAGAAAAAGAATAGAGGCAGCAACTAGGTAAATGCAGACCATGGAAAGGGAGGGTGGTGATGAATGAGGACCAAGCTGAGTTGATGGTTATGTTGTAAGTTCTGGCAGAATCAAATATCTATAATGTAGCTCATTATTTGCTTTTCCTTTCTCAACAAAGAAGGAGAATAGTATTAATTACTGAGAATCTTAGGTGAACCTTAAAGTTACTGATCTATGCCAGGTTCTCGCTTATTAATAAACATAATTGTCCACTGAGATGGTGGATAAGGAACTCTCTCCTTTTATTCTCAAATAAAACTGCAGTCTGGCATACACATTCTAAGTCTTTTCAATTGCTTGGTATAGCATGATTACTCCAACTATCCACATTGCAAATTAATTCCAAGTTCCTTAAAAATCATTGACAATTTTTGTAAATGCATATAATATGTTTGACCATATTCACATCCCATTACCACTTCCTTCCAATGAAATGGGTCTTTTGACTAACTCTTTCCACTTCTACGTTGATGTCTTTTGGTGATCCGATGTGTCAAATCAGGGTTGCATGCCTGATTCTGGGTGGCAGGTTACTTTTAAGAGCAAGAGCATGGACTACTTATTATCAACTACATCACTGAAGAACATGTCTCCTCTTCACCTAGCAATCATTAACTGCCAAAAACTCCTAAGGGAGATATGAGGGCCTCATGAGCTTCACCATTTCCATGAAACAATGTTGACATGCATAGCCTTGTGCAGGTACAGACTGACTCTATGTGCTCATGAATGTAACAAACATGTTGTGTCTAGCTCTTTGTATCTCCTTATTGTGTGTACCTCCATATTTTTTAAATTTATTTTTGGAGAGAGACAGAGAGGGAGAGGGAGACAGATAGAGATGGACTCTCCAGCAGTCTCTCAGCTGCTGTGAACAAAATTCAGATGTGTGCGCCCCCTTGTGGGCAAGTGCGGCATTGCGCCCTTGCGTCACTTTACATCTGGCTAAATGTGGGACCTGGAGATTGGAAGCAGGTTCTTAGGCTTAGCAGGCAGGCGCCTTAACCACAAGCCATCTCTCCAGCCCTGTACCTCCATATTAATGAGGGGCCCTAGACCTGATCTAGTCCTCATTTGCATGGATGCATTAGCTTCATTTGTTTTTAAAGTTTCCGACCATGTCACTGAGGAGCTGTGGGTGATGGGTGACTTCAGTGAAGCTGTTGTCTAATGCATGTCAAAGAAGTTCTTAATAATAATAAATCCTCTGACAAGACAAGAGTACTTACTTCTGATGGCGACCGTTTAGTTTACAGAAATAAAGCTAACGTTCTCAGCTCCATTTTCAGTGTCTGGATGATTTTAATCATGCTGTTTGGCATAGAGTTCTATCAATATATCTCATTATATCTATATTTTGCCATCTATAGCTAATCATACATTGAAAATTTTTGCTAATTTGTAAGACAAATCAATGTCCTTTTTTGAATTTTTATTCTGCAGTCATAGGGATATTGTTACTTCACTTTGAATAAAGCTACTGAGAAAGGAAACAGTGCTCTATTTTCTGCAAATTAAGTGAATAACTGTTGCTATAAAATTGGTCTTTGTCAAAGTTCTAGGTTTTGAGAGAGTAGCATTGCTAGGGGACAGGGTTATTTTGTTTAGGCTCTGTCACTTGACAGTCTGTGTATGTATGTGTAGTGCAATGCCAAAATCTGTCCCAAACTGAGGTCAAGGTATTCATTTCTTGTCTCCTTTTGATTAGTTTTAGGGGAGTACATTTCCTTGGACATACATAATCAAACCTAAACCTGACTCATAGCCTCTATAAGTTTCTTGTATAGTTGTTATTTTTATGTACATATGTATGCATCTATATTTGTTTATATTATCTATATCTAACTATCTGATCTATCAATCATCTATCTCTTGTGTGTGCATGTATGCATGCTCATGTGCAACAACCCCACACATGGAGGTCATAGGACAAACAAGCTGTTGATCCTTGCCTCCCACCTTGTCTGACACAGTGTTTCCCTTATTGTTTTCCACTGTCATTACCAGCCCAGATGGCCTTCAAGATTTGGGATTCTGCTGACTGCCTCCCATCACCAGGTACAATGGGATTACCACAGCTTTACTGGGTTCTGTGTACCCTAACTCTGTTTATTAGGCTTGCATAGCAAGCCTTCTTAACCCTTAAGCCATTCCCCACTGGCCCCCTCCCAGAACTCTCCAAGCTTACTTCCCATCTGTTCAACTACACTTGACAAATTTCCTGCACCGATCAGAAAAGCTTGGGTTTGCACCCTTTCGCAGATTGTTTCTGGGCTAAACACACATTATGTATGCAGGCTTATCTTAGAGTCTATATTAGCTACTCCTTTCATAGCTTGAACCAAAATTGAAAACAAAAATTAGACCCAGTCACCATGAATGTTCATTAATTTACCCTCAGTTCCCTTCACAAACCTATACCTAAAAATATTAAAGCTTGATGTAATTATTTCAGTGTTCAAATTTACATATAAAACATATAGATTTGAGCACTCGAGAGATGGCTTAGTGGTTAAGGCACTTGCATGCAAAGTATAAGGACCCACGTTCGACTCTCCAGATCCTGCATAAGCCAGATGCACAAGGTGACACAAGCACACAAGGTTGGACTGTGCACAAGGTGGTGCTTACTTCTGGAGTTCAATTGCAGTGGTTTGAAGCCCTAGCATGCCAATTCTTTCTCTGCCTCAGATTAGATAGATAGATAAATAGATAGATAGATAGATAGATAGATAGATAGATAGATAGATTGATAGATTTTGGGTCCAGGGTTTACTAATTTTGCTGAATGCAATGGAAGGCCAAAATTACTTTTCTAATAAGGTAGAATTGAATAGATTTTATTGATTATGAGGACTGCACAAAATTTACTTAGCTTATATGTTAAAGAGATAATTTATGCCTAAGGATTCATAGGAAACTCATGTTACCTAAGGACAGAGTATAGAAGTTAGAATAAAACTAGTTATGAATATTTCTTTGACTTCCATTTCTGTTTGTATCACTGGTACACCACATATTTTCTTCTTTAAATATTGAATCCTGTCCTTCTATGTGCCCAAATAATATTTTAGAGATTGGAGTAGAGTTATTTGGAAATCCGACATTTATTACCAAAAGGCAAATTTCCCTAATCCTGAGCTTTGATGCACACATGTTCCTGAAGGAAAATCTTTCAGATCTATCCAAGAGAAAGCTGGTCCTTCCAAGATACTTCTGACAGCATACACATCATAAAATAAATCTAGATTTGAGGCAAAAGGAAACGGTGCTTTACTACTTCAGAGAATATATACTAAAATAACAACATAGAACAGTATTTTTCGATGAAAAATAAAACACACTGTATTGGGCAATGTAAATATAGAATTATGTAATCCAGAAAAAAATATTATTACAAGACAACCTATAATTGTTTTAGTTTGTCATCTCTTCTCATACAGAAGTGAAGTAAACAAACTTTGTAAATTTTATAATTTTATAATTTTGGTGAAATTATCTTAGTACTGCTCTAAAGACTTAGGGAGAGCCTATACTGGAAGATGCTGTCTTAAAGTGTAGGAGGAATCACTTGAAGTTAGAGGATGGAATAAAAGCAGAAATTAGAGAAGTGATCAAATGCCTTAGTAAAGTTTTCCTGTTCTACACATTCATCTGAGATATTTAGAACCTTTAGACATCCCAGCACTCGGGAGGCAGAGGTAGGAGGATCGCCTAGAGTTTGAGGCCACCCTGAGACTACATAGTTAATTCCAGGTCAGCTTGGACCAGAGTGAGACCCTACCTTGCAAAACAAAACAAGAAAAAAAAAAAAAAACCCTTTAGACAAATTATTCATTCCAATCAAGTATAAATTGAAACATTTACTTACAATTAATCTAATATTAATATCTGGTTTTATATATTCATATAGTTTAGTGTATAGTGAGTGTCACAAAAAAGTCAAATGCCACCAATAAGTATCACTGTGACATAATCATTTAAAGAAGCAGGAAGGAACACTGACCAAGCTTGACAGGATGATCAGGCTTCTTGATAATGTGCCTCTTTGGATGAGAACTGCAAGGTAATTATGAGACAAGGAAAACAAGCATGATCAATCCCAGAAGAAAAATCAATATACTCAAAGTCTAGTTGCAATGAAAAGCACCAAAAATATGAGAGATTGACAAATGTCCAGAGAGTAATGCATGGCAGACATGGTAAGAGAAGGAATGTCTCATGTTAAAGATTTTGACTTCAGAAGAGAAAAGTGAGTTATAAAGGAGAGGAGAAAGAGTTGGTGGCTTAACTACATTAATGTCTTTAGAAAATGTCCCTTTATAGTTGGGAAAGACAGATTGCATGGGAGGATGTCTCACTTACTTTCTCTTTGCTGTGAAGAAAATAGCTGACACAAGCAACTGAAGGAAGGAAAGAGTGTAATTTGACTTACAGTTTATAGGGGAAATTTCATGATAGAAAAGGCATGTGGTACAAACATGAAAAAGCTGGTAATATTGCCCCACAATGAGGAAGCAAAGATTGAAGAGTAAGTAGGGTGAGGTTATAAAACCTCAAAGGCCACTTGTTCCTACCAGCTTCTACATCCTAAGGTTCCACAACCTTCCCAAACAGCTGCACCAGCTGGTGATCAAGTATTCAAACATATGAGTCTATGAAGCATATTTTATATTCAAATCACAAAAGGATAGTTTATTGATTTGTTTTGATGCAGATATAATGATAATTTGACCTAAGCTGTTAAAGTACAAAGAGGGACAAGATGTATATATCTGACAACTGATAGTTATGGTGCTTCAAGGGGATGCTGGGTATTGTAGACAAGGGTGACACAAACACTGATGCCTATCTCTGTCTCACTTCTACCATTGCACAGGTGGCAGAACTTTTTACTGGTTGCAGGGATACTGGAATCAAGTGTGGTTTGGGAGGGAAAAAGATGATAGGTTCATTTATGATGAATGTGATTTTTGAAAAATGAGAGATGACACGTGGAATATTAAAATAAAGGCTGGAAAATTTTAAACAGTCAGGTTTATATGTAACAAAGTGTGAGTCTCATGGGGCAAAAAAAAATGGAATAGAGATGAGAAAACTAAAAAGGAGCACATAAATTAAGTAAAGGTGATTTTGTATAAGTAATTCTTGACATAGCTTAGAAGTTAATATTTAGCTACAAGCAATATAATTGCCAAGAGAAAGAAAGAAGGGCAAGTAGAGGAGGTTCAAGCCATGCCTGGGAAGATGAATGTACTCCTACAAGGCAAAGGTGGTCAAGGGATGTGGAAGCGACTGTGAAATTAAGTAAGGAAAACCTGGAAAGTAATTTTTAGACTAAAAACCATGGTGCTTCATCAAGAAGTCAGCCTTTATTACTTGTATTTTTAAAACATCTATTATTTAGATAAAATAATGATAATAACATTCACAAACTCAACATTTTCTGATATTATTTGTGTTTTCTGCCTAATTTTAAATACAGGTTTACATAGTTGATCATTACATTAGTGTAAGGAGATAATGTTGTAATTTAAGCTTTTATTCATGTACCATTGGTGCCAAATAATTTACCCTACTATAATAAAATGTTATTAAATATTTAATGGAAGTATGATATTCCATCAAGTTTTAGATCATATTTTTATTAAAAACACAGAAATGTATCAATGAGTTTTTATGTTCAGTAATCAATAAATGATTTTTATTGAATTGTACTGATGAAGTAACTAAGGTCTACAGTCCTGTTTCTATTGAACTCTTGAAATTATTTTAGAGAGATAGAAAATCATATTTGCCATTATAAAATAAATTGTTTTTAGATTTAAAAGTGAGCTTTTCAGATTGTTTCATTACTGAATGCCTCTTTAGTTTATTCATGATTTAAAAGCAATTAAAATAAATGTTGAGCCAGATGTGGTGGTATGTACTTGCAGTCCTGAAATTCACAGAAAGACTGTGAATTCAAAACCTGCTTTTGCTACATGTGGAGAATATGTCTCAGAAGAAAATTAGATAATAATAAAGTAAGTTTTATACAAAGGCTTATCACTCTATAACTGGAGACAAGGTTGCATATTACATAGTATTTTGAGCATATATAGAGATGATAAGATTTTTTTCATTTAGTATGGCAGTTCTCTGAGTCTGTCAGTATTCAGTAAATATGTCTGGGTACATTTTATTTCACTGAAGGCTACTTTATCATTGTAAAGTCAAAATGGTATGAATTCAACCTGTGTAATACAAAGCTATCAACTTTCTAATTTTCCTTGTACAGACTATTAGATCTTATGTCATTAACATCCAGTTTATACCCTAACAAAAATAGCAACTGCAATCTTGAACTAGACATTGGAGATATCTTTAGCATCTAGGTGTAACAGCTAGGCAGGATAGCATTGAGGCAGAGACAGGAGGATCCCTTGGGCTTGCTGACTATCTAATTGAGCCCATTTGATGAGCTATAGGTCCAGTAAGAGGCCCTGTCTCATAAAATAAGGTGGGCAGGGATTGAAGAAGACATTCAACCTCTACATCTGGTTTATACACATACACCTCCACATAGACAGGCACACACTCACACAAATGCATACACTCAAAGGCATCTAGGCTCTGAAACAGTTGATGTAGCCCATCAAAGGGGATTGTTTCTCCATGAAAGGATCAAAGTTGGCTTTAACAGTTTGATTTAAATAGCATTGTTTGCTAATCTGTTAAAAGCTAGGATTATATGACTATTGGGGATTTGTTCTACTTCACTGAATCTAAAAGCAGTGTTTTCCTCACACATAGATCACTATAGCAATGATAATTACTAAAATTCATACAGATGATGCTGGTCTGGACGCGACTCTGTGAGCACTAGACTCATTGACTATGCTAACCTTTTGTTTACAGCTTGTATCATACTAGATTTAGTTATTCTGCACATTTCCCTCTGAGTGTGAGGCTGTTTTAGAGCCTATTGACTTATCGTAGTTGAGAAAAACTGCCAGCAGATGGATAAGAAAACAAGAGGGTGATGAAAGGGTATCCTGAGAATTGCAGAAACACAATAGGAGAGAAGCTGGCTCTATAGATTTAGGGAGAGGTATATCTGATTCACATTATGGCTGTAGGCTGAGTTGACCATGTAAAATATGACCAGATAAAGACTTTACCTGTGTGTCATTAGTTGTCTATGGAAAACATATATTTTCTTGTTTGGATTTGAATCTAAAATTTCCTATAATTCTCTAAATCCTTTAAAATTGATTCAATTGTGTGGCCTTCTCTAAATACATACTTTCCATATAGTAGTTGACTTAAAGACTCCATTTGTTATAGGGATTTTAAACAAGTGTGTGATGAGGAACCAAGGTAAACATTCTTGTGCTCAGAACCACCTGGTCTGCTCTGACATGGCAGGTGTGCACAAGCTGCATGTAAATGCTCATGCAGATACAAGGAGTAAACACGAACTTTCATTTTGCTAGTCATCTATGGCATTCTTTTATTCTAAACACACATTTAAAAAAGATAGCTTTCACCAACTGAGGTGTTCCTTTTGGGATTAAAATTTAGAAGTCTTGAGAGGGAACACAGTGGTTCATTTAGCTTTAGTAATGCTGTAACTATGTAAATGTGTCAATCATATGTGGAGTTATACCACTCATAATTGAAGCTTTCCGTTATCCCCCCAAAATAATTTAGTTTGATTAGTTCATTTCACTTCTTTTAAATCCAGAGTTATATAATGTACTTAAAATTCCAAAGCATTTTTTCTAAGAACTTTTTGAAAATGAGAAAGTAATATTTAAGTGAACTGGTCGGTTAGAGGTGTCATCCACCCATGGGAGATGCAAAGTTTTATGGCAAATTCACCCTTTCTATGAAGAACCTGATGCTAATGGGACGACACTCTGAAGAGTGCATTATTCAGCCATCAATTATTTATGACCCAGTTCTGAGTCCAAATGGAATTTTGGGTTGAATGCAATGTTTGGTAAACTTTACCAGTATGACAAGACACAGGACACATGAAATTATGCCTGGTCCTAATTCCTTAAAAGACATGAGTAAAATTATCAGCATCACTCCTTCACTGTTCAGAGAGATGGCAGCAATACATTTCAGCTTTGTTAGATTTTGCCTCATTGCTGCCATTGGGACATGCTGGAATCTGTCAATTCAAAGCAATAGGCTACATCCTGCGTGTCACTTTCTCTGTTTTTTTAACTTTGTAGTTTGGTACTTTACTTCCTGGCCTTCTATTTTTTCTGTTTAATATGCAGTTTCAAGGACTAAACATCTTCCACTAGGTAATCACAATCACATTCTAAACATAAGTGGGCAGAAAATTACATATATATACATATATTAAGTCATAGTCAAGTTTACTGTGGATGTGGTTAGGAACACACACTTTGGAGGCTACCTGACACCAACCATCTATCTCTGGAATTTACTCTGTGTATGTGGCATATGAGAATATATATGCATGTGTGAATATGAATGGAAGGAATGTACACACAGGTGTGTTTGTGTGTTCATGCATGTGGGGAATAGAGGTTGGCCCTGGATACATTACTTGATCATTTTCCACCATACTTTTTGAGAGAGAGAGAGAATGTACAAACCAGTGGCCTCTCAGCTGCTGTGAATGAACTACAGACGTTGCGCCCCCTTGTGGGCAAGCACAACATTGTACCCTTGCATCACTGTTTGCTTCCGGCTACACGTGGAACCTGGAGATTAGAACTGGGGTTCTTAGGCTTAGCGGGCAGACACCTTAACCGCCAAGCCATCTCTCCAGCGCCACCATACATTTTTGAGACAGGGTTTCTCATTAACCAAAAGCTCACCAATTCAGGTAAACCACCCTGCAAACTTGCCCTGTGCATCCTCCTTTCCCCACCTCCACAATACTGGAATTATAGGAGTATGGTGACACACCTAGTGTTTAAATGGACTTTTAGAATACAAATTCAAGTGCCCATGCTTGTGTTTCAACCACTTAACCATCTCCCTAGTGCTGCGATTTTGCTTTTGACCATTGTTTACTTATATCACACCATAATGGCACAGTTTTACTTTTCTGAAGGTGGAGAGCAGCGTAGAAGAAAGAGGATAAGCACAGTCATGTAAAATATTTAAGGTGGCATTTTCTCTCCTTTTAGCCAAAGAACAGTGGGAGCTTCCCTCTACTATCTATGACTTTCCAAGCCATGGGTTTCTGACTTGGTTCTCAGTGTCAGGTATATACTCCCTCCCACTGAGCCTGGCTCATATCCAATCAGAAAGCAATTGATTACACCACAGGCTGTGTGTCAGTTTTGCACTGTTGTATATATCTTGCATGGCTGGTTGATTTTGTAGCCTGCAGGATCTCCTTCTTGTTCACACTATTGTAACTGTTATACCCAGCAGCTGACATAGCACTTTCCAGCACTATTTGAGCTAGTCAGCAGGGAGCTGGCTTCCTTCCTTCCTTCTCAGTTCCAGAGTGACCTCTCCAAGTCCTCTGGCTGTAGCCTATGGTGTTTCCAGCAAGAGGGTCTCACCATTTTGATTTGATGGGTAATCAAGTGCTTTGGCAATGACCTGCCTGCACTGTTTTGGGGATTCCTGACCAACAGTTTTTTTTTTTTTTTTTTGGGGGGGGACATAACCAAGTTTTGGCACTTGGATCTACCAGCAACAGCCTATTATTTTAGGATAAAGATTTCTCCTCTCCCCATGGGGTACGTCTGCATAAACTCTTCCTCCCTTTCTTATTAAGAGTTACATCTTTTAATTAGCTAATAAAGGGGAATGTTTCTATGGTATTTATTCATGCTACTGTTAGTTTTTTACATTTCCCCTTCTGCCCTCCCTTACCTCAGTTTTCCCCAAGACCCTCCACCTCCTGTGTTCCGTTTCTTCACTTGCTTGGCAAATATACCATCCTCTTATATCCCTCCCTGCTTCCCCTCACTTTTACCCTGTTTCTGTCTTACTTGATACCACAACTTATGTTTACTACAACTTATAAATGAATAAAACTGTTCCATGTTAGGAATAGTAGAAGAGAGAGATGTGGTGTTTGTCTATTTGAGCTTGTGTAACCTTGATTAATATGATTTTTCCCAGTTCTATCCATTTCCTGCAAATTGTCTTGTCTGTTTTCTTTTCATGCTTCATGCTGAGTAGATTTTGATTGTGTATATGTATCACATATTCAATATTCATTCATCAGTTGGTGGGAAGAGGAAAAGGAGGCAAGAACAGTTGCATAAGGTGCAAAATCCAAACTTTAAATCACATACCACAAGTGAGGCATGACTTAAAATATCAGTTTCCTGTTGCTTTTACTGTATTATATACCTCCTATTGTGCAGAAAGACTTAACATGTTCTTCATGCTAATCATATTTACAAGAGTGTTGCATAACATCCAAGCATGTTGGGTAATAAAAACAACCCAATTTTTTTTCTCTAATTGAAATTGTCTTGGTGTAGGTAATTGTCTTGGTGTCGATTGAGGATGAGAATCAGAGGAATATGGGATGCTATTATTTTAAACATCAGTAGTTAGCATAGTGTAGTGCTGATGAAAACAAATAGTAAGAGTAGCAATAAAATACCCCACATATTTAGGAAGTGGGAGATGCTATTTTATATAAGAACTTATTGATGACATTAAAAATACATACTTGACGATAGGCCATCTCCTCAGTGTTGTTGGGGACATATATAAAAATATATAACCAGAAGAAATGGTTACTCTACATTAAAATTTCATATTTTTAGCTTGTAATTATCTCATTGAGAAGTATAGCAGCATTTGGAAACATTCTGTATGAAGATTACTAAAACATGAAATCAGTGTTCAAATTTTCATTGGCAGAAAGCATCATTTTGAGGCAAAAATTAATAAAATGATTTTGAGATATGGTAAGTGGGAAATAATATGTGTCCAGCAAGCATATATGTCTGATCCTAACTTTGTCTCAAACAAGATATATATTCAAAGCTCATTGAGTGGAAGAAAATACAATGAGGATGTATAATAACAGCTTTCTGTCTGACTGGTGAGTCTGATGGTTTTATTTTTAACTTTACTCTTGGTAAGTCTTTGTAATGAGCACTCACTATTTTAGAAATGGTTCACATATAAATTGTGTTAGTTTTATGCACATTAAAATTACATCCAAAAATCTAGTTGTTTAATACAGTAAATAATATGTCTTCTTTATCTTAGCCTTAAATAACTTTTCCTTAAATCTAAACTTTCTGTGATTATACCCTGTTTTTAAATGCCTTTGTCTTAATACCTAACACAATTTCAGGCAGAGAGTGAACTATCAAATTTGGCTTGGCAAACAAGTAAATTTTATATTTATATGCAGACTTCACTGGAAGAGTTGAAGCAGACATTTAGCATACCTAGATATTTTCCATTTAATTAGTATTCAAGAGAACCAAGAATATTGGGGAATAATTTTCCTTGGCAGTGATTAAGACACTAAAGTAGAATTGAATATGTGGCCACAATTCTTCATTTTCTATAGAATACTCCAGCTGTGCTAATTTAGTGCATTATGGGAAATGTAGAAAGGTTATGATCATCTTTAACTCATTCTTCAACACTGTAGTGACAATATTTATATGATGTTATTCAAAATTTCACTTTCATTTTGTTTTTCTTCTTCAATGACATTTTAAGGTATCCTTTATTTCCATTATACAGACAAAAAATAAAATCAATTTAAATGTTTGAAGCTAGAAAAGACAAATATAAATGGCATGCTTATGCATAATAAAATATCTCAGGCAAGAGATAATTTAATCTGATACTAGTTCACAACCATGAAAGACAAGGGAAAATAAAGTATAGCATCTAAATACTTCTAGTCCATGTTGGCTCTGAACATCATGGTTAACGTCAAACTGAGAGTTCAGGAAAGATTGAGGCATCCATATGCTATAATTATGATAAGCAGATGCACACTTTACCCTTTCAAAAAATCCAAATGCATTGATTAATGTGACCTTCTCAGAAAGTATAATACCTTGAACATAGCTCATATCCTCATTTTGTGGGTTGAACAACTAACAAACCAAAATGTTAAATGTAAAATCTCACATTATAAATTAGTCCTGGTTTTGGATTGAATTTTATAATTATTATGTTCCTTTTGTTTTTTCTTGCTGTTATATACCTTAAGCTGGCCTAAAACTTGTATATAATCAAGGATGACTTTGAACTGAACTTCCCATGTTTACTTCCCAAATGCTAAGATTATAGGAATGTGCCTACAATCACAATAATTAAAAATGGACATTCATATTTGACTACTCTGTTCATTTTTACCTAATATGGCCCTGCATAATAAAATGGCAGGATAGTTGCATAAAACATATGAATTACTGGTTCCTTTTGATATCTCTCAATGCACATTGATCCTAATTTTCAATTCCAATGAACCCTAAAGACTTCTTTACCTCTCTTTATGAACCTTGACACTGCAGCAGTTCACAAATTTCTTCTCCTTTCTTAGTGTCAGAATGTCACAGTGATCTTTGAAAATATCTTATTTTCTCCTTTGTATGTCTTCAACAATTATGTTCTTTCAAATAATCTATGACTTTTGATGAGATGTCTCTGTCACATGCACACACTAGTTGAGGCTCACAAATTTCAACATGAAATAATTTAGAATTTAATACTGATCTAATTTTTGTAGACATTTTTATTAATTATATACTTTATATGGACACATTATGTGTTGGTACCAATGTTTCCCACTTATCTGCCACCATTTCACTGAGGGTCTTCCTCAGTGAGATTGCTGGTATTCCCCATGGGGTTGTGAGTTGTGAGAGCAGCAGCCAGTCATTTTGGAGTTGGATATGCCCTCCCAACCTATGGCTCTTACAATTGTGTCCCCTCTTCTTCAAAATTATCTGAGCCATGATGGGGGTGTTTTAAGTCTACTTCTGTGTTGAACTCTCAGGAGCTTCTGGTTTCTGCTTTGGTATGTGTTGAGTCTCCTCAGTGTCTCCATCAGCTTGGCTCAGGTTGTCAGAATTGCCATAGATGCAGCACTCTTGCTCAACTCACCAATTCCTCTGTGGTTTCACCTGGTCCCTGTCTGATGTGCAAGGGGATGTGTCTCCTCAGTTCATGTTATCTTCTGAAAAAGAAAATTAGATACTACAACAGAGAATGAGGTGGTCATTACTTAAATGGGATAAGCATTGATAATTTAAATTTAAATTTAAAGAGATTTTGATGGATATAGCACAACTTTTGGCCTAAGACTAGTGAGAGCTTTCCATTGGAGACCTTAATCTTGGTCTCCATAGGACTCTGACCTGGTTCCAGTTCCAGCTATGAGTTCCTTTACATTGAGCCAATCTATTATCATGTTGGAAAGCCAGTGGTTACCAACTAAAGCTGGTTGACACCATTGCATAGATGTGTACGTATTATGAGGCAGGTTGCTTTTGAATAGCAGTGTCCCCTGCTTGCTCATAATGTTTTTGGGCATTTTCCCCCAGAAGATCAAGTAGTGTTTTCTAGCACTACATGGGCTAACCATCTGTGAATTGGCTCTCTTCCAGATTCTAGCTGAGAGATGTTGTTTTGGTAATATGAGGTGTCTTCAGCAATAGGGTCTTACCTTTTACCTCAGGTTGGTAATCAAGTGATTTGAGGGACCCCGTATGTCACTATGATCAATATCTAAATGTGGGTAACAACTAATTTCTGGTACTGGGAATTACAGGCCAGAGACAATGTTTTAGAGAAAGGCTTCATTCCACCCTCTCCAGTGCCCTTCTTGCAGATGATCCCCCACACTTCTGTTGAGAGTTTTGTCTTTTAGTCTACTATCCAGGGGAAAGGTTTCTATTATAACAATCCATTTTGGGTTAAGTTTTGTGTGTATCTCCCCCAACCACCCTTTATCATCCTGACAAATCATTTCATCCCTATTGTATTGTCCTCAAGTTGTCTGTGAGATATGCCATCAACTCAAGCTGTTCCAGTTTAGAAACCACACATGAAGGAGAAAATGTGGCATTTGTCTTTCTGTGTTTGTGTGAGTTTGCTGAGTATGATCTACTCCAAATCCACCCATTTTCCTACAAATTTCATTATATCACTTTTTTTCTGCTGAGTAGAATTCCATTGCTTAAATGTACTACATCTTCATTTCACATTCATCCAATGATGGGAAACTGGGTTGATTCCCATTCTTAGCTATTATGAATTGAGCAGCTATAAACACGGTGGTTGAATAAACATCTCTGCAGTGAAGCATAGGGCCTTTAGGGTAAATGCCCATTAGGGAAATAAGCGGGTCAGTTGGTAGCTCTATTTTTATCTTTTTCAGGAGTCTCTATATTAATTTCCATAGTAGTTGTACAAGTTTGCATTCCCACCAAGAGTGAATGAACGTCCCTCATTCCCTACGTTCTGATCAACATTTGTTGTTTGACTTTTTGATGATTGCCCTCCTAACTGCAGTAAGGCAGAATCTCATAGTTGTTTTAATTTGCATTTCCTTGATGCTTAAGGATGTTGTACAGTTCCTTAAATGTATAATAACCATTTGTATTTCTTCCTCTCAGAGCTTTCTATTCAGTTCTCTGCCCCACTTTTTGAGTAGCTTGTTTAATATTTGTATTGCTTAGTTTTTTGAGTTCTTTGTAGATTCTAGATATTAGGCCTCTGTCAGTGGTATAACTGGCAAAGATTTTGTCCCATTCTGCAGGTAGTCTATTGGCTCTGATTATGTTAAAATTGTGCAAAAGCTTTTAAGCTTCATGAGATCCTACTGGTTGAGTGATTGGATAATTTCTTGGGTCACTGAGGTATTGCTCAGGAAGTATTTCCCTACTCCTATATCGTGGACAAGTTCCCCTATATTTTATTCTGGTAGTTTAAGAATTTCATGTTATACTGAGGTCATTAATCCCTTTTTTTGTAATATTTTTTGTTTACTTATTTATTTGAGAGTGACAGACAGAAAGAGAAAGAGGCAGATAGAGAGAGAATAGGCATGCCATGGCCTCCAGCCACTGCAAACAGACTCCTGATGCATGTGCCACTTTGTGCATCTGGCTTATGTAGGTTCTGGGGAATTGAGCCTCTAACCAGGGTCCTTAGGAATCACATGGAAATGCTTAACTGCTAAGCCATCTCTTCAGCCCTCTCTTTTGTAATATTTTTGATCAGCCATGAAAAAAGGGGTAACTAATAAATATTCAAAAAATGTTTTGAATGAATGATTTGATGTTTCAATCCACCTATGAAGTAATTTTAAAATCATTATCTCAGCATTCCAGTAATTTGTTCCCCACATGCATTATAAGCCAGAGTGACACATGTGACTCTGAATTGCTCATGACCAAGTAGATTAATCTCTAAGCAGGCATCACTCATGCAGGCTCTTTACTTTTGCTTTGCCAGAATTATTTTCCCAATCACACAAGGTTGCTTTAAAGATTTTTGGTTGAGTTTATGCTAATTGGTTTAGCACTTGATATTGAGAAATGGAAATTGAATCCATGCTCTTGTTCTTTTGAAGATGTGTGTCTTATTCTAGCAACAGCATCATTACCAGCTAGTTCCTGCAAGTGGCCAGGGAGTCTGCCAATTCATAAGAACATTTTGACAGAGGAAATATTTTTTTTTTTTCAGGAAAATACTTCATGCTGAGTAGGAAGAAATCCTTAAAGAAATCATCCAAGGATTTTTGGCTAGATAAAGCAAAATGTTCAACTTTTACTATCTTCTGTTCAACAGAAGTTAATGATATAGCAGGATTCTGTGTTCTATTATATGTCTTTAATCTCAAACTCTGCATCCTAACTCTTAGGATTTTCACGTGGACTGGAAGAATATGGGGAGATGTGAAGAGATGTTATCTCATATTATTTATCTACAAGTGCAAATAGTATAATCACACTTTCAATTTACCCACTATACTTCAATGCAGTTAGCTTCACAATTAAGTAGGTGATTAAATGCTATGGTATGAATATGAAATGTGCCCCCCACAGTCTCATGTGTTTGAATGAATACATTTTATACATTTTTTTTTTCATTCTATAGCTGAGGCTGGCTTTGAACTCATGATCCTTCTGCTTTGGTCTCCTTAGTAGCTGAGATTATAGCCTTGATATCACGATATTTTTTAAGGAAAACTATTTTAATTCCATTCTTTTTCATTAAAGTATTTTACTAAAGATACAGTTAGCCTTTTTAATGCACAATTTAAATGTAAAATTCATGTTAATAGAATAAGATTAGCTATTCTTATTATTTTTATTAAGTAGAAACTTTGTATGGGAACACCATATGTTAGTATGATCATTTGCCTCCTCCCTGCCCTCATTCCCTCCCCCTTCCTCAGTGGGATTTCTGGTATTCACCATGGGGTTGTGAATTAGGAGTTGTGAGAGCAGCTATAAGTTATTGTGGAGGGAGCAATGCCTGTGGATATTCCCTCCCACCCTATGGCTCTCACAATCTTTCCTCCCCCTCTTCCACAAAATTCTCTGAGCTGTGGTAGGTGTTTTTTCTTAATTTTTTTTATTGACAACTTTTATACTTACATACAAAAATGCATAATATTTGATATTTCCCTCCCCTGCCCCCAAACCCCTTTAGAACTCCAATCTCCATCATATCCCTTCCCTCTCTCCATTAGTCTCTCTTTTAATTTGATGTCATCATCTTTTTCTTCTATTGTGGTAGGTGTTTTTTTAAGTCTACTTTAGTGTGGAGTTCTCATCAGCTTCTAGATTTCTGTTTTGGTATGCTTTGAGTATATGCAGTATCTGTCTCCATCACCCTGGTGCAGGTTGTCATCCTTTCCTTTGAAGCAGCACTTTTGCTCATGTCACCACCTCCTCTGTGGTTTCACCACGGCCCTGGCTGATGTGAGAGGAGCACTTTATCTGCTACCAGAATATAGATTTTCTTGTCTTGTTGATAGATTTTGGTTGCCCTTGGTTCTCACTGTCTTATGAAAAAACAAAACAGATTCCCCAAGGAAGAGTCACATAGGCATAGGTTAATAGGAACAAGCATTATGATTTTAGAGAGATTTTGATGAGAATAGCCTCTCTTTTGACCAAAAACTACTGTTGCTTCTACTTGGAGTCCATAATCTTGGTTGCCATAGATTCTGACTCAGTTCCCAGTTTCAGCCTTTCCACCTAGTGTATCTCTTAGTCAATCAGAAAGCCCTTGGTTACCCACCTAAGCTGTGTACCACTAGTGAACAGATGTATACATATTTTCAGGCTGGTAGCTTTACTGTATCAGGGTTCCCTGGTTGCTTACAACATTTTTTTCTATTTTCCCCAAGCAGCTCATGTAAGTGCTTTCCAGTACTACATGGGCTAAACATTTGGAAATTGCCTTCCTTCCAGATTCCAGCTAGATCTTTCAATGTTCTAAGTTGACAGCATGTCTTCTGTAATAGGGTCTTACCTTTTACCTCAGGTATGTAATCAAGTTTAGCTATGAATTATAATTAGTTAAAACTATTCATAAAACAAAGTCAAAATAATACAACTTTTTCTGCATACTATTACTAATTAGACTCCTTGCTGAAATACTTGTTGTTGGGTTCCTAGTCTTTATTTTACAATTACTTATTATGTTAGCCAAGATCTACTCAAGAAGTATTTATGGTAGCTTATGTTAATGGGGAAAAAACAACACACATTTTTGCTTTGATTTTTCTTTCCAACATGTACCATCTAAGATAAATTGTAAAGAAGAAAATCTTGTTTTTGACTAGAATCACAAAAATGTGGAGATTAAGAAATATATGTACAGTCATACTAATACAAAAAGTTCACAATGAAATAGAGCTCTATAAACTGGGTTAAGTGTGGTTTCTCCTCACATGGGAACACCTGCAACAATGACAACAGATTATAATTCAGATCCAACAAGTCCCCCGGGAGAGTATTTCAAATGAGATGGTGCATGCTTCAAATTAATTGCAATTTCTGGAGTTCACCAAATGATCCAAGGGTGATACAGACTGCTTAATAATTGCCAATATAATCTGTCTTTGGTGAGTTAGGTCACTGAGGGAGAGCTTAAATTTATTCTTCATTGCAATCAAATGTAGGAAAATAACAAATTTTCCTCTGGCCATCTGGTAGGTTGTACATAAAATCAGTAAATGACTTCATTCTGCAAATCCCTAATTATTGTCCCACCATGTATAAAGAGGCTAAACAAACATCTCAAACTGTTATTCCATGAAATGAAAAAACTAAGTGTCAGTATCAAGAGGAGATAGAATAGCTACTCTTGAGTGCTAAACAGAAGAAACACTGACTGCAGGTACAGAGGTTTCCTCATTGCAGGGAAGATGGTTGACTGGGTATTACCACATGCCTGTGTCTTTATCAATCATTTTTCACCATTGTAAATCATTAAATAGTTTGAACCCATGATGTGTTACTTCATTAATAAAAATAGATAATGTGAAATAAGGGGTTCACTCACAAATATAGAATATGAAACCTTCACATGGTAATTATTGTCATTAAATGTTTCCACATACATAAACTATTTATAAGCAAATTCCCATGTATACTTTTAAATGTTTCTTCCTCCTTGATGTTCTTTTTAAATTTTTATTTATTTATTTGAGTGACAGAGAAAGAGAGAGAGAGAGAGACAGACAGACAGACAGACAGACAGAGAGAGGGAGGGAGGGAGAATGGGCACATCAGGACATCCAGCCACTGCAAATGAACTCCAGATGCATGAGCCACCTTGTGCATCTGGCTTACGTTGCACTGGGGAGTGGAGCCTTGAACGGGGGTCCTAAGGCTTCACAAGCAAGTGCTTAACTACTAAACCATATCTCCAGCCCCTTGATGTTCTTTCTGATACATGGAATGATACTTATGTACACTTTGCTTTGTATTTCCTGTTTACTTATTAGTTACCCAGTAATCTGATTTATGACTATCTAAGAGTACTATATTGTTCACCATTTGTGTCATTATGTGCAAGTAAAATTATATGCATACTTTTTCTCTCATATACATGTATATGTGGTTTCCCTCTTTTGCAAACATTTATTTTGTGACTTGCTTTTTATTATTTAAAAACTCCACATGGGGGCTGGAGAGATGGCTTATCAGTTAAGGCACCTGCCTGCTAAGCCTAAGAACACCGGTATTAATCTCTAGGTCCCACATTTAGCCAGATGCAAAATGATGCAAGGGTGCAATGCCGCAGTTGCCCACAAGGGGGCACACACATCTGGAGTTCGTTCACAGTGGCTGAGAGGCTGCTGGTGTGCTCATTCTCTGTTTATCGTCCTCTCCCTCTCTCTCTGTCCCTCTCTGTGTCTCTCTTGAAAAATAAAAATTAAAAAAATGGAAAAAATACCACATGGAAATATTTCAAGATCCTGTGGTTCATTTCTACCTATTCTTTAATCTTACATATTTTATATTTTCTTAACATTACTATTCACGATTCTACTGAAGGAATGTAAATTTATTTTGTATCTTTCATATTTTAATAAATCCCACAATAAGTTTTGTTGCATGTTCATTAAATATAGTTATTTCTATGAAATCAAAACAAACTGAGAATGCTTTTTCCAAGAACATATGCATTTCTGAATTATGAGGAATTTTCCAACTTGATGTCAAAATGAACTATTACAATTTATATTTTTATTAATACAGTCTTTTGGTAATTTGCTTGCCTATTTAATTTTCTTCTGTGTTATGATGAAATTGATATTTCCCAAAAGTGAAATACATTTAGACAGCCTATTATTGGTCACTGAGGAATAAAAACACATTTTCTTATGGTGTTTAGACATTTAAACTTCTTCCTTTTTGAGATACAATGATCATTTTTAATATTTTTAATTTTTACTTAATTTTTTAGTTGTACAATATATTTTATAGATATTAATGCTCTGCTGATAGAAATTTTTTTCCCAAATCTATTATTGGTGCATTTAACTTGTCAACAATACTTCTAAAAACTTTTTGGAAGGCTGGAGAGATGGCTTATTAGGTAAGGTGCTTGCCTACAAAGCTTAAGGACTCATGTTTGACTTTCCTTCTCCCATGTAAACAAGACACACAGAGTGACACAAGCACACAAGATGGCACATTTGCACAAAGGGATCCATGCATCTGGAGTTAGATTGCACTGGCTTGTGGCCCTGGCATGCCAATTCTCTCTCTGTTTCTTTCTCTCGCTCTCATTGTGCACTCTTGCTCTTGTTCTCTTGCACTTAAAAAAAAAAAAAAAAGCCAGGCTTTTGGGATTGCCTCAAAAAAAAAAAAAAAAAAAAAAAACAGTTTGGAATTATTTTTATTTTAAACATATCTACATTTTCTTGAGCAGTATTGCATTTGGTGTCCTTATTAAAATGCCCTTCCTGAACAGTAGAATTATTATACAAATAATTTTATAGATGGTACTTTAGTCAGAGCCTTAAGTTTACACATTTTTCTCAAATTCTTATAAATTCACTTTCAAAACTTCAAAATTATTAAATTATTTGTAAGAAAAAAATTATTAGGGAGAATGGTGAATTTGTGAAAATAAATCCCTCTCAGAGATTCTTCTTGAATTATTCAGAAATAGTTGGATCTTATCATTATACATGATGTAAGTTTATTTTCTATTTTTTCCATTCTTCTAATTAGCTACCTGTATTGATACATTATGTGATTTATGCTGAACTTTTTTTTTTACAGAAAATTGAAAGAAAATTTCATGACACATATTCAATGTACTGTACTGTAGTTTTATTTTTATAGTTTTGTTATTTTATTCTATTAATACATTATTATATTTAACAATACATTTGTAAAAATCAACTAGAAGAAATATTAGTGTGACAAATAACTACATAGTTTCCAAATAATTGTTGATAATAAATTGTGGTCCAATAGTGATGTTAGTACTCTGTCGTATTTATGAAGGGCTTATTCAAAATCTGGGAACAAATGCCACAGATTAAGATATGGTGACTGAATACAGGGTTTAATGAAGGTACTACTCATGGATCCATAGTGACTGTTGTAGTCAGCTTCATGTTGCTGTAATGAACATACCACCAGGCACAGTTTATAGTTGTCATGGGTTTATTTCAACTTAATAATCCAGGGGAAAGTGTATCAGTAGCAGAAGAAGCTGCCTATTTCTATATATCCAAGTATAAAGAAACTATTGCAGCACACAAACAATAACAAGCAGCAAGTAGAATTCAAAGTGCAGTCCCTACACCTTTGGAATAAAGTTCAGATCTGTCCCCCAAAACTCTATGACCCACTTAGATGCATTTTTCATAATTCTAAAACCAATGCCACTTGTACAGTGACACAGCCATTGTTAATCCAGGGGGAGATAAATCTTGTCCTTGACCCTTCAAAATTCTTTCTTTGGGCTGGAGAAATTGATTACCAGTTAAGGCATTTGCCTGGGATGTGAAAGGACCCAGGTTTGATTCCCCAGGACCCACATAAGCCAGATGCAGAAGGGGCATATGCATCTGGAGTTCGTTTGCAGTGGCCAGAAGCCCTGGTGTGCCCATTCTCTCTCTGTCTCTTCTATCTCTCTATCTCTGCTTACAAAACATAAATAATTTTTTAAAAATGAATAATTAAAAAAATTCTTTCTTTCACTCATCTCCTTTCAAAAGAGTTTGCTTTCCTACTTATCCAACCCTTCCTGGTTGGACTTCATCCTCAGGCATCTCTACCATTGTTTCTATGAAAGGCAGTTGACCCGCCCTTAATGGTGATAATCTCTTTAAGAATAGTATCTTTAATAACCTATACCCAGTCTCTGTGCCTGTAAATTTAAACTTATTTTAATATTTATAACTATCAATAAAATATATTTCAGTTCTAAGCCTTCTACCAAATACCACAGTTCATTACTTTTAATTTCAACCTTGATCAAACTCTGTGGGCACAGGCACAAGTACACTGTTGGCCTTTTTGGAAGTAGCTCAATTCCTTTCCCTTTGAAAGTTCATAAGCTAACTCAATTCTCTCTGCATTTAGCATTTTCAAACTCTCATCAGAATATCTCCTAAAATTTGGCTTACTGCTATGGAAGGCTTCTGGAGTTCCAGGTACCAAGTCCTGCCATATTCCTCCAGCACACAAGATCCAAAATACCAAAATCCACATAAGATTCATCCACAGCAACACCTCACTTCTGGTACCAATTTCTGTTGTAGTAGCTCCAAGTTGTTGGGATGAACTTCCAACAAGAAACAGTTTATGGGAAGAAGGATTTTATTTCTGTTAACCAATCCATGGGACCAACTGAAAATGAAGCTACTTACTTCCATATATCAAATCAGAGATTTAAAAAAAAAAAAAACTGTAGAAAACACCAATAAACAGCAAGCATAAACTGCTAGAACTCAAACAGCTCTTCAGATCTTTGGGCTGGAATCTCATCCCAAATATGCGAGGATCTGTCCAAAGTGGCACCTTCTCCAGCCAGATAGTTGGAGACCCAAGTTACAAGTTTAATTTTAATAAAACACTTGAATCTATGCTGCCATACATTTACACTATCACATTCAATATACCACAATGAGAAAGCATGTCAAAAACTATGTGTGTATGTATGTATGTGTATATATATGGAGAGAGAGAGAGAGAGAGAGAACACGCTTGAGATCCTCTGTGAATTCAAATGATATTATATGCATAATGTTAAGAATACAAACTACTTGTTCATCCTGTAACCAAATTTAAAAATTCTGTTGTGATTATTTCCATGTAAGTAATACTACTTCTTTGACTGGTATTGTCTGTGTCTAATGAAGCTTTTCTTCTTGCTTATTTCCATTTCATTGAATGAGTCAATATTGGCACTTTCTTGTTGAAAGTGTATCATTGCATTTTAGCACACATTCATGGTTATATTCTTATTGCATTGCCAGAAGCAGTTTCTCATCAGTATCTGGAAAAGGTTAAGGAATAATGTACAATTTAATATTTTGTCAAAAATGCATATGGACATCTTTTTCCACATTCCTCTTGTCCATACTTTTCATGAGTACATAGATCTACACATGCATGCATATGTATGCTTTCACATGAATATTTCTGTCAATTTTTAGAAATATACTAATTATTCTTAAATTTGTTACTGAGATGAAACCTTTTATCATTATGATAAAGGTTGTAATATATATATATATATATATATATATATATATATATATATATATATATATGATTTGTAATACATTCCCTATGCTTCATTTGGGTATTTTTAAGAGTTCTTTATTTACAATAGTTAATATTATTTAAGGATATTTACATAGAAAAATATTTCCCTAAATAAAATCATTCCATTTTTTTTCATTTATTCATCACAGAGCACTTTAATACTTCTGTCAACTCTGTTTTCTTGTGAAATTCCTGCTTTTACAGAGATAGTATTTACAAATACAAACATTTTTATATATTCTTTAGTTTTTTTTTAATTTATTGCCAGCAAAACTAACCTATAGATTTTTATTGCTGATTAGTCTATGAAATTTAACATTTGGTTGAGTCCAAGCAAACATCATGATAACTAGTAAACAGTACAATCCTATGAGTTAGCTTGTACTGTTCTGTGTCAAACTTTCCTCCAAAGTACAAACCCTAAATTAGTAAAAGAATCTGTTTTTTTTTTTTTTTATATCCATAGTTCATATACTTCAGTTGCCATATGTAAATATTACACACAGGTTGGATGTGATGGCTGAATTCTGTAATCCCAGTATCCCAGTACTTGCAAGGGTAAGGTATGATGATTGTCATGAGTTTGATACTAGCATGGACTACATGCATAATCCCTGGTCAGTCTTGGCTAAAATAATCCCTTCCCTCAAAAGCAACAATAATGATAAAATTACAAGATGAGGGGCTAGAGAGATTGCTCAGTGGTTAAGATGTTTGTCTGTGAACTCTAATAACCAAAGCTGAATTTCCCAGTACACATATAAGTCTAATGCACAAGGTGACACATACATCTGGAGTTCATTTGTAATGGATGGAGGACCTAGTAAATAAATTAATTACTAAATTACAAAAAATACAAGACATCACATGTTTATGTCATGGTAATAACTTTGAGATTCATAATTTTTTATGAACCTAGTGTTCATCTTCCTCTTCTTTTGGTAATTACCCTTGTAAAAAAAATGACACAGTTTGTTTATTACATTTGGTCAGAAAAGGATATTTGGATTATCTTACTGTATTGTGACGATAAACTTGGCTAATATAAACATCATAATGACTGCTGATTGCTGCACATCCCTGCCCACACTAGGTATTAGGTTGGTGTAAGTGCCAAGGTTGATTTATCCAGTGGTTATGTGGTGGGATCTCAGTGTAGATTTGCTTTGCATTGTCCTGGTTGCAAAGGAGGATGAATAACTTTAAAGTGATACTTAGCTATCGCTTTATCAAGTTTCACGAGCTAAAGATTTGCCTTTTTTTTTTTCTTTCCATTTAGCTTTGTTTCTTACTGTGGAGTGTTCAGATTTCTTTACATATTCTACTATAAGTCACTTTTAAGATATATGATTTCAAAATATTTTCCCCTTATTTTGGTTGGCTTTTTTTAAATCACTATATTTCTGTGAGTATAAAACTTAGCTTTGATAAAGGCCAATTTGCTTTTTTTTAAAAAAAAAGTCTGTGTGTGTGTGTGTGTGTGTGTGTGTGTGTGTGCATGTATGTGGCTACATGTATACATATATGTATGTGCATGTGGAGGCTAGAGTACAGGCTCAGGTGTCATGCTTAAAAATTGTATACACTGATTTTCAGCAGGGGATTGCACTGTGTTTGAGCTCAGCTAGGCCCAGGGATCCTGGCTTCTCCACTGCTAAGATTACAGATGCATATTCCCAAGCCTGGCATATTTATATGGATTCTGAGAATTGAAATCAGGTTCTCATACTTTTGAGGCAACTACTTCACTGATTGAACTGTCCTCTAAGCCCATTGTTTGCCATATTTTAAAACATATTTGACACCCTAAATTTTTCTTTTAAATTACACTTTTTATATTTAATGGGAATATTGTTAGGTTCTACTTGGTTTACTCTCTTGTTGAGTTGTCTTTTTATTCATTACCTTTTCTTTTTTCTTTATTTTGAACTATTACATAGATATTAGAACATGGTATGGTTTAATTTTATCTTTTACTGAATGCTTCCCTACCTATTTGTACAATTATTTCACAAATATTTGGTAAAGGCCAGTTTTTTCAACTACATATTTTTATAATTATATGCTAATGAATACCTAAATATATTTATATACATGGTTGATCTAGAAATTCATACTTGATTTTTAGAAGTTAGTTTTGGACATAAGGAAAATGGATTTCATTGAGTTTACATTGTTTCTTGAATTTATCACTCAGCAAATTAAAGGACCTTTTAGGCACCATTAAACTATTTATCAGCCATAGTTTTATTTTCCTCTGTTATTAAAATCACTATATATTAAACTTTCAGTAATATTCCCTGTATCCCAAAGACTCATTTTCCCTAATCTTTTTCCTCCTCCTTATTAGAGATTTCCTAACCAATATTTCTTTTTTAAAAATTATTTTTAATATTTTATTTATTTATTTGTTTGCAAGTGTAAAGAGGAGAGAGAAGAGAGACAGAGACAAAATTAGCACACCAGGGCCTCTAGCCACTGCAAATGAACTCCAATTGCATGTGCCACTGGCTTTACATGGATACTGGCAAATCAAACTTGGGCCATTAGGCTTTGCAAGCACCTTAACCACAAAGGGATCTCTCTATCCCCTAACTGATATCTCAATTTTAGTGTCTTAACAAATTATTTCACATTCTTCCATGAAGTCTTTTCATTATTTATTTATTTATTTATGTTTTTTTCAAGGTAGGGTCTCACTCTAGCCCAGGCTGACCTGGAATTCACCATGTAGTCTCAGGGTGGCCTCAAACTCACAGAGATCCTCCTACCTCTGTCTCCTGAGTGCTGGGATTAAAGGTGTTCACCACCACACACGGCTGTTCTATTCATTATTTATACTTTTTTGTTTATTGTTTATTTATTTGACAGTGACAGGCAGACAGAGAAAAGAGGCACAGAGAGAGAGAGAGAGAGAGAGAGAGAGAGAGGGAGGGAGGGAGGGAGGGCATGCCAGGGTCTCCAGCCACTGCAAACGAATTTCAGATGTGCCATCTTGTGCATCTGGCTTACGTGGATACTGGGGAATCGAGCCTCTAGCTGGGATCCTTAGGCTTCACAGGCAAGTGCTTAACCACTGAGCCATCTCTCCAGCCCTATCCATTATTTTTAATTTTAAAATTTGAAACTTTAACCTCAAATTCTGGATGGAGAATTGTGAACTTTGTTTAGAATGTATCTACAATTATTGCTTAAAGCATACCATTTTATTTCCAATAATAAATGTCCCATAATAAGTGTTCAATAAAAAGTATTTGCTAGGTAAGCTCACCTGCTATGTCTATGTGGGTACTAGTACTATAATTCTATACTATATAACAATCATGGCCAGGATAGTTTCAAATTGTTTAATTCATTTGTTTTTGTACTTATAGACCTTGGGAAATTCAGTAGAAGATCCCCAAATAAAACTAGCCAGGTATTACCAAAATTGGAAACTTATAAAAAAAAAAAAAAAAACTTAGTATAGTATAAAATATACTACTAGATTGAGAACATCTAGTTTTCATGAGTTACAATATGAGTTGGAGAAAATTCAAAAATGGAATGAAGAAGTGAAAAATGCCATAATCTTACTCAGTTATACAATTTACATCATTACCTTTGGAATATTTTTCTATTACCCACCAGCACTCTACTTCTGAATGGGGTCTAATCTGGTAACCAAAAGAACCCTATTGTACATTACAAAACGTAAGAATTCTCCATTTCTGATAAACATGTAACTTTACCATTGTTTGTTAGGATTGGTTTTGTTTTGCAAGTGATTAAACCCAGTAAATTTGCACAAGAAAAATGTAGAGCACAATGTCTCCAGTTACCTCAGATTACAGGGGAGTACATTTCAAACATGACTGGATGTAAATCCTCTTACTTGCATCTCTCATGTTTGCTTTCCTCTCAATGCAACCTTCAGACTTTCTTATTGGGAATGATTTTCAGTCATATCCAGAACTATGCCATCACAGTCTCTGAACAGAAAAGAATGTTCTGATTTTGCATGAAGTTTGGAATCTGTGGGAACACACTCACAGCTCACTCTGGAACATGTCAGGATTATAATTGAGAATGGTGTTTTAAGGCCCTTAATTTGAACTAACTGGAGCAAGGGCTTTGGAGGTTCCATGGGTCAACATGTTTGGAGGAAGCAGCTCTGCTTACATACTAGAGGCACAGGGAAGGAGGCTCCTAGTGAAATAAAAAAAAAAAAAAAAAAAAAAAAAAAAACCGCAAGTGCCATCTAGTTACTACAGTTGTCAGTTGTCATTCACTGTGTTTCTTCTCTGAAAACTTTACATGTTTTCTTTCTTTATTATTCATTTGTTTGTGCTGAACCAAGGATGGAACTTTGGGTTTCATACCTAAGTGCTCTGTCATTGTGTTAGATCCTAAGCCTTATTTCAATTGCAAAATAACTTTTTTTTTGTCTTCTAAAAAATAATTTCATTTTTCTTCAGTTAATTTCCTAGTGTCTTTACATATTAAATCATTTTTCTAATATTTACCACTTATTAACAATCAAAATGGATACTTCAGGTTCTACCTGAGTCCATAGCTCCTGCTTTTTCCAACTTCAGATGGTCTTTCACAATTATCAAATGAAATTCTGTAGGGATCCAATGACAAAGTAGAGGTCTATCACCTTGTTACTTGGACACAAAGATCTATTTACTCAAAAATTACATATTAATTATAAACATAAGTCAAGCACTTGGCTAGTCACAGGTCAGAGATAAATCATAAAGTACTTTATACCAGGAGCTACATACTGCTTGAATTTTCAAATAATACTCAAAAGTATTATATGGCATTGTAGAATATACATTATTAAAATGTCTACTCTATATTCCCACAAACTACCTTTAAAATATTACTGTAGCAGACAGCTTCAGGTTCGCTGAGATGAACTTCCAGACCAGGCACAGTTATGGAGGAAGGGATATTATTTATTGAAGCTTACAGATCCAGGGGAAGTTCCATAATGGCAGAAGTGGCCTGCTCTCCACAGGACCAGGCAAGAGAGCAGAGAAAACCAACCAGCCACCACAGCACACAGAGCAAAACTACTGCCAAAAGGTCACACAGCACACTTCAGGAACTCCTGCTAGGCACATTTGCATATCTTTACAATGGACTCTCAAACGATCACCACACCTTAAGACCGGGGGCCCCCAGTGACCTTGCCTCTAGCAAGGTGATTGCAGATGCAAACTATAAAATAATAAAACACTGAATATATTGGGGGACATATATTCAAACTACCACAAGTATATGACATTGTAGAATATACATTATTAAAATGTCTACTCTATATTCCCACAAACTACCTTTAAAATATTTCTATGCACTTGAAATGAAGATCATGCTTCCTAATCAATGTATCTTTTTTTATTCTATTAAGCAACTTGTGGTGTCAAATCCTGCAAAGCATGTTGAAACTGTGAGTTATGGAGACTAAATTGAAATTCTTTCTGATATTCAATGATTAATCAAGAAACTATAAACATAGTGACAGCAAAAATTAATTTATCTCTATTTTAACTTGGATTCCCAACTCATGGCTTCTTCCCTACCAATTCTTCTTCATTCCTCTTTTACTGCCTATGGCAATAAAAGTATTTAAAAGGTCAGTAATCATCGTATGAGCTTGATTGTGATAATTTTGTACTAATTCAGCATTTCAGTTTTTAACTGATGCCCTGAAAATGGTTACTTACCCTTTAGTAATGACTGAAAATGTGCCTCTAGCATAATCAACTCCTTTCATGTATCAGACCATGCTACCTTCATGGAAATATTACACCACATATTTTGTTATCAAAATTTTCTAATTAATTTTATGAATACTGAATGGTTGCTTTCTTTGGAACTTGTAAATTCATAAATTACAGAGATGCACTTTTATTTCCTAAGCTATGTTCTTAGCCAATACCCAATCTTACCTCTGTAAACAATTCATGATTCAGGTTGTAT
Source organism: Orientallactaga sibirica (assembly GCA_036365145.1). NCBI lineage: Eukaryota > Metazoa > Chordata > Mammalia > Rodentia > Dipodidae > Orientallactaga > Orientallactaga sibirica. Next base: position 18,950,258 of record JAEOAD010000029.1, on the reverse strand, counting down.
CACATTTAGTGTATAGTAATATCAAATCAATGTATGCATTTACTGGAGCCAGATAGATAAATGTTGAGATATATATTATATTGTTTATTATTCTCATGGTTGCAAAAACACTTGAAAAAGGCAACTTGAAGGAGGGCATGTTTATTCCAGCTTACAGTTTGAGAGTACAGCCCATCATGTGGGGGAGGCTGACAACTTGATCCTGAGGTGTCTTGTCATGTACATTTGCAATCAGGAAGCAAAGAGTGATGAAAGCCACTGCTCAGCATTCTTTCCTCTCTGAATGCAGTCTGGGAACTCAGCTACTGGGAGGGTACTTTCTATCCATAGGGTGGGTCTTCCCATATTATTTATCCTAATCTAGAAACTCCATCACAGACATACCCAGAGACTTGTTTACATGGAGATTCTAAATCCTATCAATTAAAAATTAATCTTAACACCACATGTAACAACAATGTAGTTGACTCTGTCATCTATCATTTTGAGAATTTCATTGATAACCTGCCTCTTTATTTTATTTTATTGTTTATTTGAGAGAGAGGGAGAAATAGGGGAAAATGAATATATAGAGAAAAAGAAGAATGGTTGCCCTTACAAAAAAAAAAAAAAAAATCATATACATGTGCCACAGTGTGCAGCTGGCTTTACTTTGGTTCTGGGGAATTGAGCTTGGGTCCTTAGGCTTGGTACATAAGCCCCTTAACTGCTAAGCTATCTCTCCAGCCCAATAACCTGTTTCTTAACAGCATATTAGGATGTGGAATATCCTGTTTCTAGAGGTCTCTTTTATTCTAGATTAACCTCATAGCCACAGAAATGCCATTGTATGAAAATTTAGATTTAGATTTATCATCTTGAATGGGTCTCCCACTTTCTAGATCATTCTAATTAGTAAACAGAACAACAGGAATTGGAGAAGATACATGAAGTGTGCAGGTTAAAAACACACCATCTCTTCCCATGATACATTCTGCTCTGCTGGGGAATGCTAACCCATTTTTCTTCATGACTCACATCATCTTCAGATGAGGAGGAATCCTGGAGGAGAAAGCTGGAATCATTGCTTAGTCCTTCTCAAACCATTCATCCAATATCCTTGATCTGCACTTGATTCATCTCAGATTGGATATATACTCAGGGTACAATGGTGGTAGATTTTAAAAGTCAAGGTTCTAGATATCTTAGCACTTACACAATCTTTATCACTTTCTGTACACTTTCAGAGCCCTATTTTCCTCAGCACAAATGGAGAACCCTGTTAAAAGCATTGTCAGTAAATAGGACATATTTACTTATGTTTTTAACTTACATATTATTGAACACCTGTTGATTGTCATGTGCTAGTCTAAACAGTAGATTAAAAACTATGATTTTTGTCATGCAGTCCTTAGTTACACGGGAACGACATATTAAGATAAGTGCATGAATAATATAAGTAATAAAATATTATACTATAATGCAGTTTTTTATTAAAATAAAGGAAAGATGGCTAAGGAGTTAAGATAGCTTAGTGACTAAACTGCTTGGTGCAGATCATTAGGACCCACATGTGCCTGGAACTCCAGCACTTTGGAGGCAAGAATATATCCAGGTATTACTGGTTGGCTGGTTTATTCACTTCAGGCCATGATAGTTCTGGAACAATATGCAGTCTTAAAACATAGTGCAGAGAAAAATTGAAGAAGACTCTTGACGTTGATATTTAGGCTCTACAGGGACACATATACATGTGCATGTACATCTCCCCCATATATATAAATATCCATGCTCACGTACATGCACACACTTTTATATACAAAACCAAAATAAATTAAATAAGGAGAGAAAAGGATGTAGCAAGTGTGGGTATTCTGCTTAGGTGATTTCCTAAGAAATTAGCCTGGGAACAAAGACCTAAATGAAACAGAAGATCAAGCCCAAACAAATTAAGGGCCTATGTTAATATTTATTATTAATTCAATTTTATTTATTCTTGCTTATGTGTGTGTGTGGTGTGTAATGGGGGTGTGTGCTTTGTATGCATACTTGCCTGCCTTAGGGGTCACTTGCCTACAGAGATAAGTGAAATGTTAGATGGCCTGCTCCATTTCTGTTCTGCCTGGTCTTTCTTGAGCCAGAATCTTCTTTTTACTGATTCTGGAATTTGTGTGACTTTAACCTATTTTCATGTCTCTTCTCCCTTGCAGGACTGGAGTCATAGGCACCTGTTTTATGTGGGAACTTAAGATTTGAATACAGGGAGTCTTAGGCCTACATAGACCATCATCCTACTGAGCCATCTCTCCAGATCTGTGTTAATGTTTGGTTTTGTGCAGTTGAGTATCTTCAAAATTATATATGTGTGAGTCTCAGACAAGGGAAGCAGGGTAATTTCTTGTAATAATGAGATAGGCAAAACAGAGAAAATCTACAAAGTAATACTTGTCAAAAGTCTCTAGTTCAACCACACAGGTGCATAAAGTTCCTGGTGCCATTAAATATCTCGTTAGAGATGTGTATTATTGGTTTTTATTCAGCACATGTATGTAGGTAAGGCAAATGTACTTGCATTTATGTACATACATATGTGTTTGGCTGCACCAGAATCTATGTGCATGTCAAGTCCAGAGTTCAAAACCTGCTTCCCTTCGTTAATTATTCTCCAACATTTTATCACTATTATAATTGGAGAGGCTTCCACACTGAATCTAGAGCTCACCAATTGGGTAGATTAGCTAACCAGTGAGCCACAGGGTTTCTTATGTCTTTGTCTCCCTAACACTGGGATTAGAGGCACATGCTACCACACTTGACTTTTATGTGTGTGGGTTCAAACACAGGTCTTGTGGTAAAAAATACAATGTCTGAGCCATCTGTCCCGTCCTCTGATAGGGACTTTATAAATGCCAACATATTTAAGAAAAGTCTTTCAAAATAGTATTTTCTTGGCTAAACATGAAATATTTCATAAGTGGATGAACATTATAAAGAATATTAAGGAGCCAGGCGTGGTGGCGCATGCCTTTAATCCCAGCACTCGGGAGGCAGAGGTAGGAGGATTGCCATGAGTTCAAGGCCACCCTGAGACTACATAGTTAATTCCAGGTCAGCCTGGGCCAGAGTGAGACCCTACCTCGAAAAACTAAAAAAAAAAAAAAAAAAAAAAAAAAAAATTAAAGAATGGAGTGTAAAACATTTTTACAGTAACAAAAACGTACCTAGGCATTAAAAAATATCTAACTTCAAAACCTAGACTGAATTCAAATAATAATCATGACTTCAGTTATGAACACATATAAGGTATGTGACATCCTTCTCTGACTTATGTGTAAAGTTAAGATCTACTTCAGTGATGAGGTCATTGGAGCCTCTCTGTCCCTGGATCCCTTGTTTGGTAGGAGTTGAGTGTTCTCTCTGTCTATCTCCTTCACCCTTGTGCTGATACCAGGTTCACAAAGAAAGCAACGTTCTTGCTCATTTCCCCAGTTGGAAGCTTAATATTGGACAATGAACTCATTTTTGGGTGGGGTATTTTTTTTAAGTTTTATTTTAGATAATGTTCTTCAACATAATAATCAATGGGAAATAATATTATAATAATTTGTAAAACACTGATATTGTCCACTGAACCCATTTTAAACAACACATAACTGGAGTTGGGTAAGAACAAGTTATCTTGAAATCACATGGTCAGTCAATGTCAGTGATGGGCAGGTGATCAGTATTCTGAAACTACCATTACACACACACACACATGCACATACACACACATGCACACATGTACACACATTCCCACACACCTCTTAGTCCAGGTTAATGGCCATTTTTTGGATATGATTCTGACTTGGTTCCCAGTTCTAGCTAGGGGTACTGTTACACTGAGCAGATCCATTAGCAATCCAAGAGCAGTTGGTTACCCACTATGACTGTGTGCCACTATTGCACTTGGGTGAGCATCATGTCAGGTTGTTTGCTGTTTTTAGCAGCCACTCTTTATTTTCATAGTTACGAGTTTTAAATATGATGTGCTTTGGAGAGTTTCTTCTTAGGTCCTGTTATTTATTTATTTATTTATTTATTTATTTATTTATTTATTTGGTGTTCTATGAGCTTCTTGTGTCTGGATGGGTCTCTCTTTTGTGAGATGGGGAAATTTTTCTTCAACTATTCTATGGAATGTGTTCTCTATGCCTCTGGCCTGGATATCTAGATCTAGATTTTTGGTCATTTTGGGGTATATCATAGTTCTCTTGTGTTCTGTTCCCATGATTTTTTGAACTTAGCAAAGTTTTTGGATTCCCAATCAGTTTTTTCTGACTTGTCTTCCAGCTCAGAGGTTCTGTTCTCCACATAAGTGACTCTGTTAGTGAGGGGGTGGTTCTAGAGATGTTTTTAATAGCTCTATTTTATTCTTGTTTTCTGTTTTTTTTTTTTTTTTTTTAAAGTATTTATGTCTTTTTCTTTCTTTTTTTTTTTTTTTCTGATGTATGATTTCAGGTCAAGGTCTGATTTTCTTGATGCTTCCTGCAATTCATTATTGCATTTGATCATTTCTTCAGTAAGCTTAATCAGCTGGTTATTGAGTTGCTGTATTCGTTGAGTCACCTTCAGTTAATTTATCTCTCTTCAGAGGCACTGTTTTCTTCAATTATGTTAAGCTAAGTGATAAAAACTGTAGGCTCTAAGAGGTTATTCTGCTCCATTTCATTTATGTGATTGTAGGTTCTTTGATGATTTGCTTCAAGTTCAGCATTTCACTTCATCAGGGTCACATAGCTTGTTGGATTTTCATTTTGGGATTAAATTTCTGTTGGTTTCTCTATGCTTTCATTGGAGTCTTTCATTTTTGGACTAGACATCCTTGATGGAGCTCTCTGTTTCCTGAAATTAGTGTTTTTTTGTTTTTTTTTTTTTTTTTTTTTTTTTTTTTTTCCACTGTGGTCCTTGGGGTAAAACTCTTTATTTTATTAAGGAGGAAGCAAGTATTTTTTCTTGCAGGATTTTCAGTGAGTCTTCTGTTTTGAATGTTTAGTGAATTGGAGTAGGATGGGGTTATAACTGCAGAAGAACAGATTGTAGAGTTTGCAAGTGCTTCAAGGGTACCTGGGGAACTGGGAGTTGGTGAAGTAGGAGCTCATGCCTACTCTCTCCACTTGTGCACACTCTTCAGCACAGGTAAAGTGGGGGTTGGGAATCAGGAAGCAGGAAGATGGGGAACCAGGAACAAAAGCCAAGCTTCCACAGTGGCCTGCGCACCTTTTTGGCTCAGAGGAAAAGGGATTTGGGGACCCAGGGCTCAGTCAATCAGGAAGCAAGAGCAAAGGGCCTGCTTCCAGAGTATACATGCATGGTCCAGGCTTCCCCAGACCAGCAGCAGGGGTACCAGAACTAGGGAACTCGGAGGTGGAGAACAAACCAGGAGTTCTGGCCTACTCGCTTTGTGGGCACACCCTCCAGAGCAGGGGATCCAGGGCTTGGTCCAAGAGGAAGGCGGAGCCAAAGGCCTTCTTCCGCAGCATACATGTATTGTACAGACTGCCCCAAGCCAGCAGCAGGAGTATTGGGGCCAGGGAGCTGGAAGGTGGGGAACTAACAGGGAGCTCTGGGTTACTCACTCCATGCACACCAGAAAACCACTTCATGACAGTAAAATATACGGGACATTACTTTACCGTGGATATCACACTAGGGGATTCACTATTTCTCCTCACTCAGCTCACAAAGCCACATTAGGAAACTAGCATCTTATGATTTAAACATTCAAACAGTGGTGTTGGGAAGATGGATCAGATAGTAAAATGTTCACTGCACATGCATGATGACCTAAGTTCAAATTGCCAGTACCCATGTGCAGCTGTAATCCCAATACTGAGGATTCAGAGGCAGGAGAATCCTTGGAGCTCACTATCCCACTAATATAGCAAAATCAGTGAACTCTAAGAGAGCAAGAGTGTTGTATCAAAAGAAAAAAAAAATGGTAAAGGATGAGGAAGGCACCTGACATCAGTCTCTGGCCTCCATATCCACATGCCCACCAGTACATGTGCACCTGCATACAAGTGTTAGTATGCGATACAGTGTTGTCTCTGTCTTCATCAACAAGATGTAATTTTTCCTTTAATTTTTGTAACCCATTGCTTGAATAGGATATTTTCCTTTAAAAACAAGAAATGTTGGTGAATCAAAACATGTAGAGAGAAATCTTAAATTGAATCACACTATTTTTATACTAGATAAAATTTCATTTTGATATTTTGACAAATCAATCATTGCCTTTTCTCATAACATAAAATATGGCATATTATGTGGAGGTCTGAAATTAATTTCAACACCAAGAAAAAACAAATATTAAACTATTGATATAAATTTTTAATAAATATCTTTACTGACAAGTTGAGGTTAAGTTTTTGTTCACAACAGAGATGAGTGAAAAAGTAAAATAAAAATTGACCATTATTCAAATATCTAAAGAAAGCAGCAGCTATATTGAGATGGTATCTGCATATATATATATATGTGTGTGTGTGTGTGTATGGCATATTTGTATGCATGTACTTACAAAATAGAGAATATAATATATATTTTATTATATATTATGTTCAGCAAAAATTTCTCTACTTAATTAAAGTTTTTGGTAAGAGTTTTACTTAACAGCTTATCTGCTTATGATTTTTTCATTTAAAAAATAATTTTTTGTTTATTTATTTATTTTATTTTTATTTATTTTATTTTTCTAATGGAAGATAAAACTCATTGAGAGACTTTTTCTCTCACCACTCAACAAAATATAAACAATTAGTAATACTTCTTTGATTGCAATCAGCAGTATTCAATCAAGAATTATTACTTGGATACATGTCGGTTCCTGTGGGTGGTTAAAAAAAATCCCATGAACCATGTGGGCACATTGTAAGAAGCAAAGACTAGTGAAGCAAACAAATAACAAAACAGCTCCCAACTTTCTGCCTAAAGCTGATTCATTCTGGAAAACAGATTCTCCACCTGCAATTCTGTTTTTCCAGATCATCCCCCTCAAAGTGACTTTTATAAAATACTCATGTAAACCATTAATTCCATCATCTAAAGTTCCAGCATAATCAAGTTTGCTGTTCAAAGGGGAACAAGAGTTGGTCAGATGTGAGCTTGCTCTCCAGCCACCTGCTTCATACTTCACCAAGTTCAGGTCAGCTCTTTATTCAGCTTCTGATGGTTTCTTCTCACTTATACCTAACAGTTGAACTGGATAATTCAATTCACTGTTAGGATAATAAGCTTTTTTCTACCCCTCGGTATTAGTTACTTTTCTCATCCCTGAACTGAGGGGACGAGAAGTATATTTTTAAAGTTATAGTCTGAGGGCATACCATCCACCATGGTGGGTGGCAGGAGCACAGAGAAGCTTAATTATATGTATATCGGCAGGTCAGGAAGCAGAGAAGAGGAATTCCAGCTCTCAGTTGGTGCTTTCAATTTCCTCTTCTCATTCAGTACATAAGTGCAGCCCATAGGACAGTGCCAGGGATACTCAGGATGGATCTTCCTCCCTTGCCTAATCCTCCCTGGAATTGCCCTCACAACCATACTCAAAAGGAAGAACTCCTTAGAGTCCTATATATTTCTTAATTCAATCAAATTGACTATCAAAATTAACCACCATATGTTGTAAGATCAACATCCTGGTCAATCAGGCCATTTGGAAAAGTTGTTCACATTGATCAAGCTGTAAAACAGCTGGCCTCTCCCTGAGTTTATACTGACTTTCTTCTCTTCCTTTCACAATTTTTTTTTTGGGGGGGCAGGAGAGACAGAGAGAGAGGGAGAGGAAGACAGGAAGACAGAGAGAGATGGGCGCTCCGGCAGCGTCTCAGCTGCTGTGAACAAAATCCAGATGTGTGTGACCCCTTGTGGTCAAGTGTGCCATTGCCTCCTTGTGTCTCTTTGCATCTGGCTAAATGTGGGACCTGGAGATTGGAACCAGTGTTCTTAGTGTTCTAAGCCATCTCTCCAGTCCCCCTTTCACAATACTCTTATGAGAGACTCCAACCTTCTCTTTTTCCTGCCCTGTGCCAAATGTGTGTTTCCTCTCAGAGAATTTATGCACACTGCCTACATACCACATAGTACCACATTTGTTGGCATGCCCAATACCTTCAATAACACAGGAACCTTCAGCATGGTGTTGTGTTTGTACAACTTCAGTATAAATATGGTACAAGGACTTGTCATTACTTAATTTTTTCTTTAGTACTTAGCAGTGTTAGAGACACTCTAGATATTACAAGTCTAGTTTCTTGGGTTTTATTTTCATTTTAATTTCCAATCACCCCTTCTGGAATGCTTCACTTCCCAAGGATAAAATTTTGTTTCTAGTGTGATCATATGAGTATACCTCCTTTATAAGATTCCTAGTTACAGTATATGTTAGATATCCAAAATATCTACTGAAAAAAAATCATTGTTACTGAGAAACTCAGAGGGCATGCTGGGTGTCAAAGTACACACTGGCATCTCAGCATATGGGTGGTGGGGACTGTATGATCAGGTGGGGAAGGGGAAGGAAGGAGAGGTTGTCATTTATGAACACTTGGTTATGGATTACACACTTTCAGGTAAAACAAAGACAGTGAAAAAAATCAAGAATGCAAGGAAATTTCCTTCTACTGTCTCAACTTTCTTTGGGGTTAGCTGGAAAGAAGATTAAATCAAAGGAAAAGTGCATCACAGAACCAGAAGAAAATCAAAGGGGTGTGATTGTTCATCAGATCAATATTATTTGAAATTTCATATACCTAGTTTTCAATGGGTTTAGATGGCTATGGGGGATATGAGAAATTCCATTTCATTTTGTTTTACTTTATTTTGTTTACTAGGTACCCCAAGATGTCTTCTAACTAGATTATCTTACTGTGCTAGCCATCTGTGTTGAAGGTGTGCTACACCTTGCCTGGACCATGCAGGCAAATATTAGGGAAATATTGTGATTTTTTTTTTTTTTTTTTTTTTTTTTTGTAGAACCTCATTGGGTTGGGTTTGTTTTGGTAAGTGGATATTCAGTGTCTTTTTTTTTTTTTTTTCTGTCATAAGTGTGTGGGAAACAAAAGCTCCTGTAGGAGTCCAGAGGTAACTATTTCTTTGTCCAGACCACACTTTCTGTAGATAAACAAATTTTATGCTAGGTGACAATGGAGGAAGTAAGAGAAGGTCTCAGTGATCTTGATCCTGGAATAGATTCCCAAGACTCTCAGCACAATCTAGTAGTCTTTAAGGTATCATTTTGCAGAATCCTTAAACAGAAGCACCCCAATCCCAGACCAAGGTTCCCAGATAGCTGCTGGACTACTCCATGTTACCTTCTCTCGTTCAGGTCTCTCAGATCTCTACTCTAGGCTATTCTATTCCCAGAGAGTACACAGAACTTTTCTGAGATATCTGGGATGAAGTAAAGAATCCATCTGTCAACTTGTTTCAATTTATGTGCCAATTGTGTACACTGAAACTTCTAAAAAGGGATAAATCAACTGCTAGTTCCATGGAGTCCTATAACTTCTTCCAACTACAGCATTTGTACACCATAGATCATATCTCAATCCACCCTCCCTCAGGATCTCACATTTTCTTTATGAATATATAATATATTGGGCAAGATATAGTTTCAGTAACTCTCCTTGCAAGGCTTCAATCCTTGTATCCTCAAACTATGACCTGAAAATATTCTAATGAAATGGTAATGAATGAAAGAAGGGGAAGAAAAAAAAATAAATGAAAAAGGAAAGAGGAAATGAGAGAGGAGAGAAAGCAAAATGGCATCTGCCTCTGTATGACTGGAAATTTCCCTTTGTAAGTACAGAGTTGTAAAAATGTCAACTTGAAGAGCAAGCTACAGGATTCTCACTGGCAAAATCACTGAACTCTGTCAGCCATCACAGCAAAGCAAGCCTGGCTGCTGTGATTGTCTGAGCAGGGGTTTTATGTGGCTGGGGATTTTACAGGGCTCTTATTCAGTTAGACTTAATAGCAACAACCTTCACCTACACCTCTGAGCTCACTTGGACTTTAAATTTAACTTAATCTGAGGTTATATCAAGCTGGCTATGGAGTTAATGGATAAAACCTATTTGTTGAAATTATAACTTTTATTACCAAAAATAAGAGGTCACCAAGGGTTTAGCACAGTATGTAATAAGAAATTCAGTACCATGCCTCTCAACACATGTATTTTGATAAAGGAGATTCAAGCTATAAATCCTCCAAGCTGCCTTTCCTTCTTGTGTATTTTTACTGCATCATGGCTTGTTCCTTTCTGCTCTTGTCTTTCTTGTGATGACTTCTTTGCCCTCACCTTTAAATTCTTCCTCTCCTTCTTTTCTCTTCCTCTTTGCCCTTCACTCTTTCTAACTTCTCATGGCTTCTCTTTCATTCCTTCTAGTTCTCTTTTCACTAATTTACAGTTGTATTTCTCCCTCCTCTTTGCTTCTGCATTCCAGCTGAATTTGAAGGAAGTCACTCTCTCAGTCACCTCTTCCCAACACCAGTAATCTGCCTGGAGAGGGCTGCTGTCCTGCAATTAAACAGAAGAAAAGGAGATGGCAAGTGTTTGGACTTAGTACCACATGCTGTAGTTATGCACTGAGGAACCCCACCTCACCTATCTTCCTTTCAATGTGCTCAACTTATATTCTTTTGTCCTTGTTTGCTTTCTGCTACCTATACAAAATTTAAATTATTTCTCAAGTGAAACATTTTCCATGGCTAACAAGAAGTTTTACATAATGATCTTTTTATTATTCATAGCCAAATATTTCTTTATTGTTATGACTATGCTACTAAATATACTGAAAAAAATAAGACAGATCTCCATAGTCTGGTAGTTCTGTGTGATATTAGGAAGCTGTAGGGGCCAAGAGTCTTATATATAACCTTACATATAAGACTTATTGTGGTGGTTCGATTCAGGTTTCCCACATAAAGTTAGGTATTCTAAATGCTAGGTTCCCAGCTGATCCAGATTTGGGAATTAACACCTCCTAGAGGCAGTGTATTGTTGGGGGAGGGCTTATGGGTATTATAGTCAGTGTCCCCTTTCCAATGTTTGGCACACTCTCCTGTTCCTGTTGTCCACCTGATATTGGCCAAGGGGTGAGGTCCACCCTCTGCTCTACCATCATTTTTTCCTGCCATTATGCAGCTTCCCCTCAAGCCTATAAGCCAAAATAAACCTTTTTTTTTTCCATACAAGCTACTCTTGGTTGGGTGATTTCTACCAGCAATGTGAACCTGATTGCAACAGTAATGGTACCAAGGAGCAGTGTCATTTGCTGCTAGACACCTGACTATGTGGCTTTGGCCTTTTGGAGCTGATTTTCAAGAGCAATGTGGAAGGATTTGAAACCTTGGTCTCAGAGATGCCTTACAGTGTGTAAGTACAGCTTAATGGACTATTCTAGTCAAACTCAGACCTGAATTCAGTAAGATCTATGGAATGTGAGGTTTGAATTATGAAAGTGAAAAAGTGCTTTGCTTGGACTGGGCTAGCAGTTTGTGTGAGAGGCTTGCTCTTATGCCCATGTCCTTGGAACTTGTGCAGCATTGCAGTGTGCCCACGTGGACTATTGTGTGCAGAGGGATATTGTACAGAAAAATGAAATCTTTAGGATAAAACTGCTGCCTGTTCAGCTACAATTGCATGAGATATTACAACCTTTGAGATTGGGGCAACAGAAAGAATGTAGACTCCTTTGAAGGGGCCTGAGTGCTCAAGGAGTGTCCTGTTCTTCAAAGTCTGCTTTTTTTATTTTTTATTTTTTTAATTTTTGGAGAGAGACAGAGAGACAGACAGATAGAGAGACAGAGAGAGGGAGACTGATATAGAATGGGCACACCAGCAGTCTCTCAGCAGCTGTAAACAAAATCCAGATGTGTGCGACCCCTTGTGGGCAAGTGCGACATTGTGCCCTTGCATCACTTTGCATCTGGCTAAATGTGGGACCTGGAGATTGGAACCGGGTTCTCAGGCTTAGCTGGCAGGCACCTTAACCACTAAGCCATCTTTCCAGCCCCAAAGTCTGCTTTATTCCCCCTGGATTAACCAATTGGCACCATACCTGGTGGTGTGGACTATAAGAAATGCAGGAGAGAGAGAGTCAAAATGCTTACAGGGTATTAAGATTTAGGACAAAAAGGTTGTCCCTGAAATATAGCATGCATCAAAAAGAAAAAAAAAGAGAGAGAGTCATTGAATTTGAGTTTGCAAAGCGGTCTTGTGTTTTGGAAATGGCCATGGGCAGTGTGAAGCAGCTTTGCTGGATGCCTGCATGGAGACCCGATGGAGCCATGAGGATTAACTGTGGCTTGCAGTGGAGACCCAGTGGTGATGCCGGGACCACAAGATGGCTGGCTAGGAGAGCTTCGTGCCCTGGATAAAGTTTTCCAGGACTGTGAGTGGCCTAGCTGGAGAGGCAGAATTGGAATACCAGAGACATGTAACTAATTAGAATTATCACACTTGGAGATTTGTCACTGACTAGAGTTGTTGGACTTGAAGCTATTGAGTTTGACGTTTGCCTTTTTTAAAAAAATTCTGTATTGGCTGAATATTACTTTGCTATACCCAATACCATCTTTTGCAGTATGAGTGTTTATTCTGTGCCATTATGGGTTTGTGGGGGACATTTGGTATTATGGTTCAGTTAAAATATCTTGAACTATGGAGATGTATGAACATCATCAGAATTGATAAAAACTGTGGGGACTTTTAAAGTTGGGTGAATGCATTGCATTTTCCATCATGGATGGTAATCAGTTTATGGGGGGCCAGGGGTGGAATGTGGTGGTGTGATTCAGGTGTCCCCCATATGCTTAGGTGTTCTGAATGCTAGGTTCCCAGATGGTGGGGATTTGGGAATTTATACCTCCTGGAGGCAGTGTATTGTTGGGGGCGAGCTTATGGGTATTGTAGTCAGTGTCCCCTTGCCAGTGTTTGGCGCACACTCCTATTCCTGCTGTCAGCCTGATGTTGGCCAGGGGGTGATGTCCACCTTCTGCTCATACCACTGTTTTTCCTGCCATCATGGAGCTTTTCCTTGAGCCTGGAAGCCAAAATAAACCTCTTTTTTCCCACAAGCTGCTCCTGGTTGGGTGATTTCTACCAGCAATGTGAGCCTGACTGCAACACTTATATATGTTTCTCAATCTTTTTATTTAATGGTTTTACAAATTAGTTTGCATTTTTCCCAATGTGGTTAAGTTAAAAAATTATTTGGTTTTCCATCCCTTAAGTTTAGTCATATATGCAAATAGTTTGATATAATTAGTACATTGTGATTTTTTTGCATGTGTAGATGTATGGTGTGTATGCATGTTACATGTGCATGCAGAGGCCAGAGGTCAACATTGAGTTTTTGTGTCACTGGCTCTCCATTATCTTTATTGAGACAGGAACTCTTACAGAATCTGCAATTCACTGATTTGGATACAGATGCAAGTTATCAAGCTCAGGAGGTCCTTTTTTTCTTTGCTTCTCCAGGGCTGGGATTATAGGCATATGCTGCCACCTGACTTTTACATGGGTGCTAAGAATCTGAACTTAAGTCCCTACACTTATATGGCAAGTGCTTTATCTACTGAGCCTCTCCCTATGCACTACATTGTGCCTCTTATGGTCAGGTGATGAACTGTTCATGTTATTCCCTGGTCCTTTACTATATCCATCTTTAAAGAGAGAACTGCAAATGAAATTCAAAGAACCAAGCATCCATTTCCCTAGAGTATGTTCTGTGTCACAGCTAGCTTAGGCTCAGGTTTAGGAAGACTTTGTGAATCCCAAAACTAAAACAAGCATGGGAGGGGAGTGGTATCAAATGCCAGAATCAGGAAGAAAATGTACAGATTGCAGTCCCCAACATGGAAGACATGTCATGACATATTGTGAAAAGATGGTACCAAAAAAAGCAAAACAGGCTAGCAGCATCTAATCCACTATCTTTCTTCCACTTCTGAGAAATAAGGTTCAATTCTATCATTGCTTTTCAAAATAGAGATGAAGACAGGAGTTATCTGCTTTGGTGGTATGGGGATGTGTGTAGGGAAAAATGTGTCACCATTGCTAGACTCATGGCTCAATCCTCTGTAATAGAGGTGGATTGATGAGGTTAGAACACACACATTTATTTAAAGTAAGTTTTCAAGTTAGGATAGACTTAATGTATAAATAGATATCCACTGAGAAAGGTGGACCTGGATTATCATTCTTGAGCTGCTACAGAAGGTTGGAGAATGTAAGAAGGTCGTCTTGGTTTTGTTGGCAACATCCTATACTTTGTTGACAACATGATAAGATCTCATGAGATCTAGAGATGGTCCCTAAGGGCTCTATTATGCCTTAGTTAATTTTCTTCTCAATATGAGCTAGAACCTAACAAAAATCCATTTAACAAATAAGGGTTTGTCTTGGCTTACAGTTTGAAGGTCCAGATCATTATGGCAGTAAAGGCTGGATGGTGGGTACTGGAGGCAGCTGTAATCAGGAAAGAGGAGTAATAAATACTGATGCTGTTTTTTTTTTTTTTTTTTTTTTTTTTAACCCAGTCTAAGACCCCAACCCATGGTCTCCCCTCTTGTACTACATATTTATGTGAAGCATCATTCTCAGCATTTATATTTATGCTGGGTCTTCCAACCTTAAATGACCAGAAAAATCCCTTAAAGACATGACCAGAAATTTTTATCCAACATTATAACCTATATTCTGTCAGGTTTACAACTGATATTAATCCATAACACACCACCAGAGTCAATCCCAGGTAAAACACATGTATCTTTAAAAAATATACACAAATAATTTATGACATATTGTACTACAGAATTATGGGAAACAGCATTCTTGTTGTGTTTTTTTTTAACCAATATACACAACAAAGACTTAAAAGCTACAGATGTATTTAACATCATTTGATTTCTTAGCTTTACCCACTCACACCAAATTATACATTTCCCCAACTTCAACATGAATAGGTCTTAGAAAGAAAGTTGATTCTATTAATAAGTAGCATACAGGCAAATCCAGATCTTTGAGGGGAGCCTTAATCCAAGTCTCCTGTTATTTTCTATCATTTTATGTCTTACTTTTTTCATATTGTATATTTACTTCCATTCTTTTATGAAAAAGAAAGCTTTACAGCTATGGAATAGGTTGACACCTGTATCTGCTTAGTTTAGATGCATCTTCAACAAAATACTTTCCTGACTGAACCCGTATCTACATCAAGCACTACATCCAGTACATGTGAAATATGTTTTTGATAAAAAGATTAAGAAACATCCTGGAAATCCTTTTAATTTTGCTAAGTTGTTGATTTATTATTTCAGGTTTCCCAGGAGCAGGGAGACAGGGATGTAAGTACCTAATCTATTCTGCCTAAGTTGGCAAAACTCCACTACTTATCAGTCACTGGCTGGGACATGAGTAATAAGAATATTAGTATTTTACTTCTAAGACCAGTTCCTATTTCTCAGGAGAAGGCACATATTGTGAAGTAACAGTTTCTGGTTTGCATTAGATGTGGTAGAATGTCATTTCATCCCAGCACCACATGATGATTGCTTTGAGCTCAATAGCACCTTGGGCTACAAAGTGAATTCATGACCTTCCAAGGCTACATAGAAAGATTCTGTCTCAACCAAAAAAAAAAAAAAAAAAATAAGTAGCTCATTTACTAATGGGAAGTGGGCAGGTGGACAATGTAACACCTATTATGTCTATTCTGTCAACTCTATTGAGTGTATCATCATGTTTGGTTAATTCTGAATCTTAATGATTCAATAAGCTTGTTATCTTCATTATATATAATCCTTGTTTACACATTATTTTTGTATACTAATGAGATAGATATGTATGTTTATTTTTACACAAATAATTAAATCTTGACAGAAGTATTTGCTACTTCGGGCTGTAGAGTGTATAAGTTGATCAATATTTTCATTTTAAAGTTGTCAATGATAAGAATGCTGCTTCCCATAATTCTATAGTACAATATGTCATAAATTATTTTAGGGCCTTTTCAGAAAAGCTGACCTAAGCCTTGGCCAAAATATACTCAACTTTTTGATAATTTCTTACATTTATATAATGTCTACTGATAATATTCATACTCATTACCCTCTCTTGTACCCTTCCTACTCACATTTAACCTTTCCTCTCCCCAACTAACCCTCCCATCTTTTCTTCTACATTTATAACTTTTTGGGGGGCTGGGTGACATAATGTAGGCTTGCTTATATGAGCATTAGTGAGAGATTATTTATTACAGCATGAACAATACACCAGTGGCTACAACTCTGAAGAAAATATCATGTCCTCTCTATTAACCATAAAGTTCCAATAACTCTTGGCAAGAGGGTGATCATGAGCTCCTCTCTATAAACCATCAATAACCTATATCCTAAATCCAGAAGGAAGGGAAGGATTCTTGAGGCCATCCTTGATGAATATCCATCCATGATGAAATGCTAATATTTCCTCTCTTGTGCATGTAATCACAACTTCTGTGAGTTAATGCATACAAGGGTCGTGGCCTATCTGAAAGACAATTTTCCACATTATTCCCCTCCTCTGGCTCTTGAATTTTCTCTCCCTGACATTGCCATAATGTCAAAACAATGTTTTTCCCTAAATAAATAGCCATTTAATATATCCTACCAAATCCACTTCTATAGTTGTAAAATTTATTCTACAACAAATTATCTATGACATTTTATAATTTATTTTTTATTTATATTATTCTGATTTTACATTCATAGTGTTGATTCCTTTATCCTCCTCCCTGTCCTCCCTCTTCCAAAGGGACCCTCATCATTGGGGAATGTGGGTCATGCATTGTGGGGGTAGTCAAGGGATGTGGGGGTTAGGCCAAATCTCTGTGCATAATACCCCAACTTGTGGCTCTAACATTCTTTCTGCCCCCTCTTCCATGAAGTTCCCTGAACCAAATTGGGGTCATTTTAGTTCTACTTCAGTGATGAAGTTTTGGGAGCCTCTGTGTCTCTGGATATCTGGCTTAGTTAGAGTTGGATATTCTGTGTTTATCTCCTTCAGCCTTTTTCTGGTTTTGTGATCACCAAGCATGCTGTATTCTTGCCCTTCCCCCACATTACTCTATGGTTTCAGCTGGGGCCCTGGTGAGGAATCAACCCAGATGTCCATCATTAGATGAATGGATAACAAAAATGTGGTATATCTATACTATGGAATTCTACGTAGCAGTAAGGAAAGATGAAATAAGGAAATTTGAAAAAAAAAAATGATCAAACATGGAACAGATCATCCTCAGTGAGCTCACCCAATCACAAAAAGATAATCATCACATGGTCTCATTTATCTGTTGCTCCTAACCTGAATCCACCTGAGATGCTGCCAAACCTAAAAGCATGCTGAGGACCAGACAATAGGGAGGGTGGAATGGAGGGAATAGGGAATGAGAGGGTGGGAGGGAAGAAAAGGGTGGGGGGATACAAATAGGGTCCCAACAGGAAATGATACTATAAAACCCTTTATTGTGCACAACAGGCTAAAACATTGATCCTTCAGCATGCCCACAGAGGGAAAACCTGAACCACAGGAAACTGGAGAGAACATCATGAAGCCCAACCTTAATCTTTTCCTGCTTCTCTCTCTCTTCTCTCTCTCCCTCTCTCTCTCTCTCTCTTTCTCTCTCCCTCTCCTCTCTATACTCACTATCTCTTTTATATTATCTTTTTCTTCCCTCACCTTCCTAGGTGCTGACTTATAACTCCCAGGGCCAGCACGGGGTTAACTTCCACAATGAGCTGTTGATCCAAGACACCTACAAGGTTTCCCAAAAAAAGACAGATTTCTGTCAGAGTTCTTGATGGCCCACCAAAGATTAATGGTAAGACCCTACTGTCGAAGACAGCATACATGTGTGAGACCAAACATGGAGAGACCTGGCCAGAATCTGGAAGAGGGTCAGTCCACAGACAATTAGCTAGTCTAGTGCCAGAGGGTGCTACACGAGCAACTGGGGGATAATGGCCAACATCTGTCCAAACAACTTGCAGTATAAGATATACCCAGCAGGAAACAACCTGATGGAAACCTCAAACAAGTGCAATAGTGGCACACAGCCATGGTGGGTAACCAACGGCTCTTGATTTGGCTAATAGATCCACTCAGTGGAATGGAACCCATTGCTGGAATTGGTAAATAAGTCAAAACCTTGTACAAAAAATGAGCTCAGTCTCCAAGATCAAGATACCACCAAATGTGGGCTAGAAGAGAGCCTACACATATAATATTCCCTCCAAAATATCTATGGCCGTCCCTTCTATCTAGTACTAACTTCTCTCTCCGTTGGAGAATTTGCTTATCTTTTTCAAATGGACAACAAACCTGAAGGGAGGATCAGCCAATCTATGACTTTTTAATTAAGTGGAATTGAATCAGTTTCCTTAAAATTCTGGGGTTGTGTAATTGTTATGGATAAGTAGATAAGCCTCCTCTTGCATTTCCACTGGTCCCAAACTACACCACTGTCTCAGGTTGTCTGCTCCAAAAGGAGAAGGTACACAACAGGTCACATGTGGTCAAGAAAATAATCAAATGAGAAAGCAAAAGAAGGAAGTATTAACACCCCATATAGTGGACTATGAACAAAGACAAGGGTCCATGGCCATGGAATCTGGATTTACCAGTCTCCCTCTACTATTTTTCCTCTTCTTGCTCAACCATGTGGTATTGTAAGGTGGTTTCTTTCCTAGAATGCAATGAGATGTTCATAGGCACCCTTTCTACCCACTACTCAGTCTGTTACAAATAGGAGGAAGTATATATTTATATGTGTGTGTGTGTGTGTGTGTGTGTATATATATATATATATATATATATATATATATATATATATATATAGTGTGTGCGTGTGTATCTGTCAAGTTGAGAAGTTTGCTAGGAGAAAGGGCAATGTTGTGCATGTTTCTCAAGTAAGGGCTTCATAGCAGCCAGCTGGAACCTGCTGAAACTGATTTTGTTATTTTCCCCAGAACCCTGTCCTTTCTTTTTTCTACTTAGCTTGGGTATCTCGTACTCTGCAAACTCACTTACTTGTCTTATTCTATGTTTCCGACCTTACTTTTTTAACACTAACAATATTCACTTTAAATGTAACAATACCTGAATCCATAAGCTACCAAAAAAAAAAAAAAAAAAAAAAAAAGTATGAGTCAGGTGTGGTGGTGCATACCTTTAGTCCTAGCATTCGGGAGGCAGAAGTAGGAGAATTGCCGTGAATTTGAGGCCACCCTGAGACTACATAGTGAATTCCAGGTCAGTCTGGGCTAGCAAGACACTATTTCAAAAAATCAAATCAAAACAAAACAAAACAACAACAAAGTATGATTTCATTTGTCATAACCTCTCCAGCCACTTCTCTAAGTATGAATTCCATAATTTATTTTAGACACAAGTGGTAGTTAAAGTTGCCTGATAATGCAAAATCACCTCTAGCCTCAGGACTGCTGTGCCTCTATTGTATCTGCCACACTTTAATTATGAAGCAGGTTTTTCCCAACATACATTTATATTTTTATGAGCTCCCTTTTAACAAGTATGAGTCATTTCATGGCCTATATTAATATTAGGCTCAGGAAGGTAAAATCCCTCTCCTCTTTATCTTTGATATTCTGTGCCCTTTTTCCCAAACTCATTTTCCCATGCTTATTATGTGACATTGGTGATATACCTGCAGACTTGTATTCCATTTATAACGCCTAAGCTCAAAAATAAAAACATGTACCCAGTAATGGTAAGAAGACCTGTCATTTGTTGTGTAATTACATTTTAAGAATAATTTCCTGGGGACTTTTTATGTACTAATTCCTTGATTTTTCATAAGTTAAAAACTATTATTTTGTCACATTTATATTTGATGAAATTGTGACCAAGTAAAATAAAATGAGTCTAAGTCCACACAGCTCTCATTCAGAGGTGGTCATTAAGACCACCATGCTCTCATTCAGTCTGCCCACTGTATAAAGCTTAAGGTGAGCTTTATTTTCAGCAAGAAACACTTAAATAGTAGTTGTAGCTTTTTTTTTTTTTTTTTGGTTTTTTCATTTTTCGGTTTTTCCAGGTAAGGTCTCACTGTAGCCCAGGCTGACCTGGAATTCGCTATGTCATCTCAGGGTGGCCTCAAACTCACAGCGATCCTCCTACCTTTGCCTCCAGAATGCTGGGATTAAAGGCATGCATCACCACGCCCGGTAGTTATAGCATTTTTTAGATGTATGAACTTCAGGAAGTCCTTTAATGTCATCAATTCTGTTTCTTTATCTGTACATTAATGATATAAAAAGTATCTACCTCTCACAATAGCATTTACTGCAGTTGTATTGTAAGGTAAGAAAGTAATGTTTACCACCATTGCTTCTGGTATCATAGTTTCATTTTCAAATAACAGACACCTAAATTAACCTGCCATAAGAAAGAAAAAAAAATGGTTGGCTCAGGCAAGGGGAAAGTATAAAACAAGGGTGGAACCCTGGCAGAATGACAGGTTAACATTATTCCCCAAATACTGTTAATTTCCCATCCTGTTCTGCAGCAGTGATAGTTTTATCAAAGGTCAGATCCCATGATGACTTTAAGATGGCAGAAACTACAAAATGCTGACTTCTCTACTCAAAGATATTGCTTTTCTTCCAAAAATCACACAAAGTCAGGGGAATGAAGTTCATGGAAAACTGGAATGCCTTAGGTTAGAAAGCAATGTTGGTGGATAGAAAATTGTCATAATATAGGACTTGGTCATTATTTGCTGGATCAAGAAGAATAGATATGTTTATCTCCTTCAGCCTTTTTCAGGTGACATGATCACCATGAACGTTGTATTCTTGCCCTTCCCCTGCTTTATTCTATGGTTTCAGCTGGGGCCCTGGTGAGGTGTGATTGGCTGATCCTCCCTTCAGGTTCGTTGTCCATCTGAAAAAAGATAAGCAAATTCTCCAATGGAGAGAGAAGTTAGAACTATGAATGTAAAATCAGAATAATATAAATTAAAAAAAAAACACACACAAAAAAAGGATATGTAAAGGAGAGAGCTGGAGAGATGTCTCAGTGGTTAAAGGCACTTGTTTACAAAGCCTGATGGCATGAGTTTGATTGCTCAGTACCTATGTAAAGCGAGATACATAAAGTGGCACATGTGTCTTGAGTTTGTTTGCAGTAGCAGGAGAGACTGGTGTGTGATTCTCTCCCTCTTTTCTCTCTCTCTCTCTCTCTCTCTCTCTCTCTCTCTCTCTCTCTCTCTCTTCAAGGTAGGGTCTCCTTCTAGTCCTGGCTGACCTGGAATGCACTATGTAGTCTTAGTCTTAAGGTGGCTTCAAACTCATGGTGATCCTCTCACCTCTGCTTCCTGAGAGCTAGGATCAAAGGACACCACATCCAGCCTCTCACTATGTATGAATATAAATAAATTTAAAAATGTGAAGGAGGCTGGTGTGTGATCAATAGAGCTCTTCCCAAAAGAGCAAAGAGTATTTCTACCATATCTTGTGTTGTGTCATGGTGGAGAAAAATTGGTGCCCAGAATGGTCTTTTGGATACTATCAAAAGAAAGTGGACACTATAAGGTTAACAAATATATTATATTATGAATTATTAGTACATTATTTTGTTACTAATAGAAATATAAGATCTATCATCTATCTGTTTATTTATCTACCCATCTATCTGTCAGCCTCGGATGGATTTAAAAATGGGTGGATTCTATAGATATTACATATTTTTCAACTTTGGTACCTGTTCAGTTATCATTTATTAATATTGGGAGTAATCTACATGGTGCTAACCGAAGCAGTTTCCCACTAAAGCTATAAGAACCACTCAATTTCATCTTTGCCTGAAGAATTTGTATTAATCTATTTTGTTCCCTTTTGGATTGAGAAACATTTCAACATTCGGGAAAGTATCTGTTGAATGTATTTTTAGATTTGCCCTATCATTTAGTGACAGCAAATGATTCTTTTTAATTTAACTGTGACATGAGTTCTCATCTGGAAAGTCTAAAAATTTATCTCCAATGTGATTAGAAAATCCAGATACAGAGAATATACTTTATTATCAATTATTTTTTTACTTAACCATTACCATGTGGATCCATCTGGAGTAGGAAAGCAGCATCCTACTGAAGTCTACAGGAAAGTATATATAAGTAGGGAAATAGTACTCACCCTCACCTAGTCAACAACAGCTAGTCTATTTTATAAAGTTAAAAATAAGACTTTCAGAAACAACGTCTTGAGTTTAAATGGCAACTCCATCATCCTACCTGTGACACCATGACATGACCTTTGTTTCTCGTGAAAATCAAACTATTCATATGTAATGGAGGTAGAGTAAATCTTTTAAGGAGAAAAAAAAATGTTTCCTGCCTACAGCTCCTATTTTCACATCTCAAATTGTGATTCGAAACAATCTGCTTCAATCCCTTCAAGAAACAATGAGGTATTGGTGGACTAGTTCTGTTTTTATAATTCATTAGATTCATCTTCACATTAACAACTGTAAAACCTCCTGGACTTCATATTTTATTAGTTATGGACATACTCAGTATGTAAACAGCACAGTGTTGGTACCATCCTTACCTTCATCCCCGCCCGCCACCTGCAAAAGGACCTTCCTTGCTGAGGATGCTAGTTATACCCATGGGAATTGTGCTTTGTGCATTGTGGGGGTAGACATCATTTATGGGGAAGAGGCAATGTCTCTGTGCATAATGTCCCAACTTGTGGCTCTAACAATCTTTCTGCCTCCTTTTCCAAGAATTTTCCTGATACATGTTGGATTCTTTTTTAGGTCTTCTTCAGTGATGGGCTCTTAGGAGCTCTGGATCTTTGGATCTCTGGTTTGATAGGAGTTGTTCATATTTTGCCCTATTTTTGAAATATGAAATATATATATATATATATATTCTTTGCATGGTGATCTTTCCTTAAAAGAGTCACATTTTTCATGCCAATTTTAAATTCACATGTAAATGAATGAAGACAAAATACACACCTCACAATTTGGTCTTATTTTATACTAAGTCACAGTAGTTTAATTTTACTTTCTTAATTCGTTCGACAGTCGTTGAAAACCAGTACTTTCTAAAAGCAGACACAGAACTGTGATGGTTATATTTCCACTTAGATTTTGTAGTATTCCTTTGAGACAGGCCTGCACACTTTCTGAGCCAACAATTACCTTCAGGTTATATAAGATGGATTTAGATCAGAAAATACTCTCTTTATACATTTAAGATTTCCAATAGGAAGCAAGCTGAAAATAGATTTCCATTGCTTGTGCACACACATAGACTAAAACATTTTACCAATAAAATCCACCTGCTCTTTCTGCAGGCTTGTACTTCAGTACACAGAGGGGAACCCAAGCAGGCAGGCAAGCAAGACAGAAACACTTTAATATTCTTGTACCAAAGGATCTCAAGACAGTCAAACAGAAAAATGTTTCCATAGCTACTAACAAGCAGATGGTACTTTTAGTAACAAAATTATAAGTGATTACTTGAATACCCATTCTGTGGTCTAGTTTCAAATATATATATATATATATAGAGAGAGAGAGAGAGAGAGAGAGAGAGAGAGAGAATATGAATATGAATGGGTGCACCAGGGCCTCTAGCGATGGTAAATGAACTCCAGATGCATGTGCCACTTTGGGTATCTGGCTTTA
This sequence comes from Orientallactaga sibirica, assembly GCA_036365145.1. NCBI lineage: Eukaryota > Metazoa > Chordata > Mammalia > Rodentia > Dipodidae > Orientallactaga > Orientallactaga sibirica. The sequence continues at coordinate 18,926,536 of JAEOAD010000029.1, read as the reverse complement.
CATGGGGTCAGTAGGCTTTGCAGGCAAGCACCTAACAGCTGAACTCTCTCTCCAGCCCAAGTATTTTTTTATATAATTATTCAGAAATGAGATAAGGTGACATTGTCTCATGACATGAACAAAGTCTGGCATTTTATTGTTATTAACATTGGTTCTTATAGTACAGGTTTCCCTGTACTATAAGAGGGAGGCCTCTCTGTAACAGGATTGCTGGTATTCACCATGGAATTTTACTTTATGAGTTGTGAGAGCAGCAGCCAGTCAATGCTCAAAGGGGGTGGGGCAATGCTTCTGGATATTCTTTCCCTCCCTTTGCCTTTTATTTTCTTTCTTTGTTTTTAGATATTTTTATTCTTATTTATTTATTTGAGAGAGGCAGAGAGAGAGAGAGAGAGGCAGAGAGAGAGAAAGAATGGGCATACCAGGGCCTGCAGCCACTGCAAATGAACTCCAGATGCGTGAGACACCTTGTATATTTGGTTTATGTAGTTCTTGGGGACTCAAACCTTGATCCTTTTGCTTTACATTCTTTCTGTCTCCTCTTCCACAAAATTCCCTGAGCCTTTGTGAGAGTACTTTAAGTCGACATTAGTGTTGTGCTCTCAGCTCTCATAATTTCTGCTTTGATACATTTTGAGTATCCCCTGTCTAGCTCCATCATATTGGCATAGGTTGTCAGGTTTGCCATTAAAGCAGCACTCTTGCTTATGTCATAGATTCCTGTGTGATTTCAACTGGGCCCTAGCTTCTGTGTTATGTGTGGCTAATCTGCTGACATCACTTAATCTATCTATTTTTGTGTTGTTAATAAATTTTACTTTATTTTATTTTATTTTGACAACTTCTATTCTTACAGACAATAAACAATGATATTTCCCCTTCCTCCCCCCCCCCTTTCACAGCTCCACTCTCCATCATATCCCCTCCCTCTCTCCATTAGTCTATCTTTTGATGTCCTCATCTTTCTCTCCTATTAATGAGGGTCTTGCGCAGGTATTGCTAGGCACTGTGAGGTCATGGATAGCGAGACCAATTTCTGCCTGGACATTTGCATTGTAAGGAATGGTACCCTTCATTTAGCTCAGTTCCTTCTGGCACCTCTTCCAAAATGGACCCTAAGACTTGAAGGGTGTGATAGAGATACTCCTCTGTCCCTTCTCAGTACTATGTTGCCTTTTTGGTCATCCAGTGGTCATCACCATCTGAAAACAAAAGCTTCTCTAACCAGAAGTGAGTGTAACATTAATACATGAATAAGAACATTAAGTGTAGTGCTTTCAGGGCATTTTGGTGGAAATAATATATACATTAGCCAGACAAGGGCCTGCTTTATACCCCTAAGGCTCAAGACCTCCCCTGCCACAGGTTTTTGATTAGGTCTTTCAGTACCAGGAATGTACTCCCTCCCGTAGAATGGGCTTCAGTCCAATTAGACAACAGTTGGTTTTCCCCAGAGCAGACATGCCTCTATTGCACCCATTCCATCATTTGGCCTGTCTGGCCAAACTTGAGCCTTCTAGTGTCCACTGATTTCACCACTGATGATTTCTATCTCCCATTGTGCTGCATACAGTGGAGCTTTTTCCAGCTTTCAGTTGGCTGGTCTACAGGGAGAAAGTTGTCTGCTCAGCACCAGCTTGCTTTATCAGTGACCTTGCCACTCAGGCAAGTGTCGTCTTCAGTAATAGGGGCTTACTATCTGTTTCTCAAGGAAAACCAAGGCCTTGGAAATACCCTGTAACATTTTGGAGGCAACAGGGACCTCCCTGCAAACAGCTCGCTGGAAGGTATCCTATTCCTGGCACTGAAAATTTTCTAGTAACAATCTATGGCTTCTGGATGTGCCATTATTCAAAAAAGCAGGTTTTCATATTTCTTATGGAGAATATCATGAGTTTTGATTGACCCTCCCCCCACCCTTTTTATACACAGTTTCTTCCCCTGTCCTCACTTAGGCCTTTCCCCTTCCTGTAATCTTCTTTTCTTTTTTTCTTTCTCTCTCTCTCTCTCTCTCTCTCTCTCTCTATATATATATATATATATATATATATATATATATATATATATATATATATATATATATATACACCATCCCCTTAAGTCCTTCCCTCTCTTCCCTCTCTTATAGCCATTTTCTAGCTTACTGGCCTCTGCAAATTTTTGGTCCCAGCTCACACAGAAGTCTATACATTTGTTGCTAGGATCCACATATGAGAGAATATGTGACATTTGGCTTTCTGGGTCTGGGTTACCTCTCTTAGTATAATACATCCAGATCCATCCATTTCCTTGAAAATTTCTTAATTTCATTTTTCTCTACTGCTGAATAGAACTCCATTTTGTAAATGCACCCCGTCTTTTTTATCTAGTCATCTGTGGAGGGACATCTAGGCTGGTTCCATTTCATAGCTATTGTGAATACAGTGGCAATAAACATGGCTGTGCAAGTATCTCTAAGGTAGTGAGAAGAGTCCTTCGGATATATTCCTAGAAGTGTCATAGCTTGATCATATGGTAAATCTATTTTTAGCTGTCTCCAGAACCTCCACACTAATTTCCACAATGACTGTACCAGATTACATTCCCACCAACAATGTACAAGGGTTCCCTTTTGACACATCCCTACCAACATTTATTGTCATTTGTTTTCTTGATGATGACCATTCTGACAGGAGTAGATGCAATCTCAAAGTAATTTTAATTTGCATTTCTCTGATGGTTAAAGATGTAGAACACTTTTTTAAATGTTTATATGCCATCTGTATTTCTTCTGATGAGAACTCTCTATTTAGTTCCATAGCCCATTTTTTAATTGGGTTGTTTGATTTCTTATTGTACTGTTTTGTGTGTTTTTTGTATATTCTGGATATTAATCTTCTGTCAGATGTGTAGCTGGCAAAAATTTTCTCCCATTCTTTAGGTTGTCTCTTTGCTGTATTCACAGTGTCTTTTGCTGTACAAAAACATCCCTTCATGGTAAAAGTATTATAGAAACTGGGAATAGAAGGAACATATCTCAACATAATAAAAGCTATTTATGACAAACCTACAGCCAACATAATACTAAATGGGGAAAAAACTAAGCTTTTCCACTAAATTCAGGAACAAGACAAAGGTGTCCACTGTCATCACTTCTATTTAATATACTACTGGAAGTCTTAGCCATAGCAATAAGAGACACTCATAAACGGAATACAAATTGGAAAGGAAGAGATCAGACTATCATCATTTGCAGATGATATGATTTATTACATAAAGGACCCTAAAGACTCTATCAGCAAACTGTTAGAGCTGATAAACACTTTTAGCAACATAGCAGGATACAAAATAAACACTCAGAATTCAGAAGCTTTCCTATATACTAACAACAAACATGCAGAAAATGAAATCAGGGAATTTCTCCCATTCACAATTGCCTCAAAAAAATAATGTACCTTGGAATAAACTTAACCAAGGAAGTGAAGAGTATTTACAATGATAACTTTAAAACACTCAAGGAAAAAATTGCAGAAGACACAAGGAAATGGAAAGACATCCCATTTTCTTGTATTGGAAGAATTGATATTATGAAAATGTGAATCTTACCAAAAGCAATCTACCCATTTAATGCAATCCCCATTAAAATTTCAATGGCATTCTTCACAGAAATAGGAAAAAAATCCTAAAATTCATTTGGAAGCACAAATAAACCTTAAATATCTGAAACAATTTTGAGCAACAAAAATCAGGCTGATACCATACCTGATTTTAAGCTATATTACAAAGCCATAGTAACAAAAATAGTATGGTACTGGCACAAAGACAGACATGTAGATCAATGGAACATAATAGAGGACATGGATGTTAATTCAGGCAGCTACAGCCATCTGATCTACAGTCATCTGATTTTTGGAAAAAAAATGCCAAAAATATTCAAAAGATTCTAAAGATAGCCTCTTCAAGAAGTGGTTCTGGGAAAACTGGGTATCTATATGTAGGAGGATGGAAATAGATCCTTGTCCTTCTCCATGTACAAGAATCAAGTCCAAATGGATCAGGTACCTTAATATCAGACCTGAAACTATAAAATTGCTAGAAGAAAGGTAGGGGAAACCCTTCAATGTATTAGCATAAGCAATGACTTTCTGAATATAACCCCAATTGCTCAGGAAATAAATCCACTAATCAATCACTGATATCTCATGAAATTACAAAGCGTGTGTTGATAGATTTTGTTTGTCCTCAGTTCTTGCTGCTTTCTGAAATACAAAATCAGATTCTCCAATGGAAGGTGTGATCAGGATAGGTTAAAGAAGATAAGCATTGTTAACTTAGAGAGATTTGCATTTTAGGAATAACTATAATATTAAAGTTGTTTTTAAGAGAAATCAGAGAAGTAGATTCATGATAACTTGTTTTTTTTTTTTTTGTGTGTGGGAGAATAGTGGAGATTTCCTTTGATATCATCAGAATATGATGAAAAATGTCATATTATCTAGCTATGCAAAGCTCCATTCTTCTCCCAAGACCAACTTCTGTGAGATCAATCCCCCACTGTGTAACACAAAGAGTGTAGGTGAGGTTAAACTTCTACCTTCTTTTATAAATTGAAATACGGAAAACATGATTACTTTTTTAAAAATTTTTTATATTTATTTTTATTTTGGAGAGAGAGACAGAGACAGACAGAGAGAGAGCAAGAGGAAGACAGATAGAGATGGGTGCGCCAGCAGCCTCTCAGCTGCTGCGAATGAAATGCAGATGCATGCTCCCCCTTTGTGGTCAAGTACAGCATTGTACCCTTGCGTCACCTTGCATCTGGCTAAATGTGGGACCTGGAGATTGGAACTGCTGGAGATTGGAACCAGCGTTCTTAGCCTCTTAGGAGGCAGGCACCTTAACCACTAAGCCATCTCTCCAGCCCCATGATTTCTTTTATAAGTACTCTTTTTACACTTCAGACAATTGTGAGAATGGCAATTAGCCTGGGCGTGATGGTAACATTTCTGCTCATTTTCAACATGGAAGTAATCAACAAATCTGAAACTGATAAGGGAAAGGGGAGGCAGAAGTGTGAAAGGGTGACAATGTCTGGAAGAGTTCATAAGTACGCAAGGAGGGACAGCAGAAGGTAGATAGAGTATGGAACAATTGGACAGATTTCCATGAATGAATGAACAGGTGTGTGATTATTCCATTTCCTTAGCAGTTTCAAGCTTTGATGTTTTATAAAAGTGGAATTTCCATTCTTAATAGGCTCTGGGTAAAATAATGTTTTGTTAATTTTCATAAAATCTATCCAAGTATACAAGGATACAATTTAATCCCCAATTTAAAACATTATTCAGGGTGAATAAACATTTACCAAGGACAATAAAGTTTGATTTCAGTACAACCAACAGAAATGCATAAAAGGCATTTCAAAACAGAGACATCTTCATTTTATAAATCTAATTGTAAATAGTGCTTGAAGTGCATGTTTGTATAGCTTCTGTTTATATTTAAGGGCATTTTTATAAAAGTTTATCCACAAGAAAGCCTGCCAGCTTACTTTCCTCAAATCCTCATAAAAAGAACTTGGAGATAGTCAAGCATTTTTCTTGGTCTCTGAGTCACTCATTACTGTATCCTTCCTACCAAGAGCCAACTCAGGTTGAAGGGACAGAATTTCAGGTAGGTAAAATAAGTCAAGTAGCAGGCAGGATTTAACTAAGGTATTAAAAATTTATGGGGACTTTGGGGCCTACAGCAATACTACTATGTTTTAATATGTACCCACAATCCTGTTAGTCAGACTATGCCTATTATCTTCTCCTTTAGATAAATTGAATTGAGGAGTTAAATTCCATAAACATGGTAATGATATTGCTTTAATCATAATTTCCTGTCAGACATCATAAGGATTTAAAATTTTCAGTATGTACAACCATGCCCAACAATTACCTGCATGACTATTCAAAAGCTATAGCCGGTTATAAGCCTGCACCAAGATTGGCTCAACATCAAGAATCCAAAAATTCACACCAGCAATCTACCCATGAGAAAATATCAGATACAATATTGGGGGATATTGTTAAATAATCCACTAGTACTCAAAGTCTTTGAAGGTGTCCACATAAAATGTGAGGAATTGTCAGAAACTGGATGGGTTCTAAGGACATATGACTAGCAAAGGTAATATAGGGTACTTGATAGGTCTAATTGTAAAAATATAGACAATATCTCAGTCTGTTACAAGTAATGTATCAATCTTACTTTCTAGAGTCTATGTATGTTCTTCCAATTTTTCATAAGTCTAATATTTCAAAATAAAAAGTGAAAAATTCAAACAAAACAGGTAAGTGTTATTATACCTGTAATACTTTGAACTCTACCAAAGCCAATCAGATTTACACTGGCTTTCAATTTCATTCTTCAAAACTTTTGTTAATCTAATTTCAAATAAGAGTCTAAAAAGTATTATTATTTTTAAGAACTTACACATATTAAAATTATAATTATCACTTTTGTAGATTGCAAAGGAAAACATGCTTGCTATACAAATGAATCAGTACTGCCTTAAAAAAAAACCGCAAATTAGATAAACTACCCTATTTCAGACCCCAATGATATTAAACAAGAAGATTATTAGATTTGGACTCTGTCCATTGGAAAGGGTTGCTCAGATTTCCAGGTGTCATTTTAATTTCCAGCAGGAAGATAATGTGATCTGCTATAGGCATGAAGATGTGGCGGGATATATATTGTTTTAGGGAGAAAATAATTACTTTAAGTCTCTTAAATTTCTCTATACCAATCATAATTTATAATATAATGCTATGCTAATTATTTCCCACTGATTGTCCTTATATGTTTTCAATAAAAAATAAGTATTTGGATTTTTAGGAACAGTGTCCTTTAAGAGGCTAATGTCAGAATACAAGTTTATATTTTGAGTAAATAAATGCTCCATCTAGCTTTGTTACCATAATCTAGAATTTATATTGAGTCCATATTGTTTTGATAAATTTTATATGAGCTTATCTTTTTAATTCAATAAACAATCTCAAGTCCATGGTATGCTTTAACTATGTGAAGAACAGAAATAAACCACTAAATCACATGTGATAATTACAAGTCACACTGCCTTTCAGCCTTCTCTTCTGCTCCTACATCATCAGTGTCCTAGTCAAGCTGACTGGGCTTTACCTGTTTTGTAGGAAAAATATAAAATAGACTTTCTAATTTTAGAAATGTCCCAGTGATTCTTCAGTATCCCCTATTGGCCCTTCAGGACTGAGTTTTCACATGTTTATGGCCATACCTACCTTTTATTAAATTAATTTTTAGAAACTTTATTTATATTAGAATGAGTGTGTAAAAGAGAGAGAGGCAGCTAGACAGAAAGAGAATGGACATGCCAGGGTCTCTAGCAGCTGCAAACAGATTCCAAACGCATGTGCCACTGTGTGCATCTGGCTTTACATGGGTTCTGGGAAATCGAACCTGGAAACCTGGGTCCTTTGGCTTTGCAGGCAAGTGCCTTAACCACTAAGCCATTTCTCCAGCCTCTTTAATTAGCTTTTTATTAAAAAAATACATTATACATATATATGCACACACACACACACATATGTATGTATGTATATGTATGTATTCTGATCCTAATCCTTTCCAATTTGTCTTGTCTTTGTTTTTTTTTAATTTTTATTTTATTATTATTATTGTTATCATTAAAAACATTTTGTATGGATACAGCATGTGTTGGTACCCTCTTTTCCCTCATTCCTGCCCCCATTCTCCTGGGGCCCCTTCTCAGTGGGGTTCAAGTATTCCCCATGGGGTTGTGTGTTATGTAGCAGCAGTCAGTTACTTTGGAGGGGACAGAATGCCTGATGTCTCAACCTGTGGCTCTTGCAAACTTTCTGCCCCCCTATTCCGCAAAATTCCCCCAGCCGTGGTGGGTGAATTTTAAATCTACTTCTCTGATGAGCTCTTAGGAGCTTCCCAATCTCTGTTTTGGTACCTGTTGGGTATCCTCAGGGTCTGTCCCCTTCATCCTGGCACTGATTATCAGGTTTGGCATGGAAGCAGCACTTTTGCTCATCTCTCCAAATCCTCTGTGGTTTCAGCTATGGCTTGGCTGGAGTAGGAAGAGTAGTTTATTGCCTCCAATCAGATTCTCCATTGGAAAGTTAAGTCAACATAGTTTAAACGGGATAAGCATTATTAACTTAGGAAGATGTTGATGTATGTAACCTCTCTTTTAGACAAAGGCAGGTGAGAGCTTGACACTGCACAACATCATTTTTGTCTCCATAGGATTCTGATCTGTGGGTTCCTTTATACTGAACAGATCTATTAGCCAAATCAGAAAGCTATTGGTTACCCACCCAAGCTGTGTGCCACAATTGCACTGGCATGCACACTCTGCCGGGTGTTTGCTTCTGAGTAGCTTGGGTCTGTGGTTTTGCAGACCGTTGTTGGCCACTTTCCCCCAGCAGCTCACATAGTGTTTTCCAGCACTAGATGGGCTAACTGTGGGGACTGGGTCTCTCCTGGATTCCAGTCAGTTCTCTCCATGCTCTGTGTGAGCAGCATATGGTGTCTTCAGCAGGTAATCAAGAACTTTAACAGAAACCTGTGTTGTTTTGGGGACCTCTTAGGTCTGTCACATCAACAGCTCTTGGGCTTAGCAACAGTTTTCTGGTACTGGGAGTTACAGGCCAGACACAAAAAAGATTAAGCTTAGGCTTCTGCCCACCCTCTCTAGAGCACTTTCTTTCAGATGCTTCCCCCTTATTCCTGTTGAGGGTTATCTTTTATTCTACCTCCAAGGATAAGATAAAGGTTTCTATTGTACCAGTTCCTTGTGGATTTAGTTTGGTGTTTGCATTTCCCTACCCTCACCCAAACCCTTTCATCCCTATTGTCCGTTATGTCAGCAACTCAAACTGGTCCAGGTTAAGAACTGCAGATAAGTGAGACCATGTGGCACTTGTCTTTCTATGATTGTGTAAGTTGAGTATGATCTGTTCCAAGTCTGTCCATTTTTTCTACTAATTTCATTGTTTCACTTTTTCTTACTGCTGAGTAGAATTCCATTGTGTAAATGTACCAAAACTTTGTTATCCATTTATCCAATGATGGGCATCTGGGTTGATTCCAGTTATTAGCTATCATGATTTGAGAAGCTATAAATATAGTTGAGCAAAATACCTCTGTAGTGAAGCATAGAGCACTTATGATAAATGACAAGTAAGGGAATAACTGGATCTTTTGGTAGCTCTTTGTTCATCCTTTTCAGGAATCTCCATATTGATTTTCATAGTGGTTGTACAAGTTTACATTCCCACCAACAGTAGATGAGGGTTCCTCTTTCCCCACATTCTCCCCAACATTTGCTGTCATTTGATTTTGTAATGATTACCATTCATACTGGAGTAAGGTTGAGTCCCACAGTTGTTTTAATTTACATTTCCCTAATGGTTAGGGTTGTTGAACATTTTTCTTAAGTGTGTGTTAACCAATAATAGTTCTTCTGAGAAGTCCCTATTCATTCTCTGCCCCATTTTTTGGAGTGGGATGTTTGATTTATTATTGTTATTATTATTGTTTAGTTTTTTGAGTTCTTTGTAGTTTCTAAATGTTAAGCTTCCCTCAGTGCATAGCTGGCAAAGATTTTCTCCCATTCAATGGGTAATCTATTGGCTCTGCATATGGTATGTTTGTCTGTGCAAAATCTTTTTAGCTTCATGAGATCCCATTGGTAGAGTGGTTATTATAATTTCCTGGGCTACTGGGGCTTTGTTCAGGAAGTCTTTCCCCACTCCTATATAGTACAGAGTTCCTCCTATTATTTTCTTCCAGTAGTTGCAGAGTGTCCAGTCTCATTTTGAGGTCTTTAATCCATTTGGACTTGATTTTTGTGTATGGTGAGATGAGTGAGTCTAGTTTCATTTTCCTACATAGGTCATCCAATATGTTCAGCACCATTTGTTGAAGATGGAAGTAGCTGTACTTACTTGATCTAAGCTCTGGGACTTCAATTCTATTCCATTGGTCTATGTTTAGGTTTTCACACCAGTGCCATGCTGTTTTTTTTTTTGTTTGTTTGTTTGTTTGTTTGTTTGTTTTTTGTTGTTGTTGTTTTGTTTTGTTGTTGTTGTTACTATGGCTTTGGAATATAGCTGTTAGATTGGGTATGATGATACATCCAGAGGTGGTTTGTTGTTGTTGTTGTTGTTGTTGTTGTTGTTGTTGTTGTTTTCCCTAAGGATATGTTTGGATATCTGAGGCCTGCTGCCATTCCATGTGAATTTTGAGATGATTTTTTTTTTCTATCTCTGTGAAGAATGATGCTGGATTTTTTATTGTATTGCATTAAATTTGTATATTGTTTTTGGTAGAACTGCCATTTTCATAAAAAATTACTACCTCTCCAGGAGCAAGGGAAGTCTTTCCATCCTATCAAGTCCTCCTCAATTTCTTTCTTCAGTTTTTTTTTTCTTTTTATTTTAGAGAGAGTGAGAGAAAGAGAGAGAGAAATATAGAGAGGGAGAAAATTTGTGTGTGAGGGCTTCAGTGACTGCAATCAAACTCCAGTCACTTGTGCTACATGGTGGGCATGTGAGACCTAGCACTTTCTTCACCTTTGTTTGTCTGGCTTATGTGGGATCTGGAGAGTCATACACGGTTCCTCGGAGTTTACAGGCCAGTGCCTTAATTGCTAAGCCATATCTCTGGTCCTCTTTGTTGAATTTTTAAAATGTTTTTATTACATAGGTCTTTCACACCCATGGTTGCATTATTCCAAGGTATTTATTTATTTTTTTTTATTTATTTTTGCTATTAAAAATTGGACTGCCTTGGTGATTTCTTCCTCTAAATATTTTCCCTTTGCATATAGGAAGGATGCTGATTTTTGTGTTTATTTTGCATCCCACCACATTTCTGAAGGAATTAATCACCTTTAAAATTTTGATATGGAGACTTTCCAGTCACTTATATTTAGGATCATGTTATCTATAAATAGGGCTAATTTGACTTCTTCCTTTCCAAGTTGTAATTTTTTATTTCTTCTCTTGTCTTATTCTTGGCTAGTATTTCTAGTACTATTTTGAAGAGCAGTGTTGAGAGTGGGCACCCTTGTTCTCAATCTCAATGGGAACTCCTTGACTCTTTCCCCATTGAATATTATTTGGTCTTTAGGTGCTTTATATAGAGCACTTGTAGTGTTAAGATATAAACCCTCCATGCCTATTCTCTCCAGTGTTTTGTTCATGAAGTGGTATTGTATTTTGTCAGAGGCCTTGGTTCTTATGATTAAGTTTATTTTTGTGGTGTATTACATTGACCAATTTCTGTATGTTGAACCATGCCTGCATCGCTTGGATGAACCCTCTTTGATCAAGATGAATAATGCTTTTGATATGTTGTTGAATTTAGTTTGGAGGATTGTGTTCAGGATCTTTGAATCTACATTCACCAGGGATATAGGCTTACACTTTTCTTTCCTTGTTGCATCTTTGTGTGGTTTTAGTATTAGGGTAATGCTACTAGCTTCGTACAAGGAGTTGGGGAGGATTCCTTGGTCTTCAATTATGTGGAACGTTTTGAGAAAAATTGGTTTCAGTTCTTCAATGAAGGTTTGATAGAATTTGGCTGAGAAGCCATCTGGTCCTGAATTTTTCTTAGTTTTTTTTGATTACCTTTTTAATCTACATGAAAGTGATAGGCTAACCTGCTCTGAGTTTAGTTTTGGTAGGCAGTATGTGGCTAGGAATTCATCTATTTCATCCAGATTATCTAATTTTGTGGAGTATAGATTTTGGATATATGCCCAGATGATTCTGCCAATTCTGTTGATGTCTGTTGTGACATCTCCTCTTTCATTTCTGATTTTATTAATTTGAGCTCTCTCTTTCTCTCTCTCTCGCTTGCTTGATCAAATTAGCCAGGGGTTTGTCAATCTTGTTTATGTTTTCAAATTTTAAAATTTTTGCATAGTTTCCAATTAATTAACTTCTGCTCTCCTCTCAATTATTCCTTCCCTCTGGAGTTCTTAGGTTTGTATCATTCATGGTTTTTCAATGTCTTTAGGTGGACAGTTAGGTTATTAATTTGAAATCGCTCAGTCTTTGTTATGAAGGCATTTAGTGGTATGAATTTTCCCCTTAGAAATGACTTCTTTGTGTCCCATAAGTTTTGGTAAGTTGTATTTTCATTATCATTCAATTCTAGAAATTTCATAATTTCATTTTGACTTCTTCCATAACCCATTATTTGTTTAAAAAAGTGTTGTTCAGTCTCCAGGAGCTATTGGAGTTCCTGAATCATCTCATGTTGTTAATTTCTAGCTTGAAAGCATTGTGATCTGACATGATGCAAGAAGTTACTTCAATTTTACTGAATTAATGTAGGCATGCTTTATGGTCTAATATATGGTCTATTTTGGAAAAGGTTTCATGAGCTGTTGAGAAGAATTCATATTCTGTAGAAATGGGGTTGAATATTCTGTAGATGTCCATTAGGTATAGTTGATCTCTGGTGTTGTTGAGCTCTTATTTATGTGTTCATTTTCTGCTTGGATGATCTGTCTATTGATAGCAATGGAGTAGTGAAGTCTCTAACTAAGACACTGTTGGTGTTTATTTCTGTTTTTTTTTTTTGTTGTTGTTTGTTTGTTTGTTTGTTTTTGTCAATAAGGTTTTGTTTTAGAAACTGTGGTGCACCTGTGTTTGGTGCATTTAGATTTATGATTGTTATTTCCTCATATTGGATAGTTCCCTTGATGAGTAAAAAGTGGCCTTCTTTGTCCTTTTTGACTAAGGTTTTGATTTGAAGTCTACTTTATCAGCTATTAATATAGCAACACCTGCTTGTTTTTTTTTTTTTTTTTGTTTGTTTTTAATTTTCATTTGCTTGGAATAGTATTTTCCATCCTTTCACCCTGAGGAGGTGTTTGTCTTTAGAGGTGAGGTGGGTTTTTTAAAGACAACAGATAGAATGGTCTACTTTTTTGATCCACCCTGTTAACTTGTGTCTTTTGATTGGTGTATTAAGACAGTTAATGTGTAAGTTTGTAACTGTGAGGTTTGATTTAATCCCTGCTATGATGGGGTTAGATGGCTCAGGGGAATAGGGATTTGGTTGCTCAGCGGCCAGTCATTGAGGAAACCAGAGCAAAAGGCATACTCCACAGCCCACATACAGGCATTAGATCACACCAAGGCAGAAGCAACAGTACCAGGACCAGGGAACTGGTAGGTGGGGAACCAGCCTGGAGCTCTGGCCTACTCATTCCATGTATATACGTTTTGGAGCAAGGGATCTGGGAGTTTGGGACCCAGGGGCCATTTTATCAGCAAGATGCAGCACAGGGCCCACTTCAGCGGCAAACTTGTATGTCCAGGCAGCCCCAAGCTCGTAGCAGGGGAACCTGCCAGGTCCAGGGAACTGAGAAGAGATGGAACAGGAGATATTGTGCACCCATTAGGGATACTTTCATGGGAATTTGTGGGAGAACATGTTGATTCTACCACTACAAAACATGTGTTCCTCTCCCCCAGCCACCATTGACACCCAATAAGGTTCTGGAATTGTACTTGGGCCATCTCTGGATCTCAGGTTTATGCTAGAAGAGTTTTTATACACTGACTCTTTTCTCATTCTATCGGTTTATTGCCTAAGCCATCTTCTTTGACCTGGACAATCATGTTACTTGATAGGAGTTAGAAATTACTATGCAAAATTTGGAAAATGGAAGTTGAACCATGTATCTAGCCCAACTTGTAGAACAGGCAGTTAAAACTCAGAATCATAGTATCTCTGTTGAAAACAGTTGTATCAGACAACATGATCGGAGGGTGATCTATTTCCCCAAGACTGGCAGTGATGAGCAGAGAGCACAAACCAAAATTGGATGCACTTGGCTTCCCTTCTACAGTTACAGGGGAAAAAGTCTTCATGAAATTTAAGAAATAAGATTGTTATGGATCATAAGTCATCAGTTGTTGTTAATTAACCTCACTTAAGAAAAAGTAAATTATCCTGCTTCTTCAGGGCAAAAAGTGATTTTCCTAATAGTGGTTTCTACCTGAGTATGTTCAGGTTCTTGATATCTTTTTTTTTTTTTTTGATTCAAAATAAATTTTATTTTGTTCCCATTCTCTTGGGCATACTGAGTCAGCAACACATAACACATAAGTCTATTCTTCTATGACATATAATTTCCAGAAAATTTGTTTTATTTTATCATTTAGTAAATGCTATAGTAGTAAATTTTTCAGTATAATATTTATAAAAGAGAGAAACTGTCACATGACCAAAATGTTTTATCTTGGTTGTGCATGTATGCTTTGAAATTATGCTAATTACTTCTCCAATTAAAGGTGCCTTTTAAAGCATCATGTTGCATAACACCTCTCAAATATTCTGAATTTCAATATGGGAGTTTATTGTCTTTGAAATAATTCAAAGAAGCCCTTACTGTTAATGGCATCTGCTTGTAGACTCTACTTACTTCCCTGGCCCTGTGATCTCCATGGAAAGAACTCAGAAGAGACCCCACAGTACAGTGAGGAATACAGACAGACAGGCAGAGGAGAGCATTCTCTCAAAGGGAAAATGGACCTTGGCTACAGGAAACATTGGCTCAAGTTACATTTAGGGCACAAGCTATACTATTGCTGAAATGTCTAACAAAAGAAGCTTCTCATGAGTGGCATTATACTACTCAGGTCCATTTAGATTGACTCTTAAAGGAGGGCGTAATTGATGTATCCTTAACCTTTTTTTATTATTTATTGATTTATTTTTTTTTTTCAAAGTAGGTCCTCACTCTAGACTAGGCTAACCTGGAATTAACTATGTAGTAGTCTCAGGGTGGACTTGAACTTATGGTGATCCTCCTACCTCTGCCTCCCGAGTGCTGAGATTAAAGGCATTTGCCACCATACCCAGCCTCCTTTTTTTTGTTTCTTATTATTTTTGTTTCTTTATTAATACAATTAATTCATTTTGCTTAACCATCCCCCTTCCCCTCCTGGGCCCCATCACCATGCCCCTACCCTGCTCTTACCCATCTATCCCTAGTATGCCTATTTGAATTCCATATCATTAAAGATCTGTTGCCACCTTCTATCCTCAAGTGCCCCTGTGTGCCTCTTTTAAAAGCCTTAACATCTATATACTCTTCCTACCACCATGACCAATGCATATAAAGGTTCCAAACTAGGACCACATATGAGAGGGAATAGGCACTGTTTGTCTTTTTGTACAAGAGTTACCTCACTTAACATATTTTCCACATTATCACACTAGGTGTTTGGTAATATGATCCATCATGCCTGTCACAGATCATATATATATATATATATGATTATTTGAGATAGAGGGGCAGATAGAGGGAGAAAGAGAGAATGGGAGTGTCAGGGCCTCCAGCCACTACAAATGAACTCCAGATGTATGTGAAACCTTATGCATCTGGCTTACATGGGTCCTGGGGAATTGAAACTGGACCCTTTAGCTTTGCAGACAAGCACCTTAACCAGTAAGTTATCTCATTATTTTTCTTCCCAGAATTGTTAGAGTATTGGAATTTTTGGCCTTAGGCTTTGGGATCACTTTATGACCTGTATGTGGGAGGAAACATTAGGATACTAGGTTAAGAAAATCATAGTGATAATTAGAAGGCAATAGATAAACAAATAAATGGGAAAGACACCAAAAACTGGTGCTATTAAAGAGGAATAAAAAGTTCAGGACAAGAAAGCCATGGGAAGTATGGTTTAGGATTCCAGGGTGCAGCAAGCAGGTCATGAGTCTTCCCATAGCAATAGCTCAAAGCAGGCTCAGTTGTCACATAAAGTGGTTTTGAATAAAACATCCTCCAAATGTATTCCTGTGTACTGAATATCCCTTGGGACAAAAAAGGAACCAAAACAATGTAAAGAGAGGCCACTTCCTTTCTGTTAATAATGAAATCCATCCTGACTCCAGTATGGTGATTGTCCATCTGAGTGCTCTCCTTGTATTCCTAGGAGTGCTACGTCAAAGAAGCATGTGTACTAATGCACTTGACCTTGGTTTTTATGTCTTCTTCCAAGTATTCTTCCTTAGAATTTTGTGAGTCTTGGAGCCTGTATTAAATATCTGTCTTGGATAAAGCAATTTTTTTTTATTTTTCCAATTTAAATGAGGCGTTTTGATGACAGGTTATCCTAGAATTAGACAAAATTTGCAGGAAGACAAAGTATTACCCATAATTTGAAAATGAAAGCACATTTACTTACCATATAGATATGGTTATGCTGAATAGAACTAATTCAATTCAACTGTTTTTAAAACCAAAGAGAAAAAAGTAAATGAGATATTAAGTAAACGAAAAGAAAATTGAGAAATATATTTTGTGCAGATTTTGGATTTGATTTTTAGTACTGGAGATTGAAACCAGCTCCCTAAATTTGGGAGGTTTGATTTGAAGTCCAAAGTAGATAATTAAAACTGTTCCTACCAAAATAAAATTATCCTGTAATGTCAAAATAAAATTGCATTTCCATAATTGTGTTGATATATTGTTGATGTGACTGAATTAAATTCAATAGCACTGATTGAAGCAATCAAAGTCCAGATGAGTTGGAAATACATGAATAAGCAGGTCAGCCATACATCATTAGGCATATGTAAGTGACATCTAATTAACTGAAATTTTATACCTTTTGTAGAACAGATATACTGTTGAGAAATAGAAGAGATAATTCAATATTCATGACAAACCTTTGTGGGCAGCTGAATGGACTGAAGTCAAGTAGCATTTAAGAGAAACAACACTTTTCCATGGTTGGATGCTGAAGTGGGATGTGGGTGGAGGTTATGGGAACTCATCATCACTCTAATATTGGTGGATGATAGAAAGGAAAATCATACTATGTCTTCTAACCTTTGTGCATTAATAGAGAGAAAAGTAAAATGAAGCTGATACACCCACCCTGCCTACCACATATGTATTCAAGATGAACATTCTCTCATCTATTAATTAATGCATTAGAATATTCCAGGTTTTAATATGACCTTATTGTCTAATTAGCATGGAATTCCAAAAGTCTTGTCTTTTCTGCCTTATCTTTGCTCTGTGTCTGACATATAGCTTTGAGTTTATAACCCTTCCTAAGAGTTTCCTTCATCATGCATTTATGCAGAGGCCTATTATATAGCATTTCAAATTCCAACAACTCTGTCACCACTCACTAAACAACATATATAGTATATTCCATCTACTGTACTGAACATTTCCCAAATATAAACACAAATGATTACAAAAACAAGTTATAAGGGAGGCAGGCACCAGAGCAATCAACACTTTAATAATCTATAAACGATTTAAAACTTCCTCATGGCTAGTAAGCAGGGTTCATTTTCCTGTGTTCACTGCTTCCAAAAATTAAGCTCCTTACTCACAAAATCAAGTAATTATTCCTGAGTACCAAATTTACTCATGCGCCTTACTTTAGTCATGAAGCTTCTTGAACAAAATGGTGTACAGAGAAGAGAAGTCTGAAGGTCATTATGTCTCTCCCCTGCACTCTGAAATGCTAATATAGAGCAGAGTTTTAAAGCTGAGTTCAAATTCAAGAGGTCCAAATGATTAAAAAACAAAATATCAGTTATATCCAATAATTGAGGTATGTTCTGTGGCCACATTTGGAAACTTTGATTTTGAACCACTTCATTTTGTGTGTGTGTGTGTGTGTGTGTGTGTACATGGAAATGCATATGTGTGAACGTCAGAGGACAATAACCTTAGCATGTTGGTCCTTCCACATTGAGACAGGGTTTTCCTTGCAGTTTGCCACTGCAACCAGCAGTCTGGCTGCCTTCTATTGCTGTAGACTTATGCACTATTTCATCTGACATTAGAGTTCTAGAGATGAGAACTGCAGTCATCAACCTATGCACCAAACACTCTTAAACCCTGAATCATTGCCCATTTGATTTTTTAAAATAAAAGCATGCTGTAGCCAAAAGCATTAAATTTACACTGAAGATAAAGATAAGTGAAATAAACAAAATTTAATTAGTTTGAATCAATTTTTACACTCCTAGCTTGAATATATTTTAGATAATAGGAAAAAAGATGGAAAATATAAATTTACATATGTCCATATATTTTGTATATGCATATGAATATATAGATGCATACATGTATATAATATTTTGTTTCATCATATATATATATATATATATATATATATATATATATATATGTGTGTGTGTGTGTGTGTGTGTTGCTTTACAGTTTTGCTATGATTATTCTTCAACCCTGCAGAATCTATCTACCTATCTATACATATCTCATCTGTTTCTAATCAATATCATCACAGTATATTGGCATGTTTGATGTAAAAACATAGTTCCTACCTTAAAGAATAGGAGATAGTTTATTATGGAGCAAAAAATGAATGACTATTGCCTGGGAGCATTGATTCAGGATGCCCCCAAAACTATGTCCCACTTAGAACATGGTGACATTAGGTTTTATCAGTTATACAACAAAGAAAGCCATATATTGACACATTTACTAAAAGTGGGAGAAACTATTGGAGGTTTCAGAAGCTATCTGAATACATTCTTAGCTTACGGGTTGGTGGAAGCTGTTTTGTTAGGAAGACATTCTATAGGTTCTGATAGTAATAAGGAATGTTAGGTCAGACACAAGAGTGGACAACAAATGGCTTTCAAAGGGGCTAAAAATAGTACAAGACAATTTGGCTCTGGTTTGCAACATTTTAATTCTCCATAATCTCAAAGTTTAGTCATTTATATCTGGTCTTTTTTTTCTTGATACTTCAGTTCATGCCAACATTATTATCCTTATTTCTGCAATGCTCAATATTACTGAACACGTTATTAACAGGAGTTAGGAAGCTTGTTGGGTGGATAAAGTTCTTGCCACAAAAGTGTGAATATCTGAATTCTGATATGAAAAACCTAGTTAAGACATCCAACACTATAGCATTAGCTCTGTAATCCCATTTTGCCTAGAGTAGGAAGTTAGATGGAGACAGGAGAGTCTTCCTGTCTCTCTAGTCTGGCATTCAGAACAATGAACAGTGAGAGAGAAAGTCTCAAAACAAAGTTGGAGGTAAAGAACACATCTGAAGTTGTCCTCTGACTTCCCCATGCAGACTGTGACACATGCACCCACATTCACATAAGAACTTGCACACACACACACACACACACACACTCTCACACCAAAGAAGGAAAAAAAGAGAAAAGATAGAAAGAGAAGGAAGGAAGGGAGGGAGGGAGGGAGGGAGGGAGGAAGGAAGGGAAAACAAAACATGTTTCATTGTGGAATTGTGGTGGTTTGGCACAAGCATTCAGAACTTGGTTTATTGGTGGTAGATGTCCAATTATCTTTCCTACAGTAATAGTAGCTGCTGGGGTCAGATTTAGAGAACTCTTTGCTTCCATATCAGACAATAGTTTTGTGACAGTTGTTCTGTGTTTCACTGAAGGAGCACAGATGAAAATAACAGGCTTTCCATGCTTGTGAGACCATAGTTGAAAACAAGCTGTTGTCCGCTTTGCGGACAATTGCTATCAAACTCATAGAAGCTTGAAATAATGTGCAGGTTGCTCTGCACTAGAATGAGGCTGCCTAGTTCTTGGGGCTGACAAGACACTCACCACTGAGACACAAGAATCTTCCTTTTCCCTTTTCTTCTGTTATAATCATTGATTGTACTAACACAGAACAAAACTTCTGTGATGATATGCTCCATTTTTCTATGTAAAATATATTTTTACTCTTTATGTAATTAATAAATTTATTTATTGATGCATTTCAAATACAAAAGAAGATGACATTAAATAATAATAATTATTTTTTTTTATTTTCTGAGGTAGGGTCTCACTCTATCTCAGGCTGACCTGGAATTCACTATGTAGTCTCAGGGTGGCCTTGAAATCATGGCGATCCTCCTACTTCTGCCTCCCGAGTGCGGGGATTAAAGGTGTGCACCACCACACCTGGCATTAATAATCTTAATAATTTAATTAGCCCATGTTAATATTAAGGTTGTACCCTTTCCCACATGCACACACACCAACACATAAACATTTTAAAAAATATTTTATTTAATTATTGGAAAAAGACAGACAGAGAGAGAGAGAAAGAGAGAGGGAGGGAGGGAGAAAATGGGCATGCCAGGCCATCTAGCCACTGCAAATGAACTCCAAATGCATGAACCACTGGATCTAGCTTTATGTGGGTACTCAGGAATTGAACCTGGGTCCTTAGGCTTTGAAGGCAATGACCTTAACTGCTAAGGCATCTCTCTAGCCCACACAAAGATTTTTAACTATAAACATATGTCATACATGTTTTTTTAGCTTTCTTTTCCCTAAGTACTAGCTAATAAAACATTTATGTTTCAAATGTGTTTTTATTTTTTTACTTGTGTAAGAAAACTCCTTGGAAATGAGTAAGACAAGTAATATTTTCTAATTCTCTGGTTAGATATTCTCTATCATAAAGATGCAACTTTGCCATTGGATCATAAAAGCAAGCCACAGTTATACAAGTAGGTATGGGTATATTATCATGAGGTTACTTTTTAATACAGAAAGTTTACCAGAACAGGTCCATGGGTTTTACTTGCCCATCTTGATCTGCTGTGGTATTTTAATAGCTGCATAAATTCTCATGCAATACAGATTTTTTTGTTACTATTGAAAAGAGGACAGCCTCAGTGATTTCTTTCTCTGTATATTTGTCCTTTGCATATAGAAAAGCTACTGATTTTAGTGCATTGATTTTGTATCCTGCCACTTTGCTGAAGGAATTTATCAGCTTTAGAAGTTTTGAGATGGAGACTTTCCAGTCACTTATATATAGGATCATGTCATCAACAAATATGGCTAACTTGACTTCTTCCTTTCCAATCTAAATCCATTTTATTTGTTTCTCTTGTCTTGTTGCTTGGGCTCTCACTTCTAGTACTATTTTATGAGCAGTGGTGAGAGTGGGCACCCCTATCTTTTTCCCGATCTCAGTGGGAACTACTTGAGTTTTCCCCATGAAGTATTATTTATGCTTTTGCAGCTTTATTGTGTTGAGATATAAACCATGCCTATTCTTTCCAGTGTTTTGATCATGATATGGTGTTGTATTTTGTCAAAGGCCTTCTCTGCATCCATTGAGATGATCATGTAGTTCTTATGGTTCAGTTTATTTATGTGGTGTATTGTGTTGACCGATTTCTGTAGTTAAACCATCCCTGCATCCCTCAGATGAAGCCTACTTGATCAAAGTGGATAATGCTTTTGATGTATTGTTGAATTGCAAGGATTTTGTTCAGGATCTTTGCCTCTAAATACATATGTATGGATATAGGGATATAGGCCTATATTTTTATTTCCTTGTTGCATCTCTGTCTGGTTTTCGTATTAGGGTGATGCTAGCTTCATAAAAGGAGTTGGGGAGGATTACCTTGTTTCTAATTATGTATAGCAGTTTGAGAAAAATTGGATTAAGTTCTTCAATGAAACTTTCAAAGAATTCAGCTGAGAAGCCTTCTGGTCCTGGAATTTTCTTTTTGGGGAGGTTTTTGATTATGTTTTCAATCTCCATGGATGTGATAGGTTTGTTTAGGAGATTAATCTGCTCTGACTTTAGTTTGGTAGATGGTATGTGTCTAGGAATTCATCCCTTTCTTCCAGATTATTTAATTTTGTGGAGTAGAGGTTTTGGAAGTATGCATGATGATTCTTCCAGTTTCATTAATGTCTGCTGTGACCTCTCCTTTTTCATTTCTGATTTTGTTAATTTGAAACTTCTCTTTCTTTTGCTTGATCAATTTGGCCAGGGGTTTGTCAATTTTGTTTATTTTTTTCAAAGAACCATCTCTTTGTTTCATCAATTTTAAAAATAGTTTTCTTAGTTTCCAATTCATTAATTTATGCTCTAATCTTGATTATTTATTTCCATCTGGAGCTCTTTGGTTTGGATACTTGTTTTTACCACAACTTTAGGTGGACAAGCAGGTTATTGATTTGGGATCTGTCTATGTAATGAAGGCATTTAAGTCTATGAATTTTCCCCCTATTACTACCTTCATTGTGTTCCATAAATTTTGGTAGGTTGTGTTTTCATTATCATTCAATTCTAGGAATTTTACAATTTTTTTTTTTTAATTTCCTCCACAACCCATCCATTGTTTAAAAGTGTGTGGTTTAGTCTCCAGGAGCTGATGGATTTCTTGATGTATCTCTTGTTAATTTCTAGCTTTAAATCATTGTGATCTGTCATGATGTAGGAAGTTACTTCAATTTTCTTCACTTTATAAAGGCATACTTTTGTGGCATGATACATGGTTAATTTTGGAGATGTTTCCATGGGCTGAGAAGAATATGTATCTCTATAGAGTTGGGGTGGAAAGTTCTGTAGATATCCATTAGGTCTAGTTGGTCTATGATGTTATTGAGCTCTGTTATTTCCCTGTTGATTTTCTGCATGGATCCACATATGAGAGAGAACATGTGACATTTGGCTTTCTGGGCCTGGGTTAACTCACTTAGTGTAATCCTTTCCAGATCCATCCATTTCCCTGAAAATTTCATGATTTCATCTTTCTTTACCGCTGACTAGAACTCCATTGTGTAAATGATCCACATTTTTATTATCCATTCATCTGTTGAGGGACATCTAGACTGGTTCCATTTCCTAGCTATTTTGAATAGAGTAGCAGTAAACATGGTTGTGTAACTATCTCTAAGGTGTTCATAAAATCATTAGTATATATGCCTAGGAGTGCTATAGCTGGACCATATAGTAATTCTATTTTTAGCTTTCTCTAGAACCTCCACACTGATTTCCACAATGGCTGTAACCAAATACATTCCCAACAACAATGTAGATGGGTTCCACTTTTTCCACATCCTTGCATTATCAAGCTTAAGGTTTTTGCAATGCAAGACCAATCAGATATATCCAAAATTCAGAGTAAATAACAGAAGAGCTCATTAGGCAGTAGGTACTGCCTCAACCTGATGTGAGCCATTGTCCTGGAAACCTGTCAAACTGCATAGTGCAGAGGATGTAGAGCCTGTTAGATCCACAGAGTAACAAAGATTCATATTTCTCTTGTGTACAGCTCACAAAACAATTAATACTAATATTTCTTTCTTTTTTAATATATATTTATATTTATATAATTTTATTATTATATATTTCTGATTTTACATTCATAATATTGGTTCCATTGTCCTCCTCCCTGTCCTCCCACTTTCAAAGGGACCCTCATCAATGGGGAATGTGGGTCATGCATTGTGAGGTTAGTCAAGAGTTCTGGGGGTATGCCCCAGTTCTGTGCATAAAGCCCCAACTTGTGACTCTAACAATCTTTCCGCCCCCTCTTCTGTGAGTTTCCCTGAGCCACATTGGGGTCATTTTAGTTCTACCTCAGTGGTGAGGTTTTGGGAGCCTCTGTGTCTCTGGATAACTGGCTTAGTTGGAGTTGGATGTTCTCTGTGTTTATCTCCTTCAGCCTTATTCTGGTGTCATGATCACCATGAACGCTGTATTCTTGCCCTTCCCCTGTGTTGTTCTATGGTTTCAGCTGGCCCACTGGTGGGGTGTGGTTAGCTGATCCTCCCTTCAGGTTCGTTGTCCACCTGAAAAAAGATAAGCAAATTCTCCAATGGAGAGAGAAGTTAGTACTAGATAGAAGGGATGACCATATATGTTTTGGAGGGAATTTTATATGCATTGGCTCTCTTCTAGCTCACATTTGGTGGTATCTTGATCTTGGAGACTGAGCTCATTTTTTGTACATGGTTTTGACTTATTTGCCAGTTCCAGCAATGAGTTCCATTCCACTGAGTGAATCTATTAGCCAAATCAAGAGCAGTTGGTTACCCACCATGGCTGTGTGCCACTACTGCACTTGTATGAGCATTACGTCAAGTTGTTTCCTGCTGGGTATCTTAGACTGCAAGTTGTTTGGATCAATGTCAGACATTTTTCCCCAGTTGCTCTGGCACCCTCTGGTACTAGACTAGCTAACTGTCTGGGGACTGACCTTCTTCCAGATTCTGGCCAGTTCTCTCTGTGTTTGGTCTCACACATGTATGCTGTCTTCGACAGTAGGGTCTTACCATTAACCTTTGGTGGGTCACCAAGAACTCTGACAGAAGTCTGTCTTTTTTGGGAAACCTTGTAGGTGTTTCAGATCAACAGCTCATTGTGGAAGTTAACCCCGTGCTGGCACTGGGTGTTATAAGTCTGCACCTAGGAAGGTGAGGGAGGAAAAAGATAGATAATGTAAAGGAGAAAGTGAGTATAGAGAAGAGAGGGAGAGAGAGAGAGAAGAGAAAGAGAATCAGGACAAGATTAAAGTTGGCCTTCATGATGTTCTCTCCAGGGTCCTGTGGTTCGGGTGTTCCCTCTGCGGGCCTGCTGAAGGATCACTGTTTTAGCCTGTTGTTCAGAGTAAAGGGTTTTATAGTATCTTTTCCTTTTGGGTCCCAATTTGTATCCCCCCTTGTCCTCCCTACCACCCTCTCATTCCCTCCCACCCTTACCCTCCCTCCATCCCACCCTCCCTCTTGTCTGGGCCTCAGAGTGTTTATTAGGTTTGGCCACATGTCACGTGGATTCTGGTTAGGAGCGATAGATAAACAAGACCATGCGACGATTATCTTTTTGTCCTTGGGTGAGCTCACTGAGGATGATCTGTTCAATGTTTGACCATTTTTTTTTTTTCAAATTTCCTTATTTCATCTTTCCATAGTATAGATATACCACATCTTTGTTATCCATTCATCTAGTGATAGACACCTGAGTTGATTCCAGCTCTTTGCTATTATGAATTGAGCAGCTATAAACATGGTTGAGCAAATGTCTCTGATCTGAGGCTTGGAGCCTTTATGGTAAATACCCAATAAGGGAATAACTGGATCCATTGGTAGCTCTATGGTCACCCTTTTCAGGAGTCTCCATATAGCTGTCCATAGTGGTTGAACCATTTTACATTCCCACCAGCAGTGAAAACTTGTTCCTATTTCTCCACAGCTTCAGCAGCATTTGTTTTCATTGTTTTTTTTTAATGTTAGCCATCCTTACTGGGGTAAGGTGGAATCTCATAGTTGTTTTAATTTGCATTTCCCTGATGATTAGGGATGTTGAACATTTTCTTAAATGTGTGTTTGCTAATTGTATTTCTTCCTCTGTGAACTCCCTGTGCAGTTCTCTGCCCCACTTTGTGAGTGGGGATACAAATTGGAAAGGAAGAAGTTAAGTTAGCCCTATTTGCAGATGACATGATTCTGTACATAAGTGACCCAAGAACTTCCATCTCAAAACTCTTAAAGGTGATTAGCGCCTTCAACAAAGTAGCAGGATACAAAATCAATACTAATATTTCTTACAAAAATCATACATTTGACCAGGAATTCCACTTGAAATATTTTCATTATTGTATACAATCAGAAATCTACAGAAGTGCTAACAATATTAGACAATTGAACTGAATTATGCATACACAAATGTATAGGATTGTATATGCAAATTGTAATGAATCCAGAGAATGGGTCCTGTGCACCATGAAGAAGAAGAAACATGGGTGGACACAAGAGTTATATTTAAGCTAAATTTAGATTTCATAATGATGTAATAACATTTATTTCCCCAAATACATTCAAATGCTGTTATTCTTGACTATTTTTAGAATCATCTATATAAATTAAATATAATGATTTAATTTTATTAGTTTTTTTTTTTTTTTTTTTTTTAGAAATATGAAGTGGGCAGGCAGACAGCTTTATAAGGAAGTATAAAATGGATGTTTCTACTTATACTACTTAAGCATTAAATAGATGATTATACTTATATTGTTATTAAACATGTTTATTGGAAAATACAACATCCATGATTTTTTACTTTAAAGCATCACATTAGAAAGTCATCTTGCCAACTTTTAGTATCATAACAAAGCAAATGTTTGTAAGAGCTCTGCAGTAACACATGGGTATGCTATGAAAATTTTAAAGCATGCATTGACTTTTAGTACTATGCTTGTAGCATATTAAACACCTAAAATTTCCAGTGCCTCGGGCACTTCATTCAGCATATGCATATTAACTTGGAGCTATTTTGAGATTTAATAAATGAAGCTCAATCTTTGGAAAGACGTTTACTCCAAAATGCATTGTGTTATTATCAATTTTTATACTACCCACTATCTATGCCAGAACTTTGTTTCTGAAATGTGTGAACTTAGGAAGATTGTCATGGAGTTGAATACCATCTGTATTTAAAATAAAGAAGGATACCTTTCAATATGTTCATAAAAATGTCAAAATAGTAAGTAATATACAGGATTGGCATCTGTAGCATAGCAAAAAAAAAAGAAAGTGAACCAATCATATATAAGTCAATAAAGAAAAAATTGTATTGAATTAGCTAGCTTTGAATTTAGAAAACACTCATTAAATAATCAAAAATAATTAGAATTTTGTATGTGTTTTCAACCTTTGCTTCTATTCCTCAATGTTCTTGGAAATTTAAGTTAATTCCAAATATTTCCTACTTTTCATATGTGTATGTTGTAATTATTTTCTTTTTGCTAGAACAAATCTCCCAACCAAAAGCAGTTGGTTGATTGGAGGAAAGTTTATATTTTGGCTTACTGTCTCAATGGGAAGTTCCATGATGACAAGGGAAAGCAAGCCATGAGCAGAGGCTGGACATCACCTCTGCCATAGCTGGTGGAAAACAGCAGGAGGAGAGTGAGCCAAAATCAAGAAAAAGGGAGCTGGTGGTAACACCCCTAATCCTGCCCCCCAAGAAAACACCTCCTGCAACAAGGTTCCACCTCTAAAAGAGTGTCATCGGCTAGAGACAAATAATTCAGACCACATGAGTTTATGTGGGAGATTTTATTCAAACCACCACAGTATATGTTGCATGATGGTAAATGGATAATTAACCCATTAAGCAAACATGGAAGGAATGCATAATTATTGCTACATTTTAAAGGCTTCTCACATAACAAATATTTCAAAATAGCTTAAAAAACTTTGAAGTCAGCTCAATACTTGTTTGGACTTGGCCTGAATAAGAGGTTTGTAGCCTTGTAAAGATTATTAAATCCCTTGAACCCATAGTTTACTTATATGTAGAATGGATATTCTACACGTGTGTGTGTGTGTATGTTAGGATGTGAGAGAAAATACTGTTTAAAAAGGTCTTCCTTCATCAAATGGAGACTGTTACCTTATTTCATCCTCATAAAACTGATGGATGTATTCTATCTTCATCACTGCTATGGCTTCTTCCATCAGCTGCAAAGTCCAGGAAACCTGGAATCTAATGATGGATGCTTGCAAACGTCATTTGCAGTGAAATCAGTGTCAGTGATTTGAAATACTATATATTTAATATAACAAACCTTTAAATTGTTAAATTATACATGGATTAATTTATACCTTATTTCTTTAAGTAAATAGAAGGAGGGAGAGATAATACCATGTTGAACACAGATTGAATATCATCATGACTCAATTCTTTATTTGGCCATTTGGAATATATTTTATTACATTAAATTTGAAATAGTTTTGGAATATCTTTAATAATGGAAATTTCACTGCCTCGATTCAAGTTTGCGGTGATGACTAGAAAACTCTGTCTTTATTGCCACCTTTTCTCTATGGCTTCTCTGATGCATGGAAAATGAGCTCATTTCTGTTTAGCTCTCTCTATCTGGATGACACAGGAACTAAGAAACTGTCTAAAATGACTTTTAAATGCATTTTGCCTTTCTCATTCCTGTTGAGTCTTCCATGACTTTCATATTTTGAGGTGTTGCTATAGCAATATATTAACTTTTATTTGTGGCAAAGTCTCAGCTTCTCTACCATTAAGTTATAAGCAGAAGTCATAGACAGAAAACAGGATATCTGTTTTATGTTTGAAAACTCTATGACTAAAGAATAATCTAGTTTGACATGAGGGGACTGGAATAGGACCTACCAATGGTTTTTTTAGCAAAAATTCTGCCTAAGGAGTGCGATAATTATGCCAATAAATCACAAGCTGCCTCCTAGATTGTTCTTAGGTCTCATGGGACAGAATAAACGTGACTGCAATTACCTTTTAAATCTCAGGGGGGTATTAGTGTGACAATTTTAGCAATAGCTTTATTATTTTTATCAAGTTGTGTTAATAAAAAGGATGGTTCTGGTAATTGGTGCAATATTACATTTTGTTAAAAGTCATTACCACTTAATATAGTCTTTGTGACATGATAAAATGAAAAAAAAATCCTCCCCAAATGTATGACATCCCAGAGTAAAACCTCATTATTATTTACAAAATACTTTCAGGTAATACTTTTGGTGGAAATTGGTACTTAAGGTTTTTTTTTTTTTTTTTTTTTTTGACTTTTCAAGGTAGTCTCACTCTAGCCCAGGCTGACCTGAAATTCACTCTGTAGTCTCAGGGTGGCCTCGAACTCACACTAATCCTCCTACCTCTGCCTCCCAAGTGCTTGGCGTGTGCCACAACACCTGGTTAAATTTTTAGAATTGATATATTTTATCCACTTGGATGTTACATGTGTTCAACTTTAGAGGACAAGAATTGAACATCAGAAATTTCCAGCCTTCCTGGTTATAAAATGGGAAGCACATATATTATCCATTTGCTTAAAACCTTGTGTAAATATGTTGAATAGAAAAGGAATCTTCAATATTTTATGAAGTATCTATTTCAGAGTCTATTGAAAACTTGTCTAGGCTATTTTTTTCAATGATAGGTTTATAACTATGTTCTTAACCCTAGGTGAACTGAAAACTCAAGCAGCTTTAAAAGCCATATGCTATGGCTTTTTTATTCACGTTTATAAATAGGTAATACATCTATTTAGATATATAAAGTGCTTTCTCTTTTATTACAATTATATTTTTGTTATGATTCACATTTTTTTCTACAATACAATGTGTTGCAACTTTTATAATTTTTATTTTATTGTATAAAATAACAAAAACATTATTTTAAAAATTACCCAATCCCTTCCCACTACTCTCTTTGGTCCCCTTCCCCCATTATTGCAACCTTTCACTTGAGGGAATAGAAGCACAGGTACCCCTTAGTGCATTTTGTTAATGCAATGACCACAGGTAATTGAAACATAGACATACATATTGAATACATGCCTCAGGTGCTTTCCATAGAAAGTCAAATAACACATAGTGACATCCACACATTTCTCCTTCACTTGTGTCTGTATGTCATTTGTTATAAACTCATATTGGCCATAAAGAGCCAAGACACTCTAATGAATTACACCAATAACCTCCAAATTACACAACTAGTCTTTGGTAGAACTTGGCCACAATACTAATTTATAAGGCTGAAGTGTCGTGACTCTTTTTTTTTTTTTTTTAATTGCTTTGTATTTGGGACAAAGTTTAAAGTGTTTCCAATTTCCACTTACCTAGTACTATCAAAAGATTGCTAAGAGTGCCATAATTATGATAACAGTTTTGATTAAAGAAAATGACTTGTGTATAACAAATTGCTGCAAATTAGATACAAAATAACCCCCAAATTTTGAGAAGACATCACTTACATGCACTTTAATAGACTATATGTACTTCAAATAAACTTTTAAGACACGTTATTATCTAACATCTTATCCTCACATGCAGTGAAAAATTGTTGATCCATATTGCTGTCAACACGTTTGCTTTGAAAAGTTAAAAGTGTTTCTTTTCAATAAATTGTAATGGATAAACTCCAGATTTCCTGTCCACTGTTTAGAAACACAATGTGTCTTACAATGGATGGTGTAATGGTTTTACTTTGACAGAATTTATGTTTCCTATATGCTATTTGAGAAATAAATGGCTAAATGTGGCTAATATTCTGCAACCACTCAGATGGGACATGGTATCGTGGTCCTTAAGTTGAACTGTAACTTGAAGACACGTGTATTTGGCTCAGAAATTGTCTGTGTATTATTTTCAAGGTGAAATAATGGTGCTTCACCATTGATAATATAATAATTAAGAAAATATAAATGTGATTTTAGGACACTGGCTATCTATAGATATATTGATAACATACTTAAACATGCTTAATTGCATGGCATGGAAAAGATTGCTTGTGAAAATTTCAGACATCTGTTCTTGGGTTCCACCATGGGGGAGTAAATATGGGAAGTATCTTTAAAAGTTCCTCTAGTGTTTAATAGTGAAATATTGCTATTGTCACCTGTTCATCTTACATTCTCCTCCTTTGATAATGGATCCACAGGGACAGAAGGAGATGGTACTCTGATGGCAAATTAATCCATGCATCAGTTGGTGGATAAGTGATTTTATTTTATCAACTTTTTTTTTTTTTTTGCATTCAGTGCTTATGCTTTGTACTTCAGTCTTCACTGTACTGTGATTAATTGGAAGTTTACATCATGTCAAATGCTTCTGGGAGGTATTCAAAGTTAAAAAAAAAAAATAAGCATTATCCTCTCAGAGTATCCCATCAAGAACAGAAGGGAACTCAATGCAGAAAACTTCTCTCACATTATTAATTTAAAGCCATGTTCTCTTGGTTCCTCTACTAGCATGAACAATCTAAAAATCCATGAAAGAATTTCCTTCATGGAAAACACCCACAAAATGGTAGAAGGAATGTAGCCAGGCTAGATAAAAATAATCCAACATTTAAAATATACCAAGAAATCGGGCTGGAGAGATGGCTTAGCAGTTAAGGCGCCTGCCTCCTAAGCCTAAGAACCCTGGTTCCAATCTCCAGCGGTTCCAATCTCCAGGTCCCACATTTTGCCAGATGAAAAGTGACTCAAGGGCACAATGCTGCACTTGACCACAAGGGGGCGCATGCATCTGAATTTCATTCACAGCAGCTGAGAGACTGCTGGCATGCCCATTCTCTGTCTCCCTCTCCCTCTCTCTCTCTCTCTCTCTCTCTAAAAAAAATAAAATAGAAAACTTTAAAATATACCAGGAAATGATCCAGAAATTTGATTGATTCTTGAGTCTCATGACACAGAAATGCAAAAGAGAATAATGGTTTGTTCTTTCATGAAGATAATCTCTAGAGTGCAACCTCTTCTAAAGGTCATCCATTGTTTTCCCTTTCCCTCCACTCTCAAATTTCAAACAGTATTTTGAATAAGAAGTGGAAGGATCATCAGGTACATCATTCAATCTGGTAACTACAAAATGAAATGAGTGATGACCCATAAGTCAAATATATCAGGTCTTATAAAATGCTAGCTTTCTTTGTGTATATCTACATAAGCCAAATTATTGTTTTATTATGAATGTAAAAGTCATATGAAAGAGAAATGTTTCTTCTTAATTGCAATATCCACAGGATAGTCTATAAAATATTGAAGAAAATCTCCCTATAGGTGCAGAAAACATAAACATTAAGTTAAAATTAATAATAATAATGATAATAATAATAAGAAGAAAACAACAAGATGCACTCTCCAGAGCACTTTTATTCAGTTGTTCCTCTAAGGACCTGATAAAGGTTCAATGTTTTTGTCTGTCTTTCAGGATATAGGGTTTTATGGTACCAGTTTCATTTGGGTCCAGTTTCATGACCTCCGCCACCCACCCACCCACACACGCACACACACTCTTATTGTCTGGTCCTCAAGATGCCTATTAGGTATGTCAGAATCTTGGGAACATCCAGGTTAGGAGCCACAGATGAGTGTGATCATGCAACTATTGTTTTTCTGTGATTGGATTAGTTCACTGAGAATGATCTGTTCCAAGTTCAACAATTTTTCTTTAAATTTCATTGTGTCCTTTTTTCCTTCCTGCTGTGTAGAATTCCATTGTGTAGATGTACCACATCTTGGTTATCCATTCATCTAATGATGGGCATCTGGGTTGATTCCAGTTCTTAGGTATTGTGAATTGAGCAGCTATAAATATAGTTGAACTGAGGCATGGAGCTTTTAGGGTAAAGCCCAGTAAGCAAATAACTGGGTATGTCTCTTTTTTTTTTTCTATTACCTATCTTTTTCTTCCTTTTTTTCCCTTGGCACTGCCTGTAACTTCCAGTATCAGGATGTGGTTAACAACCATGAGCTATTGATTAGAGAGACCTACAAGGTTTCCTATAAGAAGAAAGACTTCTGTCAGAACATTTGATGATCCACTAAAGGTTGATGCTAAGACCCTACTGCTATACGCTGTTGGTAATGAAGGTGGAGAGACCTGGATGAAATGGGGAAGAGAGTCAGTCCCCAGACACTTAGGTTGTCTAGTGCCAAAAGGTGCTACATGAGCTACTGGGGGAAAATGGCCAATATCTGTCCCAGCAACTCATGCTCTACGCTACTCAACAGCAACATAGCCATGGTGGGTAACAAACTGCTCTTGAATTGGCTAATGGATCTGCTCAGTGGAATGAAACCCATAGCTGTAACTAGGAAACAAGTCAGAATCATATCCAAAAAATGAGTTCCCACTCCAATATCAAGCTCCCTCAAATCTGGGGCTACAAGAGGGCCTACACCTATTAAATTCTCTCTAAACCAATAATGGTTATCCCATTTATCTGGATTTGACTTCACTCTCCATTGGAGAATTTGCTTCTCTTTTTCAGATGGATGCAGAACCTGAGGAGAGAATCAGGCCATCTCACTTCACCAGGGTGCCAGCTGAAACCATAAAGTAATTAGGGAAATGAACAAGAATGCTGCTTTCATGGTGAACCTAGTATCAGCACAAGGGCAAAGGAGATAGACATAAAAAACACTCAACTCCTACCAAACCAGATCCAGAGATACATAGATTCCCAATACCTCATCACTGAAGTAGACCTAAAACCAACCCAATATGACTCAGGGGAATTTGCAGAAGAGGGGGCAGAAAGATTGTTAGAGCCACAAGTTGGGACATTATGCACAGAGACATTGACTCTTCCATGTAACTAATTGCTATCCTCACAATGCACGATCCATAATCCCCATGGGGATAACTGTCATCCCCAAGGAGGAGGGTCCCTTCGGGGTGGGGGAAGGACAGGGAAGATGCTAAGGATGATACCAACATGTGCTGTTTACACACTGAACATGTACATAACTAATAAAGAAGAAAAATAAATTAAAAAGTAAGATAAACAACCACATAAAGAAAACAAGGAAACTAATAACGGGATTTGCTAATTCCATACCTTCTGGCACAGGACAATTTACTATCTCATGGAGCAGTGGAGAAGACTGAGGTACAGTCTCTCTCTGTCTGTCTTGATCTCTCTCTTTCTTTTGGTCTTTCTGTCTCTCCTCTGCTTAGATCAGCTCTACCCTTGTGAAGCAGAAATGTATTGAAGGTACACAAGGTTAGCATTTCTCATGCTATCTTTCTTTAATTGCAGTCAGGAAATTGAATAGGCATTCTGTTGCCATATATAGGTTCCAATTTGAAGCAGAAAAGAGTGTTGCTATCACCACCTTAGGCAACTCTATGTATTCATGATAGAAAAGGAATACCCAAGATATTAGTTGGACATGTGTATATGAGTTCAGTCTGGGACACTTAGGGCAATCAAAGTTCAGATTTAAAAAAATGTGATGTTGAGATCATGATGAGACATAATTTAATCACAATTCTCTATTTTTCATATCTATCGTCTATATCTATCTAATCATTACAGGAAATGAAGTGAATGTTATGGATTAGATGTTGTTTTCCATATTAGTACATAGTTTTCAAAAATTGTTCAAGAGGACTGGAGAGGTGGCTTCTCAGTTAAGGTGTTTGCCTGAAAAGCCTAAGAACCCAAGTTTGACTCCCAAGTACCGATATAAACCAGAAGCTCAAGGTGGCACATGTGTCTGGAGTTGGTTTGCAGTGGCTGGAGACCAAGATATTCCAAGTCTCACTTTCTCTCTGCCTCTCTCTATCTCTCTCTTAAATGAATGCATAAATGAATAAATAAATAAATAAATAAATAAATAAATAAATAAATAAATAAAATATTTAAAAAATTGTACAAGAACAACGTACCATAATGTTATGTCTATTTGTCTAAAAAAGAAAAACAAATGTGTTAAAATTAGTGCTAGGGTTAGACCAAATGCTTTAATGCTTAATTAAACCCTGAGTCTTCAAATACTAATTTTAATATCTCTAACTTTTAATACCAGGAAATAAATTGGTGAAACACAAATATACCTACATAACCTGCCAATGCATTTTCAGCTAATTTTTTTCAACATATATAAAGCTTATAATATATATATTTTTTAATTTATGCTAAGGAATATAATCTGAGAAATAATTAAGCATTTATATGAATATTTATAAAGGCATTTACTGCTGAAGTTGTAGAAACATAAGGTCATTGGAAGCCCAAATTTCCAACAACTTATAGTAGAAAATTAAATCATCAAGAGATGCAGCATTGGTTTCCTTATCCCAACATTTATTTGTACTATTTAAAGCTCCAATACCTCAGAAAGTAGTGGTGTTTTAATGCAGTAATTAACTTAAATTGAGTTTATTAGGGGAGACTCTTGTCAAGTATGAATGACATTCTTATGATAAGAAGGCATTTGGATATGAGGTGAAAGTAGAAGGGCCATTGGGAAGATAAAAAGCATCAGCAGGAGTGGGGGATGTACAACAGAGGATGATGTGGAAATATGATTTAGATACACTGCACATGTATGAAAATACCATAATGTAAATCAATGTACATATAATTAATATTTGCTCATGAAAACCTGAAAAAGTAAAATGAAATGTGGATTCTACGTACAAAAGGAGAGCATTGGGGATATCCACATGGATGGGAAAGGCAGGGAAAAGGGCTCTATCTTTGACCCCAGCCTACTTTCATGCACTCTGTAAGAATCAACTCTAATGATCTTCCTTTTGTACTTTTTTACTCAAAAGACTACAAGAAAATGCATTTGCATTATATTAAGCATCTTATCTGCAGAACTTGCAAGGTAGACATAACAAGCCATAATGATGGTGGCTAAGTTACAAAATTTTCAATAGTAATTTTGCAGTAGTATTCTTGGAATAAGAATCCATCTTGACTAGCCAATGTGGTCTAAAATTTAAAGAAAAAAAGCACTCCAACTATTTTTATGACTATTTTAAGATTTGGGACATAAGAAAAACTTAGTAAGAAAATATCATGCATAAGTAACAGAAACTTTGATTTTAGAAAGAGGATTCTAAATATTCAATAAAATAATTACAAAGAAAAATATCTATTTGTATATAAAGGTAATAGTTATTGTTTTAAAGGAATGTGTTAAATATAAAAACTGCATAGAAAATATTTTTGTTAGCTAATTTAAAATAATATTTAAAATAAAATACTATGAAAAATAAAATATTTATTTATTAACTGAGAACTTTACATATGAACATATTTTATACTGCTCATATTCCCATCAGGTTATCCTACTTATTTCCCTCTCCCTTGGCCTCAATCCACTGAGAACCTTCTTCAGTGTGGTTTCTGGTATTCACTGTAGGGTCATGAATGTACCAATCAGTTTCTGGTAGGAATAATGCCTCAGATTACACTTTCCCACCCTTTGGCCAGGAAACATTACAGAGGAACTGGTGGATTAAACATGAGTGTTGCCCTCTCTACTAGCCTGTGAAAGTCCTCCATGGAGAGGACAGTAGATAAGGAAGAGACCGAAAACTCATCAAAATAGAAAATCAGAAGCTACTGAGAACTCAAAATTAGAAGAAACTTATAATATGCTCTCCAAAGCTCAGGGAACATTGCAGAAGAAAAGCAGAAAGAATATAAGAGCCTGAGGTAGTTTGAATGGAAGACCCCCAATATATTCAGGATTTTATTAATGTTTGTAGTTTAGATCTCCAGCCACCTGGCTGGAGGAGGTATCAGTGGGTGGAACCTAGATTACTATCCAAAAGTATAGAAGTGCATCTGGAATTCTAGTGCAAAGGTATGCAGTGTTTGAGCTGATTGTGATGTTGGTTCCTCTCTCTCTGCTCCAGCCTCTGAAAGTGGGACAGCTTCTTCTGCCATCATGGTACTTCTCCTGGATCTGTAAGCTTCAATAACTATCCTTTCCCCCATAACTGTGCCTGGTTTTGAAGTTCATCTCAGTGACCTGAAGTTGACTACTACAGAGTCACAAGGTGTGAACATGTATTCTGAGGTTCTATTTTAATGTAATATATAAAGCAAAATTGTAATTTTCTGTAAATAGGTAAGTTAAAAAGAATCACCATATTTTCATTTCCAGAATGTTTATTAAATTCACAATAAAGATAGCATTATTATCATTAAATCTACAAATGTTAGCATTATCCTAAATGATAAACGTTGGCTGGACATGAGAAATGAGATGAGCCTCCTTGTCCTGGAGTCATTTTATGTTGATAAATTTTCATAATCATATAAATGTGCTTTATGTTATAATACTAAAATGTTGCTTATATACTTAAACATAAATCATATGCATTGAATGTCCCTTCTAATTTTTATTGTTTTTAAAACAAAACAAAACAAACAACAACAAAAAAGAGGTTAGGTAGGAGAGATGGCTGAGCAGTTAAGGTACTTTCCTGCAAAGCCTAATTAATGACCCAGGTTCAATTCCCAAGTACCCACATAAAGCCAGATGTACAAAGTGGCACATGCATCTGGAGATTGTATGCTGTAGCTAGAGGCCATGGTGAGCCAATTCACTCTCTCTCTTTTTCTCTTCCTTCCTCCCCCTCTATCTTTCTCTTCTTGCAAATAAATAATTAAAATATTCTAGAAAAAGAGGTGATAGAATGTAAATCCTGAGTATGTTATCCAGTGCAATGGAGATCAATTCTTTTCCTGTGTCATTTTGAGTTCCCTGTTGCCATAGGTGCTGCTAAGAAAATGCATTTTTCTAAAAGATTTATAAATAATGATTGCAATGTTTTTAGCTCTTTGTAGTGAAATACAATATCCAGTGCCTTTGAGAAGAATATAAATCTAAGCACCAGGGAGCTGTTCAGGTCACACTTGAGTCCTGTAATAAGAAGGGCAAGAAAAGTGTCTCAGTGGTATCCATTAATGTGCAATCCTGCCAACTCGAAAATAAATTCCACATAGTTTTTTTTTTTTTTTTTTTGAAGACTTATGTAATACTGGCTTTGAGCTTCAGACCTACCTTTGTTATTCCAATATTTTGTTATTTTTTAAGATACTACTTATTTTCATCATTCTTCAAATTCTAAATTAATATGTTTAATCAAAAGAGAATAAATGGTTTTATAAAATGCATGCATGTTTGCTCTCTTTGAAACTTAGATGGGCTGAAGGCATGGCTGAGAGGTTAAAGGTGCTTTATTCCAAAGCCTAATGGTCTGAGTTTGATTCCCTAGTACACACATATAGCCAGATGGACAAAGTAGCACATGCATCTGAAATTCATTTGAATGGCAGGAGGCTGTGGCATGCCCAAAGCACCCGACTTCTCTCTCCCTCTTTATGTTGTAAATAAAAAATATTTAAAAATAAAAACTTAGAGAACTGGGTTGGAAAGATATCTTAGCAGTTAAGGCACTTGCCTGCTAAGTCTAAAAATGCCCATCCAATTCTCCAGGTCCCACATTTAGGCAGATGCAAAAGTGATGCAAGGGTGCAATGCCACACTTGCCCATAATGGAGCACATGTGTCTGGAGTTCATTCACAGTGGCTGAGAGGCCACGGGCGTGCCCATGTTCTGTTCTATTCTTTCTTTCTTTCTTTCTTTCTTTCTTTCTTTCTTTCTTTCTTTCTTTCTTTCTTCTCTCTCTCTCTCTCTCTCTCTCTCTCTCTCTCTGACTCTCAAAAAAAGAAAAAACTAAGAAAACATCTACATTTTTACAGAATAGAAAAACAAAGATACTTGCACTAATAAACTGATTTAATTATGGTTCTTTATGTAATTGAAATAGCAATACTTACTTTCATTTCATATTATTTTCCAAAAAATGTAATATTGAATGATTCCTTCTATAACTGAGTATATACTGCAAGCCATCTGAAATATAAAACATAATCCCCAAATCCAAACCACAAAACAGCAAACAAAGTTAAAATTACACTGAAGAGTCTACTATGTAGATACAAGAAAATACTAGTGCACTATGGATGACACAAAACATATAAATATACATTGCACATACACATTATATGGCTTGTCTAGAACATGAGTTTGTTGAAAATTTAATTATTTGAAATGAAAGTTTATTTCTTATTTGTATATGTATGTTCAATGCTATAATGAAAGTGGTGTTCTCATTGTCTGTCATTCTCTGGGATCTGGGCTGACAGAATTTCTATCATATGACTTGATGGTGTCATCACAAAGGTTTTGGGCTTTACCAAGACAAGGAAGGAAAGGACTAGAGCTTCAGAGTCCTTCGTCAAAGCTTCCACACTTTAGACATTGCCTTGCATCTGGAATTTGTCAGGTGGCTGTGCCCCTATGTGAGTGATAGAGGAATCTTCCTCTCAGGTTTGAAATATCTAAGATAAGATCGACCATATGTAGAACAAGTAGTAAACTTGTTCTATGCAAATACTTTCTTCTTTCTTATTTTTGCTTATTTTGTTTTGCTCAAAATGACATTTGCGTATTATAAATATGTCATCTAAGCTTTATCTAATTAGGGTTCTAATCAACAAAGGACTTTTTAATATTGATAGGTTCATTTTTATAAGCAGATAAGAACATCTTTTCAAGTATTACCTGATTTTTCATTTATGAATTTGCAGAAATGTGGTTAACTTTATTTTATTACCCACTTGCTTGTGTTTGAGTGGATTGCATATTGCTATGTGGGGCACATGTTGCATCTAATAAATTGCATAGTTTAAAATTCTCTTTCCAGGGCTAGAGAGATGGCTTTAGCAGTTTAGCACTTGCCTAACTGTGAAGCCTAAGGACCCCAGTTCAAGGCTCCATTCCCCAGTACCCATGTAAGCCAGATGCACAAGGTGGCACATGCATCTGGATTTCGTTTGCAGTGACTGGAGGCTCTGGCACACCCATTCTCTCTCTTTGCCTCTTTCTCTCTCTGTCTGTCACTCTCAAATAAATAAATGCAAATAAACAAAAATTTTAAAAATTCTCTTTCCTGTCATATCTACTTTTGCTTTACAATGCACTAAATTCTCAAAAATTTTGCATCAGAGCTTGATGGTGTTTGTATAGTCATAGCTACTCAGGACACTGAAGTCAGAAGATCACTTGAGCCCAGGGATTCTAGGTCAATGTCACTATGCAGAGAGATATTTCTCAAAATCATTTCTTGGGTTTGGGAAGAAGGCTTAGCAGCTAAGTGCTTGCCTGTGAAGTCTAAGGACTCCAGTTGGAAGCTCGATTCTCCAGTACATAAGCCAGATGTACAAGTTGGCACATGTATCTGGAGTTCATTTGCAGTAGATGGAGGCCCTGGTGAGCCCATTCTTTTTCTCTCTCTCTTTCTCTCTCTCTTCCTCTTTCTCTGTCTTTTGCTCTCAAATTTATAATGAGAAATTATTGCTGTTGTTGTTTGCCTGCATTTTTGCTTTATTTGAATGAAACATGAAAAATTCTCAATTTCTATTTAGTTATTTATTGATAATTTTTGTCCATGTAAATAAAGCATTTTGATCACAATCATATCTGTCATAAACTGAAATGGTCTGAATGACATTTTGGGATGGGGGAGCCTTACTTGAGGAAGTGTTTTCTTGGGGGTGGGCCTATGGGAGTTAGAGTCAGTTTCCCTGTGCTAGAATCTGGCTCACTCTCATGCTACTGCTACTGTTTTCAACCTTCTAGAGCAGAATTGATGTCCAGCCTCTGCTCATGCCACACTTTCCTCTGCCATCATAAAGCTTCCCCTCAAGATTTCAAACTAAAACACACACACACACCCCACAGCTTTCTTCCCGTCAGCTGCCATAAGACAGTAACTGCAGCAACTTCCTATTACCTTCTCTTGTCTCTCTCTCTCTCCTGTCCTTCTCCACTGTACCCTTTCTTCCCAAGTAGTCCTTCTAGTTTTGTCTGCTTTTTTTAAATTTGTGTAAACCACTGAGTTTAATTAGAGCTGCCTTTGTGAGCATTTTTTTAGAGAGACAAAGAAAAAGAGAGAGATAGAGAGACAGAGAAAATGGGTGCGTCAGTGGCCTCTCAGCTGAATGAACTCCAGACGTGTGTGCCCCCTTGTGTGAAAGTGTGGCATTGTGCACTTCTGTCTCTTGCATCTGGCTAAACTGGGTCCTGGAGAATCCAATGGGCGTTCTTAGGCTTCACAGGCAAGCACCTTAACTGCTAAGCCATCTGTCCAGCCTTGGGGGCGGGGAGTGTTAATGAGAGCATTAGAACTTATCAGTGGCTACACTACTGATGAAAATATCTCTTCCTCCCCCAGTAACATTATCTGCAAATTACTTCTTGGGGAGGGATGGAGACCTCATGCCTTCTTATACCATCCATAACAGAAAATTGATGGGCCCAATATTGTGCAATTATTAAGCAGGACCTATACTTGCTATGGTTATGAATTCAAATACTATATCATGTACAAAAGACCATGCTCCACAGCACTCTTCCTCATGCTCTGGCTCTTAACTTCTTCCTACACTTCTCTTCTATGCTTCTAAATCTTGGAAAGCATAATATCAATGCCTCATTTATGACTGAACACTCAATAGACTCACTGCTTTCCCCTTGTACTTTATAGTTTGAATCCACTTACCCAGTATCTTATATGTTTTAGAGAAACAATAAAAGAGTGGAATTTTTACTTTATTACTTGAAAAAAGGGTAACTGATGTGTCTAAAAATTACTAAATAGAAAAATAGAAGTCATGGATTAATGGCATCTACATGTTCATGTATATATTTTCATCTTCACAAACTTTTTCTCTTATTGAAATTGCTAAACAATGTGCTCTTATCTGAAAGTCAGAAGTACATACACACCCTTCCATCTGTTTGTCACACTTGTTATATTACTTCTATGTTTTTCAACTTTACACATTTGAATCGATGTTATTGGTAGTAATGATTATACATCTATGTAGAGGAGAAATTTATACTTTTATGATTTCTTAAAAATTTAAAAGAACTTTTGAATTAGTAATGTGTTAGGAATACACAAAATAGGACTTAGCATAGAGCTCAGTGTATGATGTGTGCTTGTGTTGCCCTGTATTTGCTACATAGCACCACAAATGACAAACATAACCAAATACCCCAGAAAACAGAACTAGGTGATTGATAAACGGTTTAACCATAAGATCTTTACTGACTTTCCATTTTCTGAACCTTTCAAAACTATTGATTTAAAAATACTTTCTACTGCCCTTTCTCACAAAAATCTATGCAAAATCATTCTGAGTTTTTATAAACAATTTTAGTCCCAATACACTGACTTGAGAGGTATAATAAAGCTTACTTTCAGTAACACAACTATATCTTAATTCCATTTCTCTTACCCATGTACTAAAAACTCAATTTTTCAGGTGTTAAGAAAATGTATGACACCTATAAAATATGCCCATATATTGGGAATTGAGAGAACAATGTTGGATTAATCACTGCTGCTTTCATATTCAATAAGACAGAATATGGAGTTATCTATGGGTTATGATGGCAAATAAGGAGCACATATCCACAAGCATACCCACCTGTTATAAGAAGTTTGTGTCATGGGTTGGAAAGATATCCAACCTGGCAGATCACAGGTGACTCAAGGAACATAAAGAGGACATGGAACAGATATGATAAGGAAGAACACAAGTTGCAAAGACTCTAATTAGCTCAACATGGCTGCAGGTTTACAATATGAACCCATAGGGAAGGTCAGTGGGAAAGGAAGATAGAAGAGACTTAGATGCTAGTGTTAGAACTCGAGTTTATAAATGAGGAGACACTAGAATTCACTGAATCCAGCATCTGCCATAAGGCATTAGGTGCATAGATTCCTGTATATGAATAAAACATGCTCATCCAATACCTAAAATTCCTCCTTCACTTTAGAAGCCACATTACTTGACTTGAACTCTCAATATCCTATAGATAATGTAATGAATTACACAGGTTTCACTTTTACTCGCAATTTTATATATTTTCATTTATTTTAACCTGTTTTAATCCAGAAAATGTTTAACCCCTTAAAAATATTATTTTTTTAAAGTAACTAGGTCACTGACTAAAAAATCCCTTTAAAATACCACAATACATGTAATTTCCCCTGGATAGTACTGAACATCCTCTTTGCAGGAATTAAGATCTGGCAGAGAATGATCAAGAAAAAGAACAAATGAACATTATTTCATAAAATAAGACAAAAATAAAACATATATAATGTGCATTTATTTGTGTTTATCAGATTATACATCAAACATATTAAGCTAGTTGTATTTAAATAATAAATAAATTGATCAAAATATTACTACATGATAATCGCATAAAATTGAATAATCTCACCTACAGAAGAAGCAGATATAGACCTTTTTGGGTATAAGCTTAAAGTCAAAATTATCATTAGTGCACAAAACAATCTTAAGAACACAGACATGCCTTTTTAATCCCACATGCATTGTTACTATTATGATACAAAGTAATAGATTTCATTGTCAACTGTGCATTGTGAAGCCCTTGCCTAATATTAATATTAATAAGTGTTATGAGACTCACTCCTGGAATTATGTTAAACATGTAGCATGTAAGTTTGGCCTGGCTGAATGTTTAAATGCAAATGCATACTTGCTACATTGCTTTTATTGAAAGCATGGTAGAAATACCGACAGACTTGTAACATGATTAATACACATGTATACAAATCCTATATGGTCAACACGTTTGTACAACTGCAAATGATAGTTTCTTTCAAAACATAGATAAATTGTTTCCTTAAAAGAAGTGGTAGGGGTTAGAGTGATAATTCAGTTGCTAAAGCACTTGCTATGCAAAAATAGGACCTGGGTTTGGCGCCTCAGCATCCATGCAACTGCAGGACATGGTGGTACAGACTTGCAATCCCAGTGATGAAAGGAAGACACGAAGGCCTTCGGTGTTTAGGCTACTTAGTCTAGCAGAATTAGTTTCTTCTGGGTTCACTGAAAAACCTTGCCTTTCTGTAAGGTGGAGA
This sequence comes from Orientallactaga sibirica, assembly GCA_036365145.1. Taxonomy (NCBI): domain Eukaryota; kingdom Metazoa; phylum Chordata; class Mammalia; order Rodentia; family Dipodidae; genus Orientallactaga; species Orientallactaga sibirica. Next base: position 18,883,410 of record JAEOAD010000029.1, on the reverse strand, counting down.
TGGCTGGAAAGATGGCTTAGCAGTTAAGGTGCTTGCCTGCAAACCCAAAGGATCCAAGTTCAATTCCACAGGATTCACATAAACCAGATGTACAAGGTGGCACATGCATCTGGAATTCATTTGTAGTGGCTGGAGGACCTGGTGTACCAATTCTCTTTCTCTGTGTGTGTGTCTTTTCTCCCTCTGCCTCTTTCTCTCTCTCTCTCATAAATAAATAAAATACTTTTTTAAAAAGTTGGGTGGAGAATGGTTAAGAAAAACACTCAATATCACCCACTGACCTCCACATGAACATGCAGTGTACACACATACCCCCTCACACATGTATCCATACACCTATGAACACTTATATACAGCACAAACACACAAAAAAAATGTAGTTATAATAGCTTAACTGCTTTAATTTTTGTCATTTAAATGGTTGGAATGAGACCCAGCTCTCACCTCAAAGGGAATAAGACATGTTTATTGTAAGCCAGCAGCATGAGATAATTTGACTGTGATCTGCATTACTTCAACTCCCCAGTCATTAAGTTATAATTAGTCAATCAGACAGGTAGACTTGTCAGTGTAAGTGTGGCTTTTGGGCAGTATCTTCAATTTAGACAACACTACTGATTTCTTTGAGATACCACCGAGGAAAACCCCAGGATAAAAGAACATGTTGATTAAAGGAAGATTAGGAAATGACAAAGCAGTAAGATCATGAGTTTGAACTCTAGTATTTGCATCCTAAAATTATGTAGTTCTTTTTTTGCTTTGTGAAGCTTATTTTTATTCAAAAATGAATCTTTGTGCCAGAGATTAGTCGGTAGTTAAGTGTGCTTTCTGTATAAGCAATAGGGCCTGAGGGTTCCTGAGATGGTCAAGAGTTTGAATTTCCAGCAGGGTATGAACATAACATGGAGATATCCCTAGTCTCACAATGATGAGGTAATCAACTGGGCTTGTAAGACAAACCAAGCTCAGATATTAGTAAATAGACTCCAGCACAAATGACATGCAACACACACACACACACACACACACACACCATATACATTATACACATAATTACACATAATCAAGCAGAAACAAACACAGATAAAATACTTCTTTGTATTCAGTTCGTTCCCTACCTATGTCCTTTTTACATATTTATAATGAGAAACATTGGGATGTCACAGTACTGTAGAAAACAAGAAGTTTTTAAAAGCACAATGTTTGGAGATTTTCAGAGCTTATGAAGATTGTTCTCTAATGTGGCATTCACTTTTCATGTCAATTCTTTATTTTCCCTCAGAAAGATCAGTTTTGTGTTTATTCTTTATATTCCCTCATTAGTATGAATTCTTTTTACTTGAATCTGATTAATTTATGTTTTACACTACTTTTCTTAAGCACTTTCATTTTTATTGTTTTATTGTTTATATTTTTATTATTTTTCAAGTCATTTAATTCCTTGATTTGTTTTTACTTTCTTTGCTATTTCTTCTTTTGGTGCTCAATTCATAACATTTTTATTTTCTCTAATTTTTAGAATCAGCTGTCTCTCTGATTTATAAAGATATGACCCATTTTCTTATATTGGATGTGCCAATGTTATGGTTTTATTTTAAAAGTGCTCAGGTCATATTTGCTTTTATATTTTTTTAACTCTTTCTCTAACAATGACTGTTATTATAGGCTCCCATATTTAGTTTATTTTCATTGAAAAATTGGACAAAAGGTATTTCCAGTGCCCAGCTATGAACACATTGTCCTTCATGTAGGCATATGTTTTGGATTATATGTCTGTATGTATATTTTGATTGTATTCATAGTACATTTATTTGAAATTTAAGGTCAGTAGATTGGTACAGCTCCCACTGTGTAAAATATTTTCATTGATTCATTTGTTCTAGAACTGTGCTATTCTACTTCAGATGGAGGAGTTTATAATTTGGTTTTCTGTGTCTAACATAATACTCCATGAAATCAAATAAATTCCAAACCAAGAAGTAGTTCCATCCCTGAATTTTCACCATCACTTTCTGTCTTTAAGTCCTCAGGTACCTACCAAGGGCCACTCTAGGCAGGGAAGCTGCACTGCCCAACCCATATTTACTCATCCCACATGAGGCCCAGTGAAGCCATATTTGGAAATATTTGTTGAACTCAGTGATATCCTTGATACCTCTCTGCTCACTTATACCAAGGACAAAATCTCTAATTAGATTATATAAAAAAGAAATTTTACTCCCCAAACCCAGTTGAAGGGAAGAAAAGAATAATTCAATGATTTAATGTGAGCCTTACTTAATTGTGAGGGCATATATGTGATGTTTAAGAAGAATTTTCTAATGTTTTTTTTAAAGCAACTCTCAGCATTTTAAAAAAGATGAAATATGGGCTGGAGAGATGGCTTAGGAGTTAAGGCATTTGCCTGTAAAACCAAAGGACCCAGGTTTGATTCCCCAGGAATCCCGTAAGCCAGATGCATAAGGGGCACATGCATCTGCAGTTTGTTTGCAGTGGCTACAGGCCCTGGCATGCCCATTCTCTCTCTCTCTCTCTCTCTCTCTCTCTCTCTCTGCTTGCAAAATAAATAAATAAAATTGAAAAACAGACCTTTAAATAAAATACAATTAATATATACATATACATATACATACATACATACATACATACATACATACATACATACATAAAATGTGATGATTTTTCCTTCAGGAAGACCTTAATCTTCAATGTAAATATTTACTATGTTCTGATAAACATGATACCCATAGATATTTGCTTGGAACTGAACTTTCTTACTGTTATTTAATGCCAACTTTGTAGAATCTGGACTAGGCTAAAATGGGAGCTCCTAGAAAAGTAACAATTTAAAATAAAAGATCTTCTTTGTTTCTCCTGTCTAAAGTATCATTGCATAATTTGTACAATGTGACTTTCTTTTTCACCTGAGCTGTTATTTTTTTTTCTATACTTGTAATTTTGGGTGATGATCTATAATGAATGAAAAACTGCCATATGAAAAAAAAAAATAATCATTAACCTTTTAGAGCACTAAAAGAGCAAAAGTTGAAAGACTAAATGATAGTTAATAGTATGTTTAAATAAAGGGCCGAAGAGATGGCTTAGAGGTTAAGGCACTTGCCTGCAAAGCAAAAGGATGCTGGTTCAATTCCCCAGCACCAATGTAAAACCAGATGTACAAGGTGGCACATGCATATGGAGTTCATTTGCAGTGGCTAGAGGCCCATACTCTCTCACTCTTTCTGATTGAAAATAAATAAACTTAAAAAAATATTTTAGGGCTGGAGAGTTGTCTTCGAGGTTAAGGTACTTACCTGTGAATCCTATGGACCCATGTTGGACTCTCCCACATCCCAAGTAAACCAGATGCATAAAGATGAAGAAAGCACAAGGTCGCACATGCCTACTAGGTGGCACAAGCGTCTGGGGTGTGAATGCAGTGGCTCAGGCCCTGGCAAGATAATTCTCTCTCTCTCTCTCTCTCTCTCTCTCTCTCTCTCTCTGCCTCTCTCCAAAATAAAAAAAAAAAATCAAAATTCAAATAAGTTAGTTTTCTAATGTGCTTACATTTCAAATAATTATGTTAAATATTATTATGGATAAGTACCAATTTTAAATAGAAATTATTTCTAAAGTGAAAATGAAAAACAAGCAATTTTGACTACCTAAGATTCTGCAGCTTAAGAATATTTACTTTACTAGATTATTCATTGAAATCAGACTGAAGGATAAGTTCTTATCTTATTCATACATGAAGGTGTTTTCACCAGTAATTCACAATAAAATCTTCAAGACTGAAATAATTTTGAAATGTAATGGACCACAGGATTCTTCCAGGCCTGTGGTTAATAGTAGACACAACTATTTCTCATATACTTCCAAAGTTTATTAGATTATAATTGTCTTATCAGCCCCATAGAATGCAATTTAGCATACTATGAAATGAAAAGATATAAATCTCTAACTACTATAAGGAAAAGCCATCTGTGTTTTATCAAAAAATTCTTGTTCCATTATTTTATATAGTAGTATAATAGTTTATATTATTTCTTTAAGTTTAGATACAAACCATTTTATTATGCTAATAGTATGATTTTTTTTTCTATCCTGTAAATATAACCTTACCTGCTCAAATTAAGAAAGGTTGTATTGTCCACAAGTTGTGTTATAACCCTCTTTTTACTGACAGCATATATTTCAATATTTCTCTTTATTATAAGATATTATAAGATTTACCTAATGTTTTCTTGGAATTCCTTATGTTGATATAATTACTAGTATTTCTATTAGTCACACGTAATTTTGTATTTGGTGTTAAGATAACATTTAACTCCACGTTCATTTTATTTTACTCAACATGCATTTATCACCAAGATATTTGATTTTGCTGAAAACTCAACATAATCCCACTGACTTTTAGAGAGAACTTGTGTCAGAATGATCTCAGGTTGGTATTGGATTTGTTTCTATAGCAAGAAAATTAAAAAAAAAAAAAAAAAAACAAGGAAAAAACATCCAAGATTTTATTTGAATAAAGTTTCTAGCCCAGTGTTTCAGGAATCAGAAGTATATACCATTTGACCTTTAGTTAAATGCCCCTAGCCTCCAGGAATAATGGCCCTTTGAAAGCATTAAGTATTATTGCTCTTATCTTCATCATTTAAATGCAATCTTAAAACTACTTAAGATTCACCTTCACTGTTGGATACTTTCTTTAATATGAGTGTAATTGTAAGGAGAGCTTTGATGAGTATATTAAGTTTTCCCCAGCTTCAGAATGAATTGCCTGTTTAGTAGTTGATAAGCAGACTTTAACACTGTTGTGATTATCAACATCCTATTTCCTTTGATTTCTCCATTTTCTAATTCCTTTAAAATATACTCTTTTCTTCACGATTGTGAAATCATGCAGACCAACTACCAAGTTAAAATAGAATAAACACAGGAGTTAGGAGAGGTAAATTACATTTTTAATTCCATCATTAACTTCTAATAAAGTCTTTATAAAGTTACTGATATCAGAAGAAGAATAGAGAAGAAACATGTAAGGCATCAGACTTTGTGATAACAGGATATTTTCAAAATATGTTTTACTTGTGCTTAGAAAGATAGTTCAGTAAGTGCTTGCCTTGAGAACATGAGGTCGTGAGTTCAATGGCCAAAACCTACATGAAAGTAGTAGGGCATGCTGGTGTGCAGCTTTAATCCCAGTGGTGGGTAGGTAGTAACAGGAGGATGCCTCGAGCTCACTGTCCTATCAGACAAGCCTACCAGGTGAGTTCCAGACTAGTGAAAGACTGTTTCTCAACATTGGCAGGTGGGACATGAGGAATGGCACCAGAAGTTGTCCTTTGCCTCTATATGCACACACACACACAAAGAAGCAAATACACACATAAGATATAGTTTATAAACTGGGATTAATGTTGCATGCCTTTAATTCCAGAATTTAGGAGTCAGAGGTAGGAGGATTGCCATGAGTTTGAAGCCACACTGAGACTATATAGTAAATTCCAGGTCAGTCTGGGATAAAGCAAGATCCTACCTTGAAAAATCAATACATATGTGTGTATTTATGTGGGGATATATTTGTATATATATATATATATACACACACAAACATATATACACATATGTCTATATATTTATATATATATAATATGCTATTATATCATATTTTAGTGATTTGGACATTAAATAAGAAGAAAAATGTTACTTGTCGAATGGAATTTTAAATAGAGTTGAAGTTTTAAATATTTTTTCTACACTTAAGCAAAAAGTTAAATATTTTTAAAGTGAGACATCTTAATTATAATGTAAATTTCCATCCATTTAGGAAAAAAAATGGATATATGATATGTGTTATCTTCTAACTTCAAGTAATATTAACAGAATATAGTTTTAATGACACAAATTATGATATATATGGGTAATATTGCTAACATAGTTCCAGTCATAAGCATCTCTTTCCGTGTAAAATGCACTTCATGAAGAGGTATGGACTGGAATAGCTGTGTGCTTCATTTATTTTACAAAAATGATTAATTTTGATTGTGAACATTGAATATATTGTCCCTTATTCAGTATTTTTTACAAAAATGGGGCAATAGCATTATAGCATTAATAGCATTATTTTTGGAGATATAGAATACCTTTTGGCTGTAGTTAGTTTTGCTCTGTGTGCTGTGGTGGCAAGAGTCTCCTTGCCATTATGGAACTTCCCTGGATAAAAAATAATATCCCTTCTATAACTGTGCCTGGTCTGGAAATTAAATTTTTTTGAGATATAGAATATAGCACAGGGGCAAGAGTCTCTTTTCATTCACACTGTTACTGACATCTGTCACCTGCTTCTTATTTTTAATTATTTTATGTAGCATGACAAAAAATGTGACACAAATCATTATGTCTTTCTTTTGCATCCTCTTCCTGTGTTTATTATGAGTTTGTTACACATTTTATTACACATTTACTTAAGTCATGGCTTTTTGTCTCATCAATTTACATGTATCCTTTCACTTTTGAAAGGTTGAAGATATTAGACATAACATATGTCACACCCACCCACTATACTCTTAAAGGGTAACAATAATTTAGCATTTGGGAACAGTTGAAAATTGATAGCTCTATTTTTTTAAAAAAAGCACAGATAGCCAACTTTCCTTTTACCATAAAAGCTGAGGTGCATAAGGCACTAATATTTGAAACTTCCCATTCTATCTGTCAGGTTACAAATCTTCCTTTATCATTAAAAAATGGATATATAACTCATGCTAGTCTGTTGCTCTTCAGCAGATATTTAAACACATGACATGTCATGTATATTGGGTTAGGTGTTTTGAGTAATTTAAAGTTAAGTTAAAGTGCCTGAGAGTGTGTGTGTGTGTGTGTGTGTGTGTGTGTGTGTGTATATATAATGCAAAATTTGTGCCACTCTATGTCGTAAGTGAGTATTTATGTATTCTGGTATTGCAAGGGATACTTTACGTATCTTCTTATGCATACTAAGGAACAATTGTGTCGTCCAAATGGAGGTTAACGTGAAGGAAATCTAGATATTTTAAACTATAAAAATATTACTATGCTCTCCAGAGGCAGTGACTAATAGGAACTCTGGAAACTTACGAGTGAAATTTATTCTACCATGAGCTTCCTGTAGACACTCACAATGCTTATTTCATGAGAAAGAAACATTAGGCTTCATTTCTGAAATGAGACAACATAAAAAATAGAGTTACATTGGCCAAACATTAGCCCAATGAGATTGACATTGATTTCAGATGAAATTGTTGAACCAATTATAAACAAACCTATCAGTAAGTAACTGATAGAGGAACAGATACCACTCAGCTTCAATAAAGGTTCACCCAGACTAAGTCATGTCAGACTAATTCAATTCTTCTTTTAATAGGGTTAGTAGCTTAATAGATCAAGGCATATTAGAGACTCTTCAGAAAGGGCTGAATTTCAGCCAGGCCTGTGACAAGACTACTGATGTTTTCCTTGTTGATTATATCATTAAAATAAGTTGGATTCAGAAACGTTTTTTTTCTTGAGTTTTTTGTGGTAATGAGTAAATACTTTTTGAAAATATGAATAACGTTAATAACTTATAGTTCTTTATGTGTAATCCACTGATTGGGAGAAAGACTGTTAGCAAAAGCATAACACACAATCTGTGAAGTAGAATGACCATTTCCTTAGCTAGCACATGAGAATTTAAGGTCAGGAGAACAATAAATGGCAACTATCCCATGGAACCCAGAATGGTGAATGTAAAAATAAAATCCTTACCTTGTGTCATACATCACCTGACCTACTGTTTACCTATCTTTTAAAATTAGTTATGGACTTACTCAGTCTGTAAACAGCACTTGTTGGTACCATCCTTACTCTCATTCCTGACCCCCAAAGGGACCCTCCTCCTTGGGGATGCCAGTTATCCTCATGGGGATTGTTGGTCGTGCATGGTGGGCCAGCAGTCAGTTATGTGGAAGAGACAATGTTTCTGTGCCTAATGTCTCAACTTGTGGCTCTAACAATATTCTACTATGCCTTCTACGAAATTCCCTGAGCCATGTTGGGTTCGTTTTAGGTCCATAAAAGTAGAAAAGGCATATTTATCAGACTTAGCATAAGCCATATGTGAAGTAATGTAAAATAGTCTAGACAATAAATTTTACATTCAAATTTTCCCTTGTGTATGAGTTATCCCTAACTAAAAATCATAAACTCAATGGCAAAAACCAGCCTACCTGTATTACCTTGTTTCTCTGTAGATTTGAAGTTATGAACCAAAAAGTAGAGTGTGAGAAGTCTGTGTTTATTTGGGAGTGTCTAAGGCAGAATCTGTTTAATTTCCTTTGCTAGCTTTCATAGCTGCCCAGAGCTCTTGGATCTTTAAAGAATCACCATCATGATAGAAAAAAATCATAGTATTTTTCCTGGCTCTAATATTTAATACCATACTTCCTGAGCACAATGATAACTGGAATTATCTAAATACGGAAAGAATTAATCTTGATAAACAGTTTGATGAATGACCCAGCAATAAGATAAAAAGTGGTAGTTTATTGGACTTCTAATGTTTCTTGTTTTTTCTTGTAACTTAAGCTTCTTAATATATGTTATGTGAAAAATGTGGACATTTTAGGCTTGCCAGGGTGTGTGGGGAGGCATAGCTCAGTTGGCAGAGTGCTTGTCTCTCATAAATAAAGACCTGGGTTTGATGCCTCCACCACATAAATCTAGACATGTCAGCACTCCAGAGGTGGAGATGAGTGGTTATGAAATTCAATGTCATCTTTTGCTACAGAGTGAGTTTGAGGACAGATAGAGCTATATAATATTTAAACAAGAGGGGAAGAAAGAGGAAGGGCATGTTGGCTTGGCTTTTATTTGCAAGAAGAGAGAGAGAGAGAACTAGAGAGAGAAAGAGAGCATGCTAGGTGCTCTAGCTGCTGTGAAGGACCTGTGCACTTAGTGCATCTGCCTTTACATGGGTACTGGGTAATCAAACCCAGGTTGTTTTACTTTGCAAGTAACTTCTTTAACCTCTGAGCTATCTCTCTAGCCCTGGCTTGGCTTTTTAACTTGCATCAGTATCAGAAATGGTGCACAAACCTATGGAGTCCATGACATATCAGTTTCTTTCAGTCTGAACTTTGCAAACTGTGAAGTAAAAAGTCATGGGTTGGGCTGGAGAGATGGCTTAGCGGTTAAGGCACCTGCCTCCTAAGCCTAAGAACCCGGTTCCAATCTCCAGGTCCCACATTTAGCCAGATGCAAAGTGACACAAGGGTGAAATGCTGCACTTGCCCACAAGCATCTAGATTTCGTTCACAGCAGCTGAGAGACTGCTGGCGTGCCCATCTCTATCTGTCTTCCTCTCCCTCTCTCTCTGTCTCTTTCTGTGTGTCTCTCCAAAAATTAAAAAAAAAAAAAAAGTCATGGGTAGATTATCCCCCACATGCATCAGGGCCCTTCCTCTTCAGCTATATTGGAATAATTGTCCTCTCTGCTTCCTGAAGGTGTACTTTGAAGTTCATAATTACAGGCCATTATTGTCATGGTAATTATTGTTGTGAACATTGCCAGTTCTTTTCATATACCTTGGGGAGTATATCAGTCTTGGGAAAATAGTTTTTTAAGTGACAGTTGGTGATATCACCATTATTTATCTATTGTCATAAGATGTTTAAGGAATGAAAAGCATAGTTCAGAGGTGTCAATAAAACATGCTCAGGCATTTGTAGGTTGAAAATTATCAGCTCCTTCCAGCTATTATAACATTAGATTTGAAGAAAAAAGTTTTTTACCTTATAATTGTCATTTGAACTCATTTGTAATAAATTTAACTTTGCTAAATTTATAGGTTTTATAAATGTAATCTCTTTTGATCTATATGTGAACTATGAAAGGAAGTAAAGAAAGACCATGCAGACACTGAAACTCATCTACTTTGCCCAAAGTTATAGTGCTGATTATAGGTGAGCAGGGGTAAACAGGTGTGAGACAGGAGCAGAACCTGGCTTTGAACTTGGCACTTCTAATTATAAGTTCGGTGCTCTTTTCACCATGCCACGTGACCTTTCCAAGTAAAATGTCACATTTTTCCTACATGGTAATTAACTTTCAGTGTGAATTTGAGGCAGTGACTCTTCTGGTAGTGGAGAGAGAAGGAAAGAGGGAAGGAAAGGGAAGAGTTGAGAGCAACAGTGTGAGCAAGAGTGAGTGTGTGTGTGAGAGAGAGAGACAGAAAGAGAGAATAAGTGAAACATTCCAGTTAACCCTGGAGAATTATGTGATTTATTTTGCTTATGGAACTAACCAGACTGGAATTAATCTGAAATGAATAGTTTCAGTTTTCTCATCTTTGGTGTGCCATATAAAGCTACTTAAAAAAGCACTCAGTGACATTTTAGAGTAAATATGACAAGCCAATGTAAATGTAATTACACAAGTCATATGTAGTATGAGTCATTTGTAAAGTTCACTAGAAATGAGCTACACTGCAAAGAATCCATTTGTCACTAAGAAAATGAGATCATCTGCTTCTACATATGAAGAGAGAAATTTAACAGTGGCGCTAAGCTCTGCTGAAGCCAAAAATGTTCAAATTATTATTCTCCAGGAACTTGGGTTTGAGTAATAAGATGGTTAGGATATTCCCCATTCATGCCTTCTTTGTGAATGCTGGTAGAAAAAGGAACAGATTATCTGAATAATATTTGCATAACGTTAATATTTGGAGACTTTAAAGGGTATCTGAATAAAAGAAAGATGGATTTCTCTGCTGCCTAACCCCCTATATGAGATTACTATTGTATAAATGTTGGCTTTAAACACATTTTAATATTCTTTGAGAAATTAGACAATTAGTAAATAGTTATAATCTATGTGATATATTGTAATTTTAAAGGGCAGAATGTTAGTTATTCTGAACTAAAATTGGTATATACAGGTTATAAGCACTTAAGACAGCAAAATTTATATTCTTGAGATGTACACTGTCACTGCCATTGTCAACAACAATCTGTAATTGGTTTTGAAGATAACAATTTTCTATAAGTGAAAGTATAAATCAATGAGATCTGTCCCACATTCTGAAAATTATTTCAAAATTCACACCTTAGCTGCTTCTTCTACCCTAGAATATACTGTGCTATAAGATGTTACAGGCACTGCCTAGAACTTTTTAAAGCTTGAACATACAACCACACAGAATGCTGAAAAAGGGCAGGAAGGCACCTTCCTAAGGGAAAAGTGAAATAAATTGGTAGGGATGCTTACCTTCAATGGATCCCCTTTTCTTGAGCTCAAAATTCAGTCACTTCCACAGAGTATTCTTGTATTTAGTTAAGTATATTTTTATCCTTTATTACAGGAAGTCTTTCTGTCTTCTGAATGACAAAGTAAAAACTGTTTCAATTTCCATGCTTTATCTTGTTTAAATTCTAAGAGCTAGAGTTAGAGAACAGATATATACATAGATGTGTGTGTGTATTCTGAAAAACATGTAATAATTATTTCCTTATATACTTCCTATGATGACAAGATTCCTTCCTCCTTTCCTTCCTTTCTTATAACCTTGGTTGTTTTAGGATGCCATATTTTTCATTTTTTAATTCATAAAATATGCAAAGTTAATACTATGTAATCACAGTTTTGAAGAAATAATGACAGGAAAATTATATCCATTCTATACTGAAGTAGTCAAGCATATGGAAATATTTTAACCACCCCATGCAAAACACTGCATGACTTGGACAATAAAGACATCCATTTCTCACAAGCAAGTTGTATTTAAACAACTTACTAAGAACCTTGCTAATGTAATCCTGTCACTGCCTAACTGTTCCTTAAGAAACCAGCCATTTCTATTCAAAACTTCTATGAAGAGAAGCTCTAGGTCATTTCTGGGAATGGCAGTTTGAATCAGATCTCCCCCATAAGCTCGTGTTTTGTGTTTTGAATATTTTGTCCCTAGCTGGTGTTTGGGAGGTAGAGCCTTGCTGGAGGAGGTATGTTGTTTGGATGAACTTCAAGGTTGGAGTCCAAGCTTGTCTCTGTGAGTTCTGCTCCCTCTCCTACTGCTTTTATTTTTTCCTTTTTTTGCCTGCTGTGGCAGACTTGATGTACAGCCTCTGCTCATGCCATGCTTTCCCTGGCCATCATGAAACTTCTCTTCAAGACTATAAGCCAGGACAAATACTTTTCTTTCCATCAGCTGCTTTGATGGTGTGTTTGCAACACCAACATGAATGTAACTGAAATACCAGAGTCTACGAATTGTCCACTGAGTGGTCATTGAACATTTTTGCATTATATTTCAAAGGTTTACCATAGCTTTCTCTTAATAAAGTTTCTCGCCACTTCATTATTAGTTTGTGCCTTTCGTCAGTTCTGTCAGTAAGAAGCCAAGAATCTGGAAGCACCTAGACACAACTGGTAATAATTCTACTTTTGGACAGATACCTAAATAACTCTCCATCCTATTACAGAGATATCTGCTATAGTGGACAGAACTAAAATAACAAAATCCAGCAGTATCTTTTTGGTAGTTAGAATCATAATGTAATGATAAATTCACAGGAACAAAAGGAAGACTTTAACTCAACAGATTTTCCCCCAAGGGCAACATTTAGGAGAAGATTTAATACATTTTTCCTTATTTTATGTCTCTATCCCTTACATTCAGGTCAGTTAATTCTTTCATGCTCAGTAACTCATGTTTCTCATTTAATTCCCACTTTCTGAAAATCATGACTCTCCAACTGGACAGATATTTTCATCTATAGTATGGGGACACTAAGGAAAATGTTAAGCAAAAATTAAACATGTAAAGTTTTTCCCAGACAAAATTCTTAAGAAAATATTATGACATTACTTATTCATTTATAATATCTGTCTCTTTGATTTACTGTAACTTTAGCCTAGAGGGATCAGGGGCTTTTTTTTTTTTTTTAAGTGCCCAAATTTAACCGCAATGGTTACACTAAGTCTCTGTGGGTCTCGTTCCTTTCCATTCCCTGGGGTCGTTGGCCACCAACTTCCCAGGCGAGGGAGAGAGCAGCAGGGTCATTTCTGGCTGGGCGGGTGAGTGTGACGCGTGAGGACACACGAACACATGACGGGGCACTGAGCACCAGGGAGACTGTCTGATGGACAGCACTCATTTATTCAAAGGGGGGTGGGTTTATAAACACTTGGGGAAGGTTGAGACGGGCACATATACTCTGTATGGCAATTGGATGCATAGTTTATGGGCTGTTATCTAGATAGAGGAAGGACTAGTAACTTCAGAGCTATGGGGGAAGGATAAGGGAAGGTAGGGGGAAGGGCAGAAGAGGAGATTAACAGGAGGCTGTGACTTCAAAACTGTGGGGGGTGAGAAGGCTATGTGACTTTAGCCACATGAGGGTCTCTTGGGCAGCTAGCCACAGGTCAGGAACTGGGGGGGTGCAAAGTCTGACTTATGGAATGGTCAGAGCCTTTTGGGGTGGGGGGGAGTGCCTCACCAGTTCTGCCCACTCTGGGCGATGACAGCTTACTACACCCTACAACATAGGGAAGGCCATTACCATCGCCAGGGACTCCTGACAGAAGGCCAGCTGCAGCCCCACAGCCCAGGGTCCCTGGCCATGTCTAATAGTTCAGGCCAGCCTCCTCACAGGTCCAGACTGTTACTAGCAAGGCCCAACAAGTCTCTACTATCATTCAGATTAAGATCCATGATAGCTGTAGTTTGCATAGGGAGGAAAGCACTGCGGGTACATAAAAATTCATTTTCTACAGAACTGAGGGGATCCAGGTAAGTGGGGAGGAAATTTGTAAAAGTTATATATATATAATTTGTATTTTTCTAAATTAATTTGTGCAACCTTTTGCACAATAATATAGACTACAAAATAATGTGTATCAGTCATATTTTTGAAAATTACATTTAAGAATATTTGTTGAAATCTGTGTTCACTGCACCAAGCTACATCTGGTTCTATGAAAATAAAGTAAAAAATACTATTTATTGCCAATTATATATGAAGTTGATGCATACCTTGGAGGAAGGGAATAGTAGAGACATTAGAAGAAACTGACATTGTCAATAAAACAATTTGATGGTCTAGCATTAAAGTGATAAATAAATCCTAAAAGCAACAAATGACAGTGTAGCAGACAGCTGCAGGTTTGCTGAGATGAACTTCCAGACCAGGCACAGTAATGGAGGAAGGGATGTTTATTGAAGCTTACAAATCCAGGGGAAGTTCCATAATAGCAGAAGAAGCTGGCTTGTCTTCACAGGACCAGGCAAGAGAGCAAAGCCAACAGCACACAGAGCAAAGCTACAGCCAAAAGGCCACAGCACACTTCAGGAACTCCTATTAGGCACACTTTGCATATCTTTACAATGGAATCTCAAACCATCACCACACCTGAAGACCGGCCCCCAGTGACATTGCCTCTAGCAAGGTGATTGCAGATGCAAACTATAAACTAATAAAAGACTGAATATATTGGGGGCCATATATTCAAACTACCACATTCAGCATGTCAATGTACATAGTAATAAATGTGAATATTGTGAATGAACCAAATACCTATGCTAAAACTATCATGTTATTTCAATACATCCAAAAATGCAAGATCCATACACTTGATATAATAGTGATAATAGTGTTTATGTTCAAAAAGTTGACAAATTACCATGTGATCTTATTAATTCCATAGTGAAATTTATAGCTGAATAACTACTGTATAGTTTTTAAATACATTTGGAAGACATGAGATTAAAAATGTTTACTTTAAGTTGGAAGCATTTCTGCTGACTTTTCAATGAAAAAATATTCATTTTATAACACCATACAATTAGTTAGATGTGCAGATTTTTCATCCAGACACCCTGACCTTTTTTTTTTTTTTTTTTTTTTTTTTTCTTTACTGGTGGTTTCCTCATGCTCACCTGCAGTTTGAGAGTTTTCAATATCTCAGATCTAGGTATTAGGAAGCTAAGGCTACATGTTAAATCACCCAGTGAACAGTGAAATCCTCAGCTCCATTTCATCTCCATGCTAATTAACCTTTTTATGATTGATATTATTTCTTAATATATTGGTTATCAAAAAGAAAATCTTTTTTTCATTGCTAGAAGGCCTAATATTCTCTCTCACACTCTATCTGTGTGTGTGTGTGTGTGTGTGTGCATGCGTTTGTGTAAAAGAGAGAAAGAAAGAGAGAGATAAAGAATGAGTAAATAATAAGTGTGGAGTTATAGAAATGGAAAATTGGGTATCATTTCCCTAGAATCAACACAAATGCTAATAGAATAAACCAAATGAATTATTCTCAACTGCTGGACTATCTATAGTTTTAGAAACTATTCAAAATATATAATTTGTAAGGGAAATTTGTCAAAAAATTTTCTAATTATTTGAAATAATATGTCTTTATCAGTGAGGAAAAACATACCACAGAATGTTGAATATATAAATGGCACATAGCTTGTTTTGTGGGCATATGTGTATATCTGTGTGTCCATATGTGTGGGTGTTCATGTGTGAGGGTGTTTGTGCATGTGCATATGGAGGCCAGAAGTCAGTCTTTGGTGTCCTTCCTCAAGTATGTCCACTTTTCTTGATATAGGGTCTATCATTTGACTGGAGCTCAACAATTAAGCTAGACTGGTTGGCCAGCATACCTTAGGTAACAGTCTGTCTCCTTCTCCCAAGTGTTAGTGTTACAAACACATTCCACTGTGGTCAGTCTTTTCTGTATAGGTCCTGGAGATTGAGCTCAGGTCTTCATGTCTATATGGTAATCACTGTACATACTGAGCTATCTACCCAGACCATGACCACAGAGTTTGTCAAATCAATCAATAAATGATAAATATATGATGATCAGTTAATGATTTCAAAAATTGTATTTGTTTCTTAATACCTTCATGTAGTAAAAGTAAGACAGAAAATTAAAAAAAAAAATCTTAAGATTTCTCCTGATGCTTTTAAACTTGGGCTGTCTTATTTTATTTCCTTATAGGAAGTGTGTAGTGATGATATTTATGGGCACCTGAGTGGGGCAAGAAGATTGTGAATTCACAGCCAGCATAGAAAACATAGTAATAGCCTATGTCAAAAAAATCCAGAAAATATGAAATATAAAGATCATGTTGTAAATTGTACCCTTTTAACTTCATAGTGAGAAAGCAATTATAAACTTCTGATTTTTACATGATCATTTTATAGATTTTATTTTTTGTTCAATATTTATTTATATGAGAGAGTGACAGTCAGTTTAGAAAGAGTTTAGGCATGCCAGGGCCTCTAGCCACTGCACATAAATTCCAGACACAGATGCCAATTTGTGCATCTGTCATTACATGGTTCCTGTGGAATTGAACCCAAGTAAGCAAGTGCCTTTAACCACTGAGCCATTTTATATTTTCTAAAAAATATCAACTCTCATTAAAGTCTACCCAAACCTCTGGATTATTTTTTAGTGCCATCTGCATGGCTTTGAATGCTATCTCAGGTACTTCATAGTGTTAAATCCATGTCAAAATTAAACTTGTATTCTAGAGATGAAATATGTGGTATGCTAATTGCAATATCAGTGTAATAGGCTATCTAAGGTAAATGTCTGTTGGATCATTTCATGAAAAATCTAAACTGCTGAAAATAAATGAAATTCACTTTAAATTATTGGAATTACTTTTAACTCGTGCAGTTTTCCCATTAAAACCATTATCTACTTAACACATCCATTGCATACCCTCTGTGTTAATTTAAACAGAAAAAAAATGTAGTAACTTCAAAAGGAAATCTTCCATTAAATTAAAGATATTGACTTTAATGGATGTCTCAAATAGAAATGGAAATTAACAGAAAAAAAAAAAGTTGATTAAAAGTGGTACCATCAAATTTGTTGTGCCACATAGTATGAAAATATTGAGATGGAATTCACTAAAAAAAAAAAAAAAAAAAAAAAAAAAAAAAAAAAAAAAAAAACTGCAGCTTAAATCTCTGAACTCTAACATACATGGACTTAAAATAGTCTAACCTAGCATCATAATTAAAAATATGGCTTTTCAGAATTCTGAATAAATCTGTGTATTCACAGAAAATAAAGCAGCCTTATTACAAGTTTACTTTGTTGTGGTGGTCAGGGGATTTGAAATGAAGATCAATACCTATGTTTAATTACCTCTTTCCATGGCATTCTGTACTTCCTTGGGCATGAAGACTTGTGGTTGGTTCCTCTCTACTTTCTTCCTCTCCTCATACTCCAGGCCTTTGCAAATAGCCATTTTTATGCACATTGTAGTTCTTTAGCTTTATGTTCAAGTGTTCATTCTTTGCAGTTCAAAATATTTCTGTTTTCAAAAATGGCTCAGTAAAAGTCATAGGATGTCATGGATTATCTCAAAAACTCACAAAATGATCTCCCTAATTTATTAATATATCCCAATGTGATAAATGCATATAAAAACTGAATTCTAACTAAAGATAGGGCAATGATGGATGTAGACAGTTTCATAAAGAAATTGAAAATGAAACATATTGAGTGAGCCCTAGAAATCATCTAGGAAGGACCCAGAGAAAATAATATACTTTATATACATGAATAAGCAGATATAGTAACTTTGAGGTCTTTATCAATGTGATATAGTCAAAGGAGTTTAGATAATGTTTTACCTGTGTATTCATTGTGTCTGTTGAGTGTATATGTTTGGGACATAATGATGGAGATATGTTTGGTGGGAGGTAAGAATAAATAAGTAACCTGTTAATACTGTATCATAGAACCAAGTCAAAGAACAAGAGACTTGAGCATTACCCCAAGTTAGTGATTCTAAATCTGGAAAAATCTGCCAATGAATTTTCAGGTTGATGTTGGGGCAATGTAAGAATGAGAGAATGCCTTGCACATTAATGAGAGGAGGAGCAAAAGAAGTCAGGAAGATCTCTCAGGAAGTTACAGCATCATATACTCATGGTATCTCTTTAGCTATGAGTTAAATGAAGGACAGTGAGGAATGTTGTCATAGATGTCATTGGTCAAGTATGGGGATGAATTGTAACAGCCTACAATATAAAGATCCTAGAGTCGAAGGTTTATGAAGGAGAAGCCACATGCTCCAGAAAATACACTCAAAAATAGTAATGTTGCCAAGCCATTTATCATACTTTTATGTTGATGCCAAATTAGAATTACATTTGCTCAGCAAAAAGCATTTGAAGAAAAACCAAAGAAAGATCATCTTATTTTCATACCAGTCACCATGTCAGGACCTGCAGTCTAAATGATCTCCTTAGAGAGCACAACACAAGGGCAGAAAAAAAGCAATTTCATGACCTCCCTTCAAAAAGCAAGAGTGAGACCTATTACCTTTTCAATTTTTTTCTTGCAATTAAGCTCTAACTTTTCAATTTTCTAGGCCACTTTTCTAAACTGTCCTTTTTTTCTTTTCTTTTTCTTAAGATCAATGACCCAAATACATAACTTAAGATGGACATTTGTGCTTTTGCCTGAACTTCTCTGTAGTGGGAGCATGCACACAAGTGCTTCATTGGCCATCAATGCAGGCATTTGCTACAGCTCACATTTTAAGTATCCATTCTTTTACTTCAGCAGCCAGACGATGTCAACTTCTATGTCTGTTAGCAATCACAGCAAGTAAAGACACAGGTAAGTTTAAGTGGAAAGCTTCATCCTCCATGAAGCATCAAGTTGCTTAGTTACCAGGCAACATAATTTGAAATGTAAGTTCCTAAGCTCAAGCTCTTTCCATTACTCACTGCTCTCAGGGATAAGGCATTCCACTATTCGGTATCTTTGACCATTTGACTTTTGCCACGATCATACGATTCTTCATAAGGCACGTGCAAGACAAGCATGGATGGAACGAAACTCCTTGTGCACTGAATAAAAAAGAAAGAAGAAAGTAGGTACTTTCACATTACAGGGACAAACCACTTGACCAAAGCAGCTGATGGGAAGAGTTTATTTTGGCTTATAGTCTCAAGAGGAAGCTTCATGATGGCAGGGGAAAGCATGGCACTAGCAGATACTGGACATCACTTCTGCCACAGCAAGTGGAAAAATTTAACAAGAGAGTGAGCCAAGGAGGAAGTATGCATAATACTCAAGTCCACCCCTGGACACACTTCTTTCAACAAGGCTCCACCTCTCAAATTTTCATCAGATGGGAACCAAATATTCAGAACCCAGGAGATTAGGGGGCTATCTTATTCTGACTACCTCAAAGAAGAAAAACAGATGTAAACTTAAGACAGGTTGATGTTTATAAGTGCTCTCTGTGTATTCATGCATGGTGTTACTAAATGCCTTTTTTATTTTTATTTTTTATTTTTATTTTATTTTTGGAGAGAGACACAGAGAGAGACAGAGAGAGAGGGGAGAAGGAGACAGATAGAGAATGGGTGCGTCAGCAGTCTCTCAGCTGCTGAGAACGAACTCCAGATGTGTGTGCCCCCTTGTGGGCAAGTGCTGCATTGCGCCCTTGTGTCACTTTGCATCTGGCTAAACGTGGGACCTGGAGATTGGAACCCTGTTCTTAGGCTTAGCATGCAGGCGCCTTAATGGCTAAGCCATCTCTCCAGCCCACTAAATGCCTTTTTATTACATGGATGATATTAGTGATTATCAGTAGCTGATATGTTTGAATTAAATTTGTATTTGTAAGAAGCACTGACACAGCATGTCTGGTCAACATAGATATGGCAAACCCCTTATCCACAACTAAATGGATGCTTGTCATGTACAGAAAGTGCCTTTCTTTCCATGGCCTCGTGCCACTGCTCTATCTCTATACTAGACATGGTCATGGCAACCCTATAACATGTGTTGAATTTTATTATCAAGTGTGTGCCACAAATATGCATAAATATTCAATCCATTTTAACTGGTCCTGGCCTTTGTATTTTCTAATTACTAGGTAGCAATTGTGTAATACCACAGGTTAATAATTTAAAGCAAAATGCACTAATGTTAGACA
This sequence comes from Orientallactaga sibirica, assembly GCA_036365145.1. Classification (NCBI taxonomy): domain Eukaryota; kingdom Metazoa; phylum Chordata; class Mammalia; order Rodentia; family Dipodidae; genus Orientallactaga; species Orientallactaga sibirica. The sequence goes on along the minus strand of JAEOAD010000029.1, from coordinate 18,863,396 downwards.
ATTTTAAATAAGTAAATTCCAAACCAAACATAGGGAAAGAAGAGAAGTCAGTATAAGTATTTCAAAAGCACAAAGTCATATCTGAGATCTGACAAATTGTTAAAAAACTGCATATAAAAAAGGAGGAGGAAGAAATGAATAAATAAGCATATTCAATGTTATTAACATCTAGAGTCCATCAGAATCACTTTGAATGCTGAGTAAAAAAATGTTATTGGGCTGAAGACATGGCTCAAAAGTAAAGGCATTTGCTTGCAAAGCCTAACGACTGATTCCCCAGTAACCATGTAAAGCAAGATGCAAAAAGTTGTGCATGTGTCTGGGGTTAGTTTGCAGTGGCTAGAGGTCCTAACGTCTCTCTCTCTCTCTCTCTCTCTCTCTCTCTCTCTCTCCATAAATAAATACATACATACATAAACAAATAAACAAACATGTTGTTCTTGATCCCACTTTAGAGCTTATAATTTTGTAAACCAAGGGCGGCGGCTGAAAGAAATTACATTTCTTTTTTAAAATTTTATTTATTTTTATGTATATTATTCTAGTTTTACATTCACAGTGGTGACTCCATTATCCTCCTCCCTGTCCTCCCTCTTTGATAGGGACCCTCCTCAATGGGGAATGTGGTTCACTCATTGTAGGGGTAGTCAAGAGTGATGGGGGATACGCCAAGTCTCTGGGCATAATGACCCAACTTGCTCACAGATCCCCAGGTTATGCTGTTTTTGTTGGTATAGGAAACACACTTTGAGAGCTATAGGATTAGAGACATTGAGGAGAGGTAATTATAGCTGCAAAGAACTCTTGTTTCATCATGAGAGTGAAGAGACAAAATTATAAGGAGAAGAATTATTATTTAACACCTGATCAAACAAGCTGTTTTCATTTTTAAATGACAATTGAGATATCCTTTGATAGATTTAGGGAGAGCAATGGTTGTGACCATGTCTGTGATAATATGTTGAAGAACTTCTAGGAAATTTTCCTGCCTCTGCCTACCACTTCATGTTAGGAATGCTGAGATAAAAGTGAGTGCTGTTACATCTGAGTTTTCCATGGCTGCTGGGGATCTGATCTCGGCTACTCATGTGTATAAGGCAAGCATTTTATCAACTGATACATCTCCCCAGCCCCAATTCTTTTCTTTCTTTTCCAAAATATGTGTTGAAATATCTTACTCTTGGCAGTTCCTCTTTCCCCCCTCTCCCATTGTCTCAGTATTTTTTTTAATTCCTCGTGATAATATCTTTCACCCTCAATCTTTAAATTTATTTTTAATTTTGGATGCAAGCTATAAACTTAGGTTTTGTTTTTAATCGTATGATCATTTCATTTGATCTTTGTCTTACAACCAGAAGATATTTTTCACAAATTGTCAACAAAACATAGTGATATTTCTGTATGCCTTTATTATGATGTTACAAACTCTTTCTTCTAGATCAGTGCTTAGCAAACACTGATATGAAAAACTAAAACTTTTTTGCTTTGCAGGCCATATAATATATGTCATATCTTCTCAACCTCACCATAGTAGCACACACAATGAATGTAGGGGTGTCCATGACTATTCCAATACATCCTTCAAAGAGCAAGATCCTGGGGCTAGCCATGTTTGGTGAGGGGTTATGATTTTCTTATGCTCACCCTAGGGGAGTCATATTCTACTTACCTAATTTCATTTAAACCTGGTTACTCCTATAGTACATGATGGTATTAAACATTAATAATCTTACTGCATTTTTTCATAAAATAGTTCAAAATTGTTCTGATACATTTTATCATTTATTATTTTCATATCAACTAGTGACTCTAACATTATTATATATTTAAGTATTTCATATGTTTAATATTACATACTTTAAACCAAATAGAATTCTATAAAATCAATACTATAAATTTATTTTAACATGTCAATACAATAGGATATTCATTTTTAATCAAATACAAAAATCACAGTAGTGAAACTATGAATAAGTAAACTTGCTAAGCAGATCGAGAAGAGAGAAATTCTCGCCATTTACAGCATGGTTGCATGCCTTCTTCTCAACCTTACTATGTGGCATCTCTCTTTTGTCCTTTCCTTTCTGCATTGTGTTGACATGATGTGGTAATTTGATTCAGGTGTACCCCACAAACTTAGGCATTCTGAATGCTAGGTTTCCCACTAATGGAGATTTGGCAACTAACACCTCCTGAAGGCAGTGCATTGTTGGGGGTGGTCTTATGGGTATTATATGCAGTTTCCCCTTGCCAGTGTTTGGCACACTCTAATGTTGCTTTAGTCTACCTTATGTTGGCCAGGGGGTGATGTCCACCTTCTGCTCATGCCATCATTTTCCCATGCCATGATGGAGCTTACCCTAGAGTTTATAAATTCAAATAAACCCCTTTTCCCAAAATCCTCTCTTGATTGGATGATTTCTGCTAGCAATGTGAACTTGACTGCAACAGTAATTTTTACCAGAGGAGTAGGATTGCTGCTATACACCTGACTATGTGGTTTGGCCTTTTGGAGCTGATTTTCAAGAGGAATGTGTTTGAATTTGAAACTTTGGCCTAAGAGATGCCTTGCAGTGTAGTAAATATAGCTTGATGGACTATTCTGGTCAGAGTTGAAAGACCTGAATGCAATAAGAACTGTGGACTGTGAGGTTTGGCAATTGAGGGTAAGAAAGAGCTTTAACTGGACTGGGCTAGAAGAAGTTTGTGTGAAAGGCTTGCTGTTATTCCCATGTCCTGAAAACTTGTGCAGGGTTCCATTGCATAGAACTGGAATATTGTAAGCAGAGGGATATGGCACAGAAAAATTGAAATCTTTGGGTGAAACTGCTGCCGGTCAACTGCAATTAGGGATTACTACCATTGAGATTGGGACAGTTTACCTTCACTGGGACAACAGAAAGAATGCAGTCTTTTTTTTGTTGCTGTTTTTTCATGTATACTGTGTACTTTTATCTTCACTGTAGTGTGACAACTACATAATCTTCCCAACATCACACACACAAGCAATTGTAGGGCTTCCATTTTTTTTTCTTTTTTTTAAAGAATCTGTCAAAACAGTATTGGTGAAAGTGAGGCATTAGCAGCAGGCATGGCCATACATTCTTGCTCTATACAGCATGCAGTCTTTTGAAGTGGCCTGGATGCTAAAGGAGTGTCCTGCTCTTCAAAGTCTGTTGTATTCCCCCTGGATTAACAAATTGGCACCTCACCTGGTATTATGGAGTATTGAAATGCAGGGAATAAAGTGTCATTGCATTTCCAATGCAGACTTGTGTTTTGGAAATGGCCACAGGCAGTGTGAAGCAAGTTTGCTTAATGACTGCATACAGACCTGATGGAGTCTTGAGGATGGACTGTGGGTTGCAGTGGAGAACCAGTGGAGATTCTGGGACCACAAAATGGCTGCTAGAGCTGCAGGCTCCCAATGAAGTTTTTAAGGACTGTGAGTAGCCTAGCTGGAGGGGCAGAATTGGAACTTCAGAGGCATGGTGCTGGTTAGGATTATCAGACAGAGACTTGTGACTGGCTAGAGTTGTTGATCTTGGGCTACAGAGTTTGAAGTTTGCCCTGGTTGTTTTAAATCTTGTATTGGTTAAATATTTCTTTGCTATGTCCAATGCTACCCTTTGCTGAATGAATGTTTATTGTGTGTCATTATGGTTTTATGGGTATTTTTTTTTTTTGTGTGTGTGTGTGGCTCAATTAAAAGATTGTGGATTATGGGGATCTTTGAACATCATTGGGATTGATCAAAACTATGGGAACTTTTAAAGATTGACTTGAATGCATAGCATCATGGATGGTTATCACTTTATGGGGTCCAGGGGCAGAATGTGGAGGTTTGATTCAGGTGTCCCCCATAAACTTAGGTGTTCTGAATGCTAGGTTCCCAGTTGATGGAGATTTGGGAACTAACACCTCCTGGAGGCAGAGTATTGTTGGGGGTGGCTTATGGTTATTATATCCAGCTTCCCCTTGACAGTGTTTGGCATACTCTCTTATAGCTGTTGTCCACCTGATGTTGGCATTGGCCAGGGGGTTATATCTACCTTCTGTTCATGCCATCATTTTCCCCCTTCCATGATGGAGCATCCCCTCGAATCTGTAAACCTAAATAAACCCTTTGTTCCCATAGGCTGCTCTTGATCGGGTGATTTTTGCTAGCAATGCATACCTGATTGCAACACATGACTTCCCTTTGGTTTTAAAGCTTTCTCAACTTATAAAAGTCATTCTTCAAACTTTTAATGGTGAATCTCTATTTATAATTTTCATGACCCCAGTGTTTTACCTTCTATGCAAACAAATAAACATTACACTTCTAAACACTAAAACAAGTAGATTTATTTGGAAGAGTTCAGTGAATAGCATTTTGAATGAGATTCGTAATGGACTTTTTAATTAAATGAATATAGTCATTCCGTAGATGTGATTATCATTAGTGGAGCAGTATTGAGATGATCTCTTTATTCTAATTATGCTGTGAGTTTATATCAGGGGCCTCATTTTCAGGTAGGTTTGAATTGGTTTATATCGCATCATGTTTGATACCTAATGCAAATTTGAAGGGTATTATAGCTTATGTAAGAGATGGTCTCAGTAAAATCAAAACCAAAATTCATTTAGTAATTTGTTGTTCTTTAATTTCTCCTAGGAGGGAGATCCTACACATTGACTTTTATTAATTCTTTCAAATTTATTTACCTTCTGTTATGGGATGAATATTTATGTATTTCCCAATTTTTCATGTCAGAACCATAAGCCTCACTGTGGCTATTATGTGGAGATGGAACTGCAAAGGAAGTAATTAAGATTAAATGAGCTTATCAGGGTGGCAGCTTGATCTGACAAGATTTCTCCCTTCCTCTACCTACCGAAGAGTCATGTGGGGACAGAGGGATATGGCCAATGTGTGTAAGCTGGGAAGAGTTGTTTCTACCAAAAACTTGACTTGATGTTGAAATTCCAGCCTCTGAAACAGAAAGACAACAAATTTATATTATTTTGTGCTAAGAATGGGAACAAATAAAATCAAATGTCAATGCCCTTGATATAATATGTTATTACTACCCAAATCCATTAGGTCCTCTAACCATGATAAAAATATCATACAAGCACAATTAATAGGCTTTCCAAATACTTCTCTAAATTTTAAGGGACATCAAAAACAAGGAATGTGTAAAAACATATCATACTCTAGCAGAATCTAAAAAGAGGAGAATGATGAATTCTGGGTGGAGTCTTGGAAGAGAAGAAATTACAGTAGGCGGGAATTAATGACACAAAAATTATACAAGGACTTTAATGATAATGTATCACATGTTTAATTAATGATAACAAATGTACCAAAGTAACATGTAAGTATGGAAGTAGGACTTATTTATATGGGAGCTCTACTATATAGGGATTTTTTTTTTTTTGATAAATATCAAAGTACTCAAAAGTTTTCATTTTATACATGCAGAGAATGCTATTTACCATTTCATTAGAAGGAGAGAGAAAATCTATATGTATATTTTTCTCCCAACTTTATTTGATTCTTGAGTTTCATTTTTGGTTTGAGACACTAAGGTGTCTTCTTACACAGGAATCAACATTTACTGGAGTATCATATGTCACAAAAGACCCAAAAAAGGGAAGATATAATGAATAAGTGTGCAGAATGCACAATTTGTGCCTCATCTCAGCCCTTTGATGAGACTATGTTCCTGTGACCCTGTCTTCATGCACGACAGTAGAACAATTTAGGCAAACAAAGTGCAAAATATAGTAAACAACAATTTCACCCCTCATTCTTCTCTCTTTCTTTACCTTCCTTTGTTTTTTGTTCCTCGATCTTTTTGTAATTATTACAATACTCAGTCCATTATTTAAAAATATGAACATGAATGCATATTGCATGTAATTCTCCTACATTCTTCATGCTCACTCCAACTTCTGTCTGGCCTAAGATTTATAATAGAATAAAAACATTGTAAAATGAGTATTTATGCAATTTCAGTGGAGTATTGTTTTTAGATATTGCTTACTAACAAGGAAAATTACAAGTCATACTGTTGATTTATCTCCTGAAATCATTAATGCAGGAAGTATTTAATTCCAGTCTCAAATTCCTAGAAGGTTCCAAACTGTACTTTTAGAACCTTGATGAGGTATTCTTTTCCTAAGGAAATTGACCTATTGCCTTGGGCTGGATAATTGCAATTTTAGTAAGCCACAACAAATATAAATGCCCTATTGTCTTGGAAAATTCTGTATTTTGACATGCATTTTTTTCACATGGGTCTATAAGTATTCTTGAATTAGCTTTTGCATCCTTTTGTAAAATTAAGTTATATTTACTTTTTCTTAATTACATCTATAACTGATTGGTGAGAGATGAGACTCTTCCATGATGTGGTGTTAGTTAATGGTGATTAGAAAGACATAATTATAAGTTATAGCTAAGAGTGGTTTGGAATGTGTATTCCTCTTTGTGTAGTGTTATACTATAAATCTCAGGTATTCATTTGTAAGTCATATCACCAATGGTATACACACATCACAAATATATACACATTCAAACAAACAAAAACTACAATGTTCAGCTAGTTCAATAAATGGTGAAGTACTATAAGAAGTTGGAGAAGACTTCCCTACACTATTTTGCTTTGTTCACATTTGTTAATTAACTAATTAATTGTTAATTAATTTAGATCTGACTTGCCTGTAACTTGCTATATAGCCTAGGCTCCTCTCACACATGCAATAAGTCTTTGATCTCTGTCTCCCAACTTCTGGGAATACAAACATGTGCCACATCTATCCCTCTATTCTTGTTTTCTAACACATTTCTAAGAAATGTGAGATGATTTTTGTTTTTACCTATATAACCTGTACTCTGACTCACATCTTTGTGAAGCTAGGAATTGTGTAAATGCACAAAGTATAAGCTGATTAAAAACCTGTAGCAGGGGCTGGAGAGATGGCTTAGGGGATAAGGTGCCTGCCTCCTAAGCCTAAGAACACTGGTTCCAATCCCCAGCGGTTCCAATCTCCAGGTCCCACGTTTAGCCAGATGCAAAGTGAGGCAAGGGCACAATGCCGCACATGACCACAAGGGGGCACACATCTGGATTTCGTTCGCAACAGCTGAGACACTGCTGCCGCGCCCATCTCTCTCTCTGTTTCTCTCTCTGTCTCTCTCTCCAAAAAAATAAAATAAAATAAAATAATAATAATAAAATGAAAAGTTAAAAAAAAAAAAAAAACACCTGTAGCAGCCAATTTCCACCTTCTGCTCAGACAGAATTATCTCTTGCTTTAAAAAGCCTTATGGTCAATCATACAGCTTCCTGTAACTCATATCTAAACATCCCTCTTGACTCTAAGGCTTTGTCATTACCCTCCACGTAGAATTCTTTCCTTCTTTCTCTGTTACTCTCAACATTATCCATAATCAATCAAAATACCATGACTTTATTTTGACCTGTATTCCCCTTGACATGAGCTGCATCATTGGACCATGTGTTTATCAAACATAGGTATTGTGTAAAGAATTTAAAAAAAAAAAAAAAAAAAAACTAAAATCTTATTTTTATCTAACATTGTGAAAATCATTTCCGTCTAGCATCTGATACTCTTTGACTTCCTTCTGGAGTCATGCCTGCTGTCTTAGCTTAGGGTACATCTCTACTTCCCTAGGTCTTCACTGAGGTTACTGTTGCCATCTATCATACACTGCTCTAGGGATGACCTCCTGCAGAAAGCATTCTCTTGCTGTCAAATCCTGGGTTTGGATTCTTCTCTCTTGGCCTGCATACTTTCCTGTGTAGAATATCTCACCTTCTTATAACTACTTGTTCATTTGTCGGTATGCTACTTTGTCCATAAATGTAAAGACTTCTTGATTATCACAGCTCCTCCAATTTTAGTAATACCCAGTCCTCAAAACACAGGTAGCTCTCAACAATTGTCCTTAGGCTTTAGAGTCAAGCTCCTCAACTGCTGAGCCATCTATCTAGCCCTGGAGATTTTTTTTTTTTTTTTTTTTTTTTTTTTTTTGGAGAGACAGAGAGGAAGAGGAAGACAGGTAGAGATGGGCGCGCCAGCAGCCTCTCAGCTGCTGCGAACGAAATCCAGATGTGTGAGCCCCTTTGTGGGCAAGTGCAGCATTGAGCCCTTGCGTCAATTTGCATCTGGCTAAACGTGGGATCTGGAGATTGGAACCTCTGGAGTTTGGAACAAGCGTTCTTAGGCTTAGGAGGCAGGTGCCTTAACTGCTAAGTCATCTCTCCAGCCCTGGAGATGTTTTTTTTAAACGGTGAAAGCTTTGCTTGTTGTCACACAGTAGTTTATTTATTACATATTTTCATGTTTCTTAGTGAAAGTCCACTTCTCTACTTTTAGTAGACTTCCTTTCCCCAAGTCTTGCTATTATACATCTTTATAACTATTGTTGCTGTTTAGTTTTATTTTTAATTTCTGCATGTTATCTTCTAGAAAATATTGTGCATATTATTCTTCTTAGGGAATTTTATTAGAGTTGTAGACTCATTCCCAGGAAAGTCCCACTGAGATTTTTATTTGAATAGAGAATGCTGGGGATATGTTGTCATCCATTTGCCTTATTATTAAGTTGCTAATGATTTCCATGGGCTGGGATTGCACTCATCCAAACAGGCCTGCATCTGGTCGCAGTGCCACATAAACTCAAGGTGCAAGTGTACACTGTAATCCCAACATTTGGGAGATGGAGCAAGAGGATCAGAAGTTCAAGAACATTTCTGGATACACAGAAAGCTAGGCCAGGCTTGGCTACATGAGACCCTATCTCAATAATTTCAAAAAGCCTGCTATATCATGCTCTATGTTGGTTTAATTATTTTGAACTCCTTTTATTGTTGTTGCTAACTTTTTACATTCAAATAATTATACATGTACAGGAAATTTCCAAACAGCCAAAAGAATTCTGTGCCATCACACACCAATATTCCTCTATGGATAAAATTCTCTTTTGATTTTATTTATTTATTCATGTATTTTGTGATGCTTTGGTTTTAACCCAGGATCATCTTCTTGTTAATTGAGAGCTCTGCAACTGAGGTAAGTCCACTGGCTGCTTCTTATTTTTTCACTTTAAAAAAGTGCACAAAAAATTTTAATGATTCCAAATGCCATAAGATATGAATTACTTTTTGAATGGTATTTTATTTTTTTAAATTATTACAGCCAGAGAGAGAGAGAGGGAGAGAGAGAGAGCAGAGAGAGAGAGAGAGAGAGAGAGAGAGAGAGAGAGAGAGAGAGAATGGGCATGTCAAAGCTCCTAGCCATTGCAAATGAACTCCAGACACATCTGCTACCATGTTCATCTGGCTTACATGGGACCAGGAAGATTGAACCTGGGTCCTTAAGCTTCTCAGGCATGATCCTTAACCACTAAGCCATCTCTCCAGCCCCTGTATTTTTGATAGTATAATTTTTGTGCATATTTATGAGGGAAAATATAACATTTTGATTCATGTTTACATTGGGACGTAATCAATTTAGGATAGTTAGCATATTCTCCTCCTTAAACTGCTAATATTTCTTTTGGTGTGTACGCTCAGATTTCTCTCTTCTAGCTATCATGATATCCACAATGCATTGTTGTTAGTTTTGTTCTTACTGCTGCATCATGTATCTTCCGTAACTAAAGTACAATGGTGAAACAAGAAAACTGATGTTAGGATAAAATGTGATTATAGTTCTATGTTGTTCTCTCAAGAGTGTATTTATAAAACCAGGACTACAATACACAATCAAGATACAGAATTATCTCTAGCTTTCTAAGGAGATGTGGAGCTATTTTCTACTGCCTAGTATATTCACATTAGCAATGATGAGGGGCTGGATTTCTTCTCATCTTCGTTAATGTTGCCCGGCGTCACTATGTTTCTTTCAGTCAGTCTCATGCTTGTGTAGGGGTGTGATGGTTCTAAGGAACATTTCCTTGCAGGGCTTTACATTTTTGTAGATTTTCAAATTGAAGTTTTCTGTTTTCTGTGGTTGCTTTCCTGTTGTTTTGTAAGTTTATTTTAAATTCCTGACTATAGATCTTTATAAAATTCATTATCTTTACTTTTTCCCCAGTCTATAAATTGTCATTTCATTCATTTTCTTTAAAGTGGCACTAATAAACAAAATAACAATTTTAATAAAATTCAATTCATGAGGTTTTTTCTTTCTTTTTGGATTTTCCTTTTAGTGTGACATTTCTTATGAACTTTTCAACAAAGCCACCAACTCAAAAATGTTATTCTGTATTTTTTAAAACATTTTGTATGTTTATGTTTTGTGTATATATTTATGATCCACATTGAGATTACACATATGTAACAGAGGTATTAACATGGTAGTATGTCATTTTTATCATTATCTTGAAATTTACTTGAATATTTTTTATAACTAAATATTAAGTCACACATTGTTTTTATGTATAACTTTTGTATTAAATTTTAAGTGTTTGCTCAGGGTATTGCATTTAGTATATATTATACCACATTAAATTATATTTAATTATATTTAATGTCTATGTGTTTGTGACCAAAATCTTCCAATGGCAACATTTTAAAATTTGAAATTAAATGTAAAAAAGTATTATTTTCCATTTCCTTCCTCCAATATCCTCCAACAATATAACATACTTAACTTTCATGCTTTTAAAATATTTATCCAGAACCACATTTAAACACAATTATACTGTTTTATTTCAAACATGAAACAATAATGCCAATAGAAGAGGGGAAACTCCAGTTTGACCCAGTCTTGATTTTCTATCTTTTCTTCTTTCTGGAATTCAGTTATTCATCTTTGATTTTTTTTTTTTTTTTTTTTTTTTTTTCTGCATAGAGAACTTCCCGAGGCCATTATTTTAGGGCAAGTTGTCTAACAACAATTCTTTCATTCTTTTTTGTTTCTCTTTTCTTTTTCTTCTTCCAAGTATTGTACTATTTTCTTGGTTTCTGACACATGTTTGCTGGGTATAGACTTTGAGATGGCAGTTCTTTCACTTTAGAATTTAAAAGGGTTGTGCCAGTTGCTTCTTTCCTTGTTAGTTTCTGATGAAAAAAATCTACTGTCAGTATTTTTTGCTGTTATTTATTTTTGCCTCCTTTTAAAAGGGTTGTCTTAATTTTCAGCAGTTTACTCTTCTATGTGCAAGTATGATAATATATTGAATAAATATATACATGATTACATTAACCATTTTCTCACTGCTGTTTAAAAAGACTGAATAAAAGCAACTTAAGAGAGGACAGGTTTATTTTTTCGTGGTTTAAGGATACTGGACACCATGGTGGGAAAGACATGGTAGCCAGAGCATGAAGTGGCTGGTCACATTAAATCTAGAGTAAGGGAGCAGAACACTGGTCCACACTCAATTTTTGTTTTTATTCACTCTGACACCATATTTAGTATATATCCATACATTATTAATATACATACTTATTATGTAAATATTCTATTTGTCAAAGTGTAACCAGTTGATGGCAAATGTAGAAAAAAAAAAACTCTAATTTTCATGATTCCCTATAACTAAACATATATATGTATATATTTGAATTTATCCCATGTTGATATTTGCTTTTCTAGAATTTGTAAATTAATTTCTTGTCAATTTGGGTGAGTTTTAAAGTGTCTTTGAATGCTATCCTACTCTTCATTATTTCCTGTGGTAGTTTGAATGTATATCCCCCAATATATTCAGTGTTTTATTAATTATAGTTTGCATCTGCAATCAACTTGCTAGAGGCAATGTCACTGGGGCCTGGTCTTAAAGTGTGTTTGAGATTCCATTGTAAAGATATGCAAATGTGCCTAGCAGGAGTTCCTGAAGTGTGCTGTGTGACCTTTTGGCAGTTTTTTTTTGCTCTCTGTACTGTGGTGGCTGGTTGGCTTTTCCTCTCTCTGCCTGGCCTTGTGAGACCAGGTCGCTACTTCTGCCGTTATGGAACTTCCCCTGGATCTGTAAGCTTCAATAAATAATATCCCTTCCTCCATAACTGTGCCTCGTCTGGACGTTCATCTCAGTGAACCTGAAGCTGTCTGCTACATTTCCTAAAAATATAATCCATGATTAGATGTATAAAAATTCTATTCAATTCTATTTATTTTCTTATTTGCAAGCAGAGACTTAGAGAGAGAATGACTATGGCCTCTTGCCACTACAAAAGAACTTCAGATGGATATGTCACTTTGTGCATATGGCTTTATGTGGGTACTGAGAAATCAAACCCAGGTCATTAGGCTTTGCAGACAAGCACCTTAATTGCCAAGCCATTTTTCTCCAGCCCAACAGTCCTACCCAATTATCAAGTCATTTATAAAAGTTTTATTCTCTAGGTTTGAGAGATGGCTTAGACGTTAAAGTGTTTGCCTGTGAGGGCTAAGGACCCAGGTTCGATTCCCCAGTACCCATATAAGCCAGATGCTCAAGGGCGCACATGCAATTGGAGTTTGTTTGCAGGCTGAAGGCCCTGGAAGCCCATTCTTTCTCTCTCTCTCTCTCTCTCTCTCTCTCTCTTCTTTTTTTTTCTCTCTCAAATAAATAAATAAAATATATTTAAAAGCTTTATTCTCTTCATACTTCCTTTTATATTCATGTGTTTCCTGTTTTAGTTTTTTCAAATACGTTAATAATTGGCCACAATTTTTTTTTTTTTTTTTTTTTTTTTGAGAGACACAGAGAGAGAGGGAGAGGGAGACAGATAGAGAATGGGAGTGCCAGCAGTCTCTCAGCTGTTGTGAACAAAATCCAGATGCATGTGCCCTCTTTGTTGCCAAGTGCAGCATTGCGCCCTTGTGTCACTTTGCATCTGGCTAAACGTGGGACCTGGAGAACGGAACCGGGTACTTAGGCTTAGCAGGCAGGCGCCTGAACCACTAAGCCATCTCTCCAGCCCCACAAAAAATTTTATTGGGGGAAATTTAAAAATCTTATCCGATATTTCTGACACCTTGCATCAGCTCAATTTTGGTATCTGAAGATTGCCTGTTTTAATTCATGTTGATATTTTCCTAGTATTTAATCAGAATTTTATTAGTGTTATTAATCCCTGGGTAACTGAAGACTGTTTAGTTCTATCTCCTCTGTCCCTGCTGTGGCAGGTTTGGGGTATCCTGCTCTATACTCTATCATTACAGTCCAGATTCCCCTGTTATGGACTGACCACTGGATAATGGGGTGACAAGGCAAACTCTTTCATAATTACTTCATAAAGTTTTAGCTCTTCTATGTAAATTTTTTATAAATATTTTATTTATTTGAGTGAGAAAGGGAGAGAAAAAGGCAGAGAGAGGAAAAGGAGAGAAAAAGATACAGAGAGGGAGAAAATGGGTGCACCAGGGTCTTTAGCCACTGCAAACGAATTGCAGACACATATGCCACCTTGTGCATCTGCCTTTATGTGGGTCCTGGGGAATCAAACCCTGGTCCTTTGGCTTTGTTGCCAAGTACCTTAACCTCTATGCCATCTTTCCAGCCTCTAAGTAAATTTTGAGCCCCCTCCCCCATAGGAGCTTAGTGAAAAGAATTCATCACCTTCAGTTGAAGGTGGAAATGCAGGAGTCCACCAAGATCTCTCCTAACATTAATCCTTAGGGAAAGGCCTAATTACCACTTATAATGAAGATATTGCCTCACCACAAACTGTCCTCTGATTTATGTTCTTTAGGGGTGGGATATTGGGCTCTTTGTTGCAGTCAATAGAAGCTTGGCCTCACAATAGGCGTTTGCTGACATGGGTGAAGATGGGACCAAATGTAAGAATTTTGAGAATGTTAAAATTCCTGAAACTCCTCTGTCCTTGAAGGTTGCTTCATTTTCCATTTGTCTACCAGAGAAGCAAAGGCTTACTCTTTTTACTTCTGAATTGGTGTTTCCTAGATACATTATGTTTTTCTAGTATGAAAGCTCAAGAAGAAAAAGAAAAGCCAGAGATGTTCCTATTGTGTCATTGCTTACATCATTACAGGCTTCCTTTTCTGTTTTCTAAATTGTAATGAGGAAGAAAATGGACAAAAGTCCTACTTAATTGCTTGAGAAATCATAGCTTGTTTCTTCATTCTATTTATAGGCAATCTTTTATTGAATTCATTTATTAGTTATCTGGAATTTATTTTTGAAAGTTTTTGTTATTGTTGTTTTATTAAATGGAATTTGGAAATCTATGAATTGTAGTGTTCCTCGGCTACTGTTATTCATGTAATACAGATGAAAGAACAACATGAAGAAGCATGTATAGACATCCCTTTTCATTGTTCATGTACTTAAGTCTCCCCCAATTTGTGCCAGCAAAATTGCCCTACATCTCTTAGTAATGTGTAAGAAAACTCTACCATCAATACAATATGTTTTTCATTATGAAAGATATATGTTTTTGCTTCTCCATATATGCTTAGCACCTTTTAATTTTATTTAGTTGATCTTTGAAAAATAATGTTTCCTTCACATGTAAATACAAATTTGCTTCTCTATATTTAGGCTCCCTGGGAGTTTTTAAACAATCTTGATCTTACCATGTAAATGTTCCACCTGCATAGAAAGATTTATTTTGTTACTTTTTAATAATTGATTTTCATCTCATTTTACCCAAATCAACATCACTCATTCTGTTACAAGGTATTTTAGGTGCCTTCCTTGTTCTCAACATTCATGTTCTTTTCTTCATTCTCCATGGTATTTTCTGAGACATTTCTTAGACTTGACATCTAATTTACTCATGTGGCTTTCCACACCATTCAATACCTCCATTGTATATTTTTTTTTATCAGCTATCACATTTTTCTTTAATCTGGGGTGAAAGACTTGTTTCTCTGAACACTTGGCACAAGAATTCAATTGTGGAGGAGCTATGGGAATATGAGGATCTAACAGCTGACTGCTGAACTGTAATTTGTGAGAGGAGATGTGGAGACAATGAAGGAGTAGATGGAGAACTGCATGGATGTATGTGTGGTTGAAACATTTTAGTAACTTGTTTATTTGTGCTTTGAAAATGAGAGTACAATGCCTATCCACACAGCTTTGTGTGGTAGAGTGTTTGCTTATTATGCATAAGGATCCAGTATCCACACACACGCACACACACACACACACAGTGCACGCGTGAAGAACATGACTGGGAAATAAGTAAAAACTATGTGCAAAAAATGAGCCCATTCTCCAATATCAAGCTTCCACCAAATGTGGGCTAGAAGAGGGCCTACACATATAAAA
The DNA here is from genome assembly GCA_036365145.1 of Orientallactaga sibirica. Classification (NCBI taxonomy): domain Eukaryota; kingdom Metazoa; phylum Chordata; class Mammalia; order Rodentia; family Dipodidae; genus Orientallactaga; species Orientallactaga sibirica. The sequence goes on along the minus strand of JAEOAD010000029.1, from coordinate 18,848,155 downwards.
TTATCTCTAAAATAACTATGGCCATTCCATCTATCTGGTACTAATTTCTCCGATGGAGAATTTGCTTCTCTTTTTCAGATGGACGATGAACCTGAAGAGAGGATCAGCCTATCGTCCTAGCTGAAACCATAGAGTAATGGGGGAAATGGGCAAGAGTTCAGCTTTCTTGGTGAACCTGACACCAGAACAAGGCTGAAACGAGATATGCAGAGACACAGAGGCTCCCAAAACCTCATCACTGAAGTAGATCTAAAATGACCCCAATGTGGCTCAGGGAAATTCACGGAAGAGGGGCGGAAAGAGTGTTAGAGCCACAAGTTGGGTCATTATGCATAGAGACTTTGCCTCTCCCCCATAACTGCTGGCTGCCCCCATAATGCACTACCCACATTCCCCAATGATGAGGGTCCTTTTGGAGGGGAGGTCAGGGAGGAGGCTACCGGAGGCACCAACATGAATGTAAAATTAAAATTATAAAAAAAAAGGAAGAAAATTAAAGGACAAAGTGTCATGATTTATCTTAGAGCTAATATATTAGGATTAGTAAAAAAAATAAAATAATACTAATGTTGAGGATAGAGAGAATATGATTGCCCAGGCATTAAAGCAAGTACTTGGAAAAATCCTTGGACTTGCAGGAGCTATAAGTCAGAAGGCAAAAAAAAAAAAAAAAAAAAAAAAAAAAAAAGGGAATTCAAGGCATAGATTTCAAAGTCAAAGGCATAGATTTCAAAGTCAAAGAAGGACAAAACAAGCAAAGGAAAAGCATAGGTTTGAAGAAATATCCTGATTATATCTTTGTCTTTGGCTTCAAGCTTCGAGAACTGTGAGAAAGTACTTTTCTGTTGTTTCTGCCCTTCTGATTCCTCTCCCCTCCACCAAAAATCAAGGGATTTTTCCCAATGAAAGGCAGACATTTTTCCTTAGTCCCAACTCTTCCCTTCCCTGTTGCTGCCCTTCTCCTATAGTATCATCTTAGTTAATTTTCTTGTTGTCACCTAGCAATTTGATCTATGACATATTTTTGGCCAGTGTTTTAATGGCTTTGGTCCTAGCACAGGATGCTGAGGAAGGAAGCTCTCTGTGAGTTCCAGGCCAGCCTAGGGCTAAAGAATGAGGTTCAGGTCAGTGTAGGCTAAGGTGAGACCCTGCCTCCTAACTCCCCAAGCTCAGCTCCCCAAAAATAATTTAATTCATCATGGGGGACAAAGCTTGGTGACAGGGGCTTACAGCAGCTGGCCACATTACATCTGCATTACTGAGCAGTGAGCTGATAGGAAAAGATGCAGGGAAATCAAGCGTCAAGGCCTGCCTGTAGTGAACCACTTCCTCCAGGGAGACTTGCCTCCTACACTTCACAAACAGAGCCACCAGTGGGGACCAAGTGATCAAACACATGCTTTGAGCCACAGTTCACATTCAAACCACATCATCATGGTATTTCCCAAAGCTATGGTTGAACCAAGATTTATAGTTCCTGGGAACTTCTTTATCTATGAACCTAGACATTTTGAAACAAGATATTGAAATCTGTTCATGGTATTTAGGAGGTCAACTGTGGTTTGAAATTGATAAATGACAGCTTGCTGGCCTTTCAGCAGATCCAGTTCATTGTCTATTATTTCTTGCCTACACTCCAGACTCCTTGCAAGTACATGGAAATATTAATATTTGTCTTCAAGTGTGCAGTAATATTGACATTTTTCTATATTTTTGTTTTAAATTAACATAATTATGCCTCTGAGCTCCCATTCCAATACACTGGAAAAATATTCAATCTCATAAAATTTTGACTGCTAAGAACCATTACCTATAAAAATATCATAATCAGGAAGAAAACTTCTGGGGTTTAATTTAATGCCAACAAAGAATTTGCCAAGAAGGTGTTTTAGTAATTCAAGAGCAGATTCCCATATATCCATTAGCAGTGAAGAAATTCATTGGGTCAGTGTAGGGGAGGGTTTGAGGCAGGTCTTAGCCAGTGCTGCTCCTGATGTCAGGCAGATGGCCGTGGCATTCCAAACGAAATACTTTTTTTCTACTTTTCAGTTACAAAATGTAAATTCTGATACTAATAATTGAAGTTTGGTGTCTCTGTCTTGCACACAGCTAGGTCTATACAGAGTTGATAAAGGGTGCAAATCTACCCTTCTCTGTGATGGGGTCTGAGGACACCTAAGAGTTGTTCCCCTTTTCATTCTCAGATTCAGTTCTATTTAGACAATCCTTTCAGTCAAACACTTATTTCTAATTTTACAAAATACAGAAAACACATTTATAATTTTTGTGCCTCTTAAAAATCTGCAGAAATAGAACTGAAAAGCCCAGCTATTTCTGGAAAGAGAAAGAAAAATAAAGGAAATATGAAATTATCATCTTGCTGTGCATACTCTGTCTTTAATCATTAGCTGGATTATGGGAGTAATTATATTCACCTTTCTCAAATCCTTTTTTAAATTTGTACTACACTGTCTAGAATTCCATGCAATTTATAGTTTCTTCTGATTTATTTGAAAATAGGTTTTTAAAGATAATGATAATAAAATTGTAATGATATGCTATTGAAAAGTGTGTATAGCCTTTATTTTTGCCAACAATATAGATATCCCTAATACACAGAAAGTTTTGTATGGAACAAAGCAACATACATTACTTATGCATTGCATTTATTTAGTCACTGCTAAATATATCTATGATTTTATATTATTGGAAGATTTTCTAGTAATAGAATTCATAGTTTTGTAACTTTAACCTTTAAACTTTTTACACACATTTATGTTCAACGTGTACTTAGCTATGCTTAAACTTTTTACACACATTTATGTTCAACGTGTACTTAGCTATGCTTTCTATGAAATATTTTTATGTTAAGAACTTCATAGGAGTTTTGTAGATTTTTCAATTAATTGTACATATTTTGTTTGACTTATACTTAAATAATTCATTAATTTAGAACATACTGGGTTGTTTTATATTCGTTATGTATGTATAGTGTATATACAGCCATGATGGTGCCATCGTTAGCCTTCTCCCTGTCCTCCCCCCATGTATAATGTGGGTCTTGCATTGTGGGGGTAGCCATCAGTTATGCAGAAGAGGCAATAACTCTGTGCATAATGACCCAACTCATGACTCTAACAATCTTTCTGGCCCCTCTTCTGCAAATTTCCCTGAGCTATGTTGGGTTCATTTTAGGTCTATTTCAGTGATGAGGTTTTGTGAGTCTCTGTGTCTCTGGATATCTGATTTGGTAGGGGTTGAGTGTTTTTTATTGCTATCTCCTTCGCCCTTGTGATGGTATCAGGTTCACAGAGATAGCAGAACTCTTACTCATTTCCCCTATAACTCTAAGGCTTCAAATAGTACCCTGGTGAGATGTGGTGGGCTGATTCTCTCCTCAGGTTCTGCGTCCATCTGAAAGAGAGAAGCAGATTCTCCAATGGAGAGTGAGGGCAGTGCAAGATACATGGATAACCATTATTATTTTAGAAAGAATTTAATAGGTGTAGACACTCTTGTATCCCACTATTGGTGGGACCTTGATATTGGAGAGTGGGCTCATTTTTGGATATGGTTCTGACTTGTTTCCCAGTTCCAGGTATGAGTTCTGTTCTACCAAGCAGATCCATTAGCCAAATCTAGAGCAGTTGGTAACCTACCATGTCTGTGTGCCACTACTACACTTGTGTGAGCATCACATCAGGTTGTTTGCTGCTAAGTAGCTTAAACCACGAGTTGCTTAGACAGATGCTGGTCATTTTCCCCCAGTCACTTATGTAGGACCTTCTGGCACTAGACAAGCTAACTGGCGACTGACTTTCTCCCAGATTCTAGTCAGGTCTCTCCATGTTCCATCCCAACAGCATATGGTGTCTTCAGCAGTAGGGTCTTACCAATAACCTTTGGTGGGGCATCAAGTACTCTGACAGAAATCTGTCTTCTTTTGGGAAACCTTGTAGGTCTCGCTGATCGATAGCTCATTGTGGACGGTAACCACATGCTGGTACTGGGAGTTACAGGTCAGTGTGAAGGGCAAAGAAGGAAGAAAAAAATATAGGTAATATGAAAGGGAAAGAGAAGAGAAAGAAGAGGGAGTGATAGAGAGAGAAACAGGAGAAGGTTGAGGTTAGTCTTCATTATACCCTCTCCAGGCCCCTGTGATTCAGGTATTCTCTCTAAGCACCTCATTCAGGTTTGAACTTTTAGTATGTCTTTCAGGATATAGGATTTTATAGTACCATTTCCATTTGGGTCCAGTTTTTTGCGCCCCCCCCCTTGCCCTGCCCTCCCACTCCACCGTCCCTATTGTCCAGCCTTTGGAGAGTATTAAGACCTATGAATAGAAGGCCCAACATCTTTCATTCTGTTTAGTAGCATTTGCCTACACCAAAATATCTCCTAATTTAGTGGTTCGCTGATTCACAGTTTCACAATTTAGCTTGGTCAGTAATCTGAGTTTAGCTTGGCTGGGTCTTCTGAGTTTCATCCCCATTAGAATTTCAATCAGGGTGTTGACCCATGCTTCCAGTTAGACCTCCAGAGGAGCATGCCCTCCAAAGGCACTCAGTGGAAGTTTGCGGGATGTTTCTTTGCCTCTTTTGTTGAGTATATCTATCCTTGCTGGCTGCTGGCCAGGAGTTACAGTCTGTCATTGCCTGTGAGGTTCTTCACAGGTTATTACAAACATTGTACCTTGATTCATCAGAGAATGAAAATTTTAAAGTCAGTCTTTTCCACCTCATTTTAAAAGTGACATCTAATTACTTTTGCCATATTTTATTTGGTATGCACTTATGACCCTCTTGTTTGCAGAGGGGGTGACATTAGGACCTGCCTATCAGGATGGGATGGGAATAGAGATACTAGGATATTACTTCTAAGGCTGCCTTTCGGTATAACGTATGTGGTAGTTTGAATATATAACCCCCAATATATTCAGTGTTTTATTAGTTTATAGTTTGCATCTGCAATCACCTTGCTAGAGGCAATGTCACTGGGGGCCGGTCTTAAGGTGTGGTGATGGTTTGAGATTCCATTGTAAAGATATGCAAAGTGTGCCTAATAGGAGTTCCTGAAGTGTGCTGTAGCTTCGCTGTAGGTTTTGCTCAGTGTGCTGTGTGCCTGGCTGGTTTTTCTCTCCTGCTTGGGTCTGTGAAGGCAGGCCAGCTTTTTCTGCCATTATGGAACTTCTCCTGGATCTGTAAACTTCAATAAATAATATCCCTTCCTCCATAACTGTGCCTGGTCTGGAAGTTCATCTCAGCGAACGGGAAGCTGTCTGCTACAACGTCAATCTCAATTGTCAGTTTTTTTTCCCTTTCTAGTGTTGCAAATTTATCTTAAAAAAGTGAGACATTAAGTGTCTATTTTTGATGATAAGGATGTGAGAACAACATTAAACAAAATAGAAAAGTAAGACTTACACTTTATTTCAAGGGATATAATTTCATTTATCAGTTTTTAACAAAAAATAATTTAGCAAAATACACATAACAGATTTTACCATTTATCTATTATAAGTGGACAGTTCAGTACTCTCAGCATTTAGAGATTAAAGTTTCAGGATGTTGCTTGCCAATACCTTTATGTGCCTTTTCTGTTTTGGGCTTTACAGGAAGTTAAGTAAGTCCCTTTTGTCATCTCTCCCAAGGAGTACCATAAATAGCTGTGTAGATTTCATGTGTTTGTGAGTTTGTACAGTCAACAACCTGGACTAAAACAATTTATAACTTTTTTAAAGTTTTATTTTAATATTTTAAATTTTACTTATTTGCAAGCGGAAAGGGATAGAATAAAAACAGATTGAGAATGTGTGAGCCTGGATCTCTAGCCAATGCAAATGAACTCCAGATGCGTGCACTTTGTGCATCGGGCTTTACGTGAGTCCTGGAAAATCAAACCCAGGTCATTAGAGCTTTGCAGACAAGTGCCTTTATTGCTGAGCTATTTCTCTAGCTGCGACAATTTATAAGTTTTGTGTCTGATATTACTTTTATAGTAGGGACTTTAGTCTTTTTACACATATCTGTATCTCTTTCTCTGATTTGCTCATTTTTAATATTTTCAGCATACAGTTATTATCACTTTTCATATCTATTTTGTCCTCTTTTTGTTTTTTAAGTTAAGTTTTCCATCTAAAAACTTGAGTCTGGAGAAATGGCTTAGTGGTTAAGATACTTGCCTACAAAGCCAAAGGACCCATGTTTGATTCCCCAGTACCCATGTAAGCCAGATGCACAAGGAGGTGCACACATCTGGAGTGTTTTCCTCACTTCTTACCTTTTGCTCCCCTCTGATATTTAGAATCATAGCCCACACATTCTCTCATATACATAGAAATATCAGAAGGTAGGAAACACAGATAGGTAAAACTATGCAATTTTTCGTCTTACTGTACTTGGATTACCACACTTGGTATATTTGTTTTCAGTTCCATCCATTTTCCTGTAAATTTTATAACTTCATTTTTTATAGCTGAGTAGAATTTCATTTTATATATGTACCACATTTTCATTGTCAAATTATCAATGGATAAACATCTATGTTGATTCCATTTCCTAGCTGTTGTGAATACAGCATCAATAAACATGGATATGCAAGTATTTCTGTGGTATGATATAGAATCCTTTGGTTATATGTCCAGGAGAGACATGGATGGATCATATGCTAGTTTAATTGTTAGCTATTTAAGAACCTTCTACACTTATTTCCACCAATAATGTGTGAGATCCCCTTTCCCCTTACTCTGTTGGCATTTGAGGTCCTTAGTTATCTTGATAGTATCCATTTGGACTTGGATGAGATGAAACCTATACATTTTTTTTTTTTTTAATGAAAGAGAGAAAGAGGCAGATAGAGGTAGAATGCACGTGCCAGGCCTCCAGTCACTGCAAGCAAACTCCAGACACACGCACTACCTTGTGCATCTGGCTTACATGGGTAATGGGGAATCGAATCTGGGTCTTTGGCTCTGCTGACAAGCACCTTAACTGCTACAATATCTGTTTGGGCTTGTATTTCATCTTTTGAGAACAGTCTGTTCATTTCGTTAGCATATTTGTTGATTGGCAGTTTTGTTTTATGGTGTTTAGTTACTGTTACTCTTTGTATATTCTAGATATCAACCCCTTGTCAGAGGAATAACTGCAAAGAGTTCACATTTGCTCTGAAGATAGTTTACTTTGGTATGAAGAAACTTTTAAATCTCATGTAGCCTCATTTACTGATTCTTGGGAATATTTCATGTATCATTGGAGACTTGTTAAAAAAGTTCTTATTGGGCTGGAGAGATGGCTTAGTGGTTAAGGCACCTGCCTGCTAAGCCTAAGAATGCACGTTCAATTCTCCAGGTCCCACATTTAGCCAGATGCAAAGTGACCCAAGGGCACAATGCTGCACTGGCCTACAAGGGGGCGTATGCATCTGGAGTTTGTTCATAGCAACTGAGAGGCCATTGGCACACCTATTCTCTATCTTTCTCTCCTCTCTCCCTTTCTTTCTCTCTCTCAAAAAAAATGTTCTTACTGTGCCTATAGCTTTCAGAGCATTGTCTATGTTTTTTTTTTCCTAGTACTTTTAGTATTTTTGGTTTTATATACAGGTCTTATATCCCTTTTTAATCTTCGTGTAGGGTGAGAGGTGTGGGTCTAATTTTATTTTGTCTTTGCAAGTATATATCTAGTTTTGCTAACACCATTGTTGAATCGTCTCTCTCTTTATTCCAATGTATGGTTTGACTGATATAATTCTATATTTTAATGACTTGACAAACTCACATAGAAAACTCTTAGGTTTAATAAATACTTGCTGCAAAGTCTGAGGAACTTGATGGCAAAGAAATTAAGAAATCCCCTTGGAATAGCTTCCTCCACAATAAAGTACCTAGTAATAAGCCTTACCAAGGATGTAAAAGAGCTCTATGAAGAAAACCTTCAAAATGATTAATAAATAAGCTATCAGATTTGGGAAAGTCCTATCATGTTCTTTCCTGGATTTGTTTAATCAATATTGTGAAAATGACTATACTCCCAAAAGTAATCTACAAATCCAACACAATTACCATCAAAGTTCCAAAGACATTCTTTTGAGAACTAGAAAAGACAATCCTAAGTTTCACATGGAAACACAAAAGCCACATATAGCCCAAGAAAACCGAAGTGGAAAGAACACTGTTAGATGCATCACAATTCTTAGTATACAATTATACTATAGAGCCATGGCAACAAATGCAGCATGATAGCACTATAAAAACATACACAGGCCAATGGATTAGAACAGAGAACCCATATTTGTATCTCTTGTTGAAAGGGAATTGGACCATCTGTTCTCTTCATAATTACCACCAACAAAAGCATTTTAGGTAGATCAATAGTTCAATCCAAGCTAAGAATACAGAAAACTTAAGTAGCATGCCTGGACTTTCATCTGAATAACTATGGGAACTGTTAAAAATATTGATTCCCAAGACCTAAATCCTGGTATTCTTTAGTTAGTTGGTCTGAACAGAGCCAGAGACATGGGTAAGGTTACAATAATCACATAGGTGGTGATAATATGTATCTAAAGTTCAGAATAAATGCCCCAACCTATTTAAATGATTGAATAAATCTGAACAGCATGTAAAATAGCAAGTCTCAGCATATGAGCCATGGCATTTTAAAATATAATCATAATTACATTTGAATTACTTTTAATCCTCTTTTAAAATGAAACCAACCAAGACCACATTTTTTTTTTTTTATCCTTAAAGAAACACATTCTGCCAGAAGGCTGATCTCAACTGTAGTCACAGATTGTTTGAAATCATCACCATTATTTGCTTTGTGACTGAGGAAAGTACATCTGATAAGAACTGAAATCCATCCCTTTACTCTTCTGTTTTCATGGTTGAATAAGATATCAACTAATGCTCATTTGAAAAGACTGCACAGAACATTAGGGAATAAAGAGGGTATTCAACACAGGGCATGTCTTCTTTATATGATCTGGTTTTCCATAGCTCATTTTAATACACGTGACCATTATATTGATAGATCTATTCTATACCTAGGACATACTGAGAAAGAATAGCAAATTAATTTAATTAAATTAACAAATAAATCACGTTGAATTACTACTGAATAAAGACACTAACATTTTGTGAATGAGCTATAAATAATTTTTAAACAGAGAAATCATAGATATTTGTAGAATATCAAATGTCAAAATGAAAGAACTAAACTAAAAGTTTCTTAAAACTCATAAAATTATATGAGAAGCAATTTTTGAATTGAATATTTACAATAGAAGCTTAATAAATATAAAGGAACACTTAAAATATAGAGTGTCATTTCAGAGAAGGCTAAATTTTTAGTTTTCAATATCAAAAATATACTGACTATGCTAATTATAAAGCCATTGGCTTGCATAATGCTCTATATAGGTTTGTTTCCATATGATTCAGTTTATGTTCATACTAACTAAAAGCTCTAAATGCAGTCTAAAAGGGTCCTGAAGAATAGTGGACTCTCAGTACTGAATCACTGAGGGAAAGAATGAATGTCAGCCCTGTTATGAACCACAAACATTGAATAATAGGACAGAATAGATATTCTATGTTTATGGGCCTCCTTATATCAGTGCATACTCTTATCTGTAAATAAAAATAAAAATATAAGAATTTAAGTGTGACATATCTAAATCTGAAGAACTGTTTAAAGAGCTATAAAAATTTGGAAATGGATCCAACTAAGCCTGCTGCAAAGAGGCCATGAATCCATGCTTTATATAGTAAATATAGCTTAGTTTGATTTCTAAGACCACTTCTAGTGTCATGAATTTCCTATACTGGTAATCACAGCTGGCTTTTACTAGCTTAGTAGATGTGATGGCAAATATCGTTATGACAAGACCCTTTGTGTATATATGTGAATGTGTGTGTGTGTGTGTGTGTGTGTGTTTATGGGTATGGGTGTGTGAATGGTGACAATGTGTATGAGTGTGAACAGAGAGCCTGTTTGTCAACCGTGCACCACTTTAAAAGAATAAAATGAGAACTCTATATAGAACTACCATATAAAATTCATGAAGCCTGTTGGAATTTAAATCTACATCAAACAATTGATATTTTTATGTGTGGGTGTTTTCTTTTCAATATTTGAAACTTTTTAAGTATGAAAGAACTGATATTTAAATTTAACCCTTTATTTTGTTTTCTATTTACTATATCTTGCTATTCTACCTGCCTTAGTTAGAAATTTGGTAAAAAGACATTCTCAAAAATGGCCATAAGGAACTATAAACTCATTGTTTTCAAAATAGTTATTCTTTTCTTTTATTGATTATAAGTCATTCTTCTGTAGTTATTCATGTATTCTGTCCCTCGAGTCAACATGGGCAATAATATTGCAACATTACAAAGAACAAGTTTTATGTTTATCCAAAGTTTATCATTTAACAGTTATAATTCCCTCTGACACAGACATGAGCAGTAATCTTCAGTACATATAGCTTTGGGCATATATATATACACAGACACACCAAATATTAAAAAATAGAGTATAATGAAAACAAGAAAAAAAGTTTTAGGGCACCTTTAGTAAGGTACAAGACTATTATTTCTTGCCATTTTTGAGTTTTTTTAAATAATTAAGTTACAGCAAGGCTCTTCCTAACTGCCTAAGTTTTATGTCAACCTTTATCTGACTTTTCTTCCATCTCTAAGAAATTATTTCTTCCTGTTAAATGCTCCTATATCAGTTTCTATCTTACTTTTCCTATGGTTATTAATAATTCACATAATGTTATAAAAAACAATGTTGTCTTATTTATAGATATATTGTTTATAACTGGTAGTGTATAATACAATCTCATTCTTAAAATAACTTAAATTATTACATAAATTATTTATCAGTGTTGCATATTTAATTATTACAAATTATTAATAAGGAATATGTCATGAATGAATGAAAATTCTATGTCAAAATAGTCTGTTTTGATACCAAAATTAAGAGGAAAATGCCTAAACACTAACCTAGTGTTTTATATGTGCTAGTGGATCAGTCACTGAGCAATGATAGAAATGACTAGATTAGCACATTCCTCTTCCACCACAGTGTGTGTGTGTGGGGGGGATGTAAGCAGATGATAACTGAGGTCAGATATAGCATGCAGAGATACTAATAAAGATGAAATATAATGTGAAGTAGATGAATAAAATGTTATGTTGGGTGTGGTCTTTTGTGTAAGACCCTTTTCAAATGACAATCTTGATAAAGATATAGGTAAGAAGGTATTTGAAAATAAATGATAGCAAGACATGCAGGTATATATGAAAGCTAACTTTCCAGGTTAAGGAACATCTACTGTCCTAACACTTAGTATGATATACACTTGAGTTATTCATGCCAGAGCCATTGGAGATGGACATGAATGATAGAATCAATAATATATTTCTGAAGAATTGTCAAACTTCTTGATGTCTTGAATGTGGGACATTAGAGAAAGAGAGATATCAAAAATGATATCAAGTAATTATGCATTATTCTGCTGTGCAGAGTGGGAAAATTAAAACTTATTTATTTTTTGAGTATTTGGTGTACTAGGCAAAGGTTTCCTTTTTGATCAAGTAATTAGAACTCATTGTTTTATAACTCTTTCAATAAGTTGGAAAATTGAATAAGTAAATATGTAAATTTGGGAAGAATCTGTAGTAGGACATATGAAAATACTATGTAATGATTAAAAGTAATATTTTGGTGCTGGGAAAATGGCTCATTGGCAAAAGGTGATTATTAATTTGCAAGCCTGTGATAGGCATTTGGATATCCATCACCCACATGGCAATGGGAGATGGAGTCAGGATAATCATAATGCTCATGGAAAAGCTAGCCCTGCCTGTCCAGTAGCAAACAACTAGATTACCCATCTCAAACAAGGTGGAAAGATAAGACAATTGCCTTAAGTTTTTCTAATAACAAGATGCACATAGTGGCAAATATGTGTCCATACACACATATCATATTATGCATACAAACACATACACACATATGTATGTACACACATACACAATTTCAAAAACATTATTTAAAGTCATGAAACAAAATGATGTTTCCTAGAGAGTAAGTGGTGAAGATGAGAGAGAAGGACCAATCCCAGGCTAATTTAATATTACACATTTTGAAAGGAAATGACAAAGTGGTCACTAGATAGGGAGTAAAGGCACAGAACGTAGGGTATTTTACAAACCAATGGAGGGAGAGGTTGTGATCTATGCTGTCCAATATTGCTGCAAAATAAATTATGTTAGCATAGAGGAATGATTTGGTTTGGAATCATAGAAGTAACCTAGCAGTTTACTAGATAGTTGAAAATTTTAATTAAAGAGAAGGGGACAGACATTCCAAACTTCATGCATCCCTCTTTTTACTGTGAGACAGAAGAAATAATAGCTGGCAGATCTCTTGAGATACTATGATTCAAAGGTCACAGCAAGCAATCTAGGATAGGAGGACATCAGGCATAAGTGAAGGATTTGGGAAATGTATGTTTATGAAAGCATCAGCAGGCACAAGTGGAGTATACAGTGTGATAGAGACTTGTCTGAGAAGAGGGAGGGAAACAAAATTAACAACCAAAGATCTACATCCACCAAAATAAAATAAAATTATTATATGGGAATGGTTTGAAAGATCGTGAGTTGAATGGCCCTTGTAATTAAGAACTTAGATCTTGAGTGGAACCTAAACAAAAAAAAAAAAAAAAATTTTTTTTTTTTGGTTTTTCGAGGTAGTGTCTCACTCAGCCTCTGGCTGACCTGGAATTCACTCTGTAGTCTCAGGGTGGCCTCGAATTCTTGGCTATCATCTTACCTCTGCTGGGATTAAATGTGTGTGCCACCACACCTGGCACCAAAAATATGTTTTTATTCTCAGTTTCTTTAGATTTTCTTTTTCCAGACTTGCATTGTGCTATATGAATAAATAGTTGTGTTCTTTTTCAAAACAAAAATATTAGATCTAATATACACTTATGTTTTAGTTTCCTGAAAATATCTAGAGGATATTTTATTTGGTAAATACATAAGTATTTAAGTAACAGCAATATGAAGAAACAGAATACTCTCAGAAGATGTAATTTTCAAGAAGAAAATAACAATATAGATAGTATATGCATAAGCAAAAGATTAGAAAATACTAACACTGTATTTCAAAGAGTAAAAATTACATTTATAATCGATTCTCATAGTAAAGTAAAACTCTTTTATAAAAGACAGACTTCATTGAGACATATAATTCATAGATCTGTGAAAGCCAGTATATACTATATGAACTCTATAAAAATGTTGTAAAATAAGCAGCAAACAGAAATCCAACAGGAAATAACCTGTACAAACCCTACTCTATGTCAATTTCTGTTATATTAATTCAACCAAGTAAAAAGTCCTGGGAACATTTATAATTAAATTGACCTAGCATTGTCATTGTACAACTTTATGATATTGAAAAGAAACAAGGACTTCTTGATTAATTGCTATTGTAAAAATCATAATTGCTCTTACCTATTCATTTTTTATTCCTTTGTTTTCTCATGGCTTTCCTCCTGCTCAATGACTCTTCATCCTCCTAGAGTCATTTTTGTAGAATTTACGTTGAATCATTTATTAAATTGTGTTTTCAAACTTTCAAAATATATTCATTAGTGCTAAATTTATTTCACTAGGCAAAGCCCATTGGCAGTAATACTGAAATAAAATAAACATTGAATGTGAGCTACAGCAATTTGGAATTTCACAATAGTGTAATTTTCTTTCTTTGTTTCTTGGAGGCTGTACAATAAGATCTTAAAGTAGCTTGCAGTTGAAACCATAAATTAGGGATTGGGGTTGGGGCAGGAAAGGGGATGGGAGCATTACTTCTTCATAATGGAACAATAATCTCCTGTGAGAAATAGAGAACCATGTAGTGGTAGTGATATTAACCAAATCTAATTTTTGTACCTAGATATGGCTGAAAATAACTGTCAGCTGAGAACATATTTCATTGACCTCCCCTTAAAGTGGGGTATCAAATATAACTGGGTGCACATGGAGAGATATAAAAGATATTAAATTGGAACATTCTATTCTGATATTAAAGACCTTGCTTGTGTAGGGTTCTGCCTAAAACATATCCTACTGCTTAAGTCACTCAACTTTTAAAATATTTCCACCAGTAGATGAGAAAAAAATAGTCTATCTTCAGAAAAAATAGTGCCTAATAGCAATCTTTTGCAGGAATTGAATGGATTTTAATGAGAGGTTTGGCTTTCGGAGAGGTGGGAGCACTGGAGATAAATGTAGGACCCCTTTTAAGCTAAGTAATAATTCATCCATTGATCTATGTTCCCACCAACTTTTTCTGAAGTTTTAATTTTAAACAGGCTCCTAGTACATATCTTGTATTACCTACATAACTTGTATTCATTATGTAATCCATGATGGTCTTGAATTTGTCATCATCCTGCCTCAGCCTCCCAAGCCACTGGTATTATAAGCCAGTGCCACCATGTTTGACTCATGTTTCTGCAGAAAAGCAAAACCTACAACTGAAAACACTTATTAAGCACCACAAATAAAATGTGTTTACTTCACTTTTGAGACATTACATCATTAGAAAAAAACATCCCTTAAAGAATTACATGTAGGGCTAGAGCGATGCCTTAGAGGTTAAGGCACTTGTTGCAAAGCCTAAGGCCCAGGGCTCAATTCCTCAGTATCCACGTAAGCCATATGCACAAGGTGGCTCATGAATCTGGAATTTTTTTTCACTGGCTAGAGGCCCTGGCATGCCCATTCATTCTCTCTCTCTGTCTCTTTTTCTGTCTACCTCTTTCCTTCTCAAATAATAAATAAATAAATAAATAAATAAATAAATAAATAAATAATAGAGATTACATATACAATTATTTGACATCAACAAAGTACATATTTTTGTAATAAACAAATTAACAACAGGTATTGAAAGGCAGAATGCAAATTCATACTATAAGGTTATATGCTTATTCTTTTTAATAATGAATAAGAAACACAAGTAGATCTTCAAATATTTCTATGCTCTTTACAAAGACCTTCAACTATGATTTTAATTGTTAAAAAGGAATAGAAAATAGAATATTTTTTGTTTTGTGATATCTGATCTTGTCTTGATTTATTTATGAAGGATAGGAGAATAAATAGAATGAAAGCATTCTCTGATAAATATGTGAAAACCATTGCTTTGTTCATAGTATTTTCAATAAAATGTGAATAGAAGGATGAAAACTTTGTTCTTTATGACCTCAAAAAGTTTTCTAAATTATCTATGATAAACATTTTTCAGTAGAAAACTAACAGAATACTGGAACAGTAGTTATAGCTATTATAAAATGTATAACCTTATATGTTTAAAATGAATAATTGAATATATAAAACATACACACATAATTTTGCATTCCTTATTTGTACCCTCCTGCAATAAGAATGAATTACTTATCAGTGTAATTTCTGCTTATTATCCATTTCCTAACATAGCTGTTTTATGTCATCCATGTAGATAAATAAGAATATCTATTCTGTTATATCTTTAAAATATTATATATGAATTCATAATTTATACCCAAAGCAAAAATAAAATAGCTAAGCAATTCAAATAACTTTTACATATAATTTTTATTTTCTTCTCTAGATAAGTGTAATCTATTCATGGCTATTCATGTATTGCATTTATATTCACAATAGCTTATATATATCTAAGAAAATTGTAATTATTAATTAGCATGCATTATTGATCAAGAAACATTCATGGAATAACTAATACCTTCCATAGACAGTAAGGTCCCAGTATTTACCTAACAAATATTCAATAAATATTTCTTAAGGAACACAAAAAGCAAAAATAAATTAGCATGTATACACAGCAGGTTGGGTGTAACATAGGCACTTGATGAATATTAGCTGTTGTTATTGTCAACGAAATGTCTTCCTGCAATCACATATCAACTCAAATCCTCCCAAGTATTTTTTTTTTTTTTTTCTGCACAGTTTCCCTTTCCATTATGTCCTCAACCTGAGATGTATACATGTCAGGGAAAGATTTACAGTGTGTAAAGGATCTTTCCCTAATTTTCTTAGCCCTGTTACACACATGCGAAGTATATGTCTTTTCAGAACTTCTTAGAACAGTGAATAAGGACAGAGATGTTTAAAATACCCACTTGCTAAGTCAAATTCTTAATTTTTTTTTCCTAAAAGCTTCCTTACTCTAAGAGCAAGCTCTAGAAATTCACATTTATATACCAAAGGCCTTGAGAGTTTCTGATTCTTTTCTTTTCTTTTCTTTTCTTTTCTTTTCTTTTCTTTTCTTTTTATTATTTACTTATTTTTGGTTTTTTAAGGTCGGGTCTCTCTCTAGCCCAGGCTGGCCTGGACTTTCCTCTGTATTCTCCGGGTGGCCTCGAACTCATGGTGATCCTCCTATCTCTGCCTCCTGAGTGCTGGGATTAAAGGCATGAGCTACCAAACCCAGCTTCTGATGTTCTTTTAGTAGTGAATTTACAGGTGGCGCTTCATGGGCTAGAGTCATGATGATCACTTGGATATACCCTTATATAGCCAAACTGAATATAAAGAAAATTGGATGTTGCAAACTCTGTTTCCTGGTTTATTCAAACTCTAACTGCATTGCTGTGATGGGTGACCTTTTGAAAATACCCTAAACCTCTGCTTGCCCAGAAGAACTAGAAACTTCATTAGTTCTTGGACCATCTTAAAGTAACTCTTTGAAGTGAAGCAAGAAATGGAATCTGAGGTCAAATTGTACATGGAATGTGGTTAGCTATTACATTTGACCCAAAAATTTTCAATACTGCCATTGGCAATACTAATAATAAAGAAAAGTTATATGTATTAAAGTATAACAATTATTTAAACCATCACTCATTGACTCTGTATGGGATATTAAAGTCTGAGGTTTTACTAAAAATGGCAGTGTTCAGCAGTGACAATTATGACAATAACCAGTCATTCCAGAGAAAATACCTGGGGAGTAATTTAATTAAACTTTAAGAAGAATGGAAAATCTGAATGCTTGGTCTTTTCTGAAGTAGGTTTCTGTTATGATGAGAATAGTGCCTCATACTCACTTCAAATGATGTTGCTATAGACAGAGCACCAAAGATTGACCCCCAAAGTAAAACTTCAAAATAATTTTTTGCCCTAAATATGATAGAATTAGCCAATTTGTTTCTAATGAGGAGATATCAAGATTATATAAAGAAAAAAATTAGGTCATAATTCTGCCCTGTTAGAGATAAAGAGGTAGCCTATTAGTCCATGACATTTCCTTAAAGGCATGCAACACATCTTGACATAGATGTGTCCAACTGTGCCATACAACTTTGAAATATATTTTGGGACAAATTTTTATTCTTGTTAAAATATCTGAAGAATCTGTCTGTATAGCGCAGACCACAGATTTGCAAGGTGACTTGCTTTTCCTCTGACCTCACTCTCATCAAAATCTTCTTAGGCAATTACTTTTTTATCCTTTCTAATTCCCTAGTGATTTTTTTTTTCCCTGTGTTCAAATGTGGCTTTGGGTCATCACATTCCTAATGGTAGCTGACATCTCAAGATCTCTATTGAAAAACCAAGAAAGATTATTAAATTGTCAAAACATAGTTTGATTTTGTATAATTAGAGTAGTAGCCTTCTTAAATTGACATTAAGCCACATTTTGAAAGAATAGTCCACCAGCTTGCTAAAAAGAAAAAATGCGAGAGTAAGAGGTATAACTTATAGAACTTTTTTAAATCAAAGGAATCATGGTCCATATAATTTTTAAAATATTATAAAGATAGTTTATATTAAATTATAGCACTCTAGGAGGAAGATAAGAGACTTCATCATTAAGATGCCAAGCACTACCACATCTGTTTAATTCAATGAAGGATTAAGTTAAGATACAATTATAAATGAATCTTTTTTTTTTTTTTTTTTTTCTGAGAAAAAGGTGAACAGATGGCAGATGGCTGGACATGATGGACCATAAAAGCAAGTTAGGGATGGTAAGAAGTTATATAGAAATTAGTAATTTTCATCTATCTCTTTTTTCTTTTTTAAAATTTATTTTATTTATCAACAACTTTAATATATGTATGCAATGCATTTTTTCCATGATAATGTCACACTATAATCTCTTGTCCTTTTTTTACTTTCCCATGGAAAACCTTTTTCTTTCTACTAACCTTATTTTTACTTTGTGGTCTTTTTGTGACACATCAATTTTAATTAGGATTGCTTGCATGAGCATGTGTGATAGATTATGTATTAGAGCACAGATAATACACCAGTGGTTACACCACTGAAGTATATGTCTATCCACACTAACTGCCAATAATGCCCTAGGGTGTGGGTGTAGTCTCATGAGCTCATCCACCTTTCATGATTGATTGGGCTCAGCATTCTGCAGTCCTTGTATAGGCTCAATATCACCCCTTCTAAAACACACAAAAATTCAGAATAAAGTAAGGGAAGAAATTTAGATCCAGAGAATGGGAAGGAGTGCTAGGGAAAGCTGTCTTCCACATATGACATGGCTGATTCACTCATGAACTCACAGTGGTTGTACAATTTACCTACTTCTTTCATGCTGCGGTTCGAAGAAGGCTGAATGACATAAGCTTCACATATAACCTGGGTTACTATAAACTCAACATCTTAAATATTCTCATAGCTCTTTTTCATAGTTAAATGAAGTGAATTAGCATATGGAAACTGATTTAAGGAGATTTCAGCTCAGCTCTGCCTTTGCAATGAATGGTTTTCATTGCATTTGGCACATGAAATACTAAAGCCACAATACTTTTATCCATCCTCCACCTGATTGGCACCTGGCTTATAACTGGATATTACTCATGGCATAGTATTTAATGACACTAATAATTCTACAAGGAAACATCCATTACCCCTATTGCTAAATAAAGAGAACTTAATCATTAATAATCAGGGTTAAAATAGGAATACAGGTCTCTTTTACTATCAAGCTAAACTTGTTTTCATGCATGTTTTATGCATCTCTATTTCCACTACTTCACTGTATGTTAGATTTATATGGTGATATTGCTTCTTCATAACTATCTCAAGTAAAGGTAAAACTTAATAGATTCTTTATTGTATAAAGAAAGTCAGGTTGCAGGTGTTAATAATTATTGTTGCTTAGAACCAATGTTTAAGAACAGTGAGAAGTGTTAATCACCAGCCAGGAGAATTCTGAGACCCTACCACTCAGTTTTCAAGTTACAGAACATAGTCATTTATTTCAGTGAGTGAGTGATTAACTGAGAGTTTGCTTCTATGTTATTCTATTTCTCTTCTGAACCTGACCTCCTGCTGAAACCGATTAAGGGAAACACTCATTTTAACTTTCTATCCCGTCAAACAATGAATCAGTTAAACCTTCCTAAGGTCCCCAAGGTGCTCTTGTATTTCTGAACTGAAATGAGCTGGTATACAATGGTATATAAGAGAACATAGCTTCATGTATCCCAATAGTATCAAATGGGTGTCTTACAAGCCTGAGCATGCCATAGATTTCAACACCCACATGGAAGGGACAGCTCCTTGCCACATGAACCTTGCCCTTGAAAAATAAGCCCGTTTGGGCTGGAGAGATGGTTTAGTGGTTTAAAAAGCCAAAGGACCCAAATTTGATTCCCCAGGACCCAAGTAAGCCAGATACACAGGTGATGCATGTATCTGGAGTTCATTTGCAGGGGCTTAAGGCCCTGGTACACCCATTTGCTCTATATATCTGCCTGTTTCTCTGTCTCTTTCTCTCTCTCTCTCAAATAAATAAGTAAATGAATGAATAAATAGATAAATAAATAATAATCTAGTTTCTTCAGAGTACAATGATCTTAACAGTTGATATTACTAAAAGGGTACTGATTGTCATGCATGCGCTGTGTAAGATGCACAGGTACATTTTCCCATTTTTACTTTATAGTAACACTAGGAACGTCTCTTAGTACAGTCTTAATTTTATAAATGAGGAATATATGACCTGTAAAGTGGAAGTGACAGACTACACATAAGAAGTAGGTATCTGATCTCTAGTTCATCTGTGTTCACAGTTTCTGCTTTGATCATTAGTCTACTAGGCCCTGACCCTTCAGTCAAGTCAGCAGTGCCTCTTGGAGATATACTAACAAAAGATTAGTTTTGCTATTTTACAAATTGAATATTGTTCTCACTATATTAAAAATGGAAATTATATTTTAAAATATCATTCTTAACAGAATTACCTATCCCTGTTTTTGTTTTGTTATGACACTTCAGGTATTAACCAGATTCTATGAAAATTTCTACAGTGCTAATTCAGAATGGCTAGTTTAATGTTGATTAAAAAAATCAATTTTGCAATTTGAAACAAAGTTTTAATGAATTAAAAACCTTAAAAGTATATATAGTTAATTATATAAAAGGTCATTATGTTATCAGTTCTTATGAAGAAATAAGATTTATTGCAGAGAAATAACATTGCATTTCTGAAGTGTTTTTTTAATATCTAGAAACACATTTACAGATTACAGTTACTTTCTTTAATTGAAAAAATATTGCATAATTAATTGTTATAGAATTAACTATATCTGATATAAACACCACCTTAGAGTTATTGCGTAGACACAGCATAGTAGAGAATAAGTGGAAAATACCTATAAATACAGAAATAATTTGAAATTCTCAAAAAGTATATATTAGTCAAACTTTTTGTCACTATAACAGACACCTCAGAGAAATTATATAAAGGAAGATATATTTGCCTAGACACACAATTTCAAAAGTTCGATTCGATCACAGACTGGATGGATGTTTTTATTCCTGTGAAAATGTTTTAAAAACATTGAGAGAGGTTGAGGCAGCAGAAAACTATGCATCTCATGGCAGCCAAGAAATAAAGGGAAAGTAAAGGACCATGGTAAGACACAGCCACCAAAGACATACTCCACCTGACCAAGTTTATCCAAGCAGAGCTCACTTTCTATAATTTTACAATCTCACAGTCTAATCAAATTCTGAGTTCATGGATGGATTAAACCATTGAGTCAGTCTCTGGATTCATGATGTAATGATGTGTGGAAACACTCTGAAAGAAATGTGTGGTGGTGTGTTTTACTAATCTCCATCCATTGAAGATTAACCACCACCTGGTTAACCTGATGTGATGGTGTTTGCTGAAATTTAGTTCCTTGCATTTTTCTTGTTCATACTGAACAAATACATATATTTATCACATGAGTTATGAAAGTTAGACTCGATACATGCAAACAAATTAGTTTTCCTTAATTACTTCAAAATTACTAGTAAATTTACTATTCAGAGTAACTTAGGCATAAATCTGTAATTATAATAATATGTATTTTTAATGTTATCTACTTAAAATTATGTTTTCTTCTAAACGTGATGAACCTAAAAGTAGCATTTTGTCTTTTCATTAATTCTTCATGGCATCTTTCTTCCTATTTATTTAAGGCACAACTGGGTAGCCTATACATTTTAATGTAAACAAATGATAAACCTAAGCCCTATTCTATTAACATTGAAAACTTACTATATGTGCAGGTATAATCAGGTGCCACATATAAGTTGCCCATTGTTTTGATCTACAGAGATTAAGCTGGAAAAAAAATTAATGAAAAAATAATGAACATAATGCACTATTTTATTGCTTTAAAATTAGGATGTAGAGCTCAATAAAATAATATAAATTAATATAGAATGAAATTTTATTCACATTACAGTTAATATAAAATAGAATAGCTAAAATATTTAAATTATCTATAGAACACCTAAAATATTTAGCATACAATTCGTTTTGTAAACACATTTTTATTGACAACTTTCATAATTATAGACAATAACCCATGGTAATTCCCAACCTCCTCCACTTTCCCCTTTGGAACTCTACTCTCCATCATACCCCTTCTCCCTCTCAATAACCCTCTTTTTTATTTTGATCTCATCATCTTTTCCTCCTATTATGATGGTCTTGTGTAGATAGTGTCAGGCACTGCAAGGTCATGGATATCCAGGCCATTTTGTTTCTGGAGGAGCATTTTGTAAGGAGTCTTACTCTTCCTTTGGTTCTTACTTTTTGTTGTTGTTGTTGTTGTTGTTTTTGCAACCTCTTCCACAATGGACCCTGAACGTTGCAAAGTGTTATAGAGACATTTCCATGCTAAGCATTCCCCTGTCACTTCTTCTCAGCACCATGGTGCCTCCTGAGTTATCCTAAGGTCACTGCTATCTGAAAAGAGAAGCTTCTCTTATCAAAAGTGAGGGTGGCATTACTATATGGTATGAACACCAAGAGAAATGCTTACCAGGCACTTTGGTGAGCATATGTGGCAGTTTGAATATATGTCCCCCAATATATTCAGTGTTTTATTAGTTATAGTTTGCATCTGCAATCACCTTGCTAGAGGCAATGTCACTGGGGGCTGGTCTTAAGGTGTGGGTTTGAGATCCCATTGTAAAGATATGCAAATGTGCCTAGCAGGAGTTCCTGAAGTGTGCTGTGTGACCTTTTGGCTGTAGTTTTGTTCTGTGTGCTGTGGTGGCTGGTTGGCTTTTTCTCTCTCTGCTTGGCCCTGTTGAAAGCAGGCTGCTTTTCCTGCCTTTATGGAACTTCCCCTGGATCTGTAAGCTTCAATAAATAATATCCCTTCCTCCATAACTGTGCCTGGTCTGGAAGTTCATCTCAGCGAACCTGAAGCTGTCTGCTACAGCATAGTATATACATTTAGCCAGACACCAGTAGGTGTTAAACCCCTAGAGCTCATGACTACCCCATCATAGATTTTCAGTATCAGACATGGATTCCTTCCCATGGAGTGGGCCTCCAGTCCAATTAGACAGCAACTGGTTTATAACAGACATGCCACTATTGTGCCCATTGGCTCATTTAGCCTGGCTAAATTTAAGGCTTGCAATGTCCAATGTTGAGTGTCTCCTCTGGTGATTTCTCTCTCTTTCTCCCATGGAACTGCATGCAGCATACCTTTTTCCAACTTTATGTTAGCTGGTCTACATGGGGGAGGTTTTCAACTCAGTTCCAGCAGGATTTCTCAGTGACCTTGTAGCCCAAGTATATAGAATCTTTACAAATAGAGTCTTACCATCTATTCCTGGTGGAAAACCAAGAGCCTCAACAATGGCCTGTAATGTTTTGGGGGCATCAGGGACTTCCTGGCCAACAACTCACTGGACAGTACCCCATCCCTGGCGCTCAAAATTTTCTAGTAGCAATCTGTGGCTTCTGGGTGTTCCATTGTACAAAAAAGTATGTTTCCATATGACTTATTCATCCCCAATTAAATTCTGATTAGCCCTCCCCACCTTTCCTTTATTCAATCTCTTCCCCTAATTTCACTTTTACCTTTCCACCCCCATTAATCTGTTCTTCTACTCACATATGTACAAAACCATCCTATTAAGTCCCATCCCCTCCCCCTCTCCCTCCACCACTCCATCCCTTTCTATTCCCTTTATTGGAAAAGACTCGTCTTTCTAGAATATGAAAAAAGTACTTTTCTGACCATTGTAATTTTTTCTCCATACATAATTATTCAGTTTAATTGTAGATAATGTTGATGGGTTTATACTGTATATTTCCAGAGATTAAAATACTAAAGTTACCTTAGCTGTAACATTTATAAGATTTTTATACTGTGTTAAATTCATTTTATACTAGCAGATAGTTATGCTAAATTAATTAACTTGATAGTTGATTTCCAATCTATATAAAATACAGCAACATATACTCTAGAATCTGTTTGAAAACATGTACATTTAATATGTTGGTTGCTTTGGAAGGACAAGGCAGATATAGGGAGCTACTAAAGTAAATTATTTTTCTAGCCATTAAGAATGAACACCAAGATCTGGAGAGATGGCTTAGTGGTTAAGTTGCTTGCCTGAAAAGCCAAAGGACCCAGGTTCAATCCCCCAGGACCCACATAAGCCAGCTGCATAATTTAGTGCATGCATCTGGAGTTCATTTGCTGTGGCTGGAGGCCGTGGTGCACACATTCATTCATTCTCTCTCTCAAATAAATAAAATATGTATTTTAAGTTAGAAAAAAAGAATGAAGAGCAAGACCTTTCTTTTTGTTGTTATTTTTATTAGTTTGCTTGCGGAACTACTTTATAAATAAAAGTGAATTTTTTTATTATTTTGTAAACAAAAAAACATTAGCATACAATTCTTCTTTAGTAAATTTTAAAGAATCAGAATACTGGCTTTGTGAACAGGCTCCTTCTGATTAGTTAACTAGTGAATTGTTAGATAAAGAAAAAGCATTTACACAGTCATTCATTGAAAAAATTATGACAAAAATAATTGGAACCAAAATGTACCTCATATATTACTGTTTAAGGAAGATATGTATTTGATATTTATACAAGACTTTGCAATCAGAATCAAGTAACATGGCTCAGCGGTTGGACTGTCAGTTTTCCGTTTGCTCACATGCTTTCTCTTGCCCATGTTCTTGCTAAGTGTTGTCCTGTTTTAGCTAATGTGGGCATCTCCTATAGATGAAAAACATGAAAGGGTAGTGATTTTACCATTTCTGGCTACTTGTTGTGGTGTTTGCTCAGCCAGTATCTTTTTTTTTTATTATTTTATTTTTATTTTTTATTTTTCATGAAACCCATTTCCACCCTGTTGTTCTCTTCTCTGTATGTCAAGCTTTTGCGTGGGGCTTCAGAACCACTTTCTGTTGGCAAAATCTGTCTTGCCCTTCTGTCCTAGTTCTGTCCACTATTCTTTAGATATCCAACTTTGTATTGCTACACTCCTAAAGTCCTCAGTTTGATTGCACTAAATCCCATATATAATTATTTTAGGAGTTAGTTGGCTTCTATTTTCTAACAGATTCAGTGTGACTTTTGCTAATGGAGCTTTTAATAAGAGTGACTATATTCTCATATCCATTACAAGTTCAAGGCAATAGTGGACAATAAAATTGTGGTAGTTTAAATGAATGGTTCCTAATATATTCAGTGTTTTATTATGATTTGCAGCCACCTGGGTGGAGGACATGTCACTGGGTGAATCTTAGGGTTCAGCCCTAAGGTGTGGTGATGGATTTGAAATTCCAATCTAAAGATATGCAAAGTGCCTAGTTCCACATGGAGTTAACTGCCTGGTCTAGAGGTTCATCTGACCTGAAGCTGTCTGCTACAAACATTTTTCATAGCTCACCATGCTTCCTATACCAGGTAACATTGGAAAGTGTATGCTATCATTCTCTGAACTTCATTATCTTTTCCTCTTGAAACTAATGATTTAGTAATAAGGTGGTTCTCAAATGGAAATAAATAGTATTGATTTTATTTGGGAAGATATTTAGCTATGAATACTCAAGTAGAACCTCCTCAAAGGATTTGTTCCATTGTTAACTCAAAAGAATTGTCAGACATTGTAGTTATGGGAGGGAAATAGCATAAGAGATTAGGAATTACTCTGAATTTTATTGCAGTTTTATGAAAAACACATAATCATATATATTGAGAGAAGTTAAGATTGCAGGGAAAGAGAGCAACTTTGGGCTGGAGAGATGGCTTTGTGGTTAAGGCACTTACCAGCAATGCCTAATGACCCAGGTTCAATTCCCCACAACCCACATAAGCCAGATGCACAAGGTGGCACATGTATTTGGAATTTATTTGCAGTGGCTAGAGGCCCTGGCAGGCCTATTCTCTCTCTCTCTCTCTCCCTCTCTCTCAAAAATAAATAAAAGTGAAATATTAAAAAGGAAAGAGACTTCATTGGTTTGATAAACTAAGTTATTCATGAATATGACCAACCACAAACTAAGGGGAAAAGAAGATGCATGTTTTAGTAGAATAGTAAAGTTATGCAAATATCTATTTTAATGTTTTAATGTTGCTTTTTACTTTTCCACATAATTTTAATTTTGAATTATTCTATTCTCTCTGGAAGTTAGCTAGCTCAAAGTAAGTTTTATGAAGAGATGCAGGAGAGTATACAAGGAAGTGAGAACTAGGAGCATAATCTCCATAAAAGGCAGAGAGAGTGTGCATTATCCTAAGACCAAGTGAAACTAGTGAGGTAAAACTAGACAACTGGAGATCTAAAGGTGCTGAGGGACAAAAGGAAACTATTGTGTTGTTGGTTTCCCCTTCAAAATTTCAGTTCAGCCTTTGGCATTTCAGAAATTATCAGCAATCTTGTAACTGTTTCTGTAAAGAAAATACCTGTAATAGATTTTTATAATGTCTATTACATCCTAGGGAAGTACACAATGCATGGAAAAGCTAAACAGATGGCTCCATGCATTCATTTTGGGTTAAGAAAAAGTATTTTTGAACTCAGACATCAAAGAGGTACTTTCTGCAGAAGTAACAATGGCAGACTATGAGGTGAAGTTAATATGCTTTATTCTTGGGCTCATGCTGAGTTACTATTATCCAAACATAGAGAAGCTGTTTCTACCTTGTTCACAGTTGTTGCTTGTGGCTTTTGACAGATTAAATTATTTTCACCATGGAAATTGAGAATTTGTCAATTACTACTGAATTCATAGAACCACATATACTCCTAAAACATGTTATCTGTAAAATTAATTTCATTCATGTGTCTGTACAAATAATCAAATGGATTAAATTCACTCCCAGAGATAATTTTTGGTATAAATTATAAATATATTTACCTTCCTTCTTTCCACAAAAACTTCCAGATTTCTGACTTTTATTTTGTGTTGTCTGCCAACCTTTAACTTGATTATGGCTTCATATTTAAACTCATATTCAAATTCATATTCCTTTCTCTCATGCCCAAAGTAGCAATCTTAAGCAATTCTACTGTACAAATATAATTCACTTTCTCAGAAGACATAATCTTATAACTCAACATGATATTGTACTAATCACAATTCTTCTTTCAGTGTCTAAACAACTTTTCTATCCATGACATTTCCTTCTTCCCTTCCAACTTAAGGAATTGACACTCCATTGTCCTGCAATCTACACATCTGCTCTGAACTTCCTGTCTCCATGCGTCTTCAAATATGACAGCAAATCTTTTGCTAATATTTTTTTACTGACAACTTCCATGATTATAGACAATAAACCATGGTAATACTTTCTCACCCACTTTCTGCTTTGCACCTCTTTTCTCCATCATACTCCCTACCCCCCTCAGTCAGTTTCTCTTTTATTTTGATGTCATCACTTTTTCTTCCTGTTAAGATGTTATGTTTAGGTAGTGCCAGACACTATGAGGTCATGGATATCCAGTCCATTTTTTGTCTGGAAGAATGCATTGGAACTAGCTGGGTGTGATGGTGCACGCCTTTAATCCCAGCACTCAGCACCCAGGAGGCAGAGGTAGGAGGATTGCTGTGAGTTCAAGGCCACCCTCAGACTACATAGTGAATTCGAGGTCAGCCTGGGCTACAGTGAGACCCTACCTAGAAAAACCAAAAAAAAAAGCATTGGAAGGACTCCTTCCTTTGGCTCTTACATTTTTTCTGCCACCTCTTCCGGAATGGACCCTGAACCTTGGAAGATGTGCTACAGATGTTTCAGTGCTGAGCAGTCTTCTGCACTTCTTCTCAGTACCATGGTGCCCTCTGAGACATCCCAACGTCACCAGCATGTGAAAAAGAGAAGCTTCTCTAGCCAAAAGTGAGAGTAGCATCAATATATGGGTATGGACATTAAGAGAAGTGTTTACTGTGACGTTTGATGAGAATAGTATATACATTTATATAGACACCAGCAGATGTTACACCCCTAGGGCTCATGACTACCCCTATTGTAAGTTTTCGGTATTAGGCATGTATTTCCTCCCATGGAGTGGGGCTCCACTCCAATTAGAGAGAGGCTGGTTTCCCCTGTAACAGCCAAGCCACTATTGCACTCATGGGCTCTTTTCGCCTGGCTGACCATATTTAAGACTTGCAGTGTCCATTGTTGTTTATCTCCACTGGTGATTTCTCTCTCTCTCCCATGGAACTGCATGCATGTACTTTTTTCCAGCTTTTTTCAGCTGGCCTGCACGGAGGAGTTTTTCACCTCAGCTCCAGCAGAATTTCTCAGTGACCTTGTAGCCAAGTATGTGGAGTCTTCAGCAATAGGGTTCTACCATCTATTCCTGGTGGAAAACCTTGGCAATGGCCTGTAATGTTTTAGGGAGCATCAGGGACCTCCCTGACTAACAACTCACTGGAAGGTCTCCCATCTCTGCCTCTCAAAATTTTCTAGTAACAATCTATGGCTTCCGGGAGTATCATTATCCAAAGAGATAGGTTTACATATGATTTATTCATAACCTTATAAATTTTAATTAGCCCTTCTCACACATTTTCTTTACTGAGTCTCTTCCCCTGACCTCTCTTGGGGCTTTTCACCCCAAGTAACTGTTCTTTTACTTACACATAAACAATACCTGCTCTTAAGTACTCTCCTCTCCTCCCTCCCTTTCTCTTCCCTTTATATCCCCTTTCTAGCTTACTGGCCTCTGCTGCCGAGTTTTATTCCAAATGACATAGAAAAGATTCTTTACTAAGTAAATAACTGAATTTTCCTTGAAAACCTTTTTTCTTCTTATGCAAGGAAGCTATCCATAATTTCTAGTGCACCCCTTTGAACATGGCAGAAAGTGAGGATGAGGAGTCTACATATCCACAAAATCCAGTCCCCATATATTCCAAGTAAATGTGAGTTCACGTTAATCTTACCACTATCTTCTACCCTCTTAAAAATCTCCTTGGGCTGGGGAGATGGTTCAGTAGGTAAAATACCACAAAAATGTGAGGACCTGAGTTCAGGTCTCCAGCACACACATAAGTACCAGGAGCATATAATCAAGCTATGAGTTCAATGGAATAAAAGACATTTCCTCAGAGAGGATACCCATGAGCATGTAGCCTGAAAGAATGAACCATCCTCTCCCTATCATATCCTTCCCATTATCTAATATTATTTACTCCCATGATACTTTTCAAAGTATGATATCACCTTATTTCCTTGTTGTTTGCTTTCTCTCTACCTCCCTTGATTCTTCATGAAAATAAAGAACTTTATATATTACTTGTTTAACTTTGACATCATCCAAATCTGCTATAAGAGGCATTCAAACAGCCCTTTGAAAAAATTGAGTGAATTCTGTAGGGTACTATATGTCTTATTCTATAGATTGTGAAAAACTTTTGCCCTCTGAATGTATAACCAATATTTTTTTTTTATTTCAACACATACAGAATCATAATTTATTTCAAATTCAGTCTGAAGTTATATAATAGCGACAGACTTGTATTTTCATTTTAAAATTTCACATGAGATTGCAACTGAAATGCCATGCATAAGGCTGTGGCTCTCATACAGTACTTGCTTAGCATGCAAAAAACCCTGGGTTTGATCTGCACTGCTGCATAAAACCAACTATGATGGCACACACCTATAATCTCAGTATTCAAGAGGTAAGTTAGGAAGATCAAAGTTCAAGGTCCATTTTCTCTCTCTCTCAAAAAAAAAAAAAAAAAAAAAAAGAAAGTTCAAGGTCAACCTCAAACAGATAGCAAATTTAGAGATAGCATAAACTATTTGATAATCTGTCTAAAAAAAAAGAATATATCACATGATTTCTGAGTACTATTGACTTTTACCAGAAGGGTTTACTTATTGGATATCTAAATGAAGGAAAGGTTGCTTAGGCATACTGGGCCAATTGATTTAATTTATTCCATAAATATTTATCTACAAGTCATCTGTACTTAGTGCTCTGCTTAGTACAATGTAAAACTGAAGTGTCTACAATTTGACAGTCTACTGTGGGAGAGACCAGACAACAAAGCAGTTCTTCACAATGAAGTAGAAGCAGTGCCTCAATAAGGGACTGTCATTACCCACTGGACACAAAGCTCAAGCACGTGACATGTAAATGAAGTCCTCCAGAAGAAAGGGCACTAATTTGGCGCCAGAAGGAAAGAAGTTATCTTTGTGAAATGTATCCAGCATATATCATTCAGGCTTGATCTCCTCACTAGAATTACTACTATAATCCACGCCCCCAATAGATTTAAAAGAAGTGTTCACAGTGCTTTTCTGCCAGTTCAGTCCATTAAGATGTTGCTGATACCATCATCATAATTATCATCACCATAATCATGTCACAGTTGTCTTCATCTTCATTGTTCTCATCCTCATCATCACCAGGATTTAGTCAGTTAAAATTCAGTTTCAAACCCATTACATGGATCATTCAGTCAATTTTACAATGACCCTCACAGTTGGCAATAGCATTGTATTTAATTTATATATGAATAAGTAATACTTGCAGTTATTTACCTCAGTTCACCCAGCTAGTCAGTATCATGTGCTTCTCCATTCAAGATCTGTGCTAAATTCAAATTGCTAAGAAAGTGCTCCTTATTTGTTACTAGCAGTGGTCAGGTGTCAGTGCTGACAAAGGATGGTCTGTGTTTGTATGATTTAATGACAAGTTCCTTTGGCACGACCCCGACCTTATGAATTCCAAGTCTTTTCAGGTGACAAAAGCAGCTTCTTACTGTGTAGCTTTAGTTCATGTCAAGGGTTGCTATAGTGACTTCTTCTGTGACCTAAAAAGAAGAAAAATGCACTCCAACTCAGGCTACTACATAAAATAACAGTCTTACTTTGAGTTTTAAATGTAGTGGGGTATATTTGAGGGACAGACTGCTTTTTTTAACTTAACAATGTAACAAACTTTTGGAGCATACTGTCCCTGGACACAGGGGAGTTACCAGGCACTGGTGGGAATAAAGCTGTGCATCTTCTGGGAAGTATATCTCCTGTGCCTGAACCAAGGTTCTAGATGTAACACTTTTCTGCACTTTTCCCATAAATTAAAGGCTTTATGATTAAGGACATTGCTATCTGCTGTGCTTTTTGAGCTCACCCTCTGGTACATCATTGTAAAAAAAATGCACAGTAATTGCTCCCTGGCTTAGCTCTCAGATTTGACTCTACCCCTTCTGTACATCACAGAAAAGGGGGTTTACTGATGATATCCCTTTAGGCTGGGCCTCAGGTCCAGATTCTACAAGGCACACATTGAAGTGATATGTGCAGGTGTTCCAACAGCAGTGTAACCCAGTTCTAGAAATTCTCCTCTCCCATTGTTAGTTACTAAGTCCTGTCTATTTCTGCAAGATCCATGTTGTATCCTTCAAGTATGGCAGAAGCAAAAGACTCTGTCGATAACTATTATATTACTTGTTTATCCTGACCTGAAAGAACCTGTTATTCCCCAAATTTCTTTATTATCTTCCATAGTTTTTCAATTTACACTGTTTACAGTGACTGAGTAAACAATCTCCATATGTGAGGCCAGAGAAATGGGGACCATAGTGAGCAGAGGCCCTTTCCAAGAAGCCACAGCACTTCTCTACAGCTAGCTATGGCCGTATTTGGGTTTGCTCCTTATGTTACCATAGAGCCTACTTTCTTTAGGAAGAGGAAAATTCACTTCATGTGTGAAATCTTTCATCATGAAAAAATAGGCAAGTCATCCAAAAGTTTTAACAAACACTATGAATACAAAATATAACATGAACCAAATAAGAAAAAGAAAATGGCAGCTGTAATAGTGTTTTAGACCTGTTCTCAGGTGTCCAACCAGTGAACTAGACTGACATTACCCTAGTAATGTTAACTGGGACATTGCAACCAGTTAAAAACTCAGTGTCTTCCTTTGTGCTTATGCCATACTTCCATGTGAATCCAATTCAAAGTCCTAGCCTTTGGGCTAGAGAGATGGCTTAGGGGTTAAGGCGCCTCCCTCCTAAGCCTAAGAACGCTGGTTCCAATCTCCAGCAGTTCCAATCTCCAGGTCCCACGTTTAGCCAGATGCAAAGTGATGCAAGGGCGCAATGCCACACTTGACCACAATGGGGCACACACATCTGGATTTCGTTCACAGCAGCTCAGAGACTGCTGGCACGCCCATCTCTGTCTTCCTCTCCCTCTCCCTCTCTCTCTTTCTCTGTGTCTCTCTCCAAATTAATAAATAAATTAATTAATTAAAAAAATTAGAAAAGTCCTAGCCTTCAATCTTAAGCACTGTATTGCTATAAAAATAATAATTATATTTCCAACAATCTAATTTGATTAACCACTGATAGGTAAAAGTGAGAGATGTGGATATTTGTGAACATATATGTTGAATTGCATAGTTTGACACATACAGTGATATTTGTACTACTGACACTAATAATCAAATTTGAAACAATGTCATCTATCAGGAGTTTTTTTTAATAAATTTTATTTATTTATTTGCAGGCAAAGTGAGAGAGAGAAGAGAGACAGATGGAGAGAGAATGAGCATGTCAGGGCCTCCAGCCACTGCAAACAAACTCCAGACATATGTGTTCCTTGTGCATCTGGCTTACGTGGGTCCTGGGGAATTGAACCTGGGTCCTTTGGCTTTGCAGGCAAATGCTTTGACCACTAAGCCATCTCTTCAGTCCTATCAGGAGTTTTCACACTTGGAAATGTCATGGTGCCAAACTCCAGATTAACTTGCCTGTGGTTTCCCTATTTGAGCATGCCTATGTTCCATATGCTCTGTGTATAGAAAGTGTGATAATCTGCAAAAGAAGTGATTTTGTAGCATTCCCTGGGTGCTGGAGAGGAGTGAAATATCCACAATTCCCAGAGAGATTTCATGGGTTTACACAAGCCACTCTCTTCAATATATGGGGCCCTTTCTATTTCTAGTACCCCTTTACTTTCATCACAATATTTCCTGAATTGCATAACTTACCCTGTCACCTGACAGCTGTCATTATAAAACTCGGCCAGCTGATTCAGAGAGCTTCTTCACAGAGGGACAACTAAACTTTTAACAGCCCTCGAGAAAGCCTGGGCTCATCAGCACACCTTGTCAGCTTGTACGTGAGCTTATCTTTTAGGTGCAGGAAGTTGGCAGATTAGACGATTATAGATGACAGATCTGAAATAGCATGATGACACCCTTCCCTGGCAGGATCTCTGATAAGGAGCATAATGAACAATCATATTTAGCAATTTGATGAATACTTTAAGAATGTAAAGAGGTTAGGTTCATGGCTAACTGTTAAGAATTTATCCCATTTGTCATAGCAGATTGTGAATTTTGAATGTTAAGATATTTATGAGGTGTGCAATGGAATTTTGCTCTATTTTGGAATGTCAGTATTTGTGTTCATATACCTGACTTCATGTAAATTACTATGGAGATTGGAAAAATGGACACTTTTTTTTTTTCTTGAAAAGATCCCTTTTTATTTATTTTAACTACCTTTTTGTATTCTCTGAAGTTTGATTACTACTATACAGGCATATATGCATATAGGCTGATATTGTAACCCTCCTGGTAGGAGAGAAGTTGTTCTAGAAACACATTGTGCCCTCAATTTGGCTATCAGACTATTGAAAGAATGAATCCCAAAGAATGAAGTTGTTCCAGGTATCCTATAGTGTGGGAAGGGAAAGGCTAAAGTCCTGATGTCAGCCAGAGAAGAAATGTACTTTCCAAGAAGAGATTGAACACAAATCGGACAGAATATCAAGCCACTTTATAGGGGAGACTGGAGTCAAGACAATGATGGGTCAATGGTGAGAGAGACCACACCTTAACCAGGACTGCTCAGTTACACATCCTTGCCTCTATTTAAACATTAATTTCATGGTAGGTCCTCAAAAATGGATTTCGGGGTGATCACCAGACCTTTATATAAGTTCCTTTTTTCCAGTATGGCTAGAATGAATAAATCATCTTTCTCTGTTTTTCATTATTTTCCCTGTAATTGGCTTATCAGAATGAGTACCCAAGCTTAGCTTGTTTGAGCTGCTGATACCCAGGTGTTTAAACAAGCTCTGGTAACGTTCTCACACATTCTGAAGAGTTTTCCCAAGCTATTATTTTCAAGTGATAATTATTTCTTTGTTCAAATTTTAATTAATTAAATATGCTTATGTTCTCCATTTCACAGAAACTCCCTTACCGAAGTTAGCATAGGGACTTAGATCAAGTGTGGTAAAAGCAAAAATGAGTAGCAGTTGTTTTCCTTAGGTAATCCCTGTGAGAGAAAACTCTCATTGTTCTTAATTACTGAAACTCTAGCTCATCTTTCTTCATCACTGTGTGGTACTTAATCTCTAGTAATATATATTATCAACTGTCACACCAGAATACTATTTGTAGGATTTTTTTATTTATCTTATGTTTCTCTTGCCTATTTTCTCTTTATAATTTGAATGTTTTCTCTTTTCTGCTTCAACGGGTCACTGACTTAAAACCATGAAAATATGAAGGAGAATCCTCTGCAAATCATTGTTCTGAGTGAAAACGAAGTAGTACACCACTTACATTGTGATTTGCTTCTCCATGCATGGAAGTGACTCTGAGTTCTCCATTCTAAGCCCACAGGTGCTGCTGGCTCCATGGTGGGAGAGACAAGGCAGCTGTGGCAAAGTTAGTTCAAAATCTCAAACATGATTTCTAAGTGGCAAGTCATAAATAACTGTGTATTTTTTCTAGCTATCCTTTACCTAATCAATGAGGGAAAGTATACCAGTCAACATATTAAATTATGTCAGCTTTGCTGCGGACAGGTGACAGAAGTAATCAGCTCAAACTCCCTCATTTTACATTCTAACAATCCACTGAGGATTGCTACTCTTTGAAGCAGTGATCTGTATCTTGAGAAAAAAATGGACATGTGTCTCACTGATGATTCTATGCTAGTCCAAAAGATCCAAACACATACGATATTGTAAAAATATAGATACTTACATAAAAAACTTTTTATGTATAAAAAGTCACTTTTTTATTATATTTTTGAAAGTTAATTTCTTTTTCTGGATCTAAGTTGAAAATATGTAAGTAAACATCTACATTCAAGTATTTTTGTGAGAAATATACATAGTGCAGAGCAATTATTCTTTCATTGGAATTGTGATAAATTTATTGGCTAGTAGAGAACCCACATCTTCACAATATCAGAAAAATGGCAAAGGCCCATTCAGCCAGGTCAACCCAATCAAATAATGGAGCAGGAAACTGAATATGGAGTTCTCAAAGAAAGAATTTAAACTTTTAATGAGAAAGTTGTGTTAGTAATAGAGCAACAATTTTATGGTGAGTGTTTTGTTTTCATTTTTTTCTTTTTAAAGAGTGTCTTGTGTAACTAAGGATGCCTTCAAACTCACTTTGTCACAAAGGAAAACTTTGGATTTGCTGATCTTCCTCCTGAAGAGATTATAGGATTTTGCAACTAAATATGGTTTATGCAGTGCTTGGGATAAAACACAGGGATTCCTGCATGCTAGGCAAACACTCTACCAACTGTGTCATATTGACAGCATAGTATTTTTTTCAATATGATGGACTATATATAATAACCAATATTTTCATAAAGTTTGTT
The DNA here is from genome assembly GCA_036365145.1 of Orientallactaga sibirica. Taxonomy (NCBI): domain Eukaryota; kingdom Metazoa; phylum Chordata; class Mammalia; order Rodentia; family Dipodidae; genus Orientallactaga; species Orientallactaga sibirica. The sequence goes on along the minus strand of JAEOAD010000029.1, from coordinate 18,812,680 downwards.
TTATTATCCTAGTTACAAATCAGCACTCCTGATTCCTACTATTTTCTTTTAAATTGCTAACCATACAATTTGCTTCAGAAAAGCAATAAGATTTTTACAGCCAGGCAGTTAGGAATGAGTGCTGCCTTTTCCAACAAAACCATGTGATTCCTTCATTAAAAAGCTCCTAAAACGCTCCTTAACTTTTCCTCCTCTATCATATTTTTAACTCATGAACTTAGTATTCTGTGTTTACCCAGTTCTTTGAGATCTCAAGTGCTAGGGTTAAGTTGTGTGATACTGTGCCGAGTAGATACAGTGGTGGGTATTGAACATAGGGATTTTTGCATGCCAGGTGGACACTCTAACACTATTCCATAGCCCCAACCCTCTCTTCAGTGTTCTTGAAAACTATTCATGTTTACTATTAACTGATTATAATGTATAAACATTTATTATGTTTTTTTTTTTGAGAGAGAGAGAGACAGAGAGAGAGAGGGAGAGGAAGGCAGACAGAGATGGGCATGCCAGCAGCCTCTCAGCTGCTGCAAAGGAAATCCAGATGTGTTTGCCCCCTTGTGGCCAAGTGTGGCATTGCACCCTTGTGTCACTTTGTATCTGGCTAATCGTGGGACCTGGAGATTGGAACCGGCATTCTTAGGCATAGGAGGCAGGAACCTTAACCGCTAAACCATCTCTCCAGCCCTGTGTTTTGTTTTTTATATACAGGAGCACAACAAAATAGGGTATAATAAGAGCAATGTGTGTCATTTCTGTTAATTCTATGTAAGAAGATTTATGAAGATTCTTATGTGTAAGAGTTTATAGTTAAATCCAGTTCTTTAGGCTAATTCATAGGTGCAAAGAATGAAAATCATTTGGTTTCAATATTTTATGTTTTCTCTTTTCCAGAAGAATAGCAAAATAAAATAGACAAAAATGCATAATTCAAAATTGAAAACCAAAATGAAAGTAGAATTTAACACTAATGAGGCTTGTAAATAGTTTAGAGTACAAGTTCTGGATCCAGAGTGTCCTTGCACTTTAGGTCATTACCCATTTGATATTGGGCAGATCACTCACCCTTTCTATGTTTAATTCATTCATGTGCAAAATTAACATTACAAAGGTACTTTCCTAAAGAAGTAGTTGAGCTAAATGATTTCATATATGTAAAACCTTATTACCTGGTGCATAGCAGTTATGGATGTGTTTTCGCTATTTTTATTAAATTATTAAAACCCCAACCTCTCATTCCTTGCTGAGGGTCTTCAAAGGATGTGTTTCTTTTTGTTTTTGAGGTAGGGTCTTGCTCTAGTCCAGGCTGACCTGGAATTTACTCTGTAGTCTCAGGGTAGCCTTGAACTCATGGTGATCTTCTTACCTCTGCCTTCCAAGTGATGGGATTAAAGGTATGCTCCACTATGCCCAGATCTCAAAGGATTTAATCACTGTATAAAATATTTAGTTAGGTTAAACTAACAAGCGCAATAGGCACTATTAATTAGAAAAACACTTGAAAATTTGTGGTCAAGGCTCTATAGGGTTTCAAAGCAGAATGACAGTGCTAAGAACATAGGAATTCAGGAGTTGGCAGGTCAACCACAGGGATAGGTTCCAATGATAGAAACCTTTGTAGGGAACTTGAGTCTCTCACTATGCAGCACTTAAACTCTGATGAAAGTCACACATAATATGAAAATGATGTATGCATAAAACAGAGAATTAAGAAGAGTGTCATCAGGATGTTTAGATAGAGATTGTTCTGGGTCTACATTTGGTGCATATGCCATGAGGGTTAGACTAGTAGATGGCTGTGAAAACAGGGTGACTAGAATTGAAGTGGGAATGGAACTCATTAGCTAAGGAAATACCAGTGATTAGAAACAAATGACTAATTTCAATGATTTGATAGGTAGAGGATTTTTTGATAAATATGTTCTGAGTCAGCCATACTAATATTGTATGATTGCTACATTTTCACCCCTCACCTCCATATAATAAATTTTCAACATATTTTGGTTTAAACAAAACTAATCTTCAGGATAATATTTGCTGAGAAATAAAGAGCCAGACTGAGTGTCCCACTTGGACCATGCTGTATCTGGAAATATTAGAGACAAACAATGATTCAGAGATAACAGATGGTCAGATGGGAGCCTTCAGAGCTCTCCCAGTATGTAGGTTTTCTCTGTCTATGTACAGTGTCAATTTGAGGAAGACCATAGCACCTCTGGGAAATGTACTTTTCTGGATATTTGTGAAGTCTCCAGTACAGGGAAAATAACTAATCTTGCATCATTTCATAATTCAGTAATCATAAATGATGGGTGAGGAGAATGAGGTAGAATCAAGGAGAGGCTGACAATAAAGATAAACAAGGTGGAGTTCTGCCAAAGTAGGTGAATTCACAAAGCCCATAGAAATGGCAATGAGCTAGCAAAAAACTCAACATCATTGAGCTCCTGTACAGTGGGGTGCTTCGCAACTCAATTATGATACATAATTTAATGTGAAAAAGTTATAGAGTAGTATTTTAGAACTTAAGTAAATTCACCTTATTTTAAATAATAGCATTATATTTTGTCATATTAATTCTCTAATAGGAAACTGTAAGAGAGTTTGCTTTTTTTTTTTTCCCTTAAAGTGTATTGATCTCCAAAATTGGCACACTAAAATATCTAAAAAATAATTTCCCAATAGCACACGGATTTTTCATGCCTTGATTTATTCCCATCATACACTGGAAGAACCTTCTATTAAGGTGAAGAAAAAGGCAAGTATATCTTCTGATTGTCTGTGATTGACCCTGTGCAAGCTCTACACAGTTAGAATGTTTTCATTTAAAGTAGAGAAGTGTATTGAAAGGCCAAACTTATTAATGAATTTAGTAAGTTCAACTTGTAAAGTCCATGGAAAAAAGATTAAGTTTTAGGATGAAAATGCATTTCTGATAAGCATTAAAAACTAGAATACATTGAAGTTATTTCATAAACCATCCAAACATCTCAATCATTGATTCATTTATGTTTTCTTTATTATTGAGACAGGGTCACACTATATAGCCCTGGGAAACCGGGTATCCATTGCATAGACTAAGCTGGCTTCAATTTTGCATTGATCCTGCTTCAATCTTCTAAGTTCTGAGATCCCAGGTGTGGACCACCATGCCCAGCTCCACTTACTTTAACAATATTTTATTTCTCATATTCCTACTTTGTGTTGTATTAAAGAAACATATAAATAATTTAAAAACTAAATTTTATGTATTTTTTCTTTGGTGAGTACTATGAGTTATATGTGTATATTGTGCATAATGTTTACACATATGTGCTGGTTCAGAGGCCAGAGGATAAGGGCAGTGGTTCTCCTCCACTGCTTATCTGTATTGTGTGTCTCTCTGAACCCCGAGCTGATGTCTATGGTAAGACTGACCACTGAGCCCCAGTGATTCTCCTGTGTCTAGCCACATAGGACTGGCTCTACAAGTGTTTGTGACTGTAACTGCCCTATTACATAAGGGCTAGGGATTGAACTAATGCTGGTCTCAGACCTGCTCAGGGCCCATGGTTACATAATAAATGTTCTTGCTAATTATGCCATATTCTCATACTCTCATATACATATTTCTACTTTGAAATATAATTTAAGAGGTCTTAGGTTCAACATAATTAAGTTCTGAGACTGTAAATTATAAGAATCTTACTTTGTTAAGATTCTTATTCCATTCTCATCAAACTTAATTATTTTATTAAAAATATACATGTTGTTTTATTATCAATAGCATTTTGGCAAATTATAGTGGTTAAACAAATGTATCATTATTTCCAGTATATTTACTGCTGAGTGCTTTCATCTCCAAAAGAAATATATTTGGGTTTTCATGGGAAAATTGTAAGAATGCTTCTTGCTTGGAAGTCTAATGATTGTTGTATATTTATGGATGCCTACTTATATTCAGTTTTCAATGTCTACTTTCCTATTTCTTCTCTGAAACTATTTCCTATTCATATAGTGACCATTCTTTCCTGCTTGAACATCACAACTCACTATAAAAACAGCAACTAGTATTCTATCTTAAGAAAATGCCATGTCCTATTGAGACTCAGAAGAAATAGTTGTACACTTACCCTGGAAATTAGTAAGCAGCATCAATATTAATCTCTTACTTTATTATCACATTGTATGATTAATCTTTGTATTTTGGGATTTATTTATACTACGCTTTTCTTCTACAGGACTCCATTTTCCAGAGGCTTAGTGAATCAGCTATAATTCAAAGTAGTTAAATGGAAATTTGCAGATGTAATCATCATACACATTTTAACTTTAATGCTGCCTAATAAGTGAGGAAGTGGTGTGATATTCTGCTGTTTCCAACTGAATATGAAGCCCTGCACTGCATTCCCAGGGACCTTCACTATCAAAACAGTAGTCTTATTCCTCCTATCAACTGTTTCCATGTTCAGGTTTTGTCCTAAATGATATGTGCATAGGTTACTACTGTAGGACAGTGTTAAATTCATTCACTTCCCCTACCACATACACAGGCATTAACAACTTACATCATTATGGTAAGGGCAGTACAGTCCAATAAGATATTAGGAGAGAGGACTACCTTCATATAACATTTTTATATTTTATTGTTAATTATTATACTATCAGTTATTATTGTGGTTTAGTCTTATAACAATGTTAGTAACTATTGCTCAAGTATTCATTACTAGCAAAGTACATAGTATGGGTAAGGCACATAGTATGACTTTCATAGTTTCTGAAATTTACCTGGGTCCTGGAACTTGGTCTCCAATGTTAAAGAGGAATTACTTAACTTGAAATTGCAATGTCACTCCATCATTATATATATATATATATATATGTATATATATATATATATATATATATATGATCTTTTTCCATCAATGTGTATATGTGTGTACATAGATACATATACATGTGAGTGTGTCATATTACCCTACAAAGAAAGAACTAACAAAATAAACTATAACTTGCATGAAGATGCAATATGGCAAAATACAGCTGGTATATATTTGGTAAATTCATAACTAGTGGATGATTTTAGTTTAAGATATAATCCTATATAGTAGGTGCTAAATTTTCATATTGTTGAATTATATTAAATTGTACATAAGGATTATGTTTATTTAAGCTATAAATGCTTAGCATAAAAATGTCTTGATATTTGATATCCTCAGAAATAACCTATTGTATTTTTCTATAGTATGGCTCCAAACTATCTTTGAATATTAACAATGTTAATAATTTAGTAGGTGCTTTCACATTGTAAATCAGTGTCATGCCATTATAGCAAAAGTTAATAGGTAAATTGTTCATTCATCATGTTCAACCAACTACTTAAATTACATAGTATATGTTTATTTTAAATTATTCATAATTACATATTAATATATAGCAAATATATGAAAACAAAATGTATATTTACTGTTCTAAATTGGTTTCTTTAAACTTTTTTAAGATTTTATTTTTTATTTGTTAGAGACAGGGAGATTGAGAGAGAGAGAGAGACAATGGGCATACCAGGGCCTCTAGCCACTGCAGACGAACTCCAGATGCATGTGCCACTGTGTGCATCTGGCTTATGTGGGACCTGAAGAATCAAACCGGGTCCTTAGGCTTTGCTGACATGTGCCTTAACCACTAAGCCATGTCTCCAGCCCTAAATTATTTTCTTTAAAGTTAGTAATAAACTATAGAATATTTACCAACAGAAACTATCAAAATATTAATACTTTCTTTGTATATAACAATATTTTGATCTAATAACTATTTTGGAAGTGGCTTTCTTTAAAAAAATAATTCTAATGAGAAGGTGTTTAGTGCTTTGACATGGGTTCTTTGGACTTTAAATAAAGAAATGTAAATTATGTCAGCTTAAACCCTCTGCTGTAACCTCAGAAAAGCAGCATCTGATACACTGTACACAGAGTCCTGGATAGGTCAGAATTTGCTCATGAAAGAGCACTTAGTGCATTTATAGGTATGAAACATCCACATTGTATTAGTATTATAATTAATCCAGATATGATTTTGATATAATGTTTATTTTAATGTTCACAGTTCTATGAAAATACTATCTCTTTTCACATAAGGGACTTGAGCAACTATGATGGTGACCCCCCTAAGGGTTCCTGAATCTATCCATTCTGTGTATGGAGGGGCCACTGTATTGTCCTCTTCTCTTAGACCAGCTTCTGTCCTCAGCTCAACCTCAAAACATGGAATCCCAGAGTGTACCTACAAGATGCATCATTCTGGCCCAGGAAAATACTCTTCTATCTCTCAAACCCTGACAATCAACAAACATTGACCACTTTTGAATACCTAGGAAGTGTATGGATGCTGCTATTGTCCATTTCAGATCTGTGAGGCTGTAAATAAAAGATAAAGGCAAATGAAATTTAACCTGTTTTTATCATTTTCTTTAAAAGCACAAACCCCAGATTCTGGGACATCTACCTAGAAGAGAATTTTTTTTCCTTTTGTTTTTGCTTCTGTCTATATTTCTAATACATATGCAGCTTAGTATGTGATAGCAATATATAAAAGTTACACATGATGACTAAAAAAATATTCTGTGATAATAAGAAATTTTGTCTCAAAAGGCATGGTGGTTCACACCTTTAATCCCAGTACTTGGGAGACAGAGGTAAGAGAAATGTTGTGAGTTCAGGGCCACCCTGAGACTGCAGAGTGAGTTCAGATGAGTCTAGGCTAGAGTGAGAGCCTACCTCAAAAAAAAAAAAAAAAAAAAAAAAAAAAAACCCTCATGTTATCTCAAACATGTATACGTGTAGTTCTATATCAATAATAAGTACATTATTAGTTGTTATATGAACCCAATAATCATTATTATTTTTATTACAGAACATATTTGATATGCAATTATCCAAAATAAATGAATGTGATAGACTTAGATGGACAACTTAATATTAACAAAAGCAAAGAATGTGTACAAGCCAGAATTCTGAATGACAATGAGAAAGATTATTTTTTTCTAGGAATGGCTTAAAATTTACTTAAGTATTCCTCTACTAATAGCAATAATATACGGTGGAAAAATTTTATCATCTTAAGCACTTTGAATCAATCCCAAATAAAACTATGCCATGGTGGTCACATTAAATTTGACCTTAAAGACAAACTTGGAGATATAGTCACTTAGAATAAACATCTCTCCAGCACAGACTGCATTTATATTGATTTTTAAACTGTATTTAAATCAATGTTTGAGAGATAAACATTCAGCCTCCTTACTAATTCTTGAAATAAACTTATTTTCATGTAAATATTCATAGTATTAAGGATTTGATGGCATTTTATATAATATCTATCTAGGTTGTACTTGTTCTTCTTGACTTGTTATTTGTTACCTGGTTTTGGATTAAATTTCCTCATTAAAAGCTTATTAGCAGCTGGGCATGGCAGCACACACCTTTAATCCCAGCACATGGGAGGCAGAGGTAGGAGGATTGCCATGAGTTCAAGGCCACCATGAGACTCCATAGTGAATGCCAGGTCAGCTTGAGCTAGAGTGAGACCCTACCTCAAAAAAAACCAAAAACAACAACAAAAAATTAAAATAAATAAATAAATTAAAAGTTATTAGCAATGTTTTTCTGAAAGAGAAAATTCCAAATTGCCTAATCTTTTTATTGTAGATTTATATTGATATTACTCATTTCTATTTTATTAATTTATTTATTTAAGAGAGAGAGAGGAAGAAAGAGAAAGAGAAAGAGTGTAAGAGGGCCTCTACCAAATGAACTCTAAATGCATGTGCGACCTTGCACATCTGGTTTACATGGGTGCTGAGGAATTGAACCTGGGTCCTTAGTCACAGGCAAGCATCTTAACCCTCTAAGCCATCTCTCCGGCCCATCATTTCTATTTTAGCTCATTGGCATTTAAAATGTATGCTATGCATACCTTTGGGGGTTCAAGGCTGGGTCTTACTGTAGCCCAAGTTGACCTGGAATTTGGTATGTAGTCCTAGGCAGGCCTAGAACTCACAGTGATCCTCCTGTCTGTGCTTCCTGAGTGCTGGGATTAAAGGTATGTGCCACTATGCTCATATACTTTTGGAAATTTAAGAAGGTTGTCTTTGATTCCTCTAGGTCATATGTTAATAGTATTTACTGCTGGCAATACTTTCAAATATAAAAAAGATGGCTTTACTGTTCTATACAGCCCTCATGACAATTAATGGGCAACCCCCATATAGATGCAGGTATGTATACATACATATATACATATTGGGTTTCCATAACTTCAGTGAGCTTAGGCATCATGTAAAACCTAGCTGCATGTTTTTCATGTTTTGCTTATGTATTTTGTGTGTATATGTATTTATTTGAACAATGTAGTGCAATGTTGAGCACCTAACAGTTAATCATAATCTTAATGAAAGAATGATTAATGGGCTGTAGAGATGGCTTAGCAGTTAAGGCGCATGCCTGTGAAGCCTAAGGACCCAGGTTCTGTTCTCTAGGTCCCATGTAAGCCAGATGCACATGGTGGCACATGCATCTGGAGTTCATTTGCAGTGGCTAGAGGCCCTGTCTTATCCACCCTCCCTCCCTCCCTCCCTCCCTCCCTCCCTGTCTGTCTGTCTGTCTGTCTGTCTGTCTGTCTATCTATCTATCTATCTATCTATCTATCTATCTATCTATCAATCATCTTCTCTCCTTCCCTCTTTCTGTCTCTAATAAATAAAAAAATATAAATTATAAATAAATTAAATCTTTTAAAAAGGAATGATTAATGGATTGACAGCTTAATATTCTGAAATTCTTGTTTTTTATATTTAGAAGAAAACAGTACACTAAAAAATTTAGTTGTGGGTCTATGTCCAGTGATCAAACAAATAAATTGATAATGATGAAAAGTGATGTTTATGAATATATTGAATTACTGACAAAACTGGACACGAGGAAAAAAAAATCTAGTGGATGTGAAGGCTGAAGAAATGGCTTAGCATTTAAGGTGCTTGCTTGAGAATCCTAAGGACCCATGTTCAACTCTTCATATCCCACATAAGCTAGATGCATAAGGTTGCACATGCTCACAAGATGGCACATGCACCTGTAGTTTGATTACAGTAGCTGGTGGTCCTGCCATTCTCTCTGTCATAACAAATAAATAAAAATTTAAATAAATAAATAAATAATAAATAACTAGTCTGTTTGGCTTGCCTCAAAATAAAATAAAACAGAACAAAACAAAACTGGTGAATGTGTATGAAAAGTTTAGGGACCAAGTAAGATAGGAAAATTTAGCTGTGATTCATCCAGAATGAACAGGAAAGGAACTGAATCAATTAGAATGACGAATACTCTGCTTCATACTCAAACACACATATACAGCATAGTATATATGTGTATATACTACATATATAGTGTATAGTATATATAATATACACACATATACTATAATGTCATTTCATGCTGCTATAAAATTACACCAGAGTTTTTCAAACACCATTATTAAGCTAGAAGTCAGCAAGAAAGGCATCAGCATGAATTGACTGAGAGAACCAGCTTCTTAACTGTTTAATTCTTATAGCCAGACACTTAACAGGAGACCAGAGCTCTCTCTGCCATATATCCTACATGGTGCTAATAGGTTCCACCTTCATAAAATGAACCTTTAGGGCACCCACTTTATAGCATCATGATTCTCACATTGTGCTTAGCATCTCAACATGAATCCTGTTAATTTTAGTGATCTATAAAACACTTAGTCATAAAAATGCATTAATGTGTTTAATTTTTAAAATGTGGTTTAATTGAAATTACCATACAGACTATATAATTAATTTGTTGTTTTCTTCAAAACAACCCTTTGTTATTTTGAGGTAGGGTCTCACTTTAGCCCAGGCTGACCTAGAATTTGTTGTGTATTCTCAGGCTGACATCAAACTCAGTGATACTCCTACCTCTGCCTCCCAAGTGCTGGTATTAAAGGAGTACACTACCACATCTAACCAAAAACAACCCTTTGTATATGTTTTTTATTAATAAAATTTTGACTATTTAAAATTTTCCTTTTTGAAATGTTTAGATTAATAAAATATAAGACTTGATAGCTCTTACTCTCTATTAATTTGGAAAAGTATTTTAGTATATCTACTCTTTTTTGTTTAATATATATTCTATATACAGGAAACATTGTCAACTTGATCTAAATTTGAATTGCTGTCTTTCTTTTTCTATTTATTTATTTATTTTTATTTTAGAGAGAGAAAGAGAGATAAATAGCGAGCCAGGGCTTCAGCCACTGCAATCACACTCCAGATGCTTACATCACCTGGTGGGCATGTGCAACCTTGTGCTTCTGTCACCTTTGTTCATCTGGCTTATGTGGGATCTAGGGTCAAACCTAGGTCCTTAGGCTTCACAGGCAAACACCGTAATAATTAAGCCATCTCTCTAACCCTTGAATTGCTGTCTTTCTTATGAGCTGTTTGAGGACTGCACTTTTTTTTATTTGGGGGGAGACCAATAAGAGGAATTTTGATGTTCTCTTATCAGCTAGTCTGACCAATAAAAATATGGCAAAAACTCTAGATTGAGCGAGGCACCTCATTTCAAGGAAATAAGGTGGATGAGTGATAGAGAAGACTTGACATCCTCCTTTCGTCTCCACATGTGTACATGCATATGGTTCACATCCCTACACACATACACACACATGCACATGTGCTTATATTGTACACATACACACCCAACATACTATACACAAACTGAAATTTATAATAAAAGAAAGGAAGGACAGTAATGACATAATCAGGCTTTTGATGAATAGTCAATATTTGAATAACTTTAATAAGTTAACAGGCCAATATATTTAAGAAATAAGTGCTCATTGCAAAATTTACAATATAGGAGAATTTATATAGAATATAACTACTTTTAAAAACAAAGACAATAAGGGACCTATAATAATAGCTATTATCTACCAGTGTTCCTTTTAAAATCAAATTTATATGCTTATATATGTAGGAGAAGTATAGATTACTATTTTATGTATAGAAAAATATTTTATTCTGATTTACTTTTCTACTGATAAGTTTTTGTAAAAGATTCTAATTTGCATGTTTGCTCCGAAAACATATTTTTCAATTTTTACCCACTTTGTTATAAGGCTAATAAGATTCAGTATTTGCTTATTAAAGAATAGAAGTTTTTGCAAAGATAAAATAAAAATAAAATATATATATATATAAAAACTTCAGCACAGTTATCTAAGAATGACCTTAAAATAAATGTGCTCTGAGAAGGCTGCTCTTATGGAAATGATATGCTGAAGTAGTATTCTCAAGGGAAGAGCCTGGGATACAGTGAGGGAACAAGTTAGCTCAAGGAGAGGAGCCAGTGAAGATGTGGTTTGGTTGAAGCCCTGAGTCAGCATGACATTACAAGGAACCCAAGAGCAGCAAGAGGAGCATGACCATTATGCCATTCTCAGGAGCTCCTAATCTGTCACTCATTGGCGACAGACATCTCACCATATTTTTGCACATGGGAGATAATGGTGTAGAGAAAGAACAGTGCTATGCATTTTGATAGCCATGGATGAATGCAAATAAATGGTATATAACTTCTAGTTATGATAGATAACAGATTAAAGTTCTGTTCTTGAGCATGAAAATAATAATAATATCTCAGCTCTGGGAAGGGTGATACAGCGGTGTCCCTGGACTTTGCTGACTTGCTAATAGATTCTTACTTCTGAATCTAAGCTAATGAGAGATCCTTCCTAAAAGAGGCAAATGACTTTTCTGAGAATAAAACAGAACAGTTTCACCTGTGTTCAAGACCCATATACACTCACACACATATGGACATGTGTACAGGTATGAAACATGACAACTGATATTATCACATTCCTAATGAACAAGTATAATGGCCATACAATGTGCATGGGAAGTAACTTCATGCCAAATCATGTTACTATTATAGTATTGTTTCTTATTTAAGTACTATGAAATTTTAATTGGATTTAACTTTGTCACTGCTTCCAGAATTGAAGTATTTTTTTTAACTTTTCAGAAAACACTATGTCATTTATGTTAATTTTAGCAGCTTCATTAATTTTGCTTCATTTGCCAAAAATTAATTAAATTCTTATTCAAAGATCATAAGGTACAAAGAAATAAGACATACAGCCTTCTACTCAGAAACACAAAACTCAGCAATATGATTCAGACATTTTTTATTATTCATTTTGTTCCAAGGTTATCTCTGAGTAGTAGCAAATGAACAATGCTGTATGTATTAATTTAAATAAATATATAAATACAAAGAAACTCCCGATGATGACTATGACATGGAAGAGAAACTTTAGGCAAGAAAAATCCCCTAGAAATACAGTCTATTAGAATGTCTAATTGACATTCAACCTGGTATTCTGTAACACAAAAAATATAAATTTTATTGATAACTAGATGGTAAATCTGTAGAGATGTCATGATTTCTTCATTACACATGATAAACATCTATAAAATTATTGCAGTTTAATTAAATATGTTCTGATATGTTCAATATATTAATAAAAAGAATTAAGGAGGAAAAAGATTGGATATGAATGTCTCAATGAAACAGAATTCAATAGACACATCAGCCAGTTTGTATCCTTGTGCTAGATAATAAACATGTTAGTGATAACCTCTGCCAGGTATAATTTACAAACCTGAGTTTATAACATATGGACTACCCCCATGCAAAACATTGCACTTGGGTGCTCAAGAGATGGCTTAGTGATTGAGGTGCTTACCTACAAAGGCCAAGGAACCAGGTTCAATTCCTCAGGACCCACATAAGCCAGATGCACAAGGTTGCACATGTGTCCGGAGGCCCTGATGCACCCATTCTCTCTCTTTCTCTGTTTCTTTCTCTCTCACTCTCTCTCTCTGAAATGACTAAATAAAATTTTAAGAAATTAAAATTTAAAAATCTGTTAGTAATTAAATGTTAGTAATTAAAATATCATATATTATTTAAATGACACATAATATTCCCCAGGAAGCCTCTAAACATGTAGAGATTCAGCAATTTGTCTAAAGTCTCTGCTGGCAAATGCCCAAATAAGAACTGATAACTAGACCAATTTCATTTCCACTTCCTCTGATCTGATGGTGACAGTACACTGCCAAGTCAGGCTGTAGTGTTGGTTTAAAGTATATGCATGCCCATGGACAACTACCTCATTTTTAATGAATGATAATGTCAGTGTGTCATTTTAAGTTTATTCCTTACTCCTATTTGTTTTTTTTCTTCTTTGCCTCTACCATCTCTCTGATCTACATAATTACATAATTATTCTTTATAAACATACTCACTAACTAATTATAAGTTTGATAGCTTCTATTTCTCAGTTCTCAATAACCTCTCAATTATTCCCTGAGAAAAATATATACAAGCACTTAGATCCACATCCAAAGAGTGATACATAAATGGATATATTATTAATCCTATTTCTTGGAAAATGGCTTCTGTGGCATGTGGTCAAGTAGGCTTGCTCACACTTCACCCATGACCAGCATGACACAGTTGTAGATTTTTATGACTCTCTTGTATTTTCATATTATTACATGTTAAATATTGAGTGAAATCACTGAGTGAAAGGAGCATGCCCATACATGTTTATGTATATGTACATTTGCGTGTGTATGTGTGTGAGGAACAAGTGCTATGAATAAAATAAATTCAAATTATGTGTCTAAAGAACTTGCAGGGAAAAATACTGGGTCCAAATTTCTAGCTCTAAGGAAAATTAGACTACTTTCTCATATAATTTAACTAAAAATGGTACATTATAATAACAATGCTTGTAAACATCTGAGGAAAATATTAAAACCTTTGGGAATTAATATAATTTTAGTAATTCATTAAACTACAACTATGGAAGTGACTTTAATTTCTATTTTAAATATATAATGTATTTTAATATATTTTCAGAATAAAAATTTTATTAAAAATTTATTTTAAAAAATGTTAATAAAATATTCTGTGAGACAATAAAAATTAAAGTAGATGTATTTGCCTAGGAATTTACCCATTCTTTCTGGAACATTAAATTTGTTTGCCATTTGTATTTCTTCCTCTGAGATCTCCCTGTTCAGTTCTCTGCCCCATTTTGTGATTGGTTTGTTTGATTTTTTTCATTGTTTAGGTTTTTGAGTTCTTTGTAGATTCTAGAAATTAGGCCTCTATCAGTTGTATAGCCAGTAAAACATTTCTCATCACTAATTGATTCCAAATGTAATAGTCATAAAACAAGTTACTTTTTGGAGATTGTTTGTGGATATGAATAATAAATCCTACTTTTTACAATAAAAAAGTTAAAGTAGATGAATAAAATGTAGAGAAAGTAATGTTAAATCCACATCCTTTATGTTGAAGGCCACATATATTTGCTAAACAATATTACATTTGAAAGAGATCAAATATTTTTATTTTTCTTTCTTTTGAATGTCAAGGTAAACTAAGATTGATACTTTTAACATACATTCTATTCTTTACTAATTTAAAAACATGTTTTTATCTAATTATCATAGCTATCCCATCTATAATAATGGAAAAGTCATATTTTTGCCTTTCTTGTGAGGATCAATTTTTATTCTGCCATTAACTCAGTCTTCTTTTCAATTGAGTTAGGATGATATATATTTAGTGGGGGAAAAAAAAAACAAACAAACCTGCATTGAATCATGTAAGTTACTTCAAATGACAGTGTTTCAGATTATACGTTTTTTCCACATTAAACCTCATAATGTGATAAAATTTTTTTCACATTTCATCATATTTGAGTAGTGTTGTCACTAGTGTTTTTTTTTTTTTTTACTGATAAATGGTCTATTTTCTCATTTTTGTTTTGCATTATATATTATTCCAATTATTATTATATATTAAAAAGAAAATTGAATCCTAATTATTTATACTAAAATCATAGATTAAACTGTATTATCGAGTCTTCCTATGTGAGATGGAAATAACTAATAATAGTGAAACTTGGCATAACTGCACTTCCTTCTCTCTTTCCCAGTATAATTCTTGCCCCATATAAACACCATATAAGCATGCAAATGAGAATACACAGACTTCCCCTCTAGGTGACAGTGGGTGGTGGTGGTGGTGTTTGCAGCACAGTCTCACTTTAGCCTAGGAAAACCTGGAAGTTACTCTATAGGCCCAGGCTGACTTTGAACACACAGCAAGTCTCCTAACTCAGTCTCCTGAGTGCTGGGATTGAAGGTGTATACCAGCACTCCAGGCTGACAGTTACTTTTAAACTGTATGTGTAAGTATTTCCACTTTCATGCTTATTACCAGTAATTATTGAAACATTAAAAATTCCTGTAAGTTGTTTGACTGTTCACAGTCCTGTCTCATATGTCTGCTTGTATCATTATAACTTCTCCCTGAAGTCTTAAGGAACCGTATGATTTTTCTTGCTTGCTAATGTATATCAATCAGTAAGTGATGCCCATTTCTACACAGATACAAAGTTTTCATTTTTGAGATTTCATGTGGTGGCATACAGTAACTTATCACGGTTGTGATTTTTTCTGAATCCCTATAGATCCTTCTGTGAACTTCATTTAGTGATATTTATTGACCAATGTTAAAATTATTAGTTAACAGAGAATAACTGTCATCCTATTTACTGTACTAGATGACTTGCAGTCTAGCCTTATTCTGCTATTTGTATTTAAATTTGAACTATTTCCCCATAATGTATGTCTGTGTGATTTCATCATTTTTGTTATTTATTATATTATATAAATAATTTCTTTTGTTCCTAAAAGCATATAATACTTTCCAAAATTGTGTTAGTGGAGCTAGAACATGGGCTTAGTGGTTAGGGTGCTTGCCTATAAAGCCTAAGAACTGAGGTTCAAGTCCCTAGTACCTGCGTAAGCCAGATGAGCAAGGTGGCACATGGATCTGGAGTTCATTTCCAGTGGTTAAAGGCCCTGGTGTGCTCTTTCTCTTTCTCTCTCTTTCTTTATCTCACTCTTCCTCTCTATCTCTCTTAAATAAATAAAATATTTTTCAAAAAGATAAATTAAAAAGTTGTGCTAGTAGAATGGTAGTTAATTCTTTTTTGAAAGGCAACACTACCTTCTCTTGTAACCATTCTAAGACACTGCTGTTTTTTTGCTCCACCAGACATTCATTCAGAGACAAAGATTTGTCACTGGGTGGTTACATATGTGTGGTCTCTAGTACCTGGCCGTGCCTACAAGTCTTTATTGTACAGGCTTTCAGTTATCTTCTTTTTGCTCTTAAGTGTTCACCATCACAAATGAATTTGCAATCTCGGGGGAGGATTATCCATAGGACAGACAGGGACACACACAAATACACACTCACACACTCTCTCACATACACACACATGAGATTTTTCTTCAAACAAATTGTACACTCTTCTCTGAAGCAGTCTTGCCTGCAGTGTAACCTAAAATGTTTCTCAATAATAGTTTTATTCAATTGTGTTCATGAATCAATTTCTCCTCATTTCATATTTCTTTGTTGAAGTCATTAGGATTGTTCTATGGGCTCGCATAGTGGTCTTCATTTCCCTCTCATATCTATTTGTTATTCTAAATCATTTAAGGAAAAATATTAGAGAGATTTATTAAAATGATATATAACATTATAAAGGTTAAAATTCACATAATACATATGTTTCATGAGATGTTACATAATTCAACATTTATCATTCTTTCTTGATTCTGAGAATATGTAACCAATGTCAAAAGTGATTAGAACAGAATGTTCCTAAGCCTTCTAGATTCACTTTATTTTGAATGTATTTTGTTATATTCATTTGTCATATCTTTTTGACAAATGGATCTCATCATCTCATAACATAGTGCCACAGATGAGATAATCAGAGTTTTCTTCTAAATACAAATGAAAGTAATATTGTTATGTATTGGACATCATGATATTAAAAATCATTTCATGATTTTCCAACAAAAATTCTGCAGAAAGGAAATCATTATGAATGTTTCTTGACTGGTATGAATGATTGGGATGAATTCCTTAATGAATGTTTAAGACAGTGGGCATAAATCTGCATTTCATTGTGGGGGTAACTGAGGCAAAGAGAGGTGAAATGAACTGTAGAAGTCATACAAATGATCAACACTGTGGCAAGTTGTATATGTAGGTTATTCATTAGACTCTACAGCTTCATTACTATACAATATTCTCCCAAGACTTAATATGATCAATGCTTCTGTACTCACAAAACATAGTAGGGAGGAATGAAAGGAGGGGGAGAAAAGGAGAAGAGAGCCGTAGAAGTGCTTGCCATATGTTGTTTTTGTTTTGTTTTGTTTTGTTTTTTCAGAAAATAGCACTGCCTATTTTTTTCAGGATAGTCAGTCTAACAGAAAGCTCTGTTGTGCTGGGATTGAAGGCAGTGCAAATGTAGTCTACACTTTAGTCCTTTCAAAGTTCTAATTCCTGTCGTAATTTCTGATTCCTGTTTTCAGTGTCATCATCAGCCAAAGGTGGAACAAACTGTCCTCTTACACACATGGCCCTGGATGTGTTGCTTTTGATAGTAATTTCTTTTACTTTGAATACCAGTACTAGAGATTATCTGAACAATTTGTTTAATTGACTTAGTTTCATTGATCTGCTTTCTGTTAATACTTGACTTCCATTCTTGAATATATGCTTTATATATTGAATTCAGACATAATTTTATGGAACACACTCAGAAGTTCTAGAAAAACAATTTTTCTGGTTGGTAAGATTGTAAGACTTTTACACCACTTATTTTGTTTGTTTGTTTGTTTGCTGTGTGTGTGTGTGTGTGTGTGTACAACAGAGAAACTGGTGATTTAAAAGAATTACATCCCTCTGTCTATAGCCAAGATGCTTTTCAATTTTGACTGCATTAGACTAGCATCCCAGATGTAAGGTGATTGCACTGATAAGAAATAAGTCTTGTCTTAGTAATAAAATGAGCTGGCTCTTAGTCTCAATTTTTCTCCTCTGGCTGAAGCCCGAATCATCCTTATTAGGACAGTTTTATGGTCTAATTTTTAGTAGAGTAAAACCTGACATAAATCAATGGAAAATCGAACATTAAACACCTAAACCTGAAGTCACTTTTCTCTCAGATTAACCATACACACTTCTTGAAATACTGATGAGTGACACATAATTATTTACTCAATGTAAAGCTTATCAATCAAGTGAACAAACAATAAAAAATCTCACATAATATTGTTCAACATATCCCAAGCAGCACTTCAGGGGAAGAGTTAACTATTTCAAAGACTACTGACTCTGGCCTTGTGTCAGGTCCACTTATTCTTACTTTGCTCCGTGAGTTCTTTAGGTACATGCCATATTAGATTTCCTAAAGTGGAGTGATTAGGGTTGCTTCCATCATAGTCCAATAAATATGCCTACTGACATGTTTATTCTGCTTGCTGAAAATAGTAATTTTTCTAGGCTTGACACTCACAGACCTACGACTGCTTCTTCACCATTGGCTGATGGAATCATGTACAACTCTACCATACCATAGCACCTCTGTGCCTTAAGTATACTGGTCCTATTATCAACACATTTTAAAGGTATTTTGGATTATATTAAAAAGCAGATAAACAAAACCCTGGGATAGATATGATACTTGTATTGCTGCAGAATGTTGGATGTGTTAGACAGCTGATGTCCCTTAGAACATATAACACAATAATATTCCACAAAGAACAGCCTGTCAAAAAGCCATAAAATAACAGACCAATTATCCAGCATGGAACAGGGTTTAATTTTACATGGATTACTGAAATAAAAGATAATGTATTTAAAAATTCTCTTCATATATAAAAATAAAACTCCATATATCATGAAGCATTGTTTTCAAAGAATTATAAAATTATAGAACAAAAAAGCTAAATAAAATTGTTTTCAAATGTTAAATTCATAACTAGAAATCTAGGTTCATATTACCATAATATCTATATTATATTAATTTATAAACATTTGGCAATATATAAGAAAATTTTCATTATGGAATGTGTGTAAATTACCTACATCTCTTAAAAGAGACATTTCACAGTATGTATCACATGTTTTTAAATTACACTCTTTTGCCCAAAGATGTCCTTGTAGAATTTTATCATAAGGAAATAAATAACACTTTTCTGAAAAGTTTAGAAAAAGAATGTTCGTAACAAAGCTTGTTGAAAAGGCTAACTGTAGTTACAAATGCTGTACATTATTAAGAGGTGAATTTATAAAAGAATTTATAGCTACATGAGAATTTTCTGTGCAGTCATTAAATGAATACATGAAATAGTGAAGCAGTGCAAAAGAGTTCAAAGATTTATACATTGCAAAATTTCAAATATACAAATACTATTCACTAATATATTGAAAATTATCATTTCTGAACAGAATAATTCCACATAGTTTCTCTATTTACTAATACTCTTAAACTATATACTGACAGAACATTCAATCATTACAACATAGTGTTAAAATAGATAAGTCAGTAATGAGTACTTTCTAGGTTGCAGACACTTCTGAGCTCTTTACATGTATTCATTTATTTTGTGTGAATGCTGTTGTTGACAAGTGTACAAAACATACATGCATAAACAGTCTTTCTCTGTCTCTCTTTCTCTTGCTCTCTCTTTCCACTCTCTCCATCTCTTTCCTCTCTCCATCTTTCTCTCTCTGCTCTCATAATAGTAAATGGAAGTATATATATCAGGTGATTATCAGTAAATCTCATTAATTTTGAAGATATCCGATTAGAAAGAAGCAACAAAAAAGGAGGTTCTAGGTAAATGAGTAGTATTATCACTCAAACAAATGCCTTCAAATTGGAAAGAGGATACATTCATGAGAGCTACTGCAAGAGGCCTAAGGCTTTGCAGAACTGTGTCTCAAGATGTGATCCACTGCCAAAGCCACCTGGGGCTTTGGGAGATTCATCATGGTAATTTTTTGATCAGTTGGTATCATAGGATGCCAATGTAACAGGTCTATATTTGAATGTCCAGCTTCATGGGGATGTGCAAGCATCAGAAAAAATGATCTTGTTAGAAGAAAATCTATTGCTTGTTCTTTAACAAAAATTAAAGAGTAGAGAAAACTCTGACTTATTTGGAACCTAGAAGGTAAACAGAAATAAAGAAGTAGCTTGTGAAATTTATACAGTGGTTCCTTCTTCATGTTCTGGATAAAGAAAACACTTTTGTTTTCCTAGTATGTTAAAAGATAATATACATCATTGGAATCACTATATGTGCCCATCATACCCAACCATTAAGCAACAAGAATCAAGTAGATAACTGTCTGTTATCCAAATAATGGTTCCAAACAGAGGCTAACAACAGGGCTAAGAAATGATTGGAGATAAGGATCTTTTGGCTAATTCTGGCATTCTATCATTCCATGAGGATATGGGGGAGAAGAAATTCATATGGATAACTTTTTTTGTCTTCTAATTTAAATTGCCAACTTGGAGGGGTACGTTAATATATTTCTCGTTCATTCCACAACGTCAGTTCAAGCTCTTTATAATCTGACAAAATGAGATGAAATCATAACAGATTTCAAATTCAATTAGGTCCTTTCCTGTTAGTTCATGGAACTACTTATGTTTATTTCAGTGGCAAACACTTCAGCTGATGAAGTTTTTGTTTTCTGGGGATGGGGAGATGACTCAGTAGATAAAACGCTTGCCCTGAAAAGCATGAGGAACAGAGTTCAGATGATCAGCTCCCATTGAAACCTTCCCTCACCATGTGGGACTTCCAGGAGAGTAATGAGTTTCCTCTCCTTTGTTTGGTGGTCTCTCAGTGTCTTGTGGATTAGCAGCCTGTGATGTCTTCAGCAATGCATTCTTACTTTTTTAGCTCTGGCAGGTAACCAAGTGCTTTGGCAACATTGTTTTGAGGACCACTTAAACTCCTTTAACAACAGTTCAGTGTAAGGATAACCCAATTCTGGTCCTGAGATTCAGGAGCCAGTGACAATGTTTTCAGAATAATGCTTTTTCTACCTACTACTGGCATTTCTGTTTGCACTATCCATACCCTCCCCCTGCTTTATTTGGGACTATACCTTGAATGATGGTATCCAGAAGAAAGGTTTTTATTGCATTGATTGCTTTTGTCTTTAGTTTTATGTCATTCTCCTCTGCACTCTCCCTTCCCACTAGCCATCTCTCCCCACCATCCAACCCTTATCTTCTTTCCCTCTACTAGTCTATCAGGAGTCTCCTTTTCTGCTCTATCCCTATTCCCACTTTCTCCTATTCCCAATGTAGTTCTACCCACTAATTCCTAATGCTAAATTCTCTTTATATCTAGTTCCAGCTCATCTAACTCAGCAACCACATATGAGAAAAAGCATGCAACATTTGTCTT
The DNA here is from genome assembly GCA_036365145.1 of Orientallactaga sibirica. Classification (NCBI taxonomy): domain Eukaryota; kingdom Metazoa; phylum Chordata; class Mammalia; order Rodentia; family Dipodidae; genus Orientallactaga; species Orientallactaga sibirica. The sequence goes on along the minus strand of JAEOAD010000029.1, from coordinate 18,791,250 downwards.
TCTTAACCTGTGTTACCACTCTTAGAATGATGTTTTCCCAGCCCATTCATGTTTACTGTGAATTATACACTTTTGTTTTCCTTTACTGCTGAGTAGACTTCCACTGTGTTTATGTACAAAATCTTTATTATCCCTTTATTAGTTGATAGCCATTTGGGCTGAATATAGTTCCTAGGTATTGTGAATAGAGTGGCAACAAACATGATTAGGCACATATCTCTATACTAAAGAGTGGAGTGTTTAAAGTTAGTCCTATGAGTGTAATAGCTGGATAAAATGGTAAATTTAGTTTTATCTTTTACAGGAATATCTATATAGATTTCCACAGTGGTTGTACTTGTTTGCACTCCCAGCAGCAGTGAATAAAGGTTCCTCTTCCTCCATAGCCTCTCCAACATTTGTCATAATTTGATTTTCTGATAGTTTCCATCTTGCTTGGAATGAGATGGAATGTCAAAGTCTTTTTAAATTGCATTTTCCTGGTGACTAAAGACATTGAGCATCTCTTTCAGTGATTATAGACCATTTCTATTTCTTTCTTTCAGAATTGTGTATTCAGTTCTCCTCCCTATTTTTTCATTGGATTGTTAATTTTTTATTGCTTAATTTTTTGGCTGCTTTGTAGATTCTAGACATTAGATCTCTGTCCCAGGTAGAGCTGTTTAAGATTTTCTCCCATTCTGTAGGTTGTCTGTTGGCTCTGTTGATGGATTGCTCATCTGTACAGTAATGCCTTACTTTCATGTGATCTCACTGGTCCAGTGTTTGTCTGAAGTCCTGGGCTGTTCAGAAAATCTTTCTCCATACCTATATCTTGGAAAGAAAGTCTTTAGCCTTGCCTATATGTATTTTTTCTTTGAATTATTTTAGAGTTTTGCATCCTATGTTAAGGTCTTTAATGCAATTGGAGTTGATTTTTTTGTAGGATAAGCGAAGTGGTATAAATTTCTTTTTCTGTATGTGGTTGTCCAACTTCTGCAGCACCATTTGTTAAGAATGTTTCCTTTTATCCAGATTGCTTGTTGGTCCCTTTTATATAAGATCAGGTAGTTAAAGTTGAGCTTAAACTAGGATCTTCTATTGTATTCTGTTCATATATATCTATATTTTTCTTCCAATACCATGCTGCTTTTTTAAAAGCATCTTTTATTTTTTTTTTAAACCTCTGAAAATTGTTATTCTATTTTCTTAGTTGGATCAGCACTCAGTAATATTTTTCCTTTGCACTTTCAGGGTTGAAAATGCCTCTTTAATGTCAAGTATTTCCAGCATCACTTCTTCTGTGACATCTTTATTCTTTTTTTCATTAGTTATGTATATAGTGTGTATACAGTCATGCTGGTACCATCTTTAGTCTCCTCCATGTTCTCCCCACTCTGAAGGGACTCTCCTTGTTGAGGAATGTTGATCATGCATTGAGGGGGTAGCCATCAGATATGGGGAAGGGGCAATGTCTTTGTGTATAATGTCCCAGCTTGGGGCTCTAACAATCTTTCCACACCCTCTTCTGTGAATTTCCCTGAGCCATGTTGGGATTGTTTTAGGTCTACTTCAGTGGTGAGGTCTAGGGGGTCTAGGAAGCCTCTGTGTGTCTGGATATCTGGTTTGGTAGGAATTGAGTGTTCTTTGTGTGTAACTCCTTCACCCTTGGTGTACAAAGTACACCAAGAAAGTAGCACTCTTGCTCATTTCCCCCGTTACTCTATGGTTTCAGTTGGAGCCCTGGTGAGGTACGATGGGCTGATTCTCTCCTCAGGTTCTGCACCCATCTGAAAAAGGGAAGCAAATTCTCCAAGGGAGAGAGAGGTCAGAACCAGATAAATGGGATAACCATTATTATTGTAGAGAGAATTTTATAGGTGTAGCCCCTGTTATCTCCCACAGTTGGTGAGACTTGATATTGGACAGTGGGCTCGATTTTTGGATATGGTTCTGACTTGTTCCCCAGTTCCAGCTATGGGTTCTGTTCCACTGAATGGATCTGTTAACCAAATGAGGAGCAGTTAATTACCCACCATGGCTGTGTGCCACTATTGCCCTTGTGTGAGCATCAGTCAGGTTGTTTGCTCCTGAGAAGCTTAAGTCACTCATTGCTTGGACATTTGTTGGCCACTTTCCCCCAGTCACTCATGTAGCACCTTCTGGCACTAGACAAGCTAACTGTCTAGGGACTGACTCTCTTCCAGATTCCAGCCAGGTCACTCCATGTTCTGTATGAACAACATATGGTGTCTTTGGCAGTAGGGTGTTGGCTGTGGCCGAATGGCAGCAACAGTCAGCTCTGGAGTATGATGCTGAAGGGATACTCTTCAACAGGGCTGCAGCACCCAAGATGTTCTTTGGCAGGGCCAAGAAGTCTTTCAGTGACCTCCCTGAGTACCTGTTGTGTGACAGTTTGCAATATTGCTATCTCTTTCTTAGAGTTTTTGGAATCATTATAAGTTTATTACTGCTTATTTTTGCTTTCATTAGTAATAGGGGAATCCTATTCAGATGTGTTTATACAGTCAACAATGATTAAATAGGTAAAGAATGTTGCTGCAGAAATTTCTGAAGCTGTAATGTTTAAACAGATTATGGATCCTGAAACTACTTCTAGTTTAAATGTACAAAGTTTCTCAACACCACAAATGTATATCTCACCTAATAAGATATGTTCCCTGCAATGCTAAGTCACTTGCCTTACCAATTGTTTCCAAGTAACATTATTTACAAGACAATTCTTGTTGTCAAGATAGATTCAGGAAATTAATGGACATATTTCCTGAACATATAGATGACTTACTAGAAAGGAGCCTGAAATGCTAGGGAGCAAAAATAATCTTTCAAATAATCAAGTAGGGCCCATACAAGGAAGTAAAACAGAATATGTAACTTTCAGAATTAACAATAGAGTTGCTGGGCTCCTAGAGGAAAGACATCAATACAAAACACTGGTTGGAGAGATCAACTTTTACCATACACAGAGGAATAATGGAGTAAGAGTAAAAATAACTGCACTTTCTGAGATCAAAAATGTCTATCACCTTGTATCTACAAAAGCTGCCTGCCAGTGCTCTTGGCTAGTTTCCATGAGCTTTGGTAAGATATTAACCAGCTTGCAATCTTTGATTTTTTTGTTTAAGATATTATCAGAATATCTATGTGGCAAGAGGCTCATGAGTTTAGCAGAAGCAGGGGAAACCAAGAAAAAAAAAAAATATTGTGCAGATTTCTTAGAGAATAGAAGCCACATGAATAAGTCGCTATGTCTTGCTTACAAAAAATATAATGTATTGTAAAAGTATAAATAAAGAAGTAGAGTTTTGTTCTGCATCCAGTGTGCTTCACCTGAACTACTGGCCCAAATCACTTTCTTACAATGCCCACTCCACACATCCCCTTCGAGCTCTACAACCTTGCTGGGGCTGGACCCGGGCAGTGTCTTACCATTAACTTTTGGTGGGTCATCAAGTACTCTAACAGAAATCTGTCTTCTTTGGGGAAACCTTGTAGGTCTCTCTGATCAACAACTCATTGTAGATGTTTACTGCATTCTAGTACTGGGAGTTATAGGTCAGCTCCAAGGAAGAAGGAAGAAAAAATAGGTAGTATAAAGAGAATGAGAGGAGAGAGAGAAGCAGAAGAAGTTTAAGGTTAGTCTTCATCATACCCTCTCCAGGGCCCTGTGAATCAGGTGCTCCCTCTGAGGACTTGATGATGGTTCAACCTTTTAGTCTGTCTTTCAGGATGTAGGATATTATAGTGCCATTTCCATTTGGGTCCAATTTTTGTGTGCCACCCCAACTTTTCCTTCTCCTACTGCCTCATACTCTCTATTGTCTGGTCCTTGAGATGCTTATTAGGTTTGTCAGCATCACAGGCAGATTCGGGTTAAGAGGCCCAGATGATTATCTTTCTATGATTGGGTGAACTCACTGAGAATGATCTGTTCGAGGTTCGATCATTTTAATTCAAATTTCATTGTGTAAATTTTCCTTACTGCTGTGTAGAATCCCATCATGTAGATATACCGCATCTTGGTTATTCATTTGCCTAATGATGAACATCTGGGTTGATTCCAGTTCTTAGCTATTATGAATTGAGCAGCTATAAACATGGTTGAGCAAATCTCTCTGAACTGAGGCATGGAGATTTTAGGATAAATACCCAGTAAGGGGATTACTGGGGCTGTTGATAACTATATAGCTAACCATTTTAGAAATCTCCATATTGATTTCCATAGTGGTTGTGCCATCTTACATTCCCACCAACAGTGAATGAGGGTCCCTATTTCTCCATAACCTCTCCAGCATTTCATTAGATTATTTAATGTTTGCCATCCTTACTGGGGTAAGGTGTAATCTCACAGTTATTTAATTTGCAATTCCCTGATAATTAGGGATTTTGAACATTTTCCTAAGTGTGTGTATGCCATTTATATTTCTTCCTCTGAGAATTCCCTGTACAGTTCTCTGCCCCATTTTGTTATTGGGATGTTTGACTTTTTATTGTTTAGTTTTTTTTTTTTTTTGAGTTCTTTGTAAATTCTAGAAATTAGGCCTCTGTAAGTTGTATAGCTGGCAAAAATTTTCTCCTATTCTGTGAGTAATCTATTGGCTCTGCTTATTGTATGTTTGTCTGTGAAAATAATTTTCAGCTTCATGGGACCCCAATATTTGAGTGATTGTTTAATTTCCTGAGCTACTGGGGATTTGTTCAGGAAGTCTTTTCCCACTACTATATCATGGAATGTTCCTCCTATTTTTTTTTCTTCCAGTTCTAGCAGAGTTTCCAGTGTTATATTGAGGTCTTTGATCCATTTTGATTTGATTTTTGTGCATGGCAAGATGTGGGGATTGAGTTTCATTTTCTTACATATAGTTATCCAGTTTGTCTAGCACCATCTGTTGAAGATGCTGTCTTTTCTCCAGTCTACATTGTTAGGGCCTTTGTGAAATATCAAGTACCTGTAGTTTACTTGACCCAAAGTCTGGGTCCTCGATTCTGTTCCATTGCCTATAATCCTATTGTTGTGTGAGTACCATGTTGTTTTTATTACTATGGCTTTGTAATATAGCTTTATATCGCATATGGTGATGTCTCCAGAGGTGTTTATTTTTCTGAGGATATGCTTGGCTAGCTGAGGCCTTCTCCCATACTATATAAATATTGAGATCACTTTTTCTATCTCTGTGAAGAAAAATGATGGGAATTTGATTGGTATTGCATTTAATCTGCATATTGCTTTTGGTAAGATTGCCATTTTCCCAATGTTAATGCTGCCAATCCAGAAGCATGGGAGGTCTTTCCATTTTCTCAAGTCCTCAATTTCTTTTTGAGTATTTTTATGTTTTCATTGTAAAGGTCTTTCACATCCTTGTTTAATATTACTCCAAGGTATTTTTGTTGTTGTTGTTGCTATTGAAAGTGGGACAACATTGCTTATTTCTTTCTCTGTATCTTTGTCCTTTGCATATAGAAAGGCTACTGATTTTTGTGCATTGATTTTTGTATCCTACTACTTTGCTAGAGGAGTTAATCATCTTTAAGGGTTTTGAGATGGAGGTTCTCAGGTCACCTATGTATAGAATCATGTCATCTGTGAATAGGGCTAACTTAACTTCTTCTTTACCAATTTGTATCCCTTATATTTCTTTCTCCTGTCTTATTGCTTGAACGAGGACTTCTAGTAATATGTTGAAGAGTAGAGGTGAGAGTGGACACCCCTGTGTTGTTCCTGATATCAGTGGGAATTCCTTCAGTCTCCCCCCCATTAAGTATTATTTTGGGCTTTAGGAGCTTCACATATAGCCTATATTATGTTGAGATATATACCATCCTTGCCTATTCTTTGCAATGTTTTGATCATGAAGTGATGTTGTATTTTTCAAAGGCCTTTTATGCATCTATCAAAATGATCATGTATTTTTTGTGTTTAAGCTTATTTATGTGGTGTATTATATTGACAGATTTCCATATGTTGAACTACCCCAGCATTCCTGGGTTGAAGCCTACTTGATGAAGGTGAATAATGCTTTTGATGTGTTGTTGAATTTAGTTTGCAAGGATGTTGTTCAGGATCTTTGTGTCTATATTCATCAGGGAAATAGGCCTATAGTTTTCTTGTGGCATCTCTGCCTGGTTTCGATATTAGGATGATAGTAGCTTCATAGAAAGAGTTGGGGACCTCTCCCTGTTCTCCGAATGTGTGGCACAATTTGAGAAAGATTACTGTCAACTCTTCCATGAAGTTTTGATAGAATTCAGCTGAGAATCCATCTGGTCCTGGACTCCTCTTTTGGGGAGGTTTTTGATTACCTTGTCAATCTTGGTGGGTGTGATAGGTATGCTAAGGAGATTAATCTGCTCTCAGTTTAGGTTTGGTAGGTGGTATGTGTCCTGGAATTCATCCATTTCCTCCAAATTATCCAGTTTTGCGAAATAGAGGTTTTGTAATAAGTCCTGATGATTCTCCCAATTTCACTTATATATGTTGTGATCGCTCCTTTTTCATTACTAATTTTGTTAATTTGAAGCATCTCTTTTTTTTTTTTTAACTTGATCAGATTGGCCAGAGGTTTATCCATCTTGTTTAATTTTTCAAAGAACCAGCTCTTTGTTTCATCAATCTTCTTAATTGTTTTCGTAGTTTCCAATTCATTAATTTCTGCTCTGATATTATTTCTTTCTGTCTGGAGCTTTTTGGGTTGGATTCTTCTTGTTTTTCCAATGCCTTTAGGTGTATGGTTAGGTTATTTATTTGAGATCTCTCTGTCTTTGTTATGAAGGCATTTAGTGCTATGAATTTTCCCCTGGGAACTGCCTTCATTGTGTCCCATAAGTTTTGGTGCAAGTATTCTCATTGTCATTCATTTCTAGAAATTTTACAATTTCATTTTTTAAATTGTCCACCCATTTATTGTTTAAGTTTGTGTTGTTCAGTTTCTAGGATCTGGTGGGATTCCTGATGCATTCTTTGTTGTTAATTTCTACTGATACAGCATTTTAATCTTATACCATGCAGGAGATTATGTTGATCTTCCTAAATATATGGAGGCAGATTTATGACAAAGTATATGATCTATTTTTGAGACAGTTCCATGGGCTGCTAAGAAGAATGTGTCATCTCTGGATTTTCAAAGAATATTCTGTAGATGTCCGTTAAATGTAGTTGATCTATGGTCATAGTTCCCTGTTAATTTTCTGTTTGGATGATCTATCTATTGCTGATAGTGGAGTATTGATTTCCACAACTATGATGCTGTTGGTGGCTATTTCTGTTTTGTTGTCAAGTAGGTTTTGTTTTATCAATTGTGGTGCACCTGTGTTTGGTGCATAAAAATTGATGATTGTGATATCCTTTTGTTGGATCATTCCCTTGATAAATAAGAAATGGGCTTCTTTGTCTTTTTTGATTGCTTTTGGTTTGAAGTCTATGTTAGCCAATATTAGTATACCAAAAACTGCTGTTTCTTATTTATGTTTGCTTGGAATATCATTTTCCTCCCTTTGACACTGAAGAGGTGTCTGTCTTTAGTGGTGAGGTTGGTTTCTTGAAGACAGTAGGGTCTAATTTTCTGATCTACCCTGTTAGCTTATGTCTCTTGCTGGGTGAATTAAGGCCATTAATATTCAGTGTAACAACTGTGAGGTTTGATTTAATTCCTGGCATGTTGTGGTGATTTATGTGGTTTGGTGTTTTCTTGGACTTTGTAGTTTTCTTTCTTCCTTTTTTTTTTTTTTTTTTTTTTTTTTTTTTTTTTGCCTTCTCTGAGTTTGATATTGTGATCTGTTTCTTGTAAGCACTTGAGGTTGGTTGTTTGATTCTTCTGTGTGGAGAATGCCCTGAAGTACTCTCTTTAGGCTTGGCTGTGTGTTCATATAGTTGTAAAGTTGAGTTTTATCATGGAAAGTTTTTCTTTCACCATCTATTATGAGGGATACTTTTGCTGGGTAGAGTAGTTTGGGTTGGAAGCCATAAGTTCTTAGACTTTGCAGTGTTCCATTCCAGGCCATTCTGGCTTTCAGAGTTTCCACTGTGAAGACTGAAGTAATTCTGATGGGGTTTCCTTTATATGTAATGTGTTGTTTCTCCCTAGCTGCTTTTAGGACTTTCTCCTAGTTATTGATGTTTAGAGTCTTAATGGTAATATGTCTTAGAGAATTTCTCCTTTGTCCATTCTGTTGGGCATTTTGTGAGCTTCTTGTAACTTGATGGGATTTTGTTTTGAGAGGGTGGTAAAGTTTTCTTCTATAATTTTGTTGAATAAGTTCTCTGTGCCTTTGGTCTGAATTTCTTCTCCTTCTGGTATCCCCATGATCCAAATGTTGGGACGTTCAAGGGTATCCCACAGTTCCCTCATGTTCTATTCACAAATTTTTTGAACCTATTCAAACTTTTTGATTCACAAGCTGTTTCTTCTGTTTTGTCTTCCAGTTCTGAATTTCTGTCCTCCACATGGCTAACTCTATTCTTTCTTTTAACAGTGCCTAAATCTTTATTTTTCATAACCTACATTTTTTTCAAATGAGACAGTTTTACACTGAATGACACAAAAGGAAATTTAAATTAGGCTCATTCAATTGGGTTTGTATTTTCTACTGCTTTTTAAAAAGTTTTTTATTATTATTATTATTATTATTACTGTTTTATTGATTTTTTGGAGAGAGACACAGAGAGAGACAGACAGAGAGGGAGAGGGAGACAGAGATGGGCGCGCCAGCAGTCTCTCAGCTGCTGTGAACGAAATCCAGATGTGTGTGTCTCCTTGTGGTCAAGTGTGGCATTGCACCCTTGCATCACTTTGCATCTGGCTAATCGTGGAACCTGGAGATTGGAACCACTGGAGATTGGAACCAGCATTCTTAGGCTTAGGAGGCAGGCGCCTTAACCACTAAGCCATCTCTCCAGCCTCTACTGCTTTTTTATGTATAGTTTCCATCCCTCTGTGAAGTTCCCTTTTCACATTGGTTTCTGATTTTCTTAATGCTTCTTGGAATTCATCCTTGCAATTATTTATGAGTTCATTGTATTTAGCCAGCTGGTTTTTGAGGTCCTCTCTTTTTTTCACTCTCCTTCAAGTCATTTAAGTTTTTGGAGCCCTTCCTGGTTCTTTTCTATTAGGTCTAATCTAGCAAGAACAGCATTCATACAATTATTGGCCCTTTGTTGAGTTTTTGCAAGTTCTGCTATTTTCTTGGCCAGGATTGCATTGCTTGTGTCTTCATTTTGGGGTTCTGATCCCATTGTTTCTTCTATGTTTTGATTACAGATATCTGTTGGCAATCTTGTTGGGTTTACTTGCATTTGATTTATCTTGTTATTCCTTTTTCACTATGATCTCCCCTTCACAGTGAAGGAATCTTACTGAATTTAGAAGGAAGCTGTATCTTACCCTTGACCTGGGTGTGCAAATGGTGGGGCATGGGGAGGCAGCAGTCAGTGTGATGGCTTTTGCATATGGAGCTCTGTGGGGGCAGGAAAGACTAGGTGGGGCAGGATGGGACAAATGCTATCTTGTTGGCCTGTGTCCGAGCATGGGTGGCAGTGGTAGTGGCAGTGGCAGTGGCAGCGAGTGGGATGGCATTCTCCTACAAAGCTCCATGGGGGCAGGGAAGCCTAGGTTTAGGTGGGGCTGATGAATGCTAACCTGTTGGCCTGTGTGGGGTGGGGGGTGGAGGAGAGTTGGATGGCTTTTACACGTGGAGGTCAAAGGGGGTGGGAAAGCCTAGGTCAGGGCAGGAAGAAGCAAATGCTAGCCTGCTCTCCTGGGTCCACTAAACCTGTGGTTAGTGCAGGAGGAACTTGTGGCTGGGACTTTGGCTTTGATGGCTTCTTGAGGGGACTGAGAGACTCGTGGGCTACCTGAGAGCATGTGAATCAGTGGATTACCTACTTTGCTCCTCCACACTCTCCCACTGTAGGTCTACTAGAATCTGCAGATGGGTAAAAGCCTCACCTATCCCTAAATGTCTTGCCTTTTCTTCTCCATGAGGTAAGGCATGGTTAGGCAGACACTATCTTGACCAGAAGTCTACTATGCTGTTTTTATTATTATGGCTTTGAAGTACAACTTGTAATCAGGTATGGTCAATCCTTTAGATGTATTTCTAATGCTGAAGATAGTTTTGGCTATCTGAGGCCTTCTCTAGTTCAATATAAACCTTGAGATTATTTTCTAACTCTGAAGAATGTTGTTAAACTTTTATTGGAATAACATTGAATCTGTATATTGCTTTTGGTATGATGGCCATTGTACATTATTATTTTTTTTTTTTTTTATTAAGTGGAAGTTTCATATGGACACATCATGTGTTGGTACCATCATTTCCCTCATCCATGCCCCCATTCTCTGAGTGCACTCTTCAATTGAATTGTGTCTTCACCATGGGATTGTGGGGTTCTGTGATGTGAGAGCAGCAGTCAGTCATTGTAAGGGTGGAGGTCAATGCCGCTGGGCATTCCCTTCCACGCTGTGGTTCTTGGAATCTTTCCAGTGACATGCTCCCTCCAGCAGGCTATTTGAGACTTAGGCAGGAAATTTAACCTGAATAAAAAAAAAAAAAAATGCCAAAATCTATTGGGGACATACATTCATGTCAAAACTACCACAGGTAGTAATTAAATTGTCACATATCTAATGCAATTGTAGAGCCAAATACCCCCAGTATATTTTGCTGCAACTATTATAATAATGCAGATATAATATGTATTTTTAATTTAAGAGAATAAAACAAAAAATGATCAATTAAAAAATGAGAAAAGGACAAAAAGCAGAAAAAGAAGTCACAAAATCAGAGCAGAGATAATTGTAAATACACTTTAAACCACAACAATAATGAATGGAGTAGCTTTCTTAATTTAAAGAAAAAAATATCAGAAAGAAATGAAAAATATTTTTTCTATATATTTGATTTGTGATATGCAAAGCTTAAAGAAACAGAAATGTTGAAAAGTACATAAAATTTAAATATGCCATTAAAATGTATAATGAAATACAAATGCTGACTCTAGTGTGGCATAAAACAGACTTTAAAATTGAATAAGATATATCAAAATATTATTACAAGGTGTTTATTTCTTGTAAAGGTAATAACCTACTATATAACTAAGAACATAGTTTTAAATACCATTTCAGTCCTAATGGAAATTTCAAGATATATTATTTTTAAACATTCTATTACATAATAAGCCAAATAAAATGTACAATGGAGAAACTTTCAGCTTACTAAGTATCCCAAAGTGAACTCCTGTGCATCCATCATTGAATCATGTAGGTAATGTTGCCAGAACCCAGGTACCTGCGCCCTCCTCCCCATAACAATTACTTCTTCATTTTATAAGCAATCAGTATTCTTATTTTTATAGTACACAAACACCTATACCTTATTTTATGGTTTACTCATCCTAACACACATTCCTGGGCAGTGTCATTTAGTAATATCATAGCTTATAATGTGATTGCTTTAAAGTGTTCACCTTTTTTTTATTTAATTTAATTTTTTTTTATTTATTTATTTTTGGAGAGAGAGATAGAAAGGGAGAGGGAGAGGGAGACAGAGATGGGTGTGCCAGCAGTCTCTCAGCTGCTGTGAACGAAATCCAGATGCGTGTGCCCCATGTGCAAGTGCGGCATTGCGCCCTTGCCTCACTTTGCATCTGGCTAAACGTGGGACCTGGAGATTGGAACCGCTGGACATTGGAACCAGCGTTCTTAGGCTTAGCAGGCAGGCACCTTAGCCGCTAAGCCATCTCTCCAGCCCTAAAGTGTTCACTTTTAATTTATAAGTTCTCCCTTCCTCCTTTATTAAGAGTCATGTTGATGTGTAGACTGTCTCAGGTTGGATGGTGCTGATGATATCCCTGCACAGCTCACCGTGTTCCTCTGTCCCTGCATTCCCTGGCAATTACCTGCTGGGGGCACATGCCCCAAGAGGTGGGTGTTCTTCCCCTAAGAGCACAAAAAGAAATTGCTCCCATCCTGATAGAGGACTGAGGAGAAAAATCCAGAAGAAGACAGGAATTTAATAGTTGTGAAAACATTGTCTATTTTTTTTTTAATGCATCAACTATCACAGGCAACAATAGAATCCAAAGATTAATTTGGTCCTCAAGAGCATGTCAAGCTCACAACCATTATACAGATAGATGATACATATACAGATAGATGATACATATACAAATAGATGATAGATAGATAGATAATAGAAGGTAGATAGATACATAGAGAGATACATAGAAAGATACATAGATAGATGATAGAACATTTAAAAGTGTTTGAGGGCTGAAGGGATGGCTTTTCAGTTAAAGCATTTGCCTGCAAAACAAAGGATTGGCCTTTTACATATTTGTTTAAGTATGTGCTGGTGTGTTCCTTTGGTAATTTCTTGACCTCCTGTCCATGTGGTCAGACCAAACATAATCATCATCTTTCTCTTTCTCCTTTCATAGTGTCTATACAGACTCTACATTATTTTGATCTTCTTATTCAATAGGAAAATCACACAAATTGGCTGTTTATAGGCATATGATCATTTTTTCTTAATGAATGCCATGAATTTATATCACTAATATTAAATAAGTTCTTCTTGTAAGCAGATGTTAATTTATGAATTATTTATTTTTAAATTTGTTTTTATTAAAATGTACACAACTTAAAAATACTATGAAATACATTAAAACTTAACAAAAACTGTCAAAGAGTAAAACATATCCAATAATTACACTGAGAAAAATAGTGTATTTACCTCAAAACCATGTTCTATTTCTCTCCAGTTCCCATGCTCTACTTCAATCTAAATGTCGTGTTTAAATTCATTCCTTAAATTTAAATTCCACATGTATTTCCAAATTGTTTATGACATTGTTCTGCATCTTGTTAATCCATTTATAACATTGGGATCATGGTATATATGTCCTAATCATTCTTTAAATCATAGTCCTCTCTTATTATGTAAGTTTTGGCTGATAAACTATTACTTCCATCTACATTTTCATGCTTGAATATATTATAATTTATTAAATAATCCTACTTGTGATGATTCTTAATTTCAAAGACTTAGCTTTCGCTTTATAACTTGTTTTATTATTTCATAATTGAGTCCATATTTGTCAAGCCTGTTCTTTTTGTGTTGCTTATAAGTACAATCACTTTTAAGGGAATGCTCACGTTTAATGCTACTCTCCCATTCTATCCACATAATAACCCCTTTGGGTTTCCTTTAAATACTTAGGAGAGAAGCTGGGTTTTTATTTCTTTAAAAGTTAGTTCCTGCAGTTCATAGGAACACTTCTTTTTAGTCCATTTTTTATTAATTTATTTTTTTATTTACATTATTCTAATTTTACATTCATAGTGGTGACTCCATTATCCTCTTCCTTGTCCTGCCTCTTCCAAAGGGACCCTCATCAATGGGGAATGTGGGTCATGCATTCTGAGGGTAGTCAAGAGTTATGAGGGATAGGCCAAGTCTCTATGAATAATGCCCCAACTTAGTCCCTTTTTCAAAGATGTTTCAGTCATTCAAAACTTTGTGCTTTACCCCAGGGACTCACTTCCTGCTTTGCCTAACAGAGACTCACCATTGCATTTTGGGAGTCAGAAGCCACAGCATGGAGCCCAAGTGCTAAGGAAGCATCCTGGATGAAGACCTCACTTTCTTTGGTGCTTCCTTTGGTTTTGTCATTCATACATAGAACCTGAGAGAACTTTGAAGGTCATATATGAATATGCATTACAAAATACATAACATATCATGCATTACAAAGTTGCATATATTACAAAATGTATATGTCCTTATGTCAAAATTCAGAATCACTTCACCCCTTTGTTGTCCAAACACTTTAAACATATTTTATTATTTTAATTCTATAGCTGGTAATGTCTAACATTATATAAATACAACAAAATCCTTTTTTGTTTGCAAGTATATATGTATATTCATGTTATGTAGGAATATGTACACATGTGCCGACATATACACATGTATTTGTGCATGTGAAGGCATGTGAGTGAATTCCTCAGTTGCTCTCTGTTTTATGTTTTGAAATATGTTGTCTCCTGAATCTAAAGCTACCAAATTGGGACAGAATAGTTAACAAGTCTCAATGATTCTATCTCTCCTACTCCAGCTCTGTTAAAAATTTCTGCCATCATGCCCTGCTTTTAGGTGATAGAATGTAAATTTCAGTGAAGGTTCTTTTTTTTTTTTTTTTTTTACATGCACTTTACTGGCTGATACAACTTCTCAGCTCCTAAAATGCCATTATGTCTTTAAAAATCATATAATTATGTAGGATCATTATAGAAAATCTGAAAAGTAAAAGTAAAAATAATGTGGTTTTTATTGTCTTTACTGTATTTAAAGTGGGGCTGTACTTTATATGTGATTGTTGCCACACATTTTGTGCTTCACATTTAGATTAGATTTCATCATAGTTGACATAGGTATGAACAATATTTGATGTCACATGTGTATGAAATGCCATCATATGTATTTACAATAAAATTAAAAGTTAATAGCACACGGGGCTGGAGAAATGGCTTAGGGGTTAAGGCGCCTGCTTCCTAAGCCTAAGAACGCCTGTTCCAGTCTCCAGGTCCTACCGTTTAGCCAGATGCAAAGTGACTCAAGGGTGCAATGCTGCACTTGCCCACAAGGTGGCGCACACGGCTGGATTTCATTCACAGTGGCTGAGAGGCTGCTGGTGAGCCTATTCTCTATCTGTCTCCATCTCTCTCTCTCTCTCTTTCTCTGACTCTTTCCAACAACAACAACAACAACAACAACAACAAACAGTTAATAGCACAAGCCCCACTGCAACTGGTTCTTAGATGGCTTCACTTCTAATGCTGAGAAACAGATGATGGAATGGGTTATTAAGAAGTTTTCATGGGGGCTGGAAAGATGGCTTAGTGCTTAAGGCACTTGCCTGCAGAACCAAAAGACAGAGGTTTAACTCCCCAGAACCCACGTAGTTCAGACGCACAAGGGGGCACATGCATCTGGAGTTTGTTTGCAGAGGCTGGAAGCATTGGCCAGCTCATTCTCTCCCTCTCTCTCTCTTTTTCTCTCTACCTGCCTATTTCTATACCTCTCTCTCTCAAATAAATAAATAAAATAAAGTATTGTAAAAAGAAAGAAGTTTTCTTAAGAAAACAGTTCTAGAACATTTTTTAAGTAACAAGCTATTTCACCCCCAAACTCATACCTTCCTTGTCATTACTTCATTGAGGATTTCATGCACATTCAAGTGACTCCTGTTTTTAAACATTTGCATTTTCATGTTTTTTTTTTAATTTTTGCCATTATAAGTAAAGATGCTGATTATATTGTGATGTGAATCTGCATAAATGTACATCTTAAAAATGTACTCATCATCTCGGTGTAAATTCTGAACAGTTTTGGATTGGTTAATGGCTAATATTGCCTTACATTCATGTTTGCAAATTATCATCTATAAGCAGTTTTACTAATGTATATACTTACTTTATCAGTTTAGGAGTATGTCTATTATCCTACAACTGTGTTTATACTATATATGATCATCCCGTCTCTTCATTGTCAATTGTATTGTCAAATCCCAGAAACTCAAACGTTTTAGTTTAAATTGTGTGATTATTGGTGAGGTTTATCATGACATCAATTACCCAACTGTATTATATATACAAATTATGTATTTATAAATATTTATTCAATATAATATTATTAATTAATTTATTTTAAAATAAATCAATACAGCCATGAATAAATTAAAGATATATCATCTGCATATGTGTATATATTATATATAATATATAAAATATATGAGACACTTTAAAATATTCTATTTAGTGTTTCTTTTTCTGAGAGAGAGAGAGAGTCATATACAGAGAGAATGGGCATGCCAGGGCCTTTAGCCACTGCAAACGAACTTCAGATGCATGTGCCACCTTGTATATCTGGCTTTGCATGGGTTCTTGGGAATTGAACCTGGGTCCTTTGGCTTTGCAAGCAATTGCTTTAACTGCTAAGCCATCTCTCCAGCTAAGTTAACCAAGAAAAGAAAACCTTTCAGTAGTTTGTCTGTACCACATAGCATACGTAACTGAGGTCTAAAGTTGTTAGATAGAGCCAGGTATGTTGGTACATGTAGTCCTAAAACTTTCAAACTAGAGTCTGGTGAACTAGAAGTTCAAGGTTATCTTCAGCTTTGTAGTGAGCTCAAAGCTAACTAGGCTTCATAAATAGGCTGCATTAGACCATTATCAAGAAACTGAAAAAAATTTTAAAAAGATAATGTTTCCAGTTATGGTGGACATGCCTTTAATCCCAGCACTCAGGAGTCAGAGGTAGGAGGATTGCCATGAGTTTGAGGCCACCCTGAAACTACATATTTAATTCCAGGTCAGCCTGGGCCAGAGTGAGACCCTACTGCAAAAATAAAAATAAACCAAAAAAATAAATAAAATTAAAAAGATAATGTTGTTTGACAAGGCAGCTATAAAGATAGCTTTCTGAAAGCCCAACTGTCATTGTCAGGTTTTACCCTAGGGTTTCAAAAAGCCACACAAGGACAGTGTACACCCCCACTTTTCGTACATTTGTGGTCAATTGAATTTGATGTTTATTTTTTTAATAATTGAAAAGCATTAAGAATAATTGTAATTTATCATATACTGCTGTGAATCTATTTGGAAAGTTCTAGGTTATTTTAAACTTATGTTTTACAACATATTTGATGTAATTAAATAAATTAGATGCCCACTGTGGACCACTATAAACTTTTGATAATTAAATGCTTTCTTTGTCATTGGGGACATAAAATGCACTCTTTAAATCAAGAAAATAATTATTCTTCCTGACAAGGTTTCACAGAGCTTGATTGAGACTATTGGATGCATATATATGAGCTGACAGTTTCCCTTTGCTGTACTTTCCCCTAGGCAAAAATCTAAAAGCATTTGTTAGGTTGACCATTAATGAGAACAGAGCCCATTAACCCCTAAAATACCCTTTTGACTCAAAGAAAATCCACATAGTAACTTTTAGAATAGCATTTCCCATCATAAAATGAAAACTTATTTTTAAAAATAAGGTATATGGCCATTCATTTAACAGTCACAAAATAAGAGAAAGGAGTTTTTCAAACTTTCTCATAAATAAAACTCAATGTATCTTGATGTGTAAAGAAAAATGACTCACTATGTTTTTTACATTAGGTTGACTTATGTTAATATGTCCTGATTATTAAATATGGGAGAAGTATTAAATACTCAGCTAATTTCACTAAAGCCTTTGCATCTAGAAAGAAAGGCAGTCTGGCCTATACATCTATTAGCAATTATTACAGAAAAGGTAGGCCACAAGCAACTTCCCCACATCCTCAGGCAGCCCCTGGCAAAGAATCATACAGCACTCATCAAACAACACTTCTTCCTCCAGCAAGGTCAGCATCAGTTCTAACAGGGCAGAAGAAGGAAGTGAAACAGTATTTTCAAAGTTGCACACCAAGTGTGTGATGCACCATGGCAGTGAAGTTTCAAAGAGAAGGCTCTTCACACCATTCTCTCCTGATCCCTGGTGTAGTCCAATTGCTGCCCCAGTGGCATGTCCACGAAGACAACCATGAGGCCCTTTGTAGGTTAAATTAGATATTCTTTGTAAATTCCTTTCTGGGAGAGATGGCATAAAGAAGGTAACCTGAAGCCCCACTATTAATTAAGGAATTTGAGCAGAGAAACCTAAACTCATCTGATTATTTCTAACTTTGAATTTTTCTAAATGGTGGTTAAATTTACTATCTTGCCTGGCTACATGTTTACTTGAGATACCCAATTTGGTAGCATTCCATCAAAATCAAGTTCATTGATGTGGTGGTATATATTAACATTAAAAAATAAGATATATATGTACTAGTAAACATGGGTCAAGAAAGCAGTAAAAGGGATAGCTAATAAACATTGATATAGCTATAAAAATCTTTATAATTTTATATGCTTTGCAATGAACAATGAAAATAAGTCTTTCTGTTCCTCAAATTTACTTATAATGCTTAGGCAAAATCTGCTTTAACATAAATAATGTCTTCAAAAGTCTATGAAAACAGTATTTTGTCCTACTGAGACAGACTAAATTTGTTGAAGAGAATAACCTTGTTTTATCTTTATTGTCACAACTGACAGAATTTCCATGTTTTCTAGAATGTCCAATGGTAATTTATATGTACACAAATACCATATTTTCTTTATTCATTTATATATTGATATATATTGGGTTTTTTCCAGTCTTAGCAATTGTGGCTAATGAGTTGGATTGTTGGACAATACGGGAATAGTCCATGTAGATAGCTATAGTAGTCAAAGTATAAGTCTAGAGAATATGATAAGGATTTTCTGGGATTTCCAAATAGGGAAATGAGAAGTTATTCAGTGGGTACTAATATCAGTACCGATACACCAATATCTTGTAGGTGTTTTATGTACAATACAGTACTTGTACTTAACAGTATAGCAAAGTACACTCTAAAATGTATGAGTCAAGATCTTGTGACAAGTGCTTTTCCCTTCACATAACACACACACACATCAAGAGACATAAAAGAATTTTTGGAGGTGTGTTCATATTTTGATTATTTTAATTATAGTAACAATATCACATGTTTTCTTATGTTCAACTCATAAATTTTATGAACTATATTTTTATATATCAATAATAAGTCATTAAATCTGATTTTAAGATTTTATTTTTTTTTATTTAGAGACAGAGAGAAGGATTGAGAGAGAGAGAGAGAGAGAGAGTGAGAATGGGCACACGAGGGCCTCTAGCCACAGCAAACGAACTCCAGACACATGTGCCAGCATGTGCATCTGGCTTACATGGGACCTGGAGAATACAACCGGGGTCCTTAGGCTTTGCTGGCATGCACCTTAACTGCTAAGCCATCTCTCCAGCCCCTAAAGCTGATTTTAATGTGCAGGAATGATGTTAGTGAAAAAGAGAAATACAACAATGTAACAATTGAGAAATAAATCAATAAAGATTATTATGATGGAAGAGCATATGTTTTTGAACATAGTTGTGGGGGGTGTTGATATTGAAAGCATAACACATTAATTTGAGGTTAAAATATTTTTTATTTGTTTATAACATAAGAGCATAGAAGTATACTATGTGAAGAGATACAATACTTAGTTTCTTTTCTCTAAGCCACCAAAGCTTTTGGATAGTGTTGCTTTATGTTGATTGGTTTGTTTTTAAATACAAAAGCAAAATGTCTAGTTCCTCAATCATATAAGAAATTTATAATATATGTGATCTATGTTATATATCACCTTACGTCACTGCCATATACATAGCTGTAACAAAAGAAAGCAAATAATAGTACAATATGACAATGAAGACTAGAACTTAAGTGAGTGAAAGCCTCCACATCATTCTTAAAAATACAGTCAGCCTCAGTGCATTTGCATGCCCTGGGGTCTGTCTGCATTACCCTGGCCCAGTTTATCCGGCTCACTATGGAAATAGCGCACTTGCTCATCTCTCTTTCATTTTGCCTGGACCCTGACTGCTCTGTGAGAAGTGGTCCATTTCCTGTCATGGAGTAGCTATCTATTTTTGTCTTGTTGGTAGATTATGGTCGTCCTTGGTTCTCACTACTTTTTGAAAAAAAAAAAAAAAAAGATTCTTCAATGGAGTGGGAGATCAGGATAGATTAAAGGAGATCAGTGTTGTTAATTTAAAGAGATTTTGATTTGATGAGTGATGGGGTGTATTTTGATGAGTAATGGTAGCAACATATAATGTGTCTATGAAAAATTCTACTTGATAGCAAAAAGAAAATAAAGTTTAAAAAAAAAAAAAAAAAGAAAAGGTGACATGAAAAATACAGTTAGCCAAGAGCTTATCTATTTGTTTCTTCCTGATTGAGCTCATCAGGCACATTAATAGCTTTATAAAACCAGTACTGAATTAGGGACAATTGTAAGTGTTTATTTGCTTGGAAACAGTTTTCATTTATCAATGAGAAAAAGGAGTAAATCAATATTAAAAAATCTTGTGCCCTAAAATTTGGAACCTCTTTAGGAGAGAAAATAAATTCTAAAATGAATTATATTGCTGTCTGCTGTCATAGTCCTCTAATTATAATTTTATCATCTCTGCTTTCTAGGCTGATGAACCTCTTTAGGAAAATTATCCTTCCAGTCAATCCTTACAACTAACCACGTAGTTACTGAAAGTTTTGATTCTCTTAAAGTACTTGCTCTTTTACTT
Organism: Orientallactaga sibirica; assembly: GCA_036365145.1. NCBI lineage: Eukaryota > Metazoa > Chordata > Mammalia > Rodentia > Dipodidae > Orientallactaga > Orientallactaga sibirica. Next base: position 18,771,012 of record JAEOAD010000029.1, on the reverse strand, counting down.
TCTTCCAAGCAGATGACATTCAAGTAGCATCTAGGCAAAAAGCAAATTTAAAATTAATGAAGAATAAATAAAAATGTTCAGCATTTTCAGGGAGAAAGTACTGTCTTCATCAAATCATAATACGTGTGAGTGAAGAATGTCTGGATTACACTCCCTCAGAGCCAAACACAGGGCAGCATGTGAGATGGAAAATGATTAGGATGGTGGCCAGGGAGCCCAAGTTCAAAGTAGTAGGAAATGCTTACAGGTAGGCCACTTCTGTGATGAGGCGATAAATGCAAGTCTGTAACAAATCATAGAAGTTCTCATGTGCATCTTACTACTCAGATTTTCTATAATGTATCAATTCTTCCAGAAAAGCGATCAGAAACCAATCTTTTCTAAAGAAAATTCACACTAATTTGTAAGTATCCTGATAAATGGCTTCCACACACCATGGTTGTTAGCAAGTACTTTTTCAGACTCCACAATAGGACATACATTCAGAGCTTAGAGCTGTTTTTTTTTTTTTTTTTTTTTTTAATTTTAATTTTTATTTTCATTTGACAGAGAATGAGGGAGAGAGAGAGAGAAAGGGAGAGAGAGAATGTGCTTGCCAGGGCCCCTAGCCACTGCAAACGAACTCCACATATGTGCACCACCCCTTGTTCATCTGGCTAATGTGGGTCCTGGGGAATCAAACCTGTGTCCTTTGGCTTTGCAGGCAAATGCCTTAACTGCTAAACCAGCCCTCCAGCTCAGAGCTTTTTTATTAATGTTTCATTACATGTGAGATGTGTATGGAACTGTATGTGTGTTCATATGCATGTGAGTACACATGTGTGCATTTGTGTGTGCATATGTGTGTGGAGGAGCCAGAGATCGAGACCAGGTGTCTTCCTCAATATTTATTGGCTCAAAGTTTCAGACTTCAATCCAGAGTCACCAATTCAGCCAATCAAGCTAACCAGCTTGCCTCAGGTACTCCCTGAGCTCTAGGATAATAAGCAGGCCACCATGCCAGCCCAGCATTTTTCTTGGGTTCAGGGGACCTGAACTCTGGCATTCATGCTTGTTCAGCAAGCACCTGATACACTGAGCATTATCCTAAAGCCCACAAAGAACTTTTTGTTTTATATAAAACGACTGTGAGATGCTTGTTCTTATTTAATAGACTGAATAATCTGTGACCCAAGGGAATGGATGAAAATACAATTTTGCAAAAATTTTTACTTAGCCCTTAGACTTCCAATTAAGATATCTGACTGTTATGGTATGTAGTGTTTTTCAAAGGTAGGTCAAAAAATTAAAGAAATATATTTAGTGGGATATTGTCAAATGCAGAAACCTATAGACACTAAATAGCAAACATTATTAGGAAATCCTACTAGAAGCTTGTTCTCAGTCCATCAGCCAAAAGCAATCTATCCTCTCTTAAGGTGATTCCTATGAGATATATAGCCCAGCTTTGAAAAAATAACTATTATATCTCCTTTTCCCTGCTATCTTTGTCTGTTTGTTTGTTTCATTCGTATGGTAAGGCAGGCAGGCAGAACAAATTTAAGGTTAGCTTCACTTCCATTGTTCGAATGCAACACAATTCTCATTTACAAAAGCAATTCAGCAAAAGTGGGATGTTTTGTTCAACAATGCCCACTAGTTGTATATCTAGTTCTTAAAAAAAAATAGAAGAGCAATGATGGAACATTGAAAATTTAAATTCCTCATCCACTTAGCCCACCAATTAAATAATCTCCCCTAACTTAACTGTGTTCTCATGGTAATTCTTAAATTTATTTTCCCATTTATTTCCCACCAGCATCTCAGGTTGTGCCAAATCATTTTCATTTTGCAAGACATCCAAGACATTCTTATAGTGCATTTGCCAGGGTGAAATCAATAGCAGCCCAAAGGATAGCTAATTACACATGTTCATGTGTTTCAAGCTACAAAGGAGGGGAGGCACTATGAATTGTGTGGTCACATGCCAAAAGGTGGATTCACAGACTCAGAGGCCAGAACTCTTAACTGTATCGAGAGAGTGGCTAATAACCATCTTTTATATTAACTCCAGGGAACATTTGAATTTATAAATTAGAGGAAATACAGCATCACAATGTTTGTAAATTTTATTCCATCATTAATAAGTTGAATTATTATCCAAATATCAAAGGGCTTCATGAAATAAGCCCCTTTTCTGAAGAGGCCTTCCTCACTGGGGATGCAGATCAACACTATGGGGATCGTGGGTCATGTGTTATGAGGGGGAGTAATATCTCTGTGCAAAATGTCCCAACTTGTGGCTCTAAAAATCTATCCTCCCCTTCTTCTGCAATATTCCTTGAGACATTCTGGGAGAATTTTAAATCTACTTCAGTGATGGGCCTTTTGAGCCTCTGGATCTCTGGTTTGGCAGGTAGTTGAGTGTCCTCAATATTTACTTCCATCACCCGTGTGCTGATATCAGATTCAGTAAGAAAGCAGCTCTTTCTCTCATTTCCCCAATGCCTCTGTGGTTTCAGCCAAGCCAGGGGTGGAGTGTACTGGGTCGTTTTTTCTACTCAGGACTAGCTCCCATCTGAAAAAGAGAAGCTGATTCTCCAATAGAAAAGGAAGTCAGCACTGGTTAAATAAGATAAAATTATTAATTTAGAGAGAATTAAAAGGGTATAGAACCTCTTACAGTCTAAAGTTAGTGGGAGCTTGTCAATGGAAAGCAAAATCATTATCTGGATATGATTCTGACTTGTTTCCCAGTTCCAGATATGGTTTCCTTTCCACTGAGTGGATCTGTTAGCCAATCCAAGAGCAGTTGGTTACCCACCATGGCTGAGTGCTACTAGTGAATTTGTGTGAACATCACATCAAGTTGTTTGCTTCTGAGTCGCTTAGACTTTGAGTTGCTTGGACAGATGTTGGCCACTTTCCCTGGGTAGTGACTTCCAGCACTAGATGGGCTAATTGTCTGGGTTCTGGCTCTCTTCCAGATTCTAAGCAGGTCTCTCTGTGGTCCATGCCAACAGTGTATGGAGCCTTCAGCAGTAGGATCTTACCACTAACCTCTGGTGCATAATCAAGTACTGTGACAGAAGTCTGTCTTGTTTGGGAGACATAGTAGGTCTCTCTGATCAAAAGCTCATTGTGGATATATACCGCATCCTGGTACAGGGAATTTCAGGCCAGCATGAATGGAAAAGAAAAAGGGAAAATTCAGAGAAGAAAGAGAAATAGGAGAAATTTGAGGTTAGGTTTCATCTTATCCTCTCCAGGGCCCTTCCATTCAAGTGCTTCCCCTAAGGTCCTCTTGAGGGTTTCACCTTTTAGTCTGACTTCCAGCATATAACATTCTATGGTACTGCTTCAATTTGGGTTCAGGTTTGTGTACCCCATGGACCATTTCCCTTCCCCCAAGCCCTACCCTCCCTATTGTCCAAGCCTCAGTTATGTCAGCAATTTGCCTGATCTAGGTCAGGAACTGCAGATAAGTGAGATCATGCCACTGTTGTCTTTCTGTGATTGTGTGAGTTCACTTACAATGATCTGTTCCAAGTTCTACCACTTTTCTACAAATTTCAATGTGTCATTTTTTCTTACTGCTGAGTAGAATTCCATAGTGTAGATATACAATATCTTGGTTATCCACTAATCCAATTTTGGGCACCAGGGTTGATTTCAGTTTTTAGTTAGTATGAATTGAACAGCTGTAAATATGGTTGAACAAATATTTCTGCACAGAGATGTGGAGTTTTTATGGTAAATACCCAGTAAGGGGATAACAGGATCTGTTGGTAACTATATATTCATCCTTTTCAGGAGTCTCGATATTGATTTCCACAGTGATTGTACCAGCTTCCATTCCCACCAACAGTGAATGAGGGTTCCTATCTCTCCAACATTTGTTTTCATTTGATTTTTTTTTAATTTATTTATTAATTTGAGAGAGAGAGATACAGAAATAGGCAGGTAGAGAGAAAGAGAGAGAGAATGGGCACGCCAGGGCCTCCAGCCACTGCAAACGAACTCCAGATGCATGTGCCCCCTTATGCATCTGGCTTACGTGGGTCCTGGAGAACTGAGCGTCGAACTGGGATCCTTAGGCTTCACAGGCAAACGTTTAACCACTAAGCCATCTCTCCAGCCCTTGATTTTTTTTTTTTTAAATGTTTACCATCCTTACTGGGGTAAGGTGGTTTCTCATCATTGTTTTAATTTGCATTTTACTAATGATTAGGGATATTGATCATTTTCTTAAGTGTGTGTTAGCCATTTGTAATTCTTCCTCTGAGAACTCTCTATTTTGTTCTCTGTCCCACTTTAGGAGTGGGTTGTTTGATATTTTTTATTGTTTACTTTTTGAATTTTTATAGATTCTAGATATTAGGTTTCTGTCAGTGGCATATCTGGCAAGGATTTTCTCCCATTCAGTAGGTAATCTGTTGGCTCTGCTTATGGCATGTTTGTCTTTTCAAACGCTTTGTAGCTTCATGAGATCCCATGGGTTGAGTGCTTCTTTAATTTCCTTGGTTACTTGGATGTTGTTCAGGAAGTGTTTTTCCAGTTCTATATCATGGAGAGTGCCTCCTATGTTTTATTCCAGTACTTGGAGAGTTTCAGGTCTTATATTGAGGTCTTTAATGCATTTAGACTTGATTTTTGTGTATGGCAAAATGAGTGGATCTAATTTCATTTTTCTACATATGGTCATCCAATTTGTTCAACACTGTTTGTTGAAAATGCTGTCTTTTCTCCATTCTACATTATTGGCACCTTTGTCAAAGATCAAGCAGCTGTAGTTACTTGCCCTGAGGCCTTGGTCTTCAATTCTGTTCAATTGGTCTGTGTTTCAGTTTTTATTCCAGTACCATGCTGTGTTTGTCACTAGGGTTTTGTAACATAGCTTTAGATCAGGTATGGTGATGCCACCGGAGGTGTTGTTTGTTTGCTTTTTTCTAGAAGATATGTTTGGACATCCAAGGCCTTCTGCTATTCCATATAAATTTTGAGATTTTTTTTTCAATCTCTGAAGAATAATGCTGGTATTTTTATTGGTGTTGTGTTATATCTGTATATTGCTTTTGGTAGAATTGCCATTTTCACAATATTAATTCTACCTTTGCAGGTACATGGGAGAACTTTCCATCTTCTCAAGTCCTCCTCTCTTTCTTTCTTGAGTGTTTCTGTGTTTTCATTATAGAGGTTGATATTGCCAGAGAATGATGAGTGGTTTTTGTTTGAATTTATATTGAGTTTATCAGATAAGCTATATCACCCAAACTCTCTTTCTTTATCAAACAAGATACCTCCTAGGTGACTTTTATATAAGAATAATGAAATAAGAGGGATCCTTCTATTTACATTATTTGAGTAAGTTGCTTTATGTAGATAGGTCAATTATTTACAATTGATTGAACCACTTGCAGACTTGATTTAATAAGTTAATAAACTAAAAGAATGTGTCCATAAAAGACCAAAAGAGAAATATTAGTGAAATAGGATTTATATTATGGAACCTTTGGATTCTACCTCACAGAAAGAGATGTCTGTTTTTCTTTAAAGGAACTACCATAGGATGTGGCAGTAATGAAAAGAAACTTTTAATTCTGGTTACCTGTGGCTCAAAATTTTTCACGGTTAGCTAATTCTCAAAGGCCTATGGCTGTAATAAGTCTTTGTTTCATAGGTTCACTTATAGTGCAATTGCTTAGCTTAGTTTCACTTTTTAGATCTTAAAGGTTAAAACAGGTTGAGCCCAGGATGAAATAACTTCCTTTTTAATGATGTGTATAACTGAACTATAGAATAACTAGATAGAATTTGGAAAAGAAAATTTTTGAATAGTGTTACAATAGCAAAACAGAAAGTATAGACACTGGGAAGGAAAAAAAAATGTGTGTGTGTGTGTGTGTGTGTGTGTGTGTGTGTGTGTAAGCAAACCTAAGTCAAAAAGTGTCTCGACAGCATAAAAAATGTTTCATGAGCTTGTCATATGTGTTATGCTCCCTACACACCTGGTAGTATGCACAAAGACCTAAAGAAGTTTTGAAAACCTGGGTTAAAGTTAATATTATAAACACATAGCTTTAGAAACTAGTTTTTAATAGTCTTATTTAAATAATAAATGACACTCTTTCATTACCATAATTCTGCTATCAGACCTTGTGTTCTCAAATGTTACAGGGTAATAAGGAGGGTAGGAAATTCCTCTTCAGACATAGAAATGTTCATGATATAGCATCTGTGGTCATTGGATTCAGGTGTCCCCCATAAACTTAGATGTTCTGGATAGCAATTTGGGAATTAAAGCCTCTTGGAGGCAGTGTGTTGTTGGGAGTGGGTTTATGGGTATTGTAACAGACAGCTTCAGGTTCGCTGAGATGAACTTCCAGACCAGGCACAGTTATGGAGGAAGGGATTTAATTATAGCTTACAGATCCCCCAGGGGACGTTCCATAATGGCAGAAGAAGCTAGCCTGCTTTCACAGGACCAAACATAGAGAACAAAGCCACAAGGCAAAAGCCACACAACACAGCACACCTCAGGAATTCCAGCTAGGCATAATTTGCATATCTTTAATGAAATCTCAAATCCACCACCACACCTTAGGGCTCGACCCTAAGATCCACCCAGTGACATTGCCTCCAGCCAGGTGGCTGCAGATGCAAACAATAAACTAATAAAAGACTGAATATATTGAGGGCCATCTATTCAAACTACCACAGGTATTATAGCTAACTTCTTCTTGCCAGTGTTTAGCACACTGTCCTGTTGTGATTGTCCATCTGATGTTGGCCAGGAGGTGATGGCCACCCTCTGCTCATGTCATCATTTCCCCTGACACTATGGAACTTCCTCTCAAGTCTGCAAACCAAAATAACTCATTTTCCCAAAAGCTACTCTTGGTCAGGCATTTTCTGCCAGCATTGGGAACCTGACTACAAAAGTGATGTTGGTACCAAGAAGTGGTATCATTGCTATTAGAAACCTGATTTCATGGCTTTGTCCTCTTGGAACTTCTTTGCAGTAGGTATGTGGATGAATTTGAAATCTTGGCCTAAGGGCCTCAGATATGCTTTACAGTGCTTTAGGTAGAGCTTGGTGGACTATTCTAGTCAGAGCTGAAAGACCTGAATTTGAGGTTTGGCTTATGAGGGTGAGAAAGAGCTTTGCCTGGACAGGGCAAGAGGCAGTTTGTGTGAAATGCTTGCGGTTAAGCCCCTGTTCTGAGAACTTGTGCAAGGTCACATTGCGTAGAAGTGGACTCATTTGGGCAGAGGGCTAGGGCACAGAAAGAAATGAAATCTCTGGGTAGAGGCTGCTGCCCATTCAGCTGCAATTTTTTGAAGTATTACAACCATTGAGATTGGTCCGGCTGGCCTGTATTGGGACAACAGGAAGAATGCAGACTCTTTGTGGTGGGCCTGAATGCTGAAGGAGTGTTCCATTCTTCAAAGTCTGCTTTGTTCCTCCTGGAATAACAAATTGGCACCTAACTAATATTATGGAATATAACAAATTCAGGAAAGAGAGGGTCATTGAATTTGCAACATAGTTTGTATTTTGGAAATGGCCATGGGCATTGTGAAGCAGGCTTATTGGATTACCTGCATGGAAACACTATGGATTCATGAGGGTAAACTGTGTGTTGCAGCAGAGACCCAGTGGAGATGCCAGGACTATGGGAAAGCTGCCAAGGGAGCTATTGGCACTGGATGAAATTTTCCGCCTAGCTGAAGAGGTGGAATTGGAACTCCAGAGACTTCTCACTGGTTAGAATTTTCAGACTTGGAGATTTGTCATTAACTAGAGTTGTTGGACTTGGAGCTATAAAGTTTGATGTTTGCCCTGTTTAAATATTGTATTACTTGAATATTTCTTTGCTATTCTCAATTCCCTCTTTTTCAGTGTGCATGTTTATTCTGTGTCATTATGGATTTTTTTTTTTTGGGGGGGGCATTTTTTGGTACTCTGGCTCAGTTGAAAGACCTTGGATTATTGGGATGTTTGAACATCATTAGGATGGGAAAAAAATGCGAACTTTTAAAGTTGTATTGCATTTTAAATCATGGATATTAATCAGTGTATGGGGGCCAGGGACAGAATGTGGTGGTTTGATTCAGGTGCCCCCATAAACTTAGGTGTTTTGGATTTTAGGTTCTCAGCTGATGGCAATTTGAGAAATGCAAGCCTTTGATATTGATCTACAGGTAGCTATCCTCTACTTTTAGAGTTATAGTCCTATGAGCATGGTACCTATTTCTGACTTTCTATTTCATTTGTTTTTCTATGCAACTTCATACCCATGCTGTCATTCTTTCATGGTTATGTAATGTATCTGAACATGCTTTTCAATTATATAAATTAATTTTTTTTAGTTTCTTTCATGTCTGCTACTTGCATCATCATATTTTCACACTCCTTGTGAGATAATATCTAAACACACACTTGCAGTCTCACACTCTGTCCAGTTCATAAACCCTTACAAGGAAGAACTTTTTAGTGGTGCTTATAGCAACAGTATTGTATCAGGCCTTGTACTTCTGCTGTCTTGTCTTCTTTAAAATCACTGAATCTCTTCAAATGACTTGTGTTACAAGTTTATCACTTTCATCATTTAATATATGCTAGACTGTAGACTCTTATGCATGTGACTAATAGGAGAAATTTGATCATGTTTGTGGTTCTCCTTCTTAATATTTCATATTTATATAACCAGATAGGTAGAAAGCTATGTGATTCTGAGTTATATATTCTAGCATTGATTTCCCATGGCTGTTCTCAGCAGAACAGAGCTACACAGATGCAGCTGTGGTCCATCACTTCATTTGTGGTTCAGTATACCTTTCTTGTATGTCAATGATAGCTGTTTCTCCATTCCCTTCTTTAATCAGTATGAGTGCTCTCATCAGAACACTTTTGTTTTTATCCCCACTCAATATAGTATCCCTGTAAAATTGTGAGGTACTTCCAAGATGTCCTGCAGGAAGCGACCAGTAGACCCTGTTCTTCAGGATTGTCAGGTACTTCACAGATGTCCTGTAGGGAAAGATATGTACACCACAGTTTTTGGGAATGCTATCTCATATGAGCTCCAAAGGCTGTCTTAATTATACACAAAGACTTTTGTATAAAGCTATTACCCATCCAGAAAGAGCCATGTTCAAAGTCTGGTTTATTTAGAGTGCAAAAGGCCTTACCACCTTGACATATGGAAGACAACTTGGAAGAAACAATCTTGCTCCAGAGCTTCCCATTGTATTGGTCAAGTCTCAAATCAGGATTTAAGTTCCACTACTTCCTCAGATATCCCCAAAGCATATAGGTAATGTGCTATCCATATGCTGTGTCTCCTAATCTTTTTCCAAGGGAACTGGCCATGCAACAGTAAATTTTATGAAGTGCTGCAAGGTATATATTTCATCTATGTGATTTGAGGAAGAAGTTGGATTTATAGAAGACTCACACATTATCTAGTTCTGGCAACAAATGACAGAGCCAAGTCTCCTTTTTATCTCCTCTCCTTGCCTTTAAGCTACCAGTAGAACTGACAATCATACTGATGCCAACCATGTAATTTACTGCTGGTCTTTAACAATGCATATAGGGAAGAATGAAATTTTGGGGTATTCTCTTAATGTAGCCTCCTTTGTGCATATTTTCAGAAATACTGACATGTTTCTGGGTCTGGGATAGCACTATTTCCTAGTTATTAAATTTGATGGGTTACTTTGTGTATATTTATATACAGATGATTACTTCTGCCAGAATACAGAGAGATAGATTTATGCATATGAGAACAGAACAGAATCTTGAAGTAGACAATTCTGACAGGTTTGTGTTATCAAAATTACCATATCTCTCTACAACCAATGGGAAAAGTGAAATACAGCACTATAATTTATTAAGATGATATGAACAAAAATTTAGACTTTTCCTTATAATATAATATTTTAAGTTCAAATTAAAATAGATTCATCCTTTTATTGTAATCATAAAAGAAAAATCTATGTAAAATTACTTTAGAATTGCAAACACATAAGGAACCTATAGTCGACAGCTTCAGGTTACTGAGCTGAACATCCAAACTGGGCACAATTATGGAGGATAGGATATTAAATATTAAAGACAGAGGGGAAGTTCCATAATGCAGAAGAAGCTGGCCTGCTTTCACAGGTCCAAGGAGAGAGAGAGAGAAACCACAAGCCAAAACCCAAAAGTCACACAGGACACAGCACATTTCAGTAACTCCAGGTAGAATGCAGGCACTTTGCATACCTTTAGACTGGAATTCCAAATCCACCACCACACTGTAGGGCCAAACCCTAAAATCCACCCAGTGATAATTCCAGCCAGGTGGCTGGGGATCTAAATTACAAACTTTAATAAAATATTGAATATACTGGGTGCCATCCATTTAAACTACCACAATATCCTTACCTTCATTCTCCTCTTCAATGCCAGGTACTAAAAGTTTGTTCTCATTCTGTGATTCAAGACCCAAAGGTTTCCTAGTTGTTATAATAACACTGATTCACCTGGAGACTTCTTATCATAGATGAACTTAGAAAATGTAACAGTAACTAATCTTTGAATTTAAAATTTAGTTATTAATTTACTTAGAATATTTAAATTTATAGTCATTTTATACAAATCTAATCCAAGCTGTAAACTTCTTCTATAATCAGTTAAGCAGAGAAAGAGAGAGAGGATGGTAACAAGCAGCAGTGAAAAGAAGAATGTCTCATTAGGTCTTCCTTTAGTCTAGTCTAGGACTTGGACTGAATGTCACAGGAAATCATGGAAACAAGAAAAGGAATTCAGTCATAGGGCATCCTATAGACTTTTTTTAAAAGTTTTTAAACATGAAATTAATTAATTAAACTTTATTTATCTCAATTCATAAACAATAATAACTCAACAATGAAAAACAGAAATGAACAACAAAAAAAGTAAAAGGGAATTCCCAGGGTATTGGAAGCTTGACTTAAAAGCGAGAGCTGTGACTCACAGAGGCCTGGCCTGACTGTCAAAAAGACCAGAGGGCAAACAGTGTGTTAATCTGTTAATTGTATTGCAAATCAAACTTCCTGCCAACTACATGGAGACTGCAGTCATAGCTTGAAGTGGCTCTGAGCTAGCTGTCTACCATGGTCAGAGGCTGCTCCAGACCCACAGCAGTGGGGAGAGGCACTGGCTTGGCTGTCACTAAGATGCTTGAATCTTTGACCACAGGAACTGCCTGAGATGCTGGTTCTCTTGCTTTCGGATTCTATGCGCTTTTCTGGGTCCAAGAAGGAAGCTGGATGCAGCATTAATTCCCCTATATCAGGGACAAAGGGGTCATTCTAGTCCCTCTCTGGCTCCATTCTGTGATCCCAGAGATCTCTTCCTGGTTCAGTTTTGGCTTGGCAACTGTGTGGCATCATTAGAAAGACCATTATTGCTAGAATACTTGGGTTTGGTATTGTGTTGGTTTGTCTTGTCTTGTCTTAAAAGACATGGGTCAGAGCCACTCTATAGATCAATATCCCTTAGAGATGGTCAAAAAGAATTTCAAATATTTTTTAGTAAAACAAACAACAACAAAATCAGAATTGGGTGACCAAGTCTTTCCTGGTAAACTAAATACTATCTGTTCAGTTGGTTTGCTGGCATTCAAGTAGGATGGCCACCAGAGGACACCTTTGACTTATCTTTAATTTGCTCTACAAAATGTATTTTTTTCTTTAGGTCACCCAGATCAGGTTCCTTACATTGTTGCATGGTGCTGTCTTGTGGAAGAACCCCCTTTTTGGCTAAAGAAAATACTCCTTTCCTCTACCACTTCCATTCTGATTGCTGAAACTAAATCTGATTTAAAGCAAGTTCTCTTTCAGAATGAAGAAAAAAAAAAAAAAATCCTCACCTTCCAGGTCTCCAACTCAGCAGCCATTTTCTAACCTGTATCCACCCCTACCTGGGTCACAGGACCCCCTTCTCTGCCCTCCCCATACTTGCAATTGTTCTCTATACCAACTCCCCTATTATCCTACCCATTCTGACCCTCTTGAAACATTTGAAGCCTCTGCCCCATTGACAGACTCCTCTGATGGTGAAACCACCACCCAGTTTAACCTCCTACATGTGTATGGTTTATACCCCTTTTTCTACTAGCAACCTGTATAATTGGAAGCATCACAACCCCTCTTTTTCAGGAAAAAAAAAAAAAAAAAAAAAAAAAAAAAAAAAAAAAAACAGAATTTGATAACCCTTCTCAAAACAGTCTTCTACATGCATCAGCCCTTGTGGAGGACTGTCAGCAACTCCCGCAGACACTATTCACCACAGAAGAACGTGAAACAATCAGAAGGGAAGCCAAGAAAATACTGTTGTGAGCCGATGGCCACCCCATGGAAAACCCTAATATTACCAATGAGGCTTTTCCTTTCACATGACCAGACTGGCTTCCCAATATCACTGAAGGTAGGCGTCCCTTAACCTCTTTTGCCAGACTTTGTTGGGTGGTCCCTGGGAAGCCACATGGTACCCCACAAATTTGTCTAAGGTGAGTGAGGTGACATAAGGGCCCACTGAGTTTCTTGCTGCTTTCATAGAAAGGCTGCCTGAAGTATATAGGACTTACCCATAGATCCTGAGGCCCCTGAGAATAAGCAAGCTATTAACATTGCTTTTGTAATTCAGTGTACATCAGATGTTAGGAAAAAGATTCAGAAAATGGACGGTTTTGAGGGAAAACTTCTTTAGAATTAGTAGAAATTGCTCCCAGGTTATATAATAATAGAGACACTCCAGAAGATAGACAGGCTAAGAAAATGGCTAAGGTTATGGTGGCTACCTTCCAAAAGACACCAGGATCCATGACACAGCCCTGTCAGAACAAAAAAGGAGGACTGTGAGAATCCAAGAAGGCAGAACAAAACCCCCACTCAAAAGGATTGATGTGCTTACTGCAAGAAAATGGGCCACTGGAAAAATAAATGCCCTAAATGAGGCCAAAGAACTACACCCATCTTGAAATTAAAAAAAAAAAAAAAAAAAAAAAAAAAAAAAGACTGAGAGGTTCAGGACTTGAAGTCCACCCCCAAGCCTAGGCTAACTCTATAAGTGGGGGGAGGGGGGATCTGTTAGGTTCCTAGTGGATACTAGGGCACATTCTGTGGTCCTCCAAAAAGCTGATGGTTCCCTACCAGGAGAACAGACTCTAATCCAAGGTGCAACAGAATCAAAATACTACCCCTGGACCACCAAAATCCAAGCGGACCTCAGACAAGGTACTGTGACACATTCCTTTCTTGCAATCCCTGAGTGGCCATATCCACTTCTAGGGAGAGACTTATTGAAGAAACTGAAAGCTACAATTCAATTTGGCACCTGGGGCATAAGTGTGTCTATTGACAGGCCAGAAATTGTGGTGATTGTACCACTGGGGAAAGAATACTTTTTACTACATAGCCCCATCACACAGAAAAATCAGGACCACCAACTAACTTACAAGACACATTTCTGAAAATATGGGCTGAAAACATTAGCCCCAGATTGGCGGTCCACCCACTGCCTGTCATTATAGAACTAAAAAGTCTGTTGACTCCAGTAAGAGTCAAACAATATCCTATGTCTCTAAAAGCAAAACAAGCTGGGTGTGGTGGCACATGCCTTTAATCCCAGCACTTGGGAGGCAGAGGTAGGAGGATAGCCATGAGTTTGAGGCCACCCTGAGACTACATAGTGAATTCCAGGTCTGAGCTAGAGTGAGATGCTACCTAAAAAAAAAAAAAAAAAAAAAAAAAAAAAAAAAAAAAAAAGCATAAAGAAACACATAGATAGGGTGCCAGACTGCCAGCCTTTAGTAATCTATCAGTCACCCTGGAACACCCCCCCCTTCCCAGTTAAAAAGCCAGGAACAGGAGAGTTTTGACCAGTCCGAGATCTGAGAGAAGTAAATGAATGGGTGCAAGATATACACCCCACTCTTCTCAATCCTTATACTCTGCTCAATATGATTCCACCAAAAACACAAAATTATATTGTGTTGGACTTAAAAGTTGCTGCCTTAACATCCTACTGGCAGAGGGAAGTCACCCCATTTTTGCCTTTGAGTGGACAGATATGAAACAGGCACAGTGGAAAACTAACTTGGACCAGGGATCCACAGGGATTTAAAAATTCCCCTGCCCTCTTTGATGAGGCTCTCCATAAGGATTTGCAGGTTTTTCTTAACTGAAACAACTCTCCTTCCTTACGTGAGCGACCTCATCCTAGCTGCAGAAACAGTGGAAAGATGTCTCTCTGCCATAGAGCATCTCCTAGACACCTCACAACATTTGGGCTATCATGCATCAGCCAGGAAGGCTCAACTGTGTGTGATTAAGACAACCTACTTGGGATATGAACTCCAAGAAGGTAAGAAAATGCTGTCAACCTCTAGGATTCAGGCCATCACCCAAATCCCCATGCCTCAGACTAAAAGACAAATCCAAAAATTCCCCAGAGCTGTGGGGTATTGCAGAATTTGGATCCGAAAGTTTGCTGAATTAGCCAAACCTTGATATGAGGCCACAAGAGGGCCAGAAAGAGACTTTAACTGGACTACAAATGAGGAAGTAGTGTTTTGAGAACTAAAGTCATTTCTGATATCAGCCCTTGCCCTGGCATTCCCAGGCTTAACCAAACCCTTCCACTTGTACATAGATGAAAAGAAGGAGACAAAAAGGGGCATCCTAATTCAAAGCTTGGGGCCATGGTATCAGCCAGTGGCCTACTCATCTAAGAGGCTGGACCCAGTAGCTTCGGGTTGGCACCCTTGTCTCCAGGCTATTGTAGCTACTGCCATTCTGACCAAGGATGCTGTCAAATTAACCTTGAGACATACTTTATCGATTACAGCCCTACATGCAATAGAGACTCTTAAAATGCCCTCCTGATTGATGGCTCTCTAACTCTCACATAACCCACTATCAGGCCTTGCTCTTAGATCAGCCAAGAATATAATTTCTTCAGACTGAAACATTGAACCTAGCCTCTCTGCTGCCAGAAACTGATAAAATTTCAGCTCCTCTGCATGACCGCCTAGAAATTACCTCTGCCTTCCAAGGACTCTACCCAGACCTGACAGATGTTCCCTGCCCAGACCCTGATCTGGTGATGTATTCTGATCGCAGCAGTTTTGTTATGAATGGAATCAGGTATGCAAGGGAGGCTGTGGTGACCAGGTAAGAAACACACTGGGCTGAGGCCCTACCCAAGGGGACTTCAGCTGAGACGGGTGAACTAATATCCATGACCAAGGCTCTACTATTGGGAAAAGACAAGATGCTGAATATCACCTGGCGTGGTGGCGCATGCCTTTAATCCCAGCACTCGGGAGGCAGAGGTAGGAGGATCGCTGAGAGTTTGAGGCCACTCTGAGACTACATAGTTAATTCCAGGTCAGCCTGGACCAGAGTGAAACCCTACCTCGAAAAACAAAACAAAAAAAAAGATACTGAATATCTACACAGACAGCCATCATGCCTTTAGCACAGCTCATGTCCATGGGGCCATCTACTGGGAGCGAGTACTATTAACAGCAGAAGGTAAAGACATTAAAAATAAAAATGAAATTCTGGACTTATTGGCTGCCATTTGGGTACCTGCTAAAGTGGCTATAATACATTGTCCGGATCATCAATAGGGGAAACCACAGAAACAAGAGGAAACAGATTGGCAGACCTCACAACAAAGAGTGTTCTCTCTCAGCATCTGTCAGATTGTCTGGTCATGCTACTGGCACCCACTCTTCCTGAGTGACCAACATACATGGAACAGGACCTACGGCTCACCTCTTATCTGACGAAGAAACACACTCCACAAAGATGGTATCAACCGGAAACTGGATGACTGTTGTTGCCCCAAGCCCTAGGATGAAAGCTGGCTAAGCAACTACATGAAGGATCTCACCTAAGAATCATCAAGCTATCTGAACTAAGAAGGAAAAAGGCTTTCTTCCCAGGTATGGACTCAGTTATCAAGGACATCACCACCTACTGTCAGGCCTGTCAACAGACAACTGCCTCCTCTGGTAAGGTACCAACAATGGGGGAGAGGAAAACGGGAGCAGAGCTAGGCAGATATTGGGAAGTTGTTTTCACAGAGGTAAAGCCAGTATAATATGTATATAGTTATCTACTTGTTTATGTTGATACCTTTTCAGGATGGGTGGAAGCTTTTCCAATGGAGTATGAGACAACACAATTAGTGTGTAAGAAATTGTTAGAAGAGATAATCCCCCACTATGGGTTACCCCTCAAGATAGGATCAGATAATAGGTCTGCCTTTGTGTCAGGACTCATTAGAGAATTGACTATGACACTGAGGATTAATTGGAAACTACATTGTGCCTATCATCCCCAAAGTTCAGAAGATCTAGAAGGAATGAATCAGACCTTAAAGGAGACTAAATCTACTAAATCAATCCTAAAGACTGGCAAAGGTTAGGTGGGACTCCTTCCCTTCCCCCTATTAAGGGCCAGATGAACTCCATATACAAAAGGAATTACTCCATTTCAAATTATGTATGGAAAACCCCCTCACATCCTGCCCTGGATGGGCCTTGAAAAATTGACTGACTTTATAACTGAAAGGCTTCTTCACTCTATCCAAGCCTTAAGGAGAATACAGGAATCCATGGTTCTGATAGTTAAGGCTGCTTTTTACACACCCCCTGTTTGTACCCATTCCTTCCAGCCCAGTGACAGAGTTTGAATAAAAAAAAAGTACCATATTGGAACGTTGGACCCACACTGGAAGGGCCCCCACCAGATAATCCTATCCACTCCAACAGCAGTGAAAGTGGATGGGGTATGCATCTGGATTCACCACTCTCAAATAAGAAAGACAACAGTTCCTGAGGATCCTCCAGAAGGTCTAAAAGAAGACAAGAAATGCAGATCCAGAAACACCTGAAGGACCCACTAAAGAAAAGACTTTCATATTTATAACATTATTACTACTAAACTCTCCAAAATTTGCTAATCAGAACCCATACATTCTCAGAGCCTGACAATGGGAACTGAAAGATGCCTTGACAGGAAAAAAAAAAAAAAAAATCAATGGAAAGGAGTGGTACTGCCCCTCCAGTATTTAGATTGGGTTTATGTAAACTATGGCCAACACTGTGAAATTATGAGAGTTCATGGGCTATTGGTGGCCCATATAGGGCGGTACAGAGATACT
Organism: Orientallactaga sibirica; assembly: GCA_036365145.1. Classification (NCBI taxonomy): domain Eukaryota; kingdom Metazoa; phylum Chordata; class Mammalia; order Rodentia; family Dipodidae; genus Orientallactaga; species Orientallactaga sibirica. The sequence goes on along the minus strand of JAEOAD010000029.1, from coordinate 18,753,824 downwards.
TGTCATATTGGAATGGATGTGGCTATCTCCCCTTTGAAAATTTTATCAAGGGAGTCCAATACTATGCCTGTCTAGCTAATGGGGGACCATTCTGTCAGGGAGAAGATCAATGTCACTGTGGGAATTGGAGATGTGAGACCATAACACCATGGACAGACGAAAATCTATTCATATCCATAAAGATAAAGTCCAATAAAAATTGTGAAGCCCCTGGACATTGTATTTGGATTATCATCACCCTCTACAGTTGGGACCCCATTTCCATAACTGGACCATGGGACACAGGGAAAAACGTGGAGAATCAGAAAATATCAATGGAAAAGAGACCCACAAACTAAGTTCATTATCCAAAAAGTAAAATAGCACTTACCCCTAGTACAGCCCATAAGACTTAACAGGGATGTACTCCTGAACCCCTCCCCTGCTGAAGTTAAACCTACTTCTCCTGAGATGAAAGAAACTCCAGGTCCAATAAATAATATCAGCAATCCAACCTCTGTCCCTGCTTCAGGAACATCAACAGACCCAATTTCCTCATTGTTAAATACAATACATTCTTTAAAAAAAAAACAAAACATTTTATTTATTTATTTATTTTAGAGAGAGAGATAGGTAGAGAGAAAGAATGGGCTTGTCAGGGCCTCCTGCCACTGCAAATGAACTCCAGATGCATGCACCCCCTAGTGCATCTGGCTTATGTGGGTCCTGGAGAACTGAGCCTCGAACCAGGGTCCTTAGGCTGCACCAGGAAACATTTAACACTAAGCCATCTCTCCAGCCCCAATATATTCTTTTGTCAATACTACTAACCCAAATTTGAACCAAATATTGTTGTTGTTTTTTCTAAACCCTAAGTCCCTCTATCATGTGGGAAATAGCACTAACAGTTTCCTGGGGAAGGGAGAACACTAGATTAAAAAAAAAAAAATCAACTACACAGACACTGAGAGTGAATGCCTCTTGGAAGGAATTAAACATGAATAACTCTGGGAGATATGAGAGAAAGAGGACTATGTCTTGATTCCTTTAAATATTCCCTACCTTCTTCCCCCTTCCAACAGTATTGTGAGGCAACTTTAGAATTAAAGCCAGAAAGTACTCTTCTTAAAAGCCCACCCACCACCTGGTTTGCTTGCACAATCAGTCTCATGCTTACATAAGTTTAGAGTTTTTCAAAGATCCGAAGGAACTATGTATACTAACCCACATCATCCCCCTATATGATGGAATATCAGGCAGAGAACATATGGGTATGATCACCCTTATGAGAAGGACCAAAAGAACTGCCCCAATACTAGTGTTGCTACTGATAGGACCTGGTATTGCTGGATCTGCTGCATTAGGTACTGCCTCCCTGGTGACTAGGGACAAAAATCTTAGATTACTTAGTGAACAAATAGATAGAGATCTAAGACATTTAGAAAGCTCTATGTCTCACTGAACACAACAGGTTGATTCATTAGTCAAAGAGGTGTTACAAAATAGAAGATGACTAGATTTGCTTTTCATGAAACAAGGGGACCTATGTATGGCCCTAGGGGAGATGTGCTCTTTCTATACAATCAGTCAGAAATAATTTGAAGCACCTTAGCCTTAGTCAGAGAAAACTTTAAAGAAAGAATGCTTCAAGCCGGGCATGGTGGTGCACGCCTTTAATCCCAGCACTTGGGAGGCAGAGGCAGGAGGATCACCATGACTTTGAAGCCACCCTGATACTGCAGAATGAATTCCAGGTCAGGTCAGCCTGAACTGCTGTGAGACCCTACCTCAAAAAACCAAACCAATTTAAAAAAAAAAAAAAAAAAAAAAAAAAAGATACCTCACTGGTAGCTAGTTTCAGTCCATGTATAACTGGTCCCCATGGTTAACTGCTTTTATTTCTGCCGTTGCTGGCCCATTACTGTTATTACTCTTAGGCCTCACTCTAGGACCTTGTATCATTAACAATTTGATCAAGTATGTTAAAAAAAGTAAGTTCTATAAACTCATGGTATTGTGATCTCAGTATACCCCCTTAGCTGAAAACCCCTTAGACACTGTTTGACACAAGTCAAAGGTTTGACAGCATGTCATATTGGAGGGGGAAATGTAAAGGAATACAATAGACCAGGTTAATCATTCTCCTGTGAGGCCTTTCCCTCTAGGGCACACATAATGGAGGTCATAGGTCACTACCCAAGTAGAGCTTCTCAATAGATAAAAGGAGACATTTCAGGAATCATTACCACAGGCTTTGTTGTGAAATGTAGGTGCACCAGAAGGAATGTCCCTAATGCAATGTACCGTGACCCCTCTGTTAACCATAATCTTTGTGGTCTTGCCTTTGTTCTGTTTACATGATGAATACTATGGAATGTCCTTTGTCTCAGTTCAGTTCTGCTTATGTGACTCATGTAATGAATACTTTGTGACTTTTTTATCTTTTGACTTTTTGTAATGGCCACTCTGTTTAACAGTAACTTTGTGTAACTTTATGGTTTAACTCCTATTCTGTTTTCATAAGGAACATCTTGTGATTCTCTGCAAAAATTGCTGACCCCCCAAGTCCCCCACAAAGCAGCTTAGACTGCACTCAGATCCTGACCTCTAGGGTGTAATCCCGATGCATCAGTCTTTTACCAAATTAAACTTTGCTTCACATCCTGTGAATCGGTGATCTTCCTTGTACGACACCAGACCTCATAACAGTGTGAGGTACACTTATTACTTGGGTTCTGTCTATATTTCATTTGGTCAGTTTTGGATAACTGTTTAGTCTATTTCAGCACTGGTTCTAGCACAGTTTGTAAGCATGAATCCTAAAGATGAGCACAGAGAGAACCCAAATATGATTAAGATAAGAGGCTTTGGAGCTGAAGCTCTTAGCTTTGATTTTTTGTGTTTCAATTCTTCTGTTAATTGGTGATCCTATATCCTCAGAGCTATCATGATACACTCTAAGCAATTTGGTGATAAGTAAATGTGGTGGTTATAAAAAAAAAAGTTTAATAATAACATTACAAAGCACCAGCAGCCAATATCAGATTAGTTTCACAAACTATGATAGAAAATATAAATGTATGAGCTTCTTACTTAGACTGGATTTATTGCTCACAATTTGGGAAAGCAGTTGAAGTATTTAAAATAACTTTTCTAAATTTTGTATTGGGATACTAATGTTTAATTTTAGTTTAATAGTAATTTATTATATGATGCTGTGGTTACTCTAAGTGTAAAAAGTATGAAAAAGGTATCTCATTTTACTATATTGCCTTTTCTCAATTTGATTTGGAATTAATTTCCTTGTTGTTCACATACTTGTAATAATTAATTTCAAAGGCCTACTTTTCAATTGATTTTAAAGCATTAAAAGTAATGTTGCAAAAAAATTCAAGAGTATTCAGAGATATAGTAGAGAACTTTCTCATGATTAATCCTTTGTTGAGCAATTTCTGAGGCCTTCAATAGAATTCTATTTCATGGTAGATTTATAAGAATTTTGTAAAATGTTCTGATGCAGGGCAATTAACTAGAATGAGTCATAACAACAAGTAAAGCATTTTTTTTTCTTCTTCTACCAGCTGCTTATGTGTATGGAACCATCCTGATACAGATGTCTAGCCAAAACAGCATAAATGATCTTGTGATCCCAGGAGACTGGGTCATTCTATAAGTGTTCTTATTAGGAGAGATGACTCTGGACTATGGTTATGTCAAGAACAGAGTAAGAAGGTATGTTCTAGTCAACATAATCTGGACTCCTCTAAGGACCAACACCTCTTCTCTGAGTAGGACAGGAAAGCTATCTCTGCCAGGAAATCCAGGGACCAAGACCATGGGACATTATCAAAGTATGTATGGGTAATGATGTGAGTCCCACTTCTCAGTGCTGGCAGGAAATTGATTTCACTGCAGAGGAGAGGTGGCGGATCTAATGCACAGTTTTCAAATTTTGGATAAGATGTCCTTTCTAGTGTTTTTGTAATGGAAGAAGAAATTCATTGTGGCAGACTGTGTTCTCAGTGTTTGCCTCTGTCATTGCTGAGCTGGCCTGCCTCTGTCATAGCTATTTGCAAAGCTGCCAACATTAGCTTAGCTTCATTTCTAAACAAACAAAATACAACAGAAACATAATTTATACCTAAAACACTTTCTATAGCCATTGGCTACGCTCAATAACTTCGGCTATATTTTTTTGTGAGGCTGTTATCTTCACTCTAACACTGGTTAACTTCTGACAGATGTTTTCTAAAAAGTAGATGATCCTATGAAAAATGTCAGGCATTAGAGGCTTAATGTTTATTCTAAGTGGCATTCTGTCTCCCTTTCTCCTCCTGCCTTTCTTTCCCAGTTTCTTCTTTATATCTTTTCTTCCTGAATGTTCTTAAAATTCCTCTTCTAAATTGATGTGGTCTAAATCTACCCCCAAACTGCAACTTAAACAGAAATGTGATAACATCAAGATAAGTAGGTGTAGGGAGATGGTTAACTCCTGAAGTTTTGGTGTGCTGCATTTCCACAACGTGTGGACATTGTTAATGCTCCATTTTGCCAGACACAGGACTTGACATGATCTTGACTTCCAACTTCCCCATATACTGGGCTACGAAATGTCTTTTTTTTTTTTTTTTTTTTTTTTTTTTTTTTTGGTTTTTCGAGGTAGGGTCTCACTCTGGTCCAGGCTGACCTGGAATTAGCTATGTAGTTTCAGGGTGGCCTCGAATTCTTGGTGATCCTCCTACCTCTGCCTCCCCAGTGCTGGGATTAAAGGCGTGCACCAACACGCCCGGCTGAAATATGCATGTCTTTTGATCAACTTCCTAAACTATGGCATTTTGTTATAGCAGCAACAATGGTCTAGGATAGGGTAAAATATCCCTGAAGGCTCTAACTTTGAACCAGTGAAGTATACTCAGAGTAATATTACTAAGATGATAGCAGTTAGATATTACTTATGAAAACAACAGTGTCCTATTTTATTTTGTGTCCTAAGCCCCCGTGTCTGCTCCACTCCATTCTATTACTTTTGTGTTGAACGTAGTCAATCATTAGCTATTTAGTCACGATAGAATTACTGGGGCTGAACAGTTGAAGCAGAGAACTGGTTTATTTTAGCTTTAAAATGTAAAAGGGAAGTGATTTTCCTTTATTTTTACCTACCTGAAACACTTTCACCTGTCAGTAAAATGGGAATAGCAATAACAACAACCACAGCAATCACTGGGATGAGAAATGTCTATAAAGTATTTACTGAAGCTTAATATATATTCAGATAACAGATTTCTGGCTTTTTATTTGGTGCATATGGAATAATGATTAATCATAAAAATCATATAGTATCTACCACCCCAAAGAATCATCATTATTACTTTTACTCAGAAAAGATCTTCAATATGTACCATCTTGTATAAATATGGTTAAAATATAAATATAACTTTTAGTCTGTCTTAGCTTACATAATCCATACATACCATGAAAGACGAACAGTATTTTACTCTCTCTGAGAAAAGCATTGGCTTGTGAAAAACCAGGCAATCAAACAATGTGATTTTTTAATAAAGTTATATTTGCACCCAGTGAATAATATATTCAATTATACTCCTTTTTTTTTTCTGTGAAATTTAGTCTTTTCCCTCTAACTTCCTTAGTGATAAATCTGTTATAAGCACTGACACACATTATGCACAATGATGACAAATAACTCATGTTCTTGGCCCAAAGCCACCCTTTAAACATCTTTGTTCTTCTCCAAAGTTCTTGGAGAGTAAGCATAGATTAAGTCTGGCATGTCACGTGACTGAAAGATGCATTTAGCAATATTTCCAGACATAAGAAAAGCTACTCAAAAGATACAAAACTGAAAGCTTGTATTTACTGATATTTTTAGATATTTCATGCATAGTTATGATGTGTGCACACACGCACAACATATCTTTCCTTACAGGAAAAAGGAAGGTCCTTCCTAACATTTTTAACATCTGCAGTTATAGTTACTATCCTCCCAAAGCTATCACCTTCTTTTGGCAAGAGAAAGTATAATGAATTAGATATGTATGTGGAAGAAGAAACTGTTTAAGTAATATTTAATTGGGAACACAATGGATTGGTCACAGGGTGAATGAAAAGGCTTTCAAATTGTTTTCTGGAGGGGGCAGAATTGGAGAAAGGCAACAGTTCATTTAAGCTTTTTTTTTTTCCTCATCCCTGTTCTCATTCATTAACTAATGGCAAAAACTTGAACTACAAAATATTGTTTATTTACTGATGGAATCAACATACTATGAGGCCAATGATGAGATAAAATAAGCTATATTTTTGCAAGTTCTTGCAACCATGTTTTCTAAACACAAAGTTGTTGGGAAATTCAAAGAACTTGTAGAAATATTATAAAGCAAGACATATGCTATTGAGTTCAGAATTTCTGAACTATGATGTTAACTTTGTTTTAGGGAACATTAAATAGATATGCATTGCACTAGTCAATATTTGCATTCTAACCTGAATTGTATATGTTTTAATTTTTTGATGTCTATTTCATGTTACTAAGAGTTTATTTTCTTACTAGGACTTACCATCAAGAAGAAAAAAAAAAAAATAGCTTCAAGAATAGACAGTGGCAGGCTGGAGAGATGAGATGGCTTAGCCATTAAGGTGCCTGTCTCCTAAGCCTAAGAATGCCGGTTCCAACCTCCAGGTCCCACGTTTAGCCAGCTGTAAAGTGACGCAAGGGCGCAATGCTGCACTTGACCACAAGGCGGCACTTATATCTGGATTTCCTTCGCAGCAGCTGAGAGGCTGCTGGAGTGTCCATCTCTATCTGTCTTCCTCTCCCTCTCTCTTCCTCTCCCTCTCTCTCTGTGTCTCTCTCCCCCCTGCCAAAAAAAAGAGAGAAAATAGACAGTGGCAAGTTTATAAACACCCTTTACTAGTATGCACACACACAATATATATCTTTCTTTATAAGAAAAAGGTCCTTCTTAACATTTTAAACATCTGGATATAGAGTTACTATCCTCCCAAAGCTATCTGATTAAGATAAAGTATAATAAATTAGATATATATGTAGAAAAAGAAACTGTTTTAAGTAAAATTTAATTGGAGACACATGATGGGTTTGTTAACAGGGTAAGTGAAAAGGCTTCTGGATTTTTTTTTTTTTTTCTGGAGTGGACATACTTGGAGAAAGATAACAGTTAAGTAATGTTTTACCACCCAGGAGAAAAGATCAGCTTAAAGAATAGACAGTGGAAAGTTTGTAGACAACTTATACTGATACAGAGACTATGCTACACAGGCAGTTACTGGTTTGACTTACAAATGTGTTAATTGGCTCAGCAAGGCAGTCCATATGTACAATGCCAGAACTTGGGATGCTGAGGAAAGAGAATCATGAGTTTTCACTTCACCTTCTCCCTTAAGAATGCTTGGGGAGTAGCTTTATGCCACCCATGTCTCCTCATGGGCAGTAGCAGGACCTCTTTATATTCTCTCTCTTCCCTTCTGTTAATATAAAATCTTTAAACCCTACAAAAAGAAAGTTTGGTATCAGAAGTCAGTGAAATATTTTGACTCCATCATGAGAACAGAGGAGGCAAGAGAACTGTGAAGCCTGTGGGCTGTGAAGGTAGTGTGCTGTATTTATCTTAACTCTGGACCCTCTCATAGATTCAATCATTGTTCTTCATCCATGGCTGTGAATCTGGATCTCTGAAAACATGTCATGAGAAAAAAAACTGAGAAAACTAAGGAGATTCTGTAAGAAATATGTGTTCTGTTATTGGTGACACCAGAGAAATAGCATAAAACATAAAAACTATGAACTCTAAAACAATTTTTAAACATTAATATTTCAATTCAAATTTCCTTTCTCATTATGATGTCAGTGGAAGCCTTTCATTTGACCATCAAATGGAGGCTCAGGGTTTGGAGTTGAATGTGGTTTTATAAGATGGAACCTTTGACATTATTATGCTTTTAAGGAAGTATTGCTAAGTTACAAATATTTACCACACATTTTTTATTACTTGTATATTGCATGAGTCTTTTTGATATCTATTTGATATCTGTTTTCCTCTGAAATGATATATTTGTATTAGCCCCAAACTTAGCTGTTTATTTTATTTTGAGAAGGAGGGAGTGAGATAGGCAAAGGGAGAGAGAATTGATGCCCCATGGCCTCAGCCTCTGCAATTGGGCTCTGAATGTTTCCACCACCTAGTGGGCATGTGCAACCTTGCACTTGACTCACTTTTGTGCATCTAGTTTAAGTGGGATCTGGAGGGCCCCTTGACTTTGCAGGCACGTGCCTCAAACACTAAGCTATCTCTACAGCCTAAATGTTTCATAATAGAAACATGCCCTATAATTTTCTGCGTCTTAGGAAGCTGAGTTCAGCTTATGTTTGTAAGGGTGGATCCAAGTAAGGGCACTATTGTCTTTCAATTATTAGTAATGTGGAAGTGTTGGATCTAAGGTTACTCATGCTTCTCTTTCCTTTTCTTTTTTTTTCTTTTTCTTTTTAAAGATTTCAGATCTTGTTGTGAGAAACCTTTGTCAGATAGCTTATATTTCTTCCTCCACAGTAAGTGTTTTGAGAGAGAGAGCGAATAAAACAGTTGGAACTTAGAGTCATTATAACATAATCTCAGATATTACACACTATTTTTATAATTGTCTATTGGTTATGAGTATTAATTCTCATTCAGAATGGAAGTAATCTTAACATATGGTTATCAAATGTCAGTAATCATTGAAGACAATCGTATTAGTTTTTACATATGTGATTTATATGATTAAATTCAAGTTAGTATTTTTATTGATGCATTCATTGAGTATTAAGTATATGTCAAAAGCTTTATGGAGTGTACAAGGGAGTGATATCACACAATGTTGGAAAGCATTATCAGAAAGCTACATGTGTGTGGGGCTCAGGGTTCCCTGGAAGAACTCCAGTTGGCATGAGTAGAGAAGACAAGCACTTGCATTACTTTACTGTAAACTGAGGAGAAGAGGAATAAAATGATCATCAAGGGGAAAGAAACCATGCCTTACTATTTCAGACTCTCAAAATATTTGCAGGATAATAAAAATTTAAGAGTGAGAAGAGGAAAAAGAGTGAGAAGAGGTGAGAAATAGGGAATTTTCTGGAAGAGGGGGCAGAAAGATTGTTAGATCCACATTTGGGACATCATTTGGGCACTGCCTCTCCCCAACAACTGACTGCTACTCCCACAAGGCATACCCCACCACCCCAGTGGGAAAAACCTGAAACCCCACTGAGGAGGTCTCCCAGCAGAAGCAGAATGGGGACAGGGACAAGGGAAAGGATAGTACCAACATATGATGTATCTATACTAAGTATGTCTGTAATTCACCAAAAATATAATAATAATAAATAAAAAAATATATAAAAACCCGGGCGTGGTGGCACATGCCTTTCATCCTAGCACTCGGCAGAGGTAGGAGGCAGAGGTACGAGGATCACCATGAGTTTGAAGCCACCCTGAGACTGCATAGTGAATTCCAGGTCAACCTGAGACAGAGTGACACCCTACCTCAAAAAAACAAAAAAATTAATAAAAAAATTAAAAAAAAGAATGCACAGAAACTTTCCAAAGCCTGTAACTAGATGCAAAAATACACTCCAGGCATTTTAACAAATCTCTGTCTTTGGATAATAAAATTCTCATCTCCCCTGTGAGACACAGGGAAAAAAAATATCCTTGATCTTAAGGGAATGTAACTGTCTCCCAGAAAACCCAGATATGGAACTATTTTACAGGAATTAAATGTCCAGTTTTCCTTTTATCATCCTGAGAATATTCATCTCCTTTGCTCTTCCATTTCTTGGTGTTACTACAGCAACTTTCCAGGGATCCCATTAATAGCACCAAAACTTTCAAGCAATGACCTGACAAGACCCTCATGTCATTTCACATTTTGGTCTACATACCACATTTCACTTGTAGAAGGAAAGAAATCCATTCAAAGTAAGTTTAGAGAATTGATTTCCTATGAAGAGAATCCATCTTTTTCACTTAAATAGCCTTTCTTATAATGGAATCACCATTTTACTTACCTTTAGTATATTCAATGCAGAGACTTTTTTCACTGTCATTTCCCAGGGAGAAATAGAAACAGTAGAGGCAAGGAGATGATACAGAAAATGATACAGAAACCTATGTAGGTGGTCCTTCTCTGAGCTTCTCTATATTTTATCCCCCAGAGTGTTAATATGCAATACTTACATTTACCCCATCATCAATTCATGTTGATTGACATGTACATAGAACATTTTCCGCTTCTTAGTATATCCTATAGGATACTATTTATTAAATGATGGCCCCATGTTTGAATGAAACAGTACCAAAGGCAAATTAGCTTTAACTTTAATATAATAGAATTCTTTGAAACAAAGTAGAATAGGAATAAATATTTAAGAATTTTATAAATGCCTTTCCTTACACTATGTAACACAGTTCTTTATTATTTTAGTTAATTCATTCATTTCCTTTTTATCTTTGATAGACCTGGCGCATACTATATATACACCTAACTCATAGTGTTTTTGTGTGTGATCACATTTGTACATATTCATTCAACACTCACATAGAGATATGTTAAACATGCCTAAATATGTATAAGATATAGTTTTTTATTTAAGTGAAATTACTTAAGTCTTTATCACTAATGTCACATGAAATTTCTTTTATGTAAATATTTAAAATAATATATACTGTCAAATATGATCTAAATTTTCTAGTGTGAAGTATAAATATTTGCATATCTTTATATTTTTATAAAAATCTCTTTCAAACATACATTCAGTCACACACATGCACATTAGGGGTATATAGCCATCTTTGTAGTTCAATTTTATTGATTGTATACCTGAAATAATACATTATATCAAAGAACAGTAACATCTTACAAATAGTAACTCATTAGTACAAGACCAGAATGTCCCGGTTTATTCAAGTTTTCAATAACCCTGATAAAGGAGGTTTGGTTGAGTTTTAAGATGGAAAAAGGCAGAACAAATGAGTTGAAGTTTTTATACTCTCCAAACATGGAGTGCGCGTGGCCTCATGCTTTTGGCTTTTCCATCTGTGGTGGAAATAGTCCTCTAATAGCATCTTCTTTACAATGTGTATGAAATATAAAAACAGTGTACAATTTTTAACAAAATCAAAGCACAAAAGACTTAGGTATTTCAAATGACACCCAAAATATGACTTTCTTTTGTGAAGACAAAATCTATAATACACTAAAATATCCAGAATTTTGACAGATGTGTGTGACCAAAACTTTTATAAGAAAATTCTAAGATATAAAGACAAAAATATTGGGAATCATTACTTCATGATTTACATTCAGATTCATATTCCAAATAAGAGCAGTCATTTATTTTGATGAGTTTTGTAGAGCACTGGTCAGGAAATTAGAAAAGAAAGCAACCAGCATATGCTGCTTCTTATCCAAACAGTTGCAGAATGTTACCAAAATGTACACACCACTTGTTTATTGAGTTCTATTCCTTGAAGACATTTCTGTAAGACATGCAGGACAATAGACATGCTTTTGAAAACTCAGCACAATGCTCTGCTTTGACCTAAAGAAGATGGATGTCATGAACCATATCACAGCTCCAAACAATGCAGTCAGCAGAATATCTAGCTGCCATGTTCTGTTGCCTGAACAATATGCTACTGAAATGTGGGCTGATGGCTACAGGAGTACAAGATTTAGTTGAAACAGGAAATGGAAAACACAGAGAATGACTTCAATATTACCAATGTAATTAAATGTTGGAAGGAGAGTATTAGTAAGGATTGTCTAGAGGAGGATAACTAATCATATGGAGATTTATCATATGGCTTATGTGATCTGGGCGGTCTAACAATGGCTGTCTACAGGCTGAAAAATCAGAGAACCTGGTAGCTGCTCATCCCATGAGGCTCAGCAGTCCCAATTTGGCATCTCAGACCTGGAGAAATGAAGAACCATGAGGTTTCAGTCTCCAGTGGAAGGCTAATGAAGCTGGGTTCTAATGCCCAGGAAGAATAGCAGCAACAGGGAAGATGTTCTGACCCACAAGAAGCAAGGACAGCCCCTCAAAAGGCACTGATTTTTCTAGAAAACTCCTTTGGTAAACAAGCTGCCACCCTAAAGGATGTCCACTCTCAAAGAAGAACTTTCTGAAAGAGGTATCCTTGCTGAAAGTGTCCTTAAAGCACTGACCAAGAGGCATGCTTCTTATTTGATTCCTAATCTGAACAAGTTGACAATAGAGAGTTATCATCACGAACAGTTATAGGGAGGGATCGTATAACTAAATTTTGTGACAAGAATACAAAAGAAATAGCCATCCAAATTTGTTAATTTCTTTCATCTACCATGAAAATGGATTCATTGACTCCTTTTCATCTTCTCAAATAGTGCTTTCTGCCTAAAATTTCTAATGATTTTATTCTTAAAAATGGGAGTTCTACATCTTGGCTCTTTATGTGCTTTCAGGGTTATAGGCTAAAGAGAGTTATATAATTCTGATTCTCCTTTGACATGGTCCTGACAGTATGTAACATGGTTTCTGATCTGGCTGTTCAGTAGAAGCCCTTGGCCACTTCCTCATCTTCTTATTTCTCTGACTCTTTTCTACATCCTTACTCAGATGTTTGGAACTATCCAAGTTGTTCCAGATATTTTAATGAATTACTATCCTCCTAATGTTTACTTTTCCTTGTGCCAGACATTTCTGTGACCACTGTGTAAACCACATCTTACAACTACTGATAACCATTCTATTACCAGCTTCTAACCCCCATGCTTTCTCCTCCCAACTTCCACACAGCACTTATTTTCATTTTCTTAGTACTTGAAACACCACCCAGAGTGTGTTGTTTTCTCACTTCCACCCAGCACAATAGGGTGTACATTTAAATCACAGTTATTTACTGTTAAGTCAGGCAATAAAGAGTAAATCTCAATTGGGTTTCTGGTTGCCATGCCATGGATAAGCATTAGCATAACAGATTACCTCCTAATACATGAAAATGAGATTATAATCTATATATTTTGTCATGCAGGAACTGGTTTCCATTAGCTTTTTTATTAAGAAGACAAAGAGATTTCATGAGATTAGTAATTTCTAAAATAAAATTTAAAATCTCAAAATTTCTAATTCTGTTTTAATTTTATTTTCTTTTATAGTAAAATGATATTTGAGGGCAGAGTTTGGATATTAGATTCACAAACCTTTTCTAGTATGGAGAATTTCTTCCCAATGTGATATTTAATACCACTGTAACTTGCAAAGGAAGAGTCCCACAGAAAATCCAAAGAAATCAGTTAATATGTGGGAAACAGCATAGCCAATAATTTTAGTATTCTCTATAAATCTAATGGGGTTCCTTTTCACTTACTTGAAGGTGTACACTAGAAACCAGAAAATAAATGGTGGAGTTGAAAAGGAAACATAATATACCTTAATCTGAGGATACAACACCATGTGAAGAAATTAAGGTTTTGTTATAAACATACTTACCACTCCCCACATACATGAAATTCGAGTGTTATTTCATGGAGTTTGCTTATCTATGCTTTTCTTTTAATGTGCCATTTGCTTCCATGATTGATTTCACTATAAAAATCATTTTTACCATTTATTTTAGGAAAAAAAAAAGTTTAGAAAACATTTTCCACATAAGAATTGATTTCAATCAATGCTTTCTCTTAACATGTTCAATAAGGACAGTAACATCCTATTTCTTATGTAGTATCCTGGAACAATTATTCTTATCTTCCTTTATCTCCCTTTCTCAAACTGCCCTAATCAGCAGAAAAAAAAAAAAAAAAATGTCTATGGTATATCTACCATTTTATTTTTTTCCATTTGATTGTCAAAGAATTCCTATTCCACAATGATTGCTGATTTTTTTTTTGGGGGGAGGGGAAGAGAGAGGGAGAAGAAGACAGAGATGGGCACGCCAGCAGTCTCTGAGCTGCTGGGAACGAAATCCAGATTTGTTTGCCCCCTTGTGGTCAAGTGCGGCATTGCACCCTTGCATCACTGTATCTGCCTAAAGTGGGACCTTGAGATTGGATCTAGTCATTCTTAGGCTTAGGAGACAGGCGGCTTAACTGCTAAGCCATCTCTCCAGGCCATGATTGCTGATTTTTGAAAGGTGAGGATGCTATGACATTTGCACTAGTTTTGGAATAATTAAGGCTTTGGTGTTCACACTCTTAATCATTCACTATTACTGCTATCCTCTTTCCCTGGGCATACCTATCATACCCAACTCCTAAGGCACAATGTAAACAAGCAGTCACTTCTCTGCTTCAGCAACAGTACTAAGGCATACTTAAACTGTTTCATGAAGAAAGTAGACACTCTACTAAGATTAAGATTACTAAGGTGTGCTGGTTTGGATTAGATGTCTCCTATAAATTCCTGTGTTCTTAATGATTGGTCCCCAGCTGATGACAATTTTGGAGGTGTGTTGTTGGGGATGGGCTTAGGGGTAGTATAGCCAGGTTCTGCTTGCCAGAAGTCAGCTCAGATGACAGTAACTCTAACACTTAAATTTTAAGTATTCTTCCTAAATATTACCTCAGTGTTAACATTTAATATTCTTAAGCAAAAAGCCCAATATAATCAGGCTTGAGGGTAAAATCATCACTTTTCTTTTTAAGGATATTTCATTGCTTTTGTCATTTTTTTTTAATTTTTTAAAATTTTGTTTGTTCCTAACAAATTGACAAGATATGTACTCTACTCTCAGTAATAGTGACTCTGCAAAACCCTACAGTTTCTAGAAATGACAGAATTTGACAAAAGCTCTGACCTACATCAGGTCTGTGATAAGGAAGGAGATTTCATGACAACACATTTGCTTCCTGTTCCATGTTGATTTTCTAAAGTCAATAAATGAAGGAAAAGATAATTTACTTGTGAAGTAAATTACATCTTTTGGTTGTAAGAATTTTCTGTGTATCTCCATAGAAATGCTTGAATTTTGCAGATGGAAGCCAAGTTCTAGCATGGTAGAATTTTATCTATTCAAACAGATAAATACAGTCAATTAACTCTTGAAATCTTAAATCAGAAACTAACTCCATTCTGAAGAGAAAGTTGGGCTCCATAAATATTTTTTTAAAAATTCCAATTAAGAAGTCCCTTTATATGATTAAAAAATCAAAGTGTGTGTATTTATGTGTATATAAACAATTTTTTCACATGAATAGACTTTTTAATTAGATAAGTTGTGCTTATTTTTGTAGGAAATAATCATATAGAAAAGTTTTAGTTTGGAGGTATAATTGGTCAAAGAGAAAACTTATGCTTATTGACTTCTCACAACTATTTGGATTTATATCAAAAAGGGAAGGAGGCTGGGCATGGTGGCGCATACCTTAATCCCAGTCCTCTGGGGGCAGAGATAGGAGGATTGCCTTGAGCTCAAGGCCACCCCGAGACTACAAAGTGAATTCCAGGTCAGCCTGAGCTAGAGTGGGACCCTACCTCAAACCACCCCCAAAAAAAAAAAAAGGGAAGGGTGACAGCTCACTATTCTTGTCTTGTTGATATATTTTGGTTGTTCTTGGCTCTAACTGTTGTCTGAAAAAGAAAAAAAAACAGATTCTCAAAAGGAGAATGAGATCATAATAGCTTACAGGGGATAAACATTATTAATTTAGAGAGATTTTGATGGGTATAGCCTCATTTTTGGCCAAAGACTAGTAGGAGCTTCTCATTGGGAACCATAATCTTGGTCTCCGTAGGATTCTGACTTGGTTTCCATGTCCAGCTCTGGGCTCCTTTCCACTGAGAAAATCTCTTGTTCAATCAGAGAGTCATTGGTTACCCACCTAGGCTGTGTGCCACTATTGCACAGGTGTGTACATCTTGCCGGGCTGGTTGCTTTCATATAGCAGTGTCCCCTACTTGCTCACAACATTGTTGGCCATTTTCCCCCAGCAGCTCATGTAGCACTTTTCAACATTATGTGGGCCAACTACCTTGGAACTAGCTTCCTTCCAGATTCAGCTGGATCTCTAGATATTCTCTGTGGGCTGTATGTGGTACCTTCAGCAACAGGGTCTTACTTTTACTTCAGGTGGGTAAACAAGTGCTTTGACAGAAATCTGTTTTGTTTGGGGGATCTTGTAGGTCTTTCCTGTCAATAGCTCAACAGCTCAGTGTGGGTCATAACCAATTTTTGGTACTGGGAGTTACAAGTCAGAAACAAATGTTTAGGGTTAGGCTTCATTCACCCAGGCTAGGGCCCTTTTCACGGTTATATCTTTTAGTCTGTTTTTCAGGAGAAGGATTCTATGGTACCAATTCATTTTGGATTTGATTTTGTGCATATTTCCTGCCACCTTTCCTTTCCCATCCTCTAAAACCTTTCCATCCCTCTTACCTGTTCCTCAAGTTGCTTGTCAGGTATGTCTGGAACTCAAGCTCTTCCAGTTTAGGAACCACAAATGAAGAAGAACATGTGGTATATGTCTTATTATGCTTGTGTGAGTTTGCTTAGTATTCTCTCTGTACCAAGTTCATCCATTTTCTGAAAATTTCATTATATCATTTTTCTTCACTGGTGAGTAGAATTCCATTGTGTATATGTACCACGTCTTCATTATCCATTCATCAAACACTGGGCATCTGGATTGACTCCAATTCTTAGTTATTGTGAATAGAGCAGCAGAAAACATGGTTGTGTAACTATCTCTGCAATGAATAGTGGTGTCTTAAGGGTAGATGCTCAGTAGATAATGGCTGAGTCAGATGGTAGTTCTATTTTTGTTGTTTTTCAAGTGCCTCCATATTGATTTCCATAGTGGTTGTACAAGTTTGCACACCCACTAGCAGTGAATAAGGGTTCATCTTTCCCCACATCCTTTCCAACATTTATTGTCATTTGTTTTTTTTAATGATTGCCTTCTTTTCTGGAGTAAGGTGGAATCTCAGAGTTGATTTAATTTTATTTCCCTGGTAGTTAATGAAGTGGGAATTTTTTTTTTTTTTTTTATCAAGAACATACTTTGTGTATTCTTATATTGCCCCATGTCCCCATTCTGCTGAGGCCCCTCCTCAGTGTGGTTGCTGGTATTTGCCATAGGGTTGGGGTTTATATGTTGTGAGAGAAGCAGTCAGTTATTGGGGGGAGGCAATGCCTCCAGGAATGACATTCCAACATGTTGCACTGACAATCTTTCTGCTCCACCTTCAGCAAAATTTCCAGAGCTTTGGGCCTTGGTAGGTGTGCTTTAAATCTATTTCAGTGATGAGGTCATAGGAGCCTCTGGATTTCTGCTTTGGTATGTGTTGAGTATCCTCAGCATCTGTCTACTTCACCTTGGTGCTGATCATCAGGCTCACCATGGAAGCAATACTCTTGTTCATCTCCCCAATTCCACTGTGGTTTCACCTGGGCCTTTGCTAGGTCAGTATTTACCATGTGTATTTCTTCCTTTGAGAATTCCCTATTGAGTTCTCTGCCCCAGTTTTTGAGTGTATTTTTAATTTTTTAATTGCTTAGTTTTTTTTGTGTGTTCTTATGGATTCTAGGTATTAGGCCTCTCTCTATCAGTTGTGTAGCTGGTAAAGATTTTCTCCCATTTTATAGACAGTCTATTGGCTCTGTTTATAGTATGCTTGTCTGTACTTTTTTAGCTTCATGAGATCCCAATGGTTGAGTGAGTGTTTAATTTTCTGGATTAGTGAGGTATTATTCAGGAAGTTTTTCCCCACACCTATGTAGTGGAGTGTTTCCCTTTAACTTTTCATCCAGTAGGTGAAGAGTTTCAAGTCTTTTATTGAGGTCTTAAATCATTTATAGTTGATTGTTTTGTGCACATTGAGAGGAATAGATCTAGTTTTAATTTTCTACATGTGGTTTTCCAATTTTCCAAGATCATTCATTGAAGATGGTGTCTTTTCTCCAGTTTATACAGTTGACTCCTTTGTCAGAGATCAAGTAGTTTCTTGAACTAAGGGCTGGGTCTTCAGTTTTGTTCCATTGGTCTATATGTGTTTATGCCAGTACCATGCTGTTTTGTTACTGTGGTTTTATAGTATAGCTTTAGATTGGGTATGGTGATACTTCAAGAGGTTTTTTTTTGTTTGTTTGTTTGTTTTTTTTGGCTGAGGTTAGTTTTGGATATCTGGGGCCTTCTGTGATTCCATTTGAATTTTTAAAAATAGTTAATGATTTATTTATTTAGTTATTTAGTTTGTTATTTATTTATTTATTTGACAGAGAAAGAGGGGGAGAGAGAGAGAAAGAGAGAAACAGATTGAGAACGGGTATGCCACAGTCTCTAGCCACTGCAAATGAACTCCAGGCATGTGTGCCCCTTGTGCATCTGACTAACATGGGTCGTGAGGAATTGAACCTGGGTCCTTAGGCTTTGCAGGCAAATGCCTTAACCACTAAGCCATCACCCTAGCCCCCATTTGAATTTAAAATTTTTTTTTTCTATCTCTGTGAATAATTATACTGGATTTTTATTGCTATTGTGCTGAATCTGTATATGTATTTTTAGTGTAATTTCCATGTTCACCATGTCAGTTCTACCTGTCCAGGAGCAAGAAAGTTTCTTCTATCTTCTCATGTCCTCTGCAATTTTTTGTGATTTTATGTTTTCATTACATATATCTTTTACATCCTTGGTTAATGTTATTCCAAGGTATTTGTTGTGTTTGGCAGTTGAAAATGGGACAGCCTTGCTAACTTCTTTCTCTGTATATTTGTCTTTTGCATATAGAAAGGTAGAATCTTTTGGTTACTTACATATATGAACTGCAAATAGGCCTAGTTTGACTTCTTCCTTTCCAATTTGCATCCCATTTATATATTTCTTCTGTATTATTGTTTGCAAAAATATCCTTGTTAGACTTTGAAAATAACTCCCAATAATCAGAACAAAAGTTAGCTTGATATTTTATGCTGTGTTTTTCTCTAAAAATTAATATATAGCTGGATATTTTTTCTCATACTTAGAAAATGCAAAGACAGCAATACTAAATAATACAAACTAAATCTTTGTTTAGTTAAAATTTACCTTCAAGCATTTAAACAGCTAACCCTGAGCTGCTATAATTATATAAATGTAATAATTCCATTAAACACTTTTTTGAAATAGCAGATTGCTCTAGCCCAGGCTGACCTGGAATTTACTATAAAGTCTCAGGATGGCCTTGAACTCACAGTGATACTCCTATCTCTGCTCCTAAGAGCTGGGATTAAAGATGTACACTACCATGCTTGGCACATTCAACAATTTTTATATTTTTTTTTTTAAAGATAAGTATATGAAATGATTTTATGTTGAATTTGAGTTGATCTTTATGTTTTTTTTAAGTGTTTTATTTATTTATTTGAGAAACAATGGGTAAAGCAGGGCCTCCAGCCACTTCAAAGGAACTCCAGACATATGCTACCATGTGCATCTGGCTTATGTAGGCACTGGGGAATCAAATCTGGGTCCTTAGGCTTCACAGAAAAGCACCTTAATTGCCAAGCCATCTCTCCAGCCCAATTCTTATGTTTTTGCTATTGGAGATATTACAGACTAAATTCAATGTTCTAGGTCAATTATGATAGATGAGAGAATTAAGTTTTCTGTATACATTTCCCTTTATGATTTACCAGGTTAAAATTTTAAAACTATGAGGTATACTCTTGCTGAGTCTCAATGTCTTGGTGGAAGTATTTATATTTTTTTTTTTTTTTTTGCAAAGTGTTCAGATATCTCATGTTGGCATTCTGAGTCCTTAAAAATCAAGCCCTCTTTATAGTTTTCCATATAAATTACCTCAGTAAAAATATCATTAGAGCCCATTCCTTCCTGCATTACAGTTTTTTTTTTATTATTATTCCAGGAAAGGAATAAAATTATAGTATTAATACATTCTAAATATTTTGTGGGTCTCTGGTCAGATTTATGCAAAGCTCATTTATTTACTTTGAATTTCATATATATGTATATATATGAAACATTCATTTTGGTGTCTTCAATAGCCTCCTCCCTGTCCTCCCCCTCTAAAGGGACCCTCCTCATTGGGCAATGTGGATTGTGGGGGTGCATTGTGGGGGTAGCCAACAGTTATGGCAAAGAGGCAATGTCTCTGGGCATAATGTCCCAACTTGTGGCTCTAACACTCTTTCTGCCCTGAGCTATGTTGGATCCATTTTAGTTCTACTTCAGTGATAAGGTCTTGAGAGTCTCTGTGTCTCTGGATATCTGGTTTAGTAGGAGTTGAGTGTTCTGTGTGTCTATCTCCTTCAGCCTTGTGCTGGTTTCAGGTTCACTGAGAAAGCTGCACTCTTGCCCATTTCCCCCTTTACTCTATGGTTTCAGCTAGGGCCCTGGTGAGGTGTGATAGGCTGATCCTCCCCTCAGGTTCAGCATCCATCTGAAAAAGAGAAGGAAATTCTCCAATGGAGAAATAAGTCAGCAACAGATAGATGGGATGGCCATTATTATTTTAGAGAGAATTTTATATGTGTAGGCCCTCTTATAGCCCACGATTGGTGGGATCTTGATATTGCAGAATGCGCTCATTTTTTGGACATGGTTTTGACTTGTTTCCCACTTCCAGGTATGAGTTCCATTCCACTGAATGCATCTGTTAGCCAAATCAAGAGCAGTTGGTTACCAACCATGGCTGTGTGCCACTATTGCCCTTGTATGAGCATCACGTCAGGTTGTTTACTGCTGAGTAGCTTAGACTATGAGTTGTTTGGACAAATGTCAGTTATTTTTCCCCAATCACTCATGTAGCACCCTCTGGCACTAGACTAGCTAACTGTCTGGGACTTACCCTCTTCCAGATTCCAGCCAGGTCACTCCATGTTCTGGCCCAACAGCATATGGTGTCTTAGGCAGTAGAGTCTTACCATTAATATTTGGTGGGTCATCAAGAACTCTGACAGAAATCTGTCTTCTTTTGGGAAACCTTGTAGGTCTCTCTGATCAACAGCTCATTGTGAAAGTTAACTGCATGCTGGTACTGGGAGTTACAAGTCAGCGCCAAGGAAGATGAAGGAAGAAAAAGATAGGTAATATAAAAGAGAAAGAGAGCAGAGAGAGAAGAGGAGAAGAAACAGGAAAAGATTAAGGTTAGTCTTCATGATGTCCTCTCCAGGGCCCTGTCGTTCAGGTGTTCCCTCTACAGGCCTGCTGAAGGATCAATCTTTTAGTCTATCATTCAGGATATAGGATTTTTATGGTACCATTTCCATTTGGGTCCCTATTTGTGTCCCCCCAGCCCTTACCTTCTCCCACCTTTACCCTTCCTCTTCCCTTACCCTCTTCTCCCATCCCACCCTCCCTATTGTCTGGTCCTCAAGGTGCTTATTAGGTATGACAGAATCCTGGCATATTCAGATTAGGAGTCAAAGATGAGTGAGACCATGCAATGATTATCTTTCTGTGATTTGGCAAGCTCACTGAGAATGATCTGTTCCAAGTTTGACCATATTTCTTCAAATTTCATTCTGTCATTTTTCTTTACTGTTGTGTAGAATTCCATAGTGTAGATATACCACATCTTAGTTATCCATTCATCTAATGCTGGACATCTGGGTTGATTCCAGCTCTTAGCTATTATGAATTGAGCAGCTATAAACATGGTTGAGCAAATCTCTCTGATCTGAGGCTTGGAGCTTTTAGGGTAAATGCCCAATAAGGGAATAACTGGGTCTGTTGGTTTGTCTACAATCATCCTTTTTAGGAGTCTCCATAGTGTTTGTACCATTTTAAATTCCCCCAACAGTGAAAGAATTGTTTTTATTGAAATATCTTTTTTATTTGCAGAGAAATGACAGTGGTAGAGAGAGAGAGAGAGTATGGGTGCACCAGAGCTTCCTGCCACTGAAAAGAAACTCTAGATGCATACATAACTTTGTGCATCTGTCTTTTCATGGGTACTTGGGAATTGAACCCAGGCCAGCAGAATTTCCAAAGAAATGCCTTTAACTTATGAGCCATCTTCCCAGACCAATAAAATGTTTTGTATAATTTTCAACATCTGTCATAGATTTATTAATATTAAATACTATGTAGATTGGAAAAAATAATCTTTCAACTCTACGAATGACCTTTCAGTATGATGTTCATTACTAAAGCATTCATCTGTAGAGTAATTTTAAAGAAGTATGATATGATACAGCATATTTTTTTGGAGAGAGACTCAGAGAGAGACGGTGGGGGACAGATAGAGCTGCTGCGAATGAAATCCATATGTGTGCACCCCCTTGTGGTCAAGTGCAACATTGCACCCTTGTGTCACTTTGCATCTGGCTAAACATGGGACCTGGAGATTGGAACCAGCATTCTTTAGGCTTAGGAAGCAGGCACCTTAACTGCTAAGCCACTCTCCAGCCCATGTTACAGCATATTTTTGCCACATGCCTTTGAGGAAGTCATAGACTTAATTTGTTTATACATCATTCAATAAAAAATGAATATCCACCTAACATTTCTACTCAAAAGTAAAACGTGGACAAATAAAAGTGAATTGTAGTAGCTATCAAAGATACATTTTGTAAGAGTCAGTTTCCATAAGATTACATTGTATACCTCTAGAGATATTATCATATGGTGAGAAGAGTCAGAAAATACCTGGTTATCTTATGCACTGCCTTGGATTCCCCATTCTATTTTTTTTTCATCTGCTGTCTCACATATGTTTAATGAAACAAGCAGGATTGTAATTAAAAGTTCAAAATTGAACAATTCTTTCAATTCTCCCTTTTATTTATAAGCTAATCAGAAGTACTATTCTACACTATTCCAGAATACTAACTCCCAAAATTGAATATCATAATTAAACATAAAGATATTTATATTTTTTTAAGCATAAAAGCAAAATCTTAGTGTAGCAATAATGTAAAATTACTGTCAAAATTAAAAGGCAGTTTAAAAGTATTGAAAACTCCCCTGGCAAATATAAACATATTTGGGATTGTGTCTACAATAATATTTCTGTAAAACTGTGCTCATGCTACCTGGAAGTGAGGACTGTTTCAGAATAAATTAAGCCATTGATACTAATCCATGACTTTAGGAAGCTTTCTCTAACTTGATTAACAATGGTAAAGTACTCAATACTACATTCTGCAAGATCCCTCTTGTGAATGGTCAAAATAAATTCTGATTTAAACATTATAAGAAAAAACAATGTGTGATAATATACTAAAATTGTTATGCATATCCATGATAAAACTATTTGGCTAAAATTTTAGTTTAAGCATTCAGAGTACATAGGTTATGTTTGAGTTTTAGTTTTTTTATGTAGTAATCAGTAAATGTTAACATCAATTTAAACTCCCATTAAAAATCATTCCAGGGACTGTAGAGTTGGCTCAGTGGTTAAAGTGCTTGTCTGAAAAGCCTAATGACAAGGGTTGGATTCCCCAGGACTCATATAAAGCCAGATACACATGATGGTACCTGTGTCTGGAGTTCATTTGCAGTGGCTATAGGCCATGGTGTGTCATTTTTTCTGTCTCTCTCTCAAATAAATAAGTACTTAATCAAATATTTTAATATATTACTTCTATTCCTCATAAGTACTGTCTTACAGGAGATAATCAAAGCTTATTAGTAAGTTTTTATCTCCGTGAATTTTTTTTTTTTTTTGTTATTTATTACTTTTACAACAAAGTTCAGTTTAGCTTATCAGCCATATTCTCCTCCTCCAATTGTTGATTCTTCTGTTTTTTGTATAAGTATTAGTTTTTCCTATTGATTCATCCTGCTCTTATTTTGGTGACACATTGGAGATTCACTCCAAAGTGAGTGGATATAGAGTTCTTTATTTGGTTTAGGTATTCTGTTAATATCTTTAGTAAAGGATTCATAATTTTCTTTTTGTGAAAAATGTGAACTCACAACATTTCACATTTATCTGTCTCACATTACTTTTCCTTGTAATACAATTAAATCTAATTTCAGTTCCCTATATGTTGTCTTTATTATTGGCTACTTGTGCCATGCTGGGATCAGTTTTCCACAATTTTAAGTGTTTTATTTATTCATTTATTTATTTAGACAGAGAGAGTGTATGTATGTGTGAGAGAGAGAAGGTGAGAATGGGCATGCTAGGGCCTCTAGCTTGAGTAAACAGACTCCAGACACATGCCGCTCCTTGACTATCTGGCTTACATGGGTACTGGGGAATCGAACCAGAGTCCTTAGGCTTTGCAGGCAAGCACCCTAACCACTAAGCAATCTCCCCAGCCCAAGTTTTTCACATTTGTCTTTGAAGTCTGTGACTGTGGCATGGGTTTTGTTACAATATATTTTATTGTAAATCAGAATTTCCCCTCAGGGTATTTCTCAGAATGTCTGCTAAAAGGGAATTTTCATTTGCTTTTGTGAAGTATCCCAGTATGTACTCAACCCCAAACTGCTTTGTTGATTTGGAGATTAGGATCTTCATTCTACCTCTTAATTGTGTACATTAAAACATTAAGTTTATACCAGCCAGTCAGAAGCTATTAGACTTCAAGAGGAACTTTTCCTGTCCACACAGACTGTAAGAAAGGATAGTACTTTCTCTTCTTAAACTGCCCCTGCGTCATGTTCATGTCTCAATTTTGTAAAATTTTGCAATGCTCTAACACATGTACTTCAAGTTTTCATCTCTGAATCTTATAATCATTACAGTCCAAACAGGTTTTGTCATTTAGCTATTCCAATGCCAAACAAAAGCAAAACATACATGGCCATTAAAGTACTCATTTTAATTTAAGTATCCTTTTGGTGAGGATTGACTGGAAGTGTTGGTTCCCTTTTAGTTGTTTTTTTTTTTTAATTTTTATTTATTTATTTATTTATTTATTTATTTATTTATTTATTTATTTATTAGAGGCAGAGAGAGGGAGGGAGGGAGAGAGAGAGAGAGAGAGAGAGAGAGAGAGAGAGAGAGAAAGAAAGAAAGAAAGAAAGAAAGAAAGAAAGAAAGAAAGAAAGAAAGAAAGAGAGAGAGAAAGAGAGAGAATGGGCATGCCAGGGCCTCTAGCCACTGCAAATGAACTCCAGACATATATGCTACCATGTGCATCTGGCTTAAGTGGGACCTGGAAAATCAAACTGGGGTCCTTAGGCTCTATAGACATGCACCGTAACTACTAAGCAATCTCTCCAGTCCCCTTTTAGTTTGTTTTAATGGTACACTTCAGCATTTCATTAAAAGGTAGGTTTTTGTTTATTTAATTATATGCATTTAAGAATTTTTATAAGAATTAAATCTAATTATAACAAATAATTTTATAAGATGGTTTATCATCCTAGCATAAATTATATGGTTAAATATATTTGCTTTGAAAGTTTTCTACAATTATGAAACTTATAAAGACACTGTTTTTTCTCTTTTAAATTTAAATATATTGACTTTAAAATATATTGACTTTAAAAATCATGGATATGTACCTAACTTGTTCTTTTATAAATTAAATAAGATAAATTTTGTAATTTCTCTGAACATATTTTTTGTAGAATGTGTCCCTATTTGTGATCAATATGTGTGTAGAACACTGTCCACAGTGTGGATATTTTGTGGTAATCAGAATTGTAGAAGGTTTTCTTTCCTTCTCCTATTTCTTAGGTTCTTCTTTCCTCCTCCTCTTCATTATCCACTTCTTCCCTTTCTTGTATCTTTCCTTACTCTGCCTGTCATGTTTCTTACTCTTTTACTCATACTGAACACATGTAACTATATTTTGCCTCTTTAGCTTTGTAATGAAGGTGTATTTTACTTTTTGCAATGATCTCTTCAAAGTCTTCTCCTTGTTCCTTTTCCCTGATTTAGTAGTTCTATATTTTTTCCTAATTCTTCCTTTCATCTAATTCCTCAGGTTATTTTACCACTAAGTTCTATATTTAATCAACCAATTTATTACCTTAATCATCTTGACATGTAAATATCTCCACAGTCCTAAATAGGTTTTTGAAGAAAATGTCATTCAGTATACCACTTTGCAAGTGGTTTCACCCTGTTATTTCCTAAACAACTTGTAATTACGGGGTTTTATTCTCGTTGAAGAAAGAACAGCTCTGTTTCCAGTTACATTTTATTCCTTGTTCCTTGCATTCATTCTCACCATAGAATATGGGCTATTGCTTTTTTATACTCTGGAACATATTGAAGTTTAATTTTATAAAATACAGGAAAGAATATGCAGATACATTTTTAAAAATATAACTCTTTTTTACCATATAAAGAATTCTCTCACAGTGTACCTAAATATATATTTGTTAACACCTACACATAATTTAATCAAGCACAATTTTGTAATATATAAAAGTTCTAAGATTCATTATTCTTTTTGTTGTGCCAAAGCTGAAGAAAAGTTATTATATATAGTTTATGGTAAAACAATTTCAAAAATTTCATGTTTTCTCTTGTTAATTTTATTTTTATTAATCCTATGTATTTTTTTTTTTTTTTTTGAGGTAGGGTCTCACTGTAGCCCAGGTTGACCTGGAATTCACTCAGTATTCTCAGGATGGCTTCAAACTGAAGGCTTTCCTCTTACCTCTGCCTCCAGAGTGCTCAGAATAAAGGTGTGGGCCACCATGCCCAGCTAATCTTATGTAATTTTGAAACTGGTTTCTTTTTCAATTGTACATATTAGAAAGATACAATGTGAAGTATTGAAATACATACCTGTTATGTTTAAGTAAGAGTAAAACAAGTCTATATTCTGAAAAGGTAATTTTATACTCATGGTGAAACATGCAAAAATCTATCATTCTGTTAGGTCTGACAGGCCCCAATGTAGAGTCACCAAGGACAACAGCAGGATGGAGATAGAGACATAAGGAAGTGGATTATCCACATTTCTCAAGAAACTGCCCAGCCATTGTCCCCTCCTTGCCTGCAAAGCCCCCAGGTCATGGTTTCCTGCCCCCCTTTATTTTGTAAATCATCTGGTCTCTGTTCTGGTGTCACACCTTGGCTATCTTAGATCTCCCCTCAGCTCTGCCTTTCCTTTCCCCAACTGAAAACCCTGGCAGCTCGTGTTTTTCCCCCAATAAAGCTTTCATCTTTGCCTCAGAGTGGTGTGCTTGGTTGTGGTCACTCCCGAACCTTACACTACCAAACAGAAATATACAGTATATACTTGGCTATAGTGTATATTTGTATGTTGTCAGTCACCCTACTATTCAATTTAGCACACTTGTCATTCTAAGTTGACGCTATACTACATCTCCACTCATAACCTTGTCCACCACACATTTTCACCTTTCTCTTGTTTATCTTTTCTTCTTCTATGAGATCATATTTTTTTAAATTTCCTATCTGAATGAGATAATTTGGTACTTGTCCTTCTGTGTTTTCAATTTTTTTTTTTGAGTTAAAATTTGGTTATCAGGTCTGAACTGTCTTTTACAAATGTTGCTATTTCAACTCCCTTACTAATGTCGGATATATTTCTGAATGTTCTCTTATTTTTATGTCCTGATTATCATTCTGCTCACCATAAGCCTCCTATAGTTAGAAATCTTCAATCTGGCTATAATGTGTTTTTTTTTTTTCTTTGAAAAAAATATATTTAGGACTACAGTATTGTTGAAGATGTGCCTAGCTTTTGCCAGTACCCTGAGATAAATAATCGTCGGTTAATAATTTACTAATATTTGATAACAATGTATATGTTTACCTTTAGTTTTTATAAGTTGTATTGCTTTTTGGAATACTTCATGTTAGATGAGATAGACAGTGTTGTATTAGATTTCCCTAATGCCATAATAATTTGAAAACAGCAAACATTTTGTCATGGGAGCCTCTAGTTTGTCTGTCATGCAAGTCTAACATTTTTCAAGTCCCCAGGTCTTTGTTAACATAATAAAAAAGATTCTTTCATTGCTTCTCTCTCTCTACATTATTTAATCTCAGTATTTCTTTTGCTTAACAATATATCACAAAAATACAATCATGGGGAAAGTGAGGAGGTTGTGACTATAGAACAGAATGTAGACTCCATGGTAGAAATCCAATCAATCCCCCAAAAAAAAAGCAAAAAATGATTTAAAGTCAATTAAATATATTCAACAAAGAACAATGAACAAAACATTATTGTGGGTTATTTTGCAGGAAGGTCAGCAGGACAAAAACAAAACAAAACTGAAAACTCTCAGTTATCTGCAGAGCGTATTGTACTTTGAGGAGAAAAAATTGAAACCAGTATATACATTTTAAAGGTATATATTTTGTATAATAGATAGAATTATGATGATACAATGTACACAGGCAGAGAAGCATTCTCAGAGATATTTAATATGAGATTTTATTTGAATGTTTCTCCTGAGACTATTAATTCATGTAGAGAAATATTGGCAATTCAAGGACTATACAGAGATGGGTGTGTTTTGACAATGGTGTATCTGTAGAATTCCTGAAGGTTACTTGAAAATGAGACAGGTACAATATCATGAGCAAGTATAAAGTGAAAATATTTTCTATTCTGAATTTCCATAATTCTTCAATC
Organism: Orientallactaga sibirica; assembly: GCA_036365145.1. NCBI lineage: Eukaryota > Metazoa > Chordata > Mammalia > Rodentia > Dipodidae > Orientallactaga > Orientallactaga sibirica. The sequence continues at coordinate 18,725,334 of JAEOAD010000029.1, read as the reverse complement.
AGTGTTGTTTCTTCAAGTCACTTTAAATAGTTGTGGTCATTCTTACTTTGTTTTTAAAGTCTATATCCAAGTAAAATATACACATTGCAACCTAGTATATTTCTCATAGTTTTAAAAACCTAAAAGTTTCTGAACAACTCATTTCTTTTATAATTTGCCACTCTAGTTGTTATAAATTTCTTCTATTAGTTCACCTAAAAATCCCCAACTTTTTTCCAAGAAAACTAGCTCTTCTTGAATTCTATAGTCAGTCTTCGAAATGCTTGTTACTGGGCTGGAGGGATGGCTTAGAAGTTAAGGCATTTGCCTGCAAAGCCAAAGGACCTAGGTTAGATTTCCAAGGACCCATGTTAGCCAGATGCACAAGGGGGCACACACATCTGGAGTTTGTTTGCAGTGGCTGGAGGCCCTGGCATGCCCATTCTCTCTCTCTCCTTCTTTCTCTATCATATAAGTAAATAAAATAAAAATAAAATCAATGCTTGTTACTTCTCCCCTCATTGCCTCATTTTCTCTCTGAAGTTCTGCTATACCTACTTGGATTCTAGATTATGTAGTGACTGTCCAGTGTGGGGCCTGCTGAACAATACCCCGCTTTGACATGAGTCCTGAGAATGGGAACTCAGATCTTCATACTCGCTCCTCAAGAACATTTTACCCACTGAGCCATCTCTTCAGTTCTTGATCTAAGGTTTTGTTCTGTGCAGTGACCAGTGACAAGCATGTTTTGTTTATAGCCCTGTATGTATGAAACTTAAAACCTGTATCGCTGATTGCCTTCACATTGCTGTATTGTAGTTTTATTAAGTGGTTGATTTAAGAATTATCCTGAGAAGAGGCATTATTTGATCTGCATTTTGACAAGCCCATTCTGATCACCCTGTGGAGAGTTGATAGTAGAGACAAGAATTGGATATCAGGAGGCCTACAAGAAGGTTTTCCTGACAACTCAGGTTACAGATAATATTGACCAGGACCAATGATGATGCAGAAATGGAACAGACAGTCATAACATGGTAATGATTTGGACAGAAATGAGAGCACAATGTGCTGATGAATTCCTTATTGGGTTGAAGGCAAGAGATAAATCATAGCTTTTAAATTTTGGCCTTGAATAACTAGAGGGATGTGATGTTAATGAGGAAGAATGTAAGAGAGAGTTTCTTCCAAAGAAACAGAGAGTGTTGGTTTGCTCTTAAATTTGTGATACCAGTGAGAGATCAAGGTGCAATTGTCAAACAGACAAAGATGTGCCTCTTTTTATAGCTCTGTGGAAGAATAAGAAAAGAAATCGATTTGAACAATTTGCTTTCTTGTTTTTGAATCATTTTCATCTAAATTCTAGAATTTCTTAATGTTTGTTATAAATTTAAATGATATCCTTTCAATCTTAACCAGTCTTTCCTAACTTAGAGCATTGCATTTTCATAACTGGCTACTACATTATTGCAGGAATGTATGTATATGCATATGTACAAGTATATGCAACTACTCTACTGCATTATTCTGAGAGTGCCAATCAAAAATACCACCTATTTTAAGCTCTAAGAGGATATTATTACACAGAGTTCAATGGTTGTGTCTTTGTTCAACTCCTAAATCTGTCCACATGCCCAGTGAACAAGCACTTTCTTACTCTTAGATAAAAATTTCTATTTTTACAGCCTGGGGGGGTCTCTTGGAGATTGTCTTGAGTTGTTTATATATTTCATGACAAGGGAGTTGGAAAAAAGTTTAGATTGACTTTGCCAATTTAAATCTCCAATTGTCTGTACAATCCCTCTCATATCTGTTATCTCTCTGGAGACCAAAGGGATGGACATTTTTGTCTGGATCTTGGTTTTATTTTGTTTTAGTACTGTTTTCCTTCTCAAAATATCCTAAGATTCCTTACTGACAACTTTTTAAGGTCAGTATGGCAGAACTCTTAAATATATCTAGCTGTTTAAGCCCCAAATGAAGCCTACATGGAACACTAGGATGAGATACCCTACCTGTGTAAATCTTACACCTCATCTATTTGGAAATAATATTGGTATAAAAATTTAGTACAAAAAAATCACATTTTTCCCTTCAACCCAGAGTCAAATATTTTAATGCATCTTCTTTTTCATTGAAGGCCTGAATAGTAAATTTTGTATGTTTTTTTAAGATTCACAGTCTCTGCTACATTACACACGTACATCTTCATACAAAAAGAGCAACTTCATACATAAGCTGATGGCAAGAACAATGTCTCAACAAACTGCACTGTGTAAAGCAATCATGAAACCCATTTGCCTCACAGTCTCAGCTTGTGTATACCAACCACATGTCCAGCCTGGAATTCCACATGTGATTAACTGAAAGCTCCTCTTTCTCATTCAACTTCCTGAACAAGCTCCCAAATCCCAATTTCTTCTTCCTGTTTCCCCCTCCTTCCATGCTGTGCTCCTTGAAGAAGGCTTTCTTGATTTGGGGTATAACAGTATGTTCTACCTACTCATGGTGGTATTGTATCACTTATACCGTTTGAAAAAAAATAATATTAATTAGGAAATTCAAGTATGTGCAAAATTGTCCATTTTGGAATAGGCTTCACTCCTATCCAGACTAAATAATGATTCATTGTTTTGGAGGGAACCTGTTAACCTTGGTGTTGGAAGCTTATAGAGATAAACATACTCTCAAGGAGCACAGCATCCTTCATCCCTAGGGATGATGAGAGCAGGGGAAAGATATGGAGTGGATCAATGCCAGAGCATCAAGATGTGGGAGCTGAGCCCAACAGAGCAGCACCAAATAGGAGATTGGGCTTCTCAGGAGAGTGCTGGGCTTGGATGGTGCAGGGACCTACAGGAGATTCAGAACCCAGCGTGGGGCATGCATGGGGTAGAACTCTCACTAACAAGATATGAGCTACAGGCATCAGGAAGATGACACCTGTGGCAAAACAACTCAGACAGCAAGCAGGAAAGCAAGAAGGGACACTGGTCCTTCCATTAGCATAACACAGACTGGCAATTGATTAAGAGGGGGTAGGAAAGGTGGACCTTAGAGTCACATATGAAGGAAAGGATGTAAGACAATAGATAAGTAGTCCACATAAAGTGTGTTTATAACCTAAAAGTTTTCATGGGTTTATTGCAGTGATCATTTATGGAGCATAGGCACTGAAAATACATCACATTAGAAATATTGCTTATCAGAATATATATAGAAAAATAAAAATGTTTACTTTGAGACTTATAGCATTACTCAGTTTTTATTGTACTTACTTTTAATTTCTACCCTTGTCACTTAGAGTGTATCTTTAAAAAAAAAAAAAAAAAAGTTTTGGGCTGGAGAGATGGCTTAGCAGTTAAGCACTTGCTTGTGAAGCCTAAAGGACCCTGGTTCAAGGCTTGATTCCCCAGCGCCCACATAAGCCAGGTGTACAAGGGGGTACATGCGTCTGGAGTTCATTTGCAGTGGCTGGAGACCCTGGTGATCCCATTCTCTCTCTCTGCCTCTTTCTCTGTCACTCTCAAATAAATAAATATAAATAAAAATTTAAAAAAAAAAAAACAAGTTTTGTAAAATAAGAACTTTTGGTATCTTGAATGGCTTTATCTTCTGGACTTAATATGAATACATTCTTAACTAAATATAAGTATATGCATATATATATCCAACTCTCACGAAAGTTTACTCATTTATATTCTATGCACATACCACTGTACTTGACTCAAAACCCATCTAAAATGATATTTTTCTGTTTACAATGAAATAATAATAAAATATCTATATGATAACATTATCTAAACAGATAAATTTAACTTAATAGTGGATTAAATCAATTAAATTAGTTAAAATGAGTATTCACTACATTATATGTATTATAACTCAATAGTGATACAAATATTTTAACAAATATTATTTTACTTAGTAATGTAAACAAAATATCTCAATGTTATCTAATACCAAAATCATATTTTTCCTTTCCTGATTACCCTAAAGATCTTTTTTATGTTGTTGATTCATATTGAGTTAACACAAACATCACTGGTCATTGCATTCCATTAAAATATCCATTAGGAACGTTACAAAAACTCACCTTTGGGTTCGAGTTTATTCAGTGTGAGGCTTACCTACTGTGTACTCAGCCCTGGCTTTAGTCCCCAACACTAAAAAAATGAAAAAGAAAGAATGAAAAGAAAACATGTATTTGAGGAAGCCAGATACAAATGATATGTCCTATAAAAAGTCCTATATCAGGATTTGCGTAGTGGCTTTCTTGTGGCCAGGTATTTCTTGACCTTCTACGCTGCTGTTTCCTGAACCAAAGATGTGAACTGACTCCAAAATTATGCTTTTGAGCCGGGCATGGTTGTGTATATCTTTAATCCCAGCACCTGGGAGGTAGAGGTAGGAGGATCGAGGCCACCCTGAGATGACATAGTGTATTTCAGGTCAGCCTGAGCTAGAACAAGACCCTGCCTTGGTAACAAAAAAAAAAAAAAAAAAAAAAAAAAAAAATTATGCTTTTGGGGAAATAGCCCTGTAGCAGTGCTCTGTATTTCCTGCAAATGGACTCCAGATGCATGCATGTGGCACCTTGTACATCTGGCTTTATGTGTATACTGGGGAATCCAACTTGAGTCCTCAAGCTTTGCAGAAAATAGCCTTAACGACTGAGCCATCTCTCTAGCCCATGATTTTAGTATTTCTTAAAATCATTAGAAAGTATATATCTCATTTGTAAAACAACAAAACAACATTTATGGCCCCATAACCCATTCAATTAAAGAAGACATTATGACCTGTGACTTTCTTTGATACCCCTCCAAATCTGCCATATTATTTTCCTTTGTGATTAACTTTTTTTTGAAATTCACTGTTGATTATTCTTGTACTTTTCATTCATATATGTGGGTACAGATGTAAGTAGATGTGTGCTAAATCATAGAAAATATTGATGTGGACATGTTTAGAAGGATATATATATATAATTTTATGTATTATATTAGCTTTTTGAAAAAGTACATTGCCTCGGCCGCCACTTGCCCCGGCCGGCGGGGTTTAACATAGGCTCGAGGGGAGGCTGTTACCTGGATGAGGGAAAAGCAGACACAAAGAAGAAAGCCTTGCTTCCACACCAGTCAAGGCTTCATTTATTATTATTCATACAGAGGTATATATAGGGGAGGCAGGAATGAAGATATGCGGGATTTTATGGCTATAGGGGAGGCAGGAAGAAGGCAAATGGGATTTATGGCTGCCTAATGGATTTTATGGCTACCAGAGGGTCGGGGGTCTCTTGAGTGATAGGCCTCAAGAATGTCTGTTGAGATTACAGGCAGGGCGGATTTACATCAGTCCTGTTTGTTTAAGATACACATCTTTAGGTTACATTCTTGTTCTTATCAAAGCAGGCTTTTTGGGAAGGCTTGGTAAATTTCACAGGAACTCAGGAAGCTGAAATCTTAACACAAAGAGTGGAGGCTTCTTCCTCCAAATGGTTGCAGTTTGGCTCAGTGGTCTCCAACATCTCCTCCCTTCTTTTATACAAGACAGGGGGAGGCCCGCAGTCAAGCGGTGGGCTTTAACCAAGTGGGGGAGAAGTGACCTGGCTCCTCCCGTGGGTCATTTTTATCGCCCACAGATTTGGCCCTTGGTACCTTTTGGGGAGGGGAGGCAGGGCCTATATAATTATTATGTATGGTACCAACCTCCATGCAAGTCAGGTTTTCTCTCAGGGAATTCAGATGTGGTCAGTAAGACCTTCCCTTGTGTTTTTCCACACCCACATTGGTACCCATCCCCCTAGGGGGTGCATAAGTCTGAATGCTTATGCGGTTCCCAGAGGCTTGGAGTATTAAACCTTGGCCAACATGCCTAGAATGATTATAAAAGGTAAACAAATCTACAGGGTTTACAGTGGCTATAGGGTTTACAGAAACTATAAGTTTTACAGACATTAGGTTTTACAGAAATTATAAGTTTTACAGACATTAGGTTTTACAGAAACTATAGGTTTTAAAAAGTAAACAAATTTACAGGGCTTACAGTGGCTATAGGGTTTACAGAAACTATAAGTTTTACAGATATTAGGTTTTACAGAAATTATAAGTTTTACAGACATTAGGTTTTACAGAAACTATAGGTTTTAAAAAGTAAACAAATTTACAGGGCTTACAGTGGCTATAGGGTTTACAGTCATTGTTAGGGGAAGGTCTCAGTGGGAGGCAGGTCCTCAGTCACGATTCCTCAGCTTGTTAGCTCCAGTCTGTGATAGTGGACCTGTTGAGCTGCTGGAACACTTGAGCTCTGGAAGCTGGAGTACCAGGACTCAGTCCTTCTGATTGGCATAATTAAGTCAGGAGAACACATGACAATAAAGACTATATTGGAGGAATAATATGTAGCTGTGTCCTTTTTAGAATTAATACAATTGGTGATAATATACCAGGTACAACTAAGAGTAAATTTCATTAGGTGATTGACCCACTTGGGCCCAAGTACAAAAGGATAAGGGAGGGGCAGACACGTACAAAACTTAATTTTTTTTTTTTTTTTAGAGTACTTTTCATAATTTTGTTTGAGGCCACCTTTGGGACCCAAGATGGGCTGTATCTCTGATTATTTATTTTGGTATATACTGAAGAACATATACTGAAAAAAAAAAAGAAATCAATTAACCTGTTACATTCAGTCTCTGCAACACTGTTTGCTTGCCTGACTCAGGCATAGCCACCTCTGTATGTTGAAACAAGTTGCAATTGCATTGCTGAAATAAGCCTCCTGGAAATTTTTGAGTTTATTATTTCCCTTAATTACTGTTGTAAACCAAGTTAAAGTTTTTTCTTTTTACTTAGAAGACATCATTTATTAGCCAGATGACAGTACTGTCATTATAGAATCAGACATTTATTCAACCCAGGCCTAACTAGCTAAGGAATGTGTTGACCTCTAACTCTGTAATCTATGTTTGCCCAGCAGTAAATTTCCCCCTGCTTAAGCCAAATGAGAATCTGAGAAAGAAACTGCTTGGGAGATACTTAAGGCATCAAAAAATCTTTTGCAGCCTTAACAGGATCACCAAAAGACAAATGACTATATGAAATAACAGATATTTTTTTTTGTAAACCTTGTAAATTTATGTTAAGATTATTAAGATTTTAAATACCCCAAATATGATTTTTAACCTTTTACCATATAGTAGCAGTCCCATTGTAGGATAAAGGAGTAATGCTCATGACAGAACAATTGTTTTTGAACCACCAGATTGACAACTTGTCTTTTTAATATATAACAGCATTTTTTAGAGCATCTATCCTGACTGACAGCTTTTAATCAATATCTATCTGTGAAGAAAAAGTTTGAGAAAAATTTTAATCAGTCCAATAACATAGCTTTTGGGGAGTTTTATACCTGTAGGACCTTTTAGAGATACTCAGCCATGGGGGCCTCTGGTTTTTATAACAGACAAATTTTGTAAACCATTTATTGACCTGAGATGTAACTCATTAATTGACCTGAGATGTAACTTATTTATTGACCTGAGATGTAATTTCCAGTTCCCATTCCCTCCCCCACACAAGAATTGGGACCGAGGCTTCAGCGGTGGGCTTAATGTCTCTTTTTTTAGCTGTGGCTGCCAACACCTGTGAAGAAAGGAGTGAAAAAAGGGTGGGGGGTTAATTAAATTTTTTCAGGTCACGATGTATGGGATCTGGTCTGGATGTCTGTTTCTAGGACAGAAAACATTTTTTTTTTTTTTTAATATTTGAATGAAAGGGTGTCCTCTGATAGCCATTGAGGAACAGAAATAGATACTCCATTTTTCTGAGCGATGTCCTTGATTTTTGTCCTAAAGAGGGGGAAGGGAACTGTCCTATGTTATTAAGTCAAGGGAGAAGCGTCTGTCCATAGGGAAACAACATATAGACACACAAATATGACAGAAACATATAGGGCCCAATAACACACACGAATATGAAACATAGAGGGCCCAATAACATAGACACACGAATATGACAGAAACATAGAGGGCCCAATAACATAGACACACGAATATGACAGAAACAGAGGGCCCAAGAAAAGCTTTAAAAAGGAGAAAGAGAGAGAGAGCGCTCAGATACTTACCAGACCGGTCTGAGTGCTGAGGACCCCCAGGGTTGGATGTTTTGAAAACACAGTTGGATAGGAAACAATTATCACAGGTTACATTAAAGATCTTGGGTAGTTACTGGTGTGTCAATGGAGGGAGATGTTAGGAATTTTTGTATATTAGCTATATTAACTATGTGAGAGAAATATTAATGAACCAATTTTAACCTTAAGATATAGTTAAAATGTTGACAAATAGGAACTTAATTAACTTTATTGGGTACTCTAAATTTAGTCTTTTTAAAGCCATCATCATGACCAGATTAATATCAACAAGCTAAAGTTTTAAGTTTACAGATTGAATACCATAGTAACTTGCTATCAGTTAGAGCCATGTTTTTATTAGTTTGATGTAAGCCCTAGGTTAATAATCACTTTATTGTATTTAAAAAGATCTGTAATCTGGTTAAGTGTTTTATCTTTAACTTTTTGTTTAAGTTTATTTAATATCTACAGTTACATATTTTTATTTTACAAATTATGTAACCATTTTGTAATAATCTTTTTCATTAAATAGTTACCAATATTTAAAGTTTTTTTTCAGTTTATTTTTAATCAGTTTATTTTATTATTATCAATGAAAACTTTTATTGTTTTTACAATTAGGTTATAAAAAAAGGCCTTATGAAATATCTTTAAAGAGTAGATCAGATTTGACTTTTGACATACATTTAAATTATGAAAGTAGATTTGAATATTATAAAAAAATTTTTGACAAATTTAGTATTAAGCACATATTTAAATTTAAATATAATTTTTGAAATTGTTTTTTTTTTTGTTTGTTAGTAGTCCCAGAAAAAGCATAGAGAGACAAAATAAGCTTAAAACAGTTGTAAATACTTATAAGAAGTCTATATCTAATTATAATAATTTGGCATTTACCCATATTTTGAAATTTTGTTAGTAGTACTAGAAAAGCATAGAGAGGCAAAAGTGAGCTTAGAACAGTTGTAATACTTATAAGAAGTCCATATCTACTTATAATAGTTTGGCATTTATCCATATTTTGAAATTTTGTTAGTAGTCCCAGAAAAGCATAGAGAGGCAAAAGTGAGCTTAAAACAGTTGTAAATACTTATAAGAAGTCTATATCTATTTATAATAATTTGGCATTTACCCATATTTTGAAATTTTGTTAGTAGTACCAGAAAAGCATAGAGGCAAAAGTGAACTTAAAACAGTTGTAAATACTTATAAGAAGTCTATATCTATTTATAATAATTTGGCATTTACCCATATTTTGAAATTTTGTTAGTAGTACCAGAAAAGCATAGAGAGACAAAATAAGCTTAAAACAGTTGTAAAGAAGTCCATATCTATTTGAGACTGTTTTTTCTGTTTTTTTTTTTTTTTTTTTTTTTTTGTTTTTTTGTTTTTTTTTTTTTTTTTTTGTTGTTGTTGTTAAAACAGTTGTTGTTACTTTTAAGAAGTTCTACTAAACTTTGGCTTTATCCAATTTTGAAATTTTGTTAGTAGTCCCAGAAAAGTAGACAAAATTAGACTTTTTTTTTTTTTTTTTTTTTTTTTTAATAAAGCCTATTATCTCCTTGTTTACCTTGCTGGAGGCCGCCTGAACCCAGGTGGGGTAGGCACGCCCCTGGAGTCTGGGCTTTGTTGTGAATGGAGAAAGGGGGAAGGGGCTTATCTGATAGTGAGACTGAAGGATGTCACTAATCAGGTTTCAATAGAAAGGTGATAAAAATCTTTTAAACAATCACCCATGTGACTTTCATCTTTACTCATTGATAGTGTCTTTTTGGGGGGGAACCATGGACATTTTTAAGAGAACAAGAAATTTAATTTGGGTTCCCTGCATCTTAAGCACCTTAAGCCCTAGAATAAACAATGCCGGTTTGTTTAACGTTTGCTAAAAAGAAAAGCCTGCAGGAGCCTAAGCCTTGCCCCCAGGTGTGAGCTTTTTGTCTTTGTTGTTGCCTGTGGTTTTTGAGCAGCTCTTTTTTTGTCACAGTTTTTTTTTTTTTTTTTTTTCCCTTGGGAGAGCTAGTGTTTTTCACGATAGAGAAAGTTTAGAAACGTTAAGACCAAAGGGCAATATTCCTGGGCCATAAATAGCCCGGGGGATTTCCCGGTGGTCCCAAACGCAAGCCTGACGACAAGTTTAAGAATCCGGTAGCTGCCCTAAAGGCTTTTACTGGCCGATGCATGATCGGTTTGTAAATTGTAAAGAGAAATAGATAGAAGGTTATTGCCAGCACCCGGTCGTGCTGTCAGGATTTGAACAATGAGCTCGGGGCCTTCAGTCAATGCCAGAGAGTAGCCCTGGCCGAGAGACTTCAGTTGCCCTGTCGCCTTGATTCAAATCCACGGCTTAAACCGAAAACAAAGAATGAAATAAGAAAACAGTGTCTGAGAGGGAGATCTGTCTTTTTCTTTGAGATGGAAAAAGTCTGTTTTTCTTTACATTACACCTCTCCTAATTCCTCAGTGGGGAGGCTAGCTTGTTAATTTACCTTTCTCTGATGGAGAAAGGGACAGTTTGTTTTTTTTTTACATTATCTCTCCCTGACCGTCAGTGGGGCAATTATTACCTTCTCACTGGGGGGGCAGCCCCTCCTGGGCTTGTAGTTTTTAGCCTTTCTCTGATGGAGAAAGGGAAAGTTTGCTTTTTCCCTAACTGGGGAAACAAACTCTGCCTAGTTTTTTAATGGCGAGACAACCATATGAAACTTCACCTAAGTCCGTCAATAAAGAGACAATTTCTTCATTGGGGAGGCAGCCCACCCTGGGCCTGTAAATCCCAAGGGGAGGATGTCCCCAAAGGATCACCCGATTTTCTTTGTGCCTTGAGGTTCATAAACTATGAACATATATGGCTTGTCCCGAGACATTCGTCGCTATTCTTACCTTACCCAGGTCTGTATTACAGGCGGGCTTTCCTGCAGTGACCCACTGTGGATCTTCACTCACCAACGAGGTGGCGATCCAATGCTGAAGAGACGGCCGTCCTTCCTTGCGACGTCCAAGTCAGTCCTCGTACCTCAAGCCCCACGTCTGGGCGCCACTTGCCCCGGCCGCCACTTGCCCCGGCCGGCGGGGTTCAACATAGGCTCGAGGGGAGGCTGTTACCTGGATGAGGGACAAGCAGACACAAAGAAGAAAGCCTTGCTTCCACACCAGTCAAGGCTTCATTTATTATTATTCATACAGAGGTATATATAGGGGAGGCAGGAATGAAGATATGCGGGATTTTATGGCTATAGGGGAGGCAGGAAGAAGGCAAATGGGATTTATGGCTGCCTAATGGATTTTATGGGTACCAGAGGGTCGGGGGTCTCTTGAGTTACAGGCCTCATCAGTCCTGTTTGTTTAATGTCTGTTGTTCTTATCACAGGCAGGGGGAAGGCTTGGAAATTTACATCAGAAAGATCCTGTTTGTTTCCAAATGATTTGGCTCACACATCTTTTTAGGTTACATTCTTGTTCAATTTATCAAAAAGTCAGGCTTTTTTTATGTTAGTGGTTTTTAAGTAGTTTCACTTTATCCAAAGGAAGGCTTAGAATTATTTCATAGGAACTCAGGAATTTTGAAATCTTAACACAAAGAGTGGATATATAAACTAATTTTTAAAGGCTTATTTAAAAAATGTTTTATTTTTGGCTCTAGTGCACTGTGTTGAACATTTTTGTAGTGTTTTAAGCAAAGGTCTCTTTATGCTATATGTAGATGCTTTCATATTTATCGGACACCCCCCTAAGTTTTTAAAAATTAATTCATGTATTTTAGTAATTGATGATAATTCAAGGCATATAATCAGATTATTCCAAGTTTTATTATCTTTAAAATTATAAGTCTAGTAGTTTTAAATTTAACTGAAAGACTAAAATTTTAAAACTTGCATTTATTTATGTGACACCATGCAATATTTTACTGCATGTATGCATGTGTGATTTTTAAATCAGCTTAAACAGTCAAATCCTTTACCTTCTTAAAGTATACAGTTCACTATAATTATCTATATTCCTATTTCTGTATCATAGCATGCTAGACTCTTCTACCTCTGTCTAAGCATAATGTAGTACCCATTGATCGGGCTCTACTCATTCTGCTCTACACTGACTCCCACATCCTGGTAACTACAAACACTTTTAGATTCCACATTTAAGTCAGAGGTCATGTGGTGCTTATCTTTCTGATATTTCAGATCATCAGTCAATGGTCCATAAATCCATACTTTCCATGGAAAATGACCAAATTTTATTCTTCTTTAAATGTTGTATAACATCTCTCTGTTCAAATGTTTCATGCTTCCTTTCTCTGCCCATCAGTTGTCAGACACTTATCTGGTTTTGGAATAGTGCTGACAGGATAGCAGAAGAGAAAGAGGTCCTGACAAACCTTCAATAGAGCAGAGTGATTTCTTTAATATGTACAGTACGAAGAATTACTGGGTCATATGGAGCTGCTAGTTTTAATTTTCTGAGCAACTTTCATATTATTTTGCATAAAGGTTTTATTAACTTGCATGTCCACCTATCCAGTACAGGCCATTCCTTTTCTGCTCAGTAAAACACATGCTCAGTAAAATTGTTATCTTTTGACTTTATTGATAAGACATTATAGCAAATGTGAACTTATAGTCTAGTTTTAATCTGCATTTTCCTGATGAGTAGAATTGTTGAGTAAAATGAGTATTTTCTCATATAGTCATTGTCCAATTCTCTCTCTGTCTCTTTCTTTCTCTGTGTGTATATATATCAATATCTGTTAAGAAAGTGTCAATTTTTTAACATATTATTTAAAGATTTTATTTTTCTTTATTTGAGAGAGAAGAGGAGAGAGAGGAAGAGAGATTTAGAATGGGCACTCCAGGACCTCTAGCCACTGCAAACAAACTCCAGATGCATATGCTACCATGTGCATCTGGCTTACGGGGACCTGGATAATCGAACCTGGGTCCTTAGGCTTCGCAGACATGCACCTTAACCACTAAACAATCTCTCCAGCCTGAAAGTGTCCATTTTTAACTGAGTTGTTTCCTCTTGAAAATATTCACTCTCAACCCATAAACAGATTCTTTGTTATTTTCTTTGTTATGTGGATATTTTTAGTTTTATAGAATGTGATATTTTTATTTTTGTCTTTAATACTTTCAGGACTAAAGTAAAAAATGTTATTACAAAGAAAAATTCAGTGATGTTTCAAACAATGATATTTTTTTCTAGTCTCCATAGATTTGTAGATCTTATAACCAACTTGTGTTTCTTGTTTTGAGTTGATTTTCATATGTATTGTGAATAAGCCATACAGTGGTGTTTTATAGCAAGTGGGTGTTTGTTATTCATTTTCCCCAGTATTTTCTATTATTTTTTAAAATAATTTTCAGGGCTGGTGAGATGGCTTAGTGGTTAAGGCACCTGCCTGCTAAGCATAAGAACCCGGTTCCAATCTCCAGGTCCCACGTTTAGCCAGATGCAAAGTGACGACAATGCCACACTTGCCCACATGGGGCGCACACATCTCTGCAGCTGAGAGACTTCCCATCTCTATCTGCAGCTCTCTCTGTCTGTCTCTAAAAATTAAAAAAATCCCCTCTCTCTCTGTCTCTCTCCTCTGTCTCTCTCTGTCTGTCTCTCTCTGTCTGTCTCCAATAATAAAAAATAAAAAAAAATTCAAAACAATAATTTTCAAATTTTTTCATGTTTTTGATGACTTTGTTAACAATGAACTGACCATAAATACTTGGATTTTCTTCTATGCTTATGAATCAGTTTTATTTGGCAATGTGTCTGTTTTGATGAGTGCACCATGATGTTTTAGATGTAAAAATATTGCAATGATTTTTTAAATGAAGATGAATAACGCCTTAGCATATCTCTTTTGCTAAAGATTACTTCAGTATTCAGCCTTTTCTGCTCCCACATCATTGTTAGGTGTTTTCTATTTATTTGTTTGAGGTAAGGTGTCATATAGCACAGAGTGAGCACAAACTCACTATGTAGAGAGGATCACCATGAAATCTAATCATGTTGCCTCCCCCTCCTTGTTGGTTGGATCACATTGTTTATGCCACTACATTGGTTAATGTAGTGCTGAAGATCAAGCCAAAGGCTTTCTTTACACATGCTAGCCAATTACTCAGCCAACAGAGCCACATCCTCAATCTGAAGGCTTTTACTTTTCTCAATTACTCTGAAAAAATGACTATAGAGTTTGATGAGAATCATCCTGACTCTGGAGATTATTTTGCATAATATAGACAGGTTACAATATAGCACCATTCAATCAATGAACATGACATATCTCTCTAGTTATGTGTAGATACTTCAATTTCTTTAATCAATGTCTTATAATCTTTAGTGCATTAGTGTACAGGTCTTCCCCACTAGGGCTGAATTTCTTCCTGCCTTTTATTCTGTTTGGTGATGTTAAAAGTAGAATTATTTATTTCATTTATTTTTTTCAACTATTTAGTTATAATATGGAAACACTGGTAATTTTTCCATATCACTTTTTATAATGTATAACCTTACTGAATTTGTCACTTCTAGCAGGTTTTTAAGTTTTTTAAGTTAGGGTTTTCTGTGCATATGCTGCACCATCACACCATCAGCAAATAGACAATTTCATTTCTTCCTGTTCTTTTTTTTTTTCTTTTGGTAAGACAAATTGTGATTTATCCTAAACTGGCCTTAAACTCAAACTTAGTGTTTAATCAAGGATGGTCTTACTCTTATCCTCATGGTGGGAGCTGACATGACAAGTGTGTATTACCATGGGAAATTTTTGCAGTACTGGATATGGAAGCCAGGGAGCTTTGTACAAGCTAGGAGAGTAATTGATGAAATGTGTTGCATCCCTAGTCTACACATTCCTAGTTTATTTATTTATTTATTTGACAGAGAGAGAGAGAGAATATGAATGTGTGTGCCTGGGCTTCTAGCCACTGCAAACTAACTCCAGACATATGCGCCACATTGTGCATCTGGCTAAGGTGAATCCTGGGAAATTGAACCTGGGTGCGCTTTGGCTTTGCAGGCAAATGCTAAGCCATCCCTCCAGCCCACATTCCTATTTTATAAGAATCTTTCAATATATCTCACCTAGGACACAAGTAGACTCTGGGATGGGCGTCAAAAGGCATTTAGTGTAAGAGCCACAGAGTGGGTAAGATTATACTGAAGCACACTCCCCTCAGACAGAGACTATGACTGAGGTCTTCAGAACCCACAGAGAATATCAATAACCCCACGGAGGGGGGTCCTCAGTGGAATGGGGGTCTGGCAGAGGGTAAGAGTATATAACCTTTTAAAAAATGAAATTTAATTTAAAAGGAGACATGTAGTACAGGCAGGAACCTCATAAGACATTAGCAAAAGGGGTTGAATTATTTAGTGAGAGAAGAGTTAGAAGGGTCCTCAGCCAAACCAACGGCTTCCAGTAATTATTCCAGTGCCCCAATAATTTCCCCCACCCTTGGTTTTACCACCTTGGAACTTCCTAGAATTCACCTTAATGAAATTGCATGGGCTGGACCAATTGCCTTAGGAATATTGATCAGTCAGAAAAGAATTCCAATAATCCTGGTCAATTTTCTTCTCTTTTATTTCTTTAGGTAAGAACAAATACTGAACCTGATTTGACAATCTTTGATCAGCTCTGTACTATACTCAACACATGACCTTATAGGCATTCTCTTCCCATTCTAGTTTCCTTGAACTTACTGGGTTTTCAACACCCTAACAGCACTAACAAAGACTCTTTCCTCTCTCAAAGGACCTGTTGGCTATATATATTCGCATTTTCTATACTTCATTTTCTGCATAAATCTGTCAATTCATTGATTCTCCTTGGTTACTTATTTCAGCATATAAACTAACCTCATTATTAAATAATTTTTGTAGGTGGTTTATTTTTCCTTTCTACTTATATACTGTCCTATGATTTAACTCTATTTTAACCATATTAATTTAATTTTATTTCATGTTTTTTATTTTATTTTATTTATTTGACAGAGAGAGAGAAAAAGAGTCAGATACAGAGAAAGAGAATGGGCACACCAGGGCCTCTAGCCACTGCACACAAACTCCACATGCATGTGCCCCCTTGTGCATCTGTTTTACATGGGTCCTGGGGAATTGAACCAGGGTCCTCAGGCTTTGCAGGCAAACACCTTAAACACTAAGCCATTTCCACAGTCTTAATTTTAATTTTATTATAATAGAGTACTCCCTTTATGTCTGATAAATTTCTGACTTCATTCCTGTGGGAGTAACACGTAAAGGTGTGTGTGTGTGTGTGTGTGTGTGTGTGTGTGTGTATGCATATGTGTATGTGTTTGTGCCCATGTGAACTTGGGTATTGGAGTCTTCTTTCATTTATTTATTTAATTATTTATTTATGAGAGAGAGAGAGAGAGGGGGCACTCAAGGGCCTCTAGTCACTGCAAATTAACTCCAGATTCTTGTGCCACCATGAGCATCTGGCTTATGTGGAACCTGGAGAGTCAAACCTGGGTCCTTTGGATTCACAGGCATGTGCCTTAACCTCTAAGCCATCTCTTCAGCCCTATTTCCACCTTCTTGAATCTGTGAACTAGTTTTCTGTTTACATAGCTACAGTTAGATGCAAGATGCTCCCTTTTCACCTGACTGCCAATACTACTTTCAAGTGCATGTTTTCTATCTGGCTTCACTCACTATATATATATTCCTCAACCTTCTTTTCACTAACCTTCATGGAAATTGGAACTAAGTTTAATTGGCCTTCCAATGTGGACTACTGGAGGATATACAGGAATCCTACAGACCTTCAGTGCCATATTGGGACTGCTGAGACATCCAGACTTGTGGACTACCAGCTACCAGTTTTCTCAATATTCAAACCTGCAGATAGCTATTATTAGACTTCCTAGCTCATATCCTATAAGTTAATCAATAAATTCTCATTTATAATACAAATTCATTCTATTGGTTCTGTTCCTATAGAAACCCTGACTGTTACACAAAGTGTGCATAACTTATTTATAATCCAACAGCTGTGAATTTATGAATTCCTTCATTAATATGATCAAGACAAACTTTTGAAGAATAATTTACAATTTTTATTCATTTGCTGCCTCCTGTCTCAAAATCATTGTATATTACAATGCACTAAAATTAGTGGGAGTTTGTGCCTTTTGAATCCTCATTGTCAAAACAAGTTTTGTGAGGTTAGGAATATCCATGCAAAAAGGAAATCTTTAAAATATTTAGGAACTAGAAACATTAAAGCCATCCTATTCCCATATATTTTATAATGGCTGGTCAGTTTTTGATAAGAGGCATATTTAAACTAGCAGAAAATCATTAGATGATGTATACAATGCTGAAAATAGACCAAGGGAATAGGATATGACTTTTGAAATACAAGATGATTTGAATGTTCTGTTAAGTTGAACATATTTTTTCTTGCTAAAAATTAAAGGAATTGTGTCAGCCAGAGAATTGTATTTCATGTAATATTTGCTTACAATGAAACAAACAGTGAATTGACAATTAGTTTTCCCCAGAATGCAGTACCACAATGCCTGTCTTTCTTTTATATAATTCTGTGTGTCAATTTTAGTAGCTTTTAGAATTAGTCTGCCTTGTACTTATTTACTATGAGTCTATAAATACAAAATACATTATAATAGGAAAAAAATCTAGAGGGGTGATGACATTTCTTTTAAAATTTGAAACTATTTTTTAACTGTGGTTAGCACATCAAATACATAGGTAAAAACATGTCAATACTGAACAAGCTGACTGCAGAAATATTCATTTTTCATCATGTATTTTTGTTTTTCTATGTGTGTGTGTGCTCATGTGTACATGCTCATGTGGAGTAGTGTTTGGGGTGCATGAACACTTGTGTACACTATGCACATGCAGAGGCTGAAGTAGTCACGGGGGACGTTCTTTCATTCATCAGCAAGCTTCCTTGTGTGTACATGTGTGTGTGTGTGTGTGTGTGCAAGCATGTTCACGCATATGTGTGACATGGTGTTTATATGAACATGTATACAATATGCACATGCATAGGATGACAAAGAGAGATGATTTCAGTCCTTTTATTTCACTTGTTGGCAGCTTCCTTGTGTGTGGGGGGAGGGGTGTGAGGGACATGAAAATGTGTGTACAGTGTGTACATGTACGGGGGCAGTAAGGAGAGCCCGTTTCACTCATTGGCAAGTGTGTGTATATGTGTGCATGCGTATGTGCAGGGTGACATATGTACCATGTGCACAGGCACAGATGCGAAAGGGGAGGACAGCAGTGAGCATCTTTTACTCATCAGCAGGCTTACTTATGTGCATTTGTGTGTGTGCGCGGGCGATGTGTGTGTCGCAGAAGACACCACAGAGGTGATGACAGTGCCTCCCGGTCACTCATTAGCAAGTTTCCCTGGGACAAAGGCTCTTACTGACCCTGCATCCACCACTGTATGAGACTGGCTGATCAGTGAGCTCCAGTGATTTTTCTGGTCTCTGAGCCCCATAGGACTGGGTTAAAGGCACGCATGATCAAGTCCAGCTTTTTATGCGTGTGTTAGTGAGTGGAACTCAGTATGATAAAGGCCCTTTAGGAACTTAGTATTTACATAGCAAGCAATCTTACCCATTGAACCATCTTCTTAGCCCCCATGGGAAAATATTTTCATTTATTCCTTAAAATGTATGATTTTATCAAAGACACACACACACACACACACACACACACACACATAATGAAATATTACATAAAGTCATAGAATTTCCTCATTCACAACATTCTCAAAATTTAACTATTTAAAAGTATTTCTTTATATTTTCTTCATGAAAGTGATAACAGTTTTATTTAAAATTATGTATGTTGGAATTAAAAAGTATTTTATGTATATTGCAAAGTAATTACTGCTTCTAGCATTTATCCTTAGCCCTCATTAATAACCCAACATTGTTCTGCCACTTATAACTTAGAAACTTAATATTTTGATATGACTTTGTATTTATAATATAAAATTCCATACTTAATATATGAACTCAAATTGGTACACTATAATGTATTGTATCTAAATAATTTCTTACAGTGATAGTATGAAGTACTAGATAATTTTCCAATTATTATTTTTGCTTATTTTTTATTTATTTGAGAGTGACAGAGAGAGAAAGAGGCAGATAGAGAGAGAATGTGTGTGGCAGGGCTTCCAGCCACTGCAAATGAACTCTAGATGCATGCACCTCCTTGTGCATCTGGCTTACACAGGTCCTGGGGAATCGAGCCTTGAACTGGGGTCCTTAGGCTTCACAGGCAAGAACTTAACTGCTAAGCCATCTTTCCAATTATTTTTAATGATTAAACTAGTTAATACTATTAAAGGCTAAATAATTTTGAAAAACATCATACCTGGTAAATGGTAAGTCAACATCTAGTAAACTCTACACTCATGTTCTTCATAAATATGGATTTACATTACATGAAGGATAAAGATAACTGAGAAAATTCTACTAAGTTAAAGGTGATCAGATGCCTTGTATACATGCATAAAAATGTAACAATGTATTATAGTGTGTGTATATACTACATATAGTACATATAGTATATAATATATATATATATATATATATATATATATATATATATATATATTATATTATATTATAAATATATAATTCAGAAAAATGAACTTGGTGATTCCAAATATTGTGTCAAAATAAACTGAAAACTACTTGTTTGTTACAATTACATGGAGCTGTGAGAAAGAGCACAATAATTTTGCTACCATAAAATAAGATCCACCTTTCCCAAATAAAACTCTGGAGGAAG
Organism: Orientallactaga sibirica; assembly: GCA_036365145.1. Taxonomy (NCBI): domain Eukaryota; kingdom Metazoa; phylum Chordata; class Mammalia; order Rodentia; family Dipodidae; genus Orientallactaga; species Orientallactaga sibirica. The sequence goes on along the minus strand of JAEOAD010000029.1, from coordinate 18,705,417 downwards.
CTGTGGACACTATTGACACAGTTCTTTAAGCCTTGGCTGACTTTAGCTCCCCTCCCTCAATCTTAAGGCATGGTCCCATTTTCAACATTCTAGATGCTTTCTAATCACATTCAGTTTGTCATGTGTCAGAACATACGACTGGATAAAGTTGACTAAATGACATTGTCATTTTACTTTTGTTTCTTTCTTATTTATTTATTCATTTATTTTAGTTAGGGTATAGTTCTAGCCCAGACTGACCTAGAATTCACTATGTAGTCTCAGGCTGGCCTTGAACTCACTGTGTTCATTCTACCTCTGTCATTTTACTTGTAAATAATATCCAAGGGAAGTTCCACCAGAATTTCTTCTGCATAGGTATTTTTGAGAAGATTTTAAATACCTTTCCCATCCAAAACAAACAAACAAAAAATCTTTGTTGAGTTAAAAATTGCATGGCACACACCTTTAATCCCAGCACTGAGGAGGCAGAGTTAGGATAATTGTGGTAAACTTAAGGCCACCCTGAGACTACATAGTGAATTCCAGGTCAGCCTGGAATAGAACAAGAACCTATCTCAAAAGAAAAGAAAAGAAAAAAGAAAAGAAAAGAAAAGAAAAGAAAAGAAAAGAAAAGAAAAGAAGAAAAGAAAAGAAACAACAACAATAACCCCAAAAATGCTGGAGAACTATATTACTATGAGAGAAAGGGAGAGTAACTACTGAGGTATAGTCAACATTTATTAAAAGCATGAGTACACTGTTGGGGTTTGAACAGGAAATATTCCTCAAAGACTATGGGTTTCAACACCTGGTATCATCTTTACGAGGTGGAATCTTTAAGAAGTGGTGTCTGGCTGGAAGACTTGAGCTTTTATAACCATGCCCAACTACTTGCCTCCTCTCTCAAACTTATCCATCAAGATCACAGGAATCTAACCCACACAGTTCTATAAATGTGACCTCTGACATGTTTTCCCAACCAGAATGAACTATATCCTCTCAAACCATAAGCCATAATAAATCATTCTTCCTTAAGTTATTTCTATCAAGTGCTTTGTCAAAGCAATAAGTAACAAATATACAGATATCTCAATCACTGCTCTATTTTAAATATTTCTTAACAGGTAGAAATTGAAAAGAAATTTACACTGTTTGCTAATCTATTACTTACCAAGACTGGTCATCCAGGATATGTGGCTGATTTAGCCTCTTTGACTAACTTACTATTTTCCAATATTTAAATGATGGTAGGTGAAATATATGCTGATTTTCTACTGACTAGAACTTGTGATTTGACTCTATAGCCCAGCATTTATTATTTCATTATATCAGCAAGTTCTTCATAATCTCTTAGGATTTGAGATCTTAGAGGAGGATAAGTGTGTCCTAAAGACATCTGGGATATGGCAAAAATCACTGCTTTAGCTTCAAGAGATTCTTTGCTTCTAATTGCCCCAGTTCATATGGAAAGATCTGAACAATTCTCCTATTGTAGACTTTTGTGTTCTGTGGAATATAGACCATTTTGTCTTTCATTTTATAGAAAATACATGTCTAAGAACATATTTGGACATATTTACCCAAAACACACACACACACAGTACTTTTTTGTTTTTTTAACAGAATATATATTAAAAAAGTGATAATCTTATAAAACAATAAATCACAGAGAAGAAAATTATATCAATGAATTATTATATCTATTCTTGGGATAGGTTCAAAGATTTAGCATTATTCCAAATGTAAGACGTGTAATAAACTGGTGTCCTACAAAATTAGAATATAAATAAATTAAAAGGAGATGAAAATTTTCTGGAATTGTATTTATAGTAGCTGAGGAAGGGCACTTATTTCTATTTCACCTTTGATAGACAACTTACAGTATATCAAGAAAAATGATGTTTTTTTGGAAAAAGAAGACTATACATGTTCATTATAATATGTTTTGCTGATATCACTGTTAAATCTGCTGTGAAGACATGATTGTACATTTTTTATTGGTTTATTCTTAACAGAGGAATGAAATATAAGTATGCACATGCATATGTACCTACACATAGGCTAATTGTCATATGTTCATGTGTACCTATATATGACTTGTTGTCAGCTTATTTTACCAATAGCAATCTTCTGCACTGACCTCTGTTTTCTATAGGTGTGTTTTTTTTTTTTCCCACATAGCATCCTTAAGTTGTCTTAATGTTGTATGCTTATTTCAAAGAGGAATCTGAGAAGTTCACCTTAGCTAATTTTACTTCTTAATATACTTAAAATTAATAATCATTTAATGTAAGGATTCATTAAAATGAGGACAGGAAACAAAATAAGGCTTTTGAATCTGGAGATTTGAGAAGATAGTTTAATTATCTTATAATAGGAGTTAAAATAAAATAAGTCTTGCATCAATAAAACAATAGGAGAAAACAAGAATGAATTGTGCTTCAGAATAAATGTAAAGACCATAACACTATTCTTGGAATTTTACCAGAAGCAGTAAATATGAAAATATTAAGGCACAAATATAGTCAATGAAAGGCCAATACACATTGTTAGGTTATTAAAGGCACAAATGTGCAAGAAAAGAATATATAAAACAAAGATAAAGCATGATTCTACTAAAGTGATTAACTATAGATTTCTCAAGGTTAGGTAAGGATTATGAGAAAGTAATCTCATTCTAATAGAATTTCTATGTTTTTATTGATTTGGGTGACTCTATCTGATTGGTATAGAAAGATATTTACTTGACTCAGCAATTGTGCTTAGCAAAAAAAAAAAAAAAAAAAAAAAAAAAAAAGCCCAGTGTGGTTGGTTGCACGTCTTTAATCCCAGCACTCAGTAGCAGACTAGGAGGATCACCATGAGTTTGAGGCTACCCTGAGACTACGTAGTGAATTCCAGGTCAGCCTGCACTAAAGGGAAACCCAACCTCCAAATACAAAAAAAAAAAAAAAAAAAAAAAAAAAAAAAAAAAAAAAAAAAAAAAACAAATAAATAAAAAAGTGATGTGCGCCATTATCAGAAAAATGAGGTCTAGAATGCTTTCTGAGACCTTATCCAGAATATATTGTCAAAGTGAAAATCTGTTACTGAAATGATGTAAGATTTGAGAAAAATATATATGATCTCAAAGGTGCAAACATACCTGCCATTTATTCACAAGTAATTCACTTCCCTATAGTTAGTTTGTATAAAGTAATGGCCTCTTGAATTCTTCTAATGTGAAAGGCAGGTAAACAAAATGTCAATTCTGTGAATTCATGCATGTTTGTTAATTTATCACACATTTATTTACAACGATAATTATGTGAATATAGATTATTGGCAGGTATATTTTAGGTTCTAGTACCTTATTAGGGGAAAATAAAGATTATTTTCTAAATTTTGCTGATATTCCATGGGGAAGGACAGCAACAGATTGAAGACATGTGTAGATTGAATAGAACATATTATGTGCAATGGATACTAGAGAAGGTATGGAAATGTGAGGAAGTGTTAAAAGAATTCAAGTAAGGAAAGAATTGAAGGACCACTAAACATGTATCTGGGGATGTCACCATTTATTGATCAGTGAAATGTGGGCAGGAAGAAGTGCTATCAGGAAGGCCCTGAAGCTGCTGCATCCTGGGATTATAGGATTTGCAGAGCAGTGTGGAACAGAGGAGTGATACACTGCCAGAGGAGAGTTGAGGGCGAGTCACAGCATACCACGTAGGCATCAAGGACAGCACTGGCTATGTAGATGGTCTAAGCTGTGAGGAGCATGTTCTGGGCATAGATTCAAGGTAGATTTGATATAGACAGAGGAGTTAAGAATGACTCCAAAGGCTTAGCTCCAAGAGGAGTAGAACACTGGACAGTTGTCCAATATTGGCAGGGTAAAGTTTAGATATCTGTGACACTGGCAAGAAGTCCCATAGTACTTAAAATAGAATTGGTGTTACAAAAATACTTAAGACTTTTTTAGAGTCGTTCATTTGTAGAAAGGATTTTAATATGTGCAAGGGCTATAAAATGTGGCCAGTGATGTGGTAAAGAAACCAGATGTTCATGTAGAATATAATTTGTGGTAGTTTGAATAGATGGTCCCCAATATATTCAGTATTACAGTTTGTAATTTAGATCTGCAGCCACCTGGCTGGAGGAGGGGTCACTGGGCTACATCTTAGGATCTAGCCCGAAGGTGTGGTGGTAGATTTGAAATGCAAAGCCCCTGGAAGTCCTTGAAGTGTGCTGTGGAATTTGGCTGGGTCTTCTCTCTCTGTGCCTCTCTGCTTGGACCTGTGAAAGCAGCGCTAGCTTTTTCTGCCATTATGGAACTTCCCCTGGATCTATAAGCTTAAATAAATCTTTTCCTCCATAACTGTGCCTGGTCTGGAAGTTCATCTCAGGGACCTGAAGCTGTCTGCTGCAGAAATTGGCCCCAAGGAGTGGAATAGAGTGCTGAGATGAATCTGACCATGAAGATTTTGGGTTTATGGAACTATTGTTTTGGAGGAATGGGCATGGGCTTGGTACTTGCAACTGAAAATGCCTTATGGAGTAGTAAGCCAAGTACTATGGACTATTCTTATGAGAATCTGAAAATGCTAAGTGCAGAGAGAATTGAACTTGGGGACTTGGCTTATGAACTTCCTAAGGGGAAGGAAAGACTGCAGAGGACTTTGTTGGAACTGGGCTACTGGCATAAGAGCTGGCTGACTTCTGCTACCCAGGCCCATAGAGTTTGATCAAGGTTAAACTTGTAATGGACTGATGTGCTTGTCTAAAGATATTGGACTGAGAGATTTAAGATATTAAGTTGGAAAATCTCAAGCAAGTTAAAATTACAGGCACTGAGACTGGTTTTAGGTTGCTGAAGCTACTGTTGTGAAACACATTAGCAATATTAAGGAAGATGTCCCAAGTGCTTTACATTAAAAATAATGAAGAGGATGTCTAAGAAAGACTATGATAGACATGTAAAACTCTTTTGGAAAGAGTTGACTGGAGAAGGAACTTGCTTCTTGATGACATAAAAAATTATTTTGTCCCTGTATTAAGAATATGGCTGTGAGGCCGGGTGTGGTGGTGCATCCCTTTAAGACCCCAGCACTAGGGAGGCAGAGGTAGGAGGATTGCCATGAGTTCAAGGCCACCCTGAGACTACATAGTGAATTCCAGGTCATCCTGAGCTACAGTGAGACCCTACCTCAGAAAACAAACAAACAAAAAGAATATGGCTGTGTCCTGCACTTCTGGTATTAGTTTTGGAAGCATGAAAATATGCATAGAGTGGTCATGAATTGTACACAGTTCCAGGTGCCACTGCTGCGATGCAGCATTAGGCAGGGCATGATGACCCTGATAGGCTCGCAAAGCCATTGGAAGATGGACCATAATTTTCATGAAGACCCAAAGATATTTTGATATACCAGGATTGTTCAAGCACTACCATGGAGTGAACTGTTTGCCTGGGATGGAAGTTATCCCTGACTACTCTGTCCAGCTGGAAGGACAGAATTGGAAAATCCAGAGACTGTCAATCACTGGTTATATCAGACTTGAACTGCAGAAGTTTAATGTTTGCTTGATGATAGTTGAGTTTGTATTGCTCCTGTCTCTCCCTCTTATGCCTTATACCAGTTGAAAATGTTTACTCTGTGTCTTTATATGTTGAAAATATATAATTCTTTGATTTTACAGGACTCAAAGCTAAGAGACAATCTTAAATCTCAGAGGATAATTGAGACTTTGGAACTTTCTTAAGTTGGTAAAGATTGTGGGGACCTTTGAAATTGGACTGAATGAAATTAAAATGTGAGATGGTTATGAATCTATTGGGGGCAAGGAGTAGAATGTGGTAATTTGAATAGATGGTCCAACATATTCAGTGTTTTATTATAGTTTGTAAAGATCTGCAGCCACCTGGCCACTGGAGGTGTCACTGGGCTAGATTGTAAGATCCAGCCCTAAAATATGGTGGTGGATTTGAAATTCCAATCTGAAGACATGCAAATGCCTGGAGTTCTTGTAGTGTGCTGAGGAATTTGGGCTGTGGCTTCTCTCTCTGTGTCTCTCTGCCATCATGAAAGTTCTGCTAGGTCTGTAAGCTTTCATAAATCATTTCCTCCATAACTTTGTCTGGTTTGGAAGTTCATCTCAGCCACCTGAAGCTGTGTGCTACACAACTCCAGAATGAATTTTAAGGAGAAATAAGGGAATAGCCATTTGAAATGTTGCTAAGAGGTCAAAAAGACTGCAAAGTGAATGCCAAATTTAACAATGTAGATAAATTGAAGACTTTGATCAAGGTAATTTTAAAATCCTTGTGGCTGCTAAAATCCAGATATGAGAATAAAAGGAATGACAAAGATTTGCAGAGTTTGAATCAAAATAACTTTTTAAAGAAATTTTGTTTACTCTTTTTCAAGAAGTACTCTTTTTAAAGTACTGAGTATTGAACTCAGGTCCTCATACTTACTAGGTAAACAAGCTGCCAATGAGCTATAACCTCAAACCCAAGAAAAATGTTTTTATTTTTAATTCTGTAAAATGTAATCTTATATAAAGTACATATTTGGGGCTGGAGAGAAGGCTCAGCAGCTAAGGTGCTTGCCTAGAAATTCTAAGGACCCAGGTTCAATTCCCCTGTTCCCATGCAAAGCCAGATGCACAGAGTGGTGCATGCATCTGGAGTTTATTTGCAGAGGTGCCCATTCTCCCTGTTTCTATTCTCTGTACGCTTGTAAATTAATAAATAAAAATAAAAAATAAAATATATATTTAAAATTAAAATGGTGGGTGTTTATTATAGGAATTGCATGTGTGTGTGTATGAACATTACAAACATTTTAGGATATAAAGAAAATTAGAATGGAGAAAATCAAAGAATTTCAATAAAGTCACTATTATATTATCACTTAATAATTAGTACTTGCCTTATGTATTACTGTTGGTTTGTCTCTTTCTTTCATTCTCCGTATCATCTTCTCTAGGCTAAGCAGCTAAGGCTGCTGTTGATAGTCCTGTCTCTACCTCCTAAGTACTGTGATTGGATGCAAGACTCCAGCTACTTGTTTTATTTTTTTATCTTTCATTGTAGCCATCCATATTGGAATTTGTTGTGTAATTCATGCTGGCTAGGATCCGAATACTTGCATGTCTAAACTCATATTGAGAAGTCCTATCCCCTAATATGTTGCCATTAAAGTGATAAGATCACAAGGATTGAATCATCAACATGTGTTTAGCACCCTTATAAAATACCTCCATGGGAGGGCTTCTGCCCTTTACATCCTGTAAGAACAAAGCAAGAAGATATTGGTTCTAAGTTTCTCTTCTTACCCTCATTTGTTTTGTTTTCTGAGGTAGGGTCTTGCACAAGCCCAGGCTGATCTGGAATTCACTATGTAGTCTCAGGGTGGCCTTGAACTCATGGCGATCCTCCTACATCTGGGATTAAAGGCATGTGCCACCACACCCAGCTCCCTTTTCTTACTCATTTTTCCTTTCCTTTAAAAAAAAAAAGAAAGGGATGAAAAGATAAACTAACACTTAAAACCATTTTAGCAATGTAAGACCTATTGAATTACTTTGTTATGAATATCCCAGACCACTTAGGGATTCATTAACAAAAGTAGGGGTTATGTTGTATACAGCCTCCATGCATTAGATAAAATCTTAATATCACAAAGGGTATTCTTCATGAAAGAGTTGCTCAGCTGCATCAGAAAAGGAGAAATCTGGTGGTCACTGCCTGTAATATTAGGAAACCAGGTTGAAAAAGTCTCAGGATAAAAATATAAGGAAACACTCTTTGATTATGGTTTGGCTGTATTTCTTTAATTAAAGATGTTATGCTTCTTTTGTAAGTAGGGATGATGAAGATTAATTATTTGACATGTACTAAGTACTATGGATGTGTTCTACAGAACTATCTCATTAATCAACGTGCCCACTCCTTCAATCCTGGTCAACAGATTGGATTGTTTTTAGAGATAATTGCTGAGTACATTCTACACTTAAAAAATAGACCAAGAAACAAAGAGTTTATTTTAAATTAATTTCCCCAAAGTCACCCTGGATTTTGGCATTAGTTTACACACAGTTCCCGTGACCTCACAGGAGGTCACATCTGAACTGAACTTGAACACTAATGCCCAAATATGAAAATGAATTTATTCTTCAGACCATCAATGTACTACTCAACAATGCAATAAAGGAGAGATTGAATGTCAATAGTTGAAGCTCCTGTCTTACAATTGCTCTTTTTATGTGTTTCTGTGTTCACATGTGCACATATGCATAGTTGTGTAACTTCATTATTGTTCGAGTAATTAGAAAGAAGAGGAAAAAGGTCATATGATACAGGTAAAAACTGATAAAAATTTTGGTGGTTATAAATCCTTGATCTATATAAGTCTACTTAATTATTTCAAATTCTTTCACAAATGTGTGTGAGGAATCTCTTTTTTTTTTTATTAATTTTATTGACGAGTGGAAAGAGAAAGACAAAGGAGAGCAAGGAGAGATGGATAGAGGATAATAGAATGCCAGAGCTTCTTGGTGCTGCAAACTCCCAGCTGCAGGCACCACTTTGTGCATCAGACTTTACATTGGTCATAGGGATCAAAGCTACTGGCAGACTTTGCAAGAAAGCATGTTTAACCATTGAGACATCACATCACCCACATCACCCTAGCTCCTATCTGTTTTATCCAATGTTATTTTTGCAAATAAACTGGCATTCACTGGTAATTTGGATAATGAAAGTGTCATCTTAGTATCATATCATTTAAGGCTGAGGAATGCAGGGGGCATAAGAATCATTTTATTTTAATGACTTTCATCCTATCATTTCAAATAGTGTAAAATTTTAGAGTCATTTCGACACACATGCAATAATATTATCCATGCTTCATTTCAGTGTAGCAGAAAATGTTAATCCTATTCCACGAAGAAACATGAGAACAGAGTCGTGCTCATTCGTTATAAATTAGCAAAAACAGTGTAGTGTATATTTCTCATTGTCATGGTTGTTTTGGCACTTCTAGTTTATACAATGTTGGAGAGTGTACAACGCTAGGGAATAAAATAAGCTTTACTTAAAGCATTATAAGAGTGGTGGGGCTAAAGTTAATTTTCTTTTTCAACCTCTGAACTAAATCATAATCCATGAGGGAATCATAGGTGGAATATTGGTAAATATTTAAAACATACAAACTTAGTAGGCTTATGTAACACATATACCTACAATTTGAGTTGTTCACTTCTCAAGTTAAAACCAAGCAGTGAAGGAAATTTTCTGTCTTCTAAGACAGTGTATTAAAGTCAGTGACAAGCTATTTGTGTTGGGTATGCTTAATTAATGCTTTCCATGGCTGCAGCAACTTCCTCTTCAAAGGATAACTGCAAGAGAATGAAGATGACTTTTTGCCTTATGTAAATGTCAAAAGCCTCAGTGATCAACGTGTTTCTTGGAAAAGTTCTGACATAAATGGAAATAGATATAGAAAAGTATTCTGTGGCTGAATGGCCCTAGAAGACACTAGCTAATGATTCATCTCACTTAAAATTAAATTGAAAACAAGTTTTAAAATTTGACTTGGCAGATCACATTTTGATACTCTGTGTATCCACAAAATAGCATAAAACTCATTTATTTATATGACAAGTTAGAAAGAGGATCTTAGGTAATATTGCCATTGCCATCCTCACCATCCCCCTTTTTTTTTTTTTTTTTGAGAGAGAGAGGGAGAGGAAGACAGATAGAGATGGGCGCACCAGCAGCCTCTCAACTGCTGCGAACAAAATCCAGATGCATGTGCCTCCTTGTGGTCAAATGTGGCATTGCGTCCTTGCATCACTTTGCATCTGGCTAAACGTGGGACCTGGAGTTTGGAACTGCTGGCAATTGGAACCTTTGTTCTTAGGCTTAGGAGGCAGGCGCCTTAACCGCCAAGCCATCTCTCCAGCCCCCTATATCCCTTTAATTGGTGCAAAGCGTGTTTATTTTGAGAAACCTAAATACAAACCTAAGTCACTACTAAATCTCAAGGTATTGAAAACAATTAAAATTCTGATAACTTTTTCAAGATAAGTAAGTGGACACAGAATCCCACTAGTTTGTGATGAATCCTTAATTTTGCTTTTAGAAAAAATAAAACTTAGGGCATGAGAGATGGCTTAGCAGTTAAGGTATTTGCCTGCAAAACCTAAGGTCCTAGGTTTGACTCTCTAGAACTTATGTAAGCCAGGTGCACATGGTAACACACACATCAGGAGTTAGCTTGCACTGGTGAGAGGTCCTGGCAAGCCCATTCTCTCTCTCTAATAAGTAAATAAAAATAAAATAAATCTTAGATAAGCTTGGAAATAAATACTATGCACACTCTAATATAATTTAAAATTACCATGTATTGGCAGTAATTTCTCTCCCCCTCCCCCTCTCATTCCCTCCCTCTCACTTCCTGTTTCTCTTTTATCTCCAAATATGTATGTATGTATGTATGTATACATGCATATATACTTTATTGATACAATCAATAAAAAAACACAAATATTAACGGCTATTACCAATGCAACAATGTCAATCTGCTTTCCATGGCTCAGAGAGTATCTGGAGTAAGCCAGTAACTAGTTCAAAGTTTAGATACAATTGCAATTCCATTTCCACTGAAATACTATCTGGAAAAAATAGAAAAATTTCATTTGTTTCTTAAAAAAAAAAAAAAAAAAAGTGCAACTTAAGACAAACCTGTGCCAGCATGTCTGGTTTTCTGTTAAGCCATAACTTAATGGAACTCATGTAATTAACTCAAATTCTGGCCTACCTTTGCAAGGCCAACTGGGAATTACAGGAAAATCTATTGTGGTCTTTGACTGCCTCTTAGCTTAGACAGTTCAGACTTGCCGCAATTGATCCGCTGTCATTGAAATGTTTACAGTTAATTTCTAAAACAGTTCTCCTTCCTTGTGCTTCAAATCAGTAATTCTCTTTCAACCTTCAATTGATGACTATAATTCACAGTGATAAATACATCAGTATCATTTATATACATGCATAAATCTACATGTGAAAAATGTGCCATTGTGAAAACTTGGAAATTTTAGTGCCAAAAATAGAAGAGTCTGTGCTTAATAACAAAAACAAAAGGAATTGGCCATTTGGCTTTCTATCAACAGTGGGAAGTTATTGATGGCAGGTTGAGAAAGCTTCACTTTTTACTTGCATATATAAAACCAATGATGAGTGAGGCACAAGGAGAGTGGTTGAAGGGAAAAAATGTAAGCATATGCCCATACTAGTAGAAAAGGAGCCAATCACCTGTGAGGATAAGTTTGGAAACTGAGATAAGAAAACAGAAAAAAAAAAAAAGCAGATATGCATAAACTTGAACTTGGAGGCAGTTAAAGTACTGATTAGAAGCTTTAGCATTGCATGGTATAGCTCTGCACATCACTGAGTGACAGAAGTAAAAGACAGAGTCCTAAAGTTTATAGAGTCCAGAAGAAAAACATAAATATGCATAATGATAAGTATTACAATATTCATAATAAAATTATGCACAGTTAGTTAGGGATTCATTCTAATACCTTGGTAGTATTTGTGGGAAGAACATCATGGTGGACAGCTGGTAGAGAGGCAGGAGGAGCGCTCTTAGTGAGATCTTTCCTCCAGTTGGGGCTAGGCTCCCAAAGTCTCCACAATTTGCAAAGTGTTGCCAACAACTGGGGACCAAGTGCTGAAATCATGAGTTAATATTCAAATATAGCAAATAAATCTCATTTAAAATTGTAATTATATTACTAGAACACTAGGAACAAAATTTGTAGAATAGGTGAAAAGAAAATTTTACATTTCTGTGCTGATTTCCAGGAATTTTACAAAAACCATGGCATACGCCAGTACCAGAACTATAAAATTATTAATTGAACATGAAAATATGTCTTAAATTGTATAATGAAAGTGTGTAAATAATAATGTGATAGGAACAAAAAAATGACAATGTACCCTCCAAATTTACTTCTGTATCCATATTTTTTTGAGTGAGCCAGAGAGAGAAAGAGAGAAAGAGAGAGAGAGAATGGGCATGCCAGCGGCCTCTCAGCTGCTGTGAATGAACTCCAAATGCGTGTCCCCCCTTGTGGGCAAGTGCAGCATTGCACCCTTGCATAATTTTTTTTTTGTCTGGCTAAATGTGGGACCTGGAGAATCAAACAGGCATTCCTAGGCTTTGCAGGCAGGCTCCTTAACTGCAAAGCCATCTCTCCAACCCTGTATCCATATTTTTAAAACAGTATTATGAGAATAATTACCCTGTAGACTCTGTTCAGTACAGCATCCAATCCTGCTGCTCTGGGATGAAGGAATATATATATATATGTCAAACAACCTGTGAAAACTAATATTGATGGTTAGAAAGACCTATAATCACTAAGGAAAGCAAGCTCTGGGCAGGTCTGTAATCAGCAGCCTCACCCTTCTCCACCATGATAGACCCTCAAACTGTGAGAACTGTGAGCCAAATAAATTCTTCCTTCCTTATCTTGATTTTGACAGAGATTTTGTCACAACTACAAGAAGAGTAACTAATGTAGGGACAGGGAAATTTGTTAGTGGATAAAGTGCTTGATGCTCTACCATGAGGATTGTGTTTAAATGGCCAGCACCAGTGCATGAGGTTACTTGTGTTATATGCCTGTAATTCCAGCATTGGGAAGGCAGAAACAGGACAATATGTAGGGCTTGCTGGCCAGCCATTCTAGATGTATCAGTGAACTAGATTCAGTAAGAGACCTTTTCTCAAAAAATTATAAAGTGGAGAGTGATTGAGAAAAATAGTAGACATCAACCTTAGGTGTATTTATATATACTCACACATGCCTACACACAAAGATGAATACACATACACACTTGTATGCATATCATGCATACTAAACTTGAAAATTCACTAATGCACATTCCACCTGCTAATGGCAATGATAGCACTACCATGCCCATCTCACGTGGAGAAGTGAGGATCTGTGCTTCTTAATGCTTTTATGTACTCTCTAATTTTTATTAATAATGTGCTTATTCCATGGCATATAAAAATTTTATCCAACATTTTTTCTAATTGTACATCTATTATTATATAAAATGTTATAAAATAAGTGTCAACAGAATGCCTGTCATTTATTTTTTGCTCACTTTAGGGAAAATCAGAAACTTAATTTTTAGTCTAACTTAGTATTTGGTAATATAGTATTGACCCAGGGACATATGTTGCAAATTACTTAATAATGATTAATAATATATTTTAAATTATAATTACTTTTATTTGTTTGTGTCTTTGTTTGTTTTGAGACAGGGAATCATTATAACCCAGACTGGACTATAACTTTGAAGTTCAAGCTGTACTTGAGCTCATGGTTATTCTCCTTCCCCAAACTTCCAAGTGCTTGAACTAAAGGCTTGAGTCACCACACCCAACTTGTATTTATTTTTTACTGAAGTAAATTTTCATATTTATATCACTTTGTTATTAGTAAGAAAGATAGTTTCCTTATTATAAAGAACATGTAGGCAGTTAAAGACCATCCATTTAGAAGAGGCTAACATCCAATTTTAAATATGGTCAGCATTATAATACCTCAACTCAATTATTTTCAGTTATTATGCTGTTGACAGAACCCATTAGTTCTCAGTCTGATGTTTTTAAATTGAAAGAAAAATACAAAAATTAAAATATTGAATAATGCTTTTGCAAATGAGTTTTCTAGAGATTTCATTTTAAAATGCATATAGATATGTTGTGAATAATGTCTTCCATAGTAGACAGAAATCACTAAGAATTTTGATAGGTATACAGAGAATTAAAATCTTTGCAAAATTTAGTGAATTAACTAAACTAAGAGTTCTACCAACTCAAAACAAAAAGCATATTCTCACACTTTGTACCATCAATTATTCTGGGATCGCCTAGAATATTATGAAAGTGCTATCTAGACAAAGTTCACTCACCGTCATCCTCAACTTTTTAAAACAAAAGTTGGATTTTAAATATGTTTAAAACTATATTAACACTAAATACCGCATGATATTACTGAATTTTGCTATCTACAAAAAGTGTATCATACTTGATCAAAGAGTTTCATTAATTGTTATTAAACACAATGTACATGAAATACTTTTTTTACACACCACAATTTTCACATGGTTTGAATTCTGGATTTGGAACAGATTTACTTGCATACATTCAACAAAAGGTATAAATCTCTGTCTCTGTGTGTGTCTTTTTCTCTTCTTCTCTTATTTTTTTCAATGTTACTGTTCACACTTTTGATTGCTTATTCATATTATTATTTTGGAGAAAATTTATAGAAAACATTCTGAGTTAGAAAACTGTATTTCATTTTAAATATTGAGAGGTAGGGCATAATAGTTAAATGAATATTTCAGGGTTGGAGAGATTGCCTAGAGGTTAAGGCTCTTGCCTGTAATATCCCAGGACTCAGGTTTGCTTCCCCAGGCTCCACATAAGCCAGATGTACAAGGCCTCATGCGTGTCTGGAATTCATTTGCAGTGACTGAAGGCCCTGGCCTGCCCATTCTCTGTTTCTCTCACCTATCTTTTTTTTCTCCCTCAAATAAATTTTAAAAATTGACTATGTTAAAAGATTGAATTATTTCCTCATAATTAATATGTTCTCAAATTTTGCTCAGTTTTCGTAAAAATACTGCATGGTATAATTTGATAAGCATTTTAAGTCTTTAGAAAGTCATGAAATAGAAACATACCAAAAGCAGTTTAGATTTGGGATATTTGTTATGAGAACAAACTGACCTATAAAATTATCAAGTTATGTTACTATTCTGTGCATACAAAAATGAAACATGGGGCCGGAGAGATGGCTTAGTGGTTAAGCCCTTGCCTGTGAAGCTTAAGAACCTTGGTTCAAGGCTCCATTCCCCAGTACCCACGTAAGCCAGATGCACAAGGTGGTGCTTGCATCTGGAGCTTGTTTGCAGTGGCTGGTGCACCCATTCTCTCTCTCTTTCTGCCTCTTTCTCTCTCTCTGTCACTCTCAAATAAATAAAAATAAACAAAAAATTTTAAAAATGTTAAATGTAGAATTTTATATAATATACTTTAATTCTTTCTAATATTTTGATTGCTTTTGGTTTATAAAGTATATCTCTCAAAATTTTTTTTTTAATAAAATAATTGTTATGATTCAGCAGCAGGGACTTCCTATACAGTTCTTGTGGACAACCAAAAACAATAGCATTAGCCAAGGCTGTTTAGGAGCCTCTGTGATCTAGCTGCCAACAACTCATTGGGAGGTGACTCATATCTGACACTGGGAGTTTTGTTAAGCACCCTGTGGTTTCTAGAAGCAGCTTTAACCACCCAAGTAGGGACCTTTATTTAAACACCTTTTTTTAAAAATATTTTTTTTTATTTTTTAAAGACCTTTTTATAAAAGGTGTAGGATTTCATATGGCTTATTCATGTGTCCTTGGTTTCGGTTCATCTTTCTATTGTTTCCATCCCTGCCTCATCCTTCTAACTCTGTCCATGCTTAAATCTTTCCTCATGCTTGGGTTACAGGAAGTGAAGAAACCAAGCCTGAATGGCACTGGAAGTTTACTCCCTACAGGGAAGTTCTTTGTGCCAGAATGTTCTCTGTAAGCTGCTGGCTGAGAAAAGGCATCAACAATGCTCACTGCCTGTGGATCCTATGCTCTTCACAACTGATTAGCAAGGCAAGATGTGTTCACAGATACAGGAATGGCAGGAGAATTGTGGGAGTAACCACTTGCTCTCTGATTTAAGGTCCCATTGCAGGAAGGAAATAATGCCAGATTCTGAAAATCTGCCCCAAATCTGTGGCTAGGGACTTGAGCTGTATGCGGAAATAAAATACTGTGGCTATGCTAATTGGATGGTATGCCAAACTACTTTCTAATTATGTTTGTTTCTCAATATTGATAATACTTATAGCCCCTAAAACAGAGGTTTCTGTATGCAAAGAGTATAGATGATTACAGATCCACAGATGAAAAAGTTATCAAGGATAAGCAACTAGATTTAGCTCAGCCCTAATCATGGTATGTAAACCATACCCTTCAAACTTCAGGAAACTTGTGGGTGATGGCAACTGGAAGAATTCAAGAGCAGGGGGATGGGCAATGGGATGCTAACTTCTGCATAGACAAGTCAGCAGCGCTCATCATCTCACAGCAGACAGGGTTTCCTGTATATGATAGAGCCTGCCAGTGCTTCATCATAGATAAGGGAGGATTCCATGAGACCACACACCTCCCAGAGTAATAGTGGAAACCAATGATTGCTGGGAGAGAGGAAGTCATGTCTTTTAGAGGCATAGCCACTGGAAGATTGTCCATTCTCCAGTAAAGAACAGCTCACCCATGATCAGGTAAACAATTTTATTTTAAACTCAGTGGATTAAAAACAAAATGATATGACATGGAAGTAGAATGAAAATCTAGTGGGGAAAAGAAGAGTATTAGTGGGAAGGAAAAGGGGAAGAATGAGGGTAAGTGGAGGGATCAAAATGCATTGTATACATGTATGAAATTGTCTAATAAAATGTAATTTTGCTTCCAAAATATTCTTATATTCTTGTATTTACCTGTATACACTGCTCCCAAAGGATATCTGGAGTAAAATGACAAATAAATTTTTAAGCATTCATAATAAATAATTTTAAGGGTTATGCACAGTTAATACTATAAGATTCTGTAAGAAGCCAAACGTGGACAGACACCTTTAAGCCCAGCACTGGAGAAGTAGAGTTAGGATTGCTGCGAGTTGCAAGCCAGACAGGAACTACAAAGTTCCAGGTCAGCATGGGCTAGAGTGAGACTACCTACCTCAAAAAAAAATTATGAAGGAATAAAACTATTTAATTTTAAAACTATTTTGATGTAAAACTCACTGTAATTGATATTATTCAAAACATGAAATTTTTATTTTATGAGGACAAAAAAATGAATGAATAAATAATTGGTAATTAGTCATTTTTAATGACAATATTGCTTACTGTTCTTATTGCAAAACAGAAAAACCGAAAAGTGCATTTGATTTTTAATTTTTAATTATTTTTATGCTTTTGTGCATGCCTATATTTTATATTAAGTATATTCCACCTCTTACCCCATTATCCTACATTTCTTTCCACTCATCCATTCCATTGATCCTCTTAGAGAGTTTCTACTTTTAAGTTATATATAGAATTTCACAGATTTGTAGGAAACCCAGTAATCACAAATGAGAGAAGTTATTCTCATCTTTCTGTCACTTACTTAATACACAACATAATTATTTTCAGTTGTATCCATTTTGGACAACACAAATTGTATTTTCTACTCATTAATGGAACTTTTTTTTTTTTTTTTCTGCCATAAAGTATGACATACCATTTCCAAGAACGGGGACACAAACACCCACTTTAATATGTAGATTGCTCCATTGTATTTATACTTTAAAATATTCCATATTGGGTGACATCTGTATAAATGGCCATATAAAAACCTCCAAAAACTTTTCACTCCATAAAATCAACTCATAAACTAGGGAAAGCTGCTACCAGCAACACTTCATACCTGTCAGATTAACCAAACATGGCTAGAAGTAAACTATGGACTACATATTGGTTGGTTTTTGCATTTTTTTCTAGGTAAGGTATCACTGTAGCCCAGAGTGGCCTTGAACTCACAGTGATACTCCTACCTTTGCCTCCCAGTGCTGGGATTATAGGTCTGTACCTTTACTTGAGTTTTAATAGGCTAGTTTGAGTAGGGACCGTGAAGTTTTAAAAATTTTCTTTGACTTCTTCCTAGTCCTGTTTACTCACTTCAGTCTCCCCACTGCCCTTGCTAAAAATAAAAGTGCATTCCATGTCCTAGCAGTGGAAGAGAACAGAAGGGTCTTTAAAAGCCTCATTTTTAAAGAATTGTCACTCTCTGTTCTGTCAGGCGCCACTTGGAAGTCCCCACTGGAAATACTTATTTTCCTTTTATCTCACTTCAGCTTACCAGTCCTGAAAGCTTCTAACAGGGGCTTATTTCTCAAAAACTGTTTGCAGGCAAGTGTTTAAAACTCCTTAGTTGCCTGAGGCAATGCATAGGAAAGAAAGCCAAGATTTGGTTAAAGAACAAACTAACCAAACAGCTTGAAAGAAAAAGCTGAAGTGGGTATATATTTGGGAATCTAGAAATCCAGTTTTTTTTTTTTTTGTTGGTTTTTTTTTTTTTTGTTGGTTTTGCGAGGTAGGGTGTCACTCTGGTCCAGGCTGACCTGGAATTAACTATGTAGTCTCAGGGTGGCCTCGAACTCTCAGCGATCCTCCTACCTCTGCCTCCCGAGTGCTGGGATTAAAGGCGTGCACAACCACGCCCGGCTCAGTTTTTTTTTTTTTTTTTTTTAAGGTTGTGCGCATTCTCCAGAAAAACCCAGAAGGGCCCTATTTTCTCCTACTTTTTACAGGGAAGGTTTATGAAAATAAACAACTATGTTAACAGTAATAAAAAGATAAAGTAATAATAAACAATCAGCTATCAACAAAGCCCACCAAATTCACAGAGCAAAAACTCAGCCTTGGGCTGGAGAGATAGCTAAGTGGTTAAAGGCACTTGCCTGCAAAACCTGATAGCTGGTGTTCAATTCCTTACTAACCACATAATGCCAGAATCAGAAAGTGGTGGATTCATCTGGAGTTTGTTTGCAGTGGCAGGAACCCTGTCATTCCCAGATTCCTCTCTGTCTCTTTATCTCTCATTTAATAAATAAATAAATAAATATTATAAAAACACAGCTATGACATAAGAAATAATCAATTAAAAATGTCCACTTCATTAGCCCACTCACACCAATGAGGAGAACTTCTACATAGAAAATCAGCAAGATGGCATGCCTAACTGCGTGAAAACTACTCCAAGTTCTTGAGTTCCTGTGTATCATTCTGCAGTATAGACCATTCTGCCACAAAACAAGATGTAACAAATTTTTAAAATAAGAAAATTACACAAGCATGTTCTCTAATTCAATGCAAAAAATTTAAAAATAAGTAACATACTATTTCTAAACTTTGTAAATATGAGAAAAATGAAAGTTAGTAATTAAGTAGATGAAAGAAGAAAAAAATACGAACAATTAAAAAATACTTTGAAAATTTATGGGATATGGTACCTGGATGGATGGATAAGTAGATAAAGTGTTTGCCATCCTGAGTTATATCGCCAGTCAAAGTGGACCCAAGCACAATGACAGTGAGATGGGAGGTGGGGAATTTGACATTTCCCAGAATCTCATAAAGAATAGAGAAAGAGAGTTGGAGAGATGACTCAGCATTCAAGGGGTGAAGGTGTTTGCCTGAAAAGCCTAATGAGCCAGTTTGATTCCCCAACACCAACATAAAGCCAGATGCATGCACATGGAGTTCATTTGTAGAGGCTGGAGGCCTTGACACACCTATTCTTTCCTCTGTCCTGTCTCTCTTCTCCTCACTTTCCTCTCTCTCTCATTCTCTCTCCTTGCAAACGAATAAAAATTGTTTAAAGAAGAGCAGAAAAAGAATCCTGAGAGAAAACCTGCCTCAAATGAGATAGAAAGGCAAAAATGAATGAGAGTTGCCCTATGTCCTCCGCATGTGCTCCACAGCAAGTGCACATGTACATTCACACACATAAACATGTATACACACATCTATAGAATGCATCAAAAACATTTTAGTGTGAAAGTTGTTAGATTCATTTAAGAAGGGATTACAGGTGAAAAAAAAATATATAGTACTTTGACATTAAAAATAACTAGGCAGTTGGGTCTGGTGGTGCATGCCTTTAATACCAGCACTCTGGAGGCTGAGTTAGGAGTTCAAGGGCAGCCTGAGACTACATAGTGAATTCCAAGTCAGCCTGGGTAGAGTGAGACTACCTCAAAAAAAGAAAATAAAAAAGAAAAAGAAGGCACAACTTGGCAAAGTCAAGAAAAGAAAAGCCAATGCAATCTATAAGAAATTAATTAAATTAAAGTTATATAAATATGCACACAAATATAACATAGCAAACATATTTGAGATCAACTAATATTTTAAAAAGGGTTCTTTAAAAACCAACAAATTTTTAAAAAAATTTACAAAAACTGATCACTCAAAGAAGACAAAAGATTCAAGTTTCCAGAGTATGAAAGGTTGTATCTTTTTAAAGAGATGAATGTTCACAACTATCTCCTTAATACCATCCCAAAGCATCTAATTAGATACCTCAGTTGAAATGAATGAATCTCTTAAAGGATATAACCTACCTCAGATACCCCAGGAAATAACAGAAACCAGGAAAAAAAAAATAACAAGTAAGAGGAATGACAATTTTGCAAAATTAAAACAGGAAGAGGAACATTTTCCTCTTCATTCTGGCACCTAGGTATAATGTCTGGAGAAAGAATCAGCACACACAAAAAATGTAAGATGTAGACCAACAAACATCCTCTATGACTATAAATGCAAAATTCAGCAAAAATTACCAGTAAACCAAACCCAGAAACACATAAAATGATCACAGAGCATGACCGAGAGAGATTTATCACTGGAATTGAAGATGTGTTCAAAATGAAAAAAAAAAAAAAATCAATTACTGTAATGCCATATGTTAGTGTTATAAAGAAAAACTACATGGACATCACAACAGACTCAGGAAAAATTTTAAAAATAATCTAGTAACCTCTGTATTCATGGTGAATTTGTAAATTCTGAACAGCCATGAACGGGAGAAAAGTTTCTCAGTCCATGAAGTGCATCTACAATAGATAGCTAACTTCACACTTGGTCATGAAAGCACAACTGTTTCTTTGTGAAAATTGTGAATGTAGCAAAAACATCATCTTCAGCATTTACCATTTGTGCTGAAGTTTGAGCTGCTGCAGCTAGTGGGAAAAGAAAAGAAAATACCTCCTCCAATCTTTTATTTTTATTTTTAGCTTTTGGAGAGAGACAGAGAGAGAGAGGGAGAGGAAGACAGATAGAGATGGGCGCGCCAGCAACCTCTCAGCTGCTGCGAACAAAATCCAGATGTGTGTGCCTCCTTGTGGTCAAGTGTGCTATTGCGCCCTTGCATCACTTTGTATCTGGCTAAACGTGGGACCTGGAGATTGGAACCGCTGCTGGAGATTGGAACGAGCGTTCTTAGGCTTAGGAGGCAGGCACCTTAACCACTAAGCCATCTCTCCAGCCCCTTCCTCCAATCTTTGATGAAGGAAAACAACTTATATTTTCTCTACAGTCTCACTTGTAGAAAAAAAAATACTGAAGAAACTACAAATAATTAGCTCAAGAAAATGTACGCATGCATATTATTATATAATAAAAGGTCAATATGAAAAAGATGGTTGTAACTGTACCAGCAACAAACTATCTAAAAATGAATAAAGCCAATAATTTACAATACCACCAAAGAGTCAAATATTTATTAATGAATCCAAACAATAAAACACAAGATTTATTCTTTGAAAAAAATTAATACTGAAAGAAACAAAAGATTTAGTGAAATCTTAGTGAAAGTAAAATGAAATATATGTTCATAGACTGTGGGTATTAATATTTATAAAAGGAAGTATTCCTTAATTTTTCTACACATTTAATGCAATTTCTGACAAAACTCTAAATATATTTTGGTATAAATATATAATCTTGTCTTAAATTATGTAGAAATATATGAAACACAGATCAAAACATTCCTGGAAAATAAGAATTAACTGGAAGATTTATACTTCCTAATATTGATGCTCACTAAAAAGCTACAGAAATGAAATAGGAAAATTTGCCAGTAATGTTTCTGATAGTTATCTAATACCTAATATCCATCAAGAACACTTTAAATATGATAAAATAACAAAGACAAACAGCAAGTCCTTGTGAATGCTTATATTTTCAACTGTTTTACTATGTTTTTCTCTAGAAGTTTCAGATTTTAGAGATGAGATCCACATTGAACTGACTTTTACATGATGAAAAATATGAATCATCTCATTTTTCTACATGTACATATTTAGTTTTCTTAGCCCCATTTGCTGAAGATGCTGTTTTATTTTTCCCCAATGTATGCTTAGATATCTGTGTTAAAAAGTAGATGGCTGTAACTGTGTGTGTTTAGTAATGGGTCCTCTGTTTACCTCCATTCAAGTACCCTAGTACCATGGAGTACCATAGAGGTGTTGTGATTGTCACAGCATAATTGAGATTTGTTATTGTGAAGCCTCCAGTATAACTTTCTGCCTATGATTGATTTGGTAAGTTGTGGACTTTGTGGTTTCATATGGATTTAGGTTGGATACCATTGAAATTTATTGAGTATTTCAATAAGTGTATAAATGGCTTTTGATAATACTTCCACTAAGAAACTGAAAAATGGACAAATGATTTAACTAGGCATCTATGCATGGGAAATATACACATGAACAATATATACAAATGAATAAAGTAACCATCATTAACAATTACAGAAGAGCAAATCAAATTTATAGACATCACTATCTACCCACCCATGATGGTTATCTTTGTTTAAAAGCAAATAAAATAGCAAGTGTCAACCACAATGTGGAAAATAATGAAATTATGAATTGGAGTAGAGTCAGAAACTATGAAAATAATAAATGGAATGAGATAGAAGACAAGGGACCATCTTAGTTAACTTCATATTGCTGAGACCATATGATGTAAACCATCTGACAAGAGGAAAAGGTTTATTTTGGCTTGCAGTCTAGAGGGGAAGCTTCATGGTGACAGAAGAAATCTTGGCACAAGCCGGGGGGGGGGTGTCAGCTCTGGCATAACAGGTAGGAAATAGCAGCAAGAAAGTGATCTGAGCTGTGTTAAGGGAAGCTGACTTTTAGCGCCCCAAAGGCCAACCTCAGAAACAAATCTCTTCCAGCAAAAGTCCCAATTTTCCACCAGCTGTGATTCAAGCGTCCAAAGCATATGGGGAAAATTTGATTCAAAACACCTCAGTGGACTGGAAAGATGGCTTAGCAGTTAAGTTGCTTGCCTGCAAAGCCTAAGAACCCAGGTTTGATTCTCTAGGTCCCACATAAGCCAGATGCACCAAGTGGCACATGTGTCTGGAGTTCGTTTGCAGTGGCTAGAGTCTCTGGCATGTCCATTAACCCTCTTTCTCTCTTTTTCCCTCTCTCTATCTCAGAAAAAAAAAAAAATCCCAGGGACATAAGATGAAAACCCATTGTGATTATGACCAATTTGCAATATGTTCATATTTTAAAGTTCACAAAAGTAATTATAATGAAATAAACATAAGACCAACATATTGACCAACACTTCTGGAAATATGGGTATACATGTAATTTCAAATGTGTGTCCATACAAAATTGCACAATGTGGGAATGACGCAGATGACCATCAACAGAACAAAAGATAAATTAACCAGCACAATATTAACCTGTACAGAGAATGGAAGACGTGCTAATTGCTACAACAATGCACCAACTTGGGAAACCCTGTATAGCCCTAGTAACAAGATAGAAACAGTCCATATTTTGTTTAAAATCAGTTATGTGAAATATTCAGAATAAGAAGTCTGAGGAAGACAGAAATAGATTAGTAGTTGCCAGCTACTTGGAGAGAGGAAGAATAGAGAAGGAATACTAATAAATTCATGGTTTCTTTGGGGACAATGGATGTACTCTGAAGCTAGACAGGGTGGATTATTAAGATTTGAATAGACTAATTATTACACATTTTAAAAGATGAATTTCAGGATGTGTGAATTATAATTCAGCTAAACCCAGAACATTTTAAGAACCAAAGTGAAACATTCACTTTGTTTCTAGCTGGTAGGTATTTCTTTAATTTTATATGCAGACATTTTGGAATAAATTTGGAGTTTTATAATACCCTCGGGAAGACTGAGTAAAGTTTCTTAGACTTGTGATCAATCATGGTCTGGGATTCAGCCTCTACTCAAGCTGGCCTACATGCTATGTGACAGGAAGGCATATGTGAGATTTCATGGACCATCCTTACATCAGTAACTAATAATTCGTCCATATGAATTCTAAATCTTATATCCTCTTTAATTAACATTTTAGGAAATGAGGATGTTCAGTTTTGTCATAATATCTCCTTTCAAAAAATACTTTTTCATTAAATGTACATTTATGTGTGTGTGATGACCTTGAAGCTCTTGTAATAGGGAGGGTAATAGAACTTTCTTATTCAACAGTTTATGTCCTGTGTTTTTTCTTTGTGCCTGGGTGGCTATACCACAGAGAGCCTTAGACATTGACAATAAATTTATTTGAATAATTTGTCTTCAAAGTATGATTCCATGGGAACAAGTGTTAGGATCTGCCATAGTGAACCCAGTGGGCTCTTGTTTTTATGGTTTTTTTTTAACCACACGCCTGTGCAATTCAAGTCTTTTCCTTGTTTTATGCATTGAATACACATACCTTCAGGTCCAATACTGCTGTTAACTGGGCTTATAAATGGAGGAACTGAGAAGTACAATATCTTAATAACATTTTGAATGTTACTAATTGATAGAACTAGTAATTTTATACAAGCAATGTACCTGGCATCTGAGCTCTAGCCAGTGTGCTGTTCTGGCTCTCAGGGATGGGGTTTTCAGAAATATTTACATTATAAAATGCAAGGATGGAAGAGAAAGAAGAGAAAGAGAAATTATATATAATTTGTCACTTGAAGTAGCTATAGGTTATTTTTATACCATCCCAGATTTATCCTATAGAAATTGTCAGATTGCATAGAAAGGTATATTTGATATTATTTTGAGGAAACATATATTATGCACTAGCTGTGAGCTTTACACTATCTTATTTCACAAATATAATGTTATTACAAAATATTTTGACTATTATCATGCTCCTTTTGTCTATATGAATGCAGGGTGTTATAAACATTTGACTAGTAAATTAGAAACACACACCTTTCTACTATCTTGTGAGAGATAATCAACTCGTATGATTAATACAATACACAGTCTTGGACTAGAAAATCATTAAGATTTAGCTAATTTTTTTTTTTTTTTTTTTTCTCTTGCATTGCTTTCCCCTTCTTGACATCTAGTATTTTTCTCCTGGTTGACAGCCTCAGGCTTTTCCCAGCATTACATGAAATTTCATTTTATATAATCTTGAATGCCACTCTGTCAGGCTGTGTTCCTACATAATGTGATTTAGTAGCATATGGTAGTATTTAACAACTCTTTTAATAAATATCCATTTAGCATCCTCTTTGATAGATAGTTAATATTTGAAGATGATAAGACTCAGTAACAAAATATCAAAAAAGTGAAGAACATGAATTATTATTGGACTGTACTTTGAATCCATTATTTCATAATTAATCAGCATTGTTATAATGTGATTATTTTAATGTAATTTTAGGGCAATTACTGTGTTCATTATCTCTGGAATGTCTGGGTCAATAAATGAGAATTGACATAATGATAGGGAATTTTGTATGGCTCATATCTGGGAAAAGATCAGTTCAGTTACCCAGTCAGCAGTGATCATGCTAAGTTCTCTATTTAATGATAGTTTGTCATACTTAGAAATATTTAACAAGAATTAAATGATATAGTGCTCATAAATTGCTCATGGAAATATTGACAAGTTATAGGTTTCAATAAAATACTCCTGTCATTTTTGTTATTGTGGTTGTTTTATATGAATATATTTTGAATGTATCATGATGGAGTGATATTGTCAGCTTTATAAATTTTCCTACATCATGTAAAATCTAGCAACCAGTAATGTTAACATGGGCAAGTTCCCACATGTTAGGATATTTAGGTAAGGTTCTCAAGAGTAGGATAAGCCTGCCAATCAGAAAAGACTGAGAGAGGGGTAGATAAGGAAAACATTCTGAATAATTAATGTCTATGAAAAAAAAAGTTATTCCCAACATGCTGCAGTTTTATGTGTCTAATTTCCCTAGAAACATAAAGAGAGAGTATCAAGTAACTTCTGCAGTGAATGACAGTGCAATCTTGCCTGATTAGTGGTTAAAGTCCTTTGCCTACAAAGACCAGAGGACCTAAATTTGATTCCCTGGCTTACTGCTGGGAACTTATTCTGGCAATGGGTTTACAGGATATCTGTATTTGTCTTTTATCACACTTTTTCTAATCTGTCAATGAGGAAGAAAATGTCAACTTTCAAATCTATTATAAATCAGGTTATTGTCATACTATTGCCCAACCTATCCTTCTCTTTTGATCTGTCTGAAGGAACTATCAGAGTGCCTATTAAAAGTTGATATTAAGGGCTGGAGAAATGGATTAGTGGTTAAAGCATTTGCCTTGCAAATAAATAAATGAAAATTTAAGAATAAAATAAATTATCCCTCTGTTGAAATAAATAAATTAAGTCATAAAATAAAAAGTTATCATCAAGCTGTTGGGATACACACTTTTCATTTCCTGAAGCTTAGTATTGAGTGTGGGTACTGAGAGATAACAGTAGAATCCCCTTCTATTTAGCCAAAATTGAATAAGTTTTGAGATGAAAATGTTAACACTCTTCCCCGACAAAATTTCTTTTCTATATGACACTTCCATATTATGTGATTACAATAAAATGGAGGTAACATTTTAAAAGCTTCTTGTTCTTTAAAAGCCATGCTGTTTATATGTATGCACTCAATGTCTCTGCCAACTTATACTTTTATTTTTAAATATAATTTTCCAATAGCATTGGAGAAAAGCACATAAAGAAAGGCTCAAGCATTTCTATTATTTTTTGGTGACTATAAAGATTCTTTTTATTTATTTATTTTATTTTGATAAGTAGAAACTTTGTATGGATACATTATGTGTTGATATTGTTTTTTTATTTTATTATAAAGTTGCTGGCATTATCAGTAGTATTTTATTATCTTATTTTATTTCATATTTAATTGAGAGAAAGAGGAGAATGAGAATGGGAATGGGCATGCCAGGGCCTCTCAGTGCTGCACACAAACTCCAGACAAATGACCACAATGTGCATCTGATTTTATGTGGGTACTAGGGAATTAAATCCTGGACAGTCAGGGTTTTCATGGAAGCAACCTTAACCTAGCCCATGAGTAGTATTTAAATAGAAATTTTAAAACTGCTAAATTTAACTTTGACTTAATAGACTGGTCATTTTTAATGTTGCAAAGATTAGGGGGCACACAATTTGCTTTTGAATTGACTTTTAAAGACAAGGGAAAATAAGACATAATTTGAAAAATTTATATCTGCTATTGAAAGAACAATTGTTACCAGAAAAGGAAGCTTTGGTTTCTTGTTTTATAAATTTTCATCAAAACAGTAATTATCTACATGTTTTGGTGAGTGTAGCTCTATGGTCAGCAAATCATCAAGATGAAAGATGGAGGCATCGTGTTATAATCAATAGAACTAACTCACCAAATGTACAGCAAATACTGAGAGATCTTACTATGTTATAAAATCAGAACATAATGACAGAAAGTTGTTCTACCATGAAAGACAAAAATAAATTAAGCCAGAATAACACTATTCAAGAAAACAGCCTTACACTTTCCTCCAGAAAGTGAAACTCCACCTGTCCTTGCTTCATTATGCTGCAAAGAGCTAGGTATCATGCCACTATCACAAAGACCTGAAAACTGATTAAACTGTGGAGGTCGATCAGTCACCGGTCTCAGCTATAAGAATAAGACATCTTGAGAGATATAAAAATATGTAATATTGTATGCATAAGGGAGAAATACCTGGGTTGCCATCTGATTCTGCCTTGATTCATGTCTGTTAAAGTGCCAGAATTGACAGTCGGCTTATGGAGGAGGCAGAAAAAACAGATTATTTTCTAGTTGTGACTTTGTGTAGCTGGAATACCTGCACTAGTTAACTGACCGGAATACTCATCAGTTTTAACACTGATTAAATTAATCATTAATTTTAAATTGATTGAGGTAAATTATACATGTTATCTTCCTCAAATTGTGAATTTTATGCTTTCCTGCAGGGACTGTTATGTAGGGCTCTATCATTTTTACATGGATAGCATTCTTAACATTCTGTTTTTCTCTCTGTCACATGCTCTTTGATTAGTCTACTTTAGAAGCTAAAATGTACTTGAACATTGAAGATTCTTTCTTTGGCACGGCACTAACTGTCTAAAATAAGAGGGAATTATCAGTTTGGAGGCATGCTTAGCGATGTGAATATGCAGCATGTTATGTAGGAAAATAAAAGTATGTCTTTTCCAAGGGTTGATTCAAGTCAATTTTGAAAAATGAAGCAAGAGTGTTGGTGGTGGTCATCCTTGTAAAACTTCCTCATTCCTCTAACAATCTGCCACAGGTATATATCATGGAACATTCGTCACTACTGTTGTAACGTGCTTTACAAAATCAACTGTGCTTTATATGTTCTCCAGGAGACTGCACAAAAATCGTTGTTTAATTTGCTCATAAAAAGCTATCCACTATCAGGTATTGTGTAGATGACTTGAAAATCAGCTTGGATTCCATTTATTCATCAAGTAATTACAGTAATTCAATGAATAATGTTTGGAGCATATATATGTGTTTGTAGAAAGAGAGAAAAGAAGGTAGAATAGATGAGGTTTATTAAAATATGAATCAAACTAATGAATCATATTTTCAGAGAAATGAATGGAAGGACTTACGTATAGCTCATTCATTATGGGTTGCATAATGAAAAACTATTTTTTAGTGATTTTGCAATTATATGATATACAATAAGATACATATTCACTATAAGTAAGATAAGTATGTAAAATTAATATGCTATTCTCTACTTATATGAAAATTTTCAATTTGTATACAAAGGAGTCTTAATCAAGTACATCTGACCCATTTTCAACTCTTCTTGGAGAAATTTGAATCTGATAAAACCTACCAGCCTACTGCAGCACTGATCTCATTTTAAAAGCCTCTACATGAATTGAGTCGAGCAGTAATTAATGTAGGCTTTTTGTGTCTCAACAGCTTTATTAGAGCATTTTGATTTCTGAAGACTTCTGTTTTTCAGATTCCACAGACTGGAGTAAATTAGGCAACTGGTGAAGGTCGCCTTAAAGCTGAAAATTTGAATTACTGGCATTAGCAATATCAATTTACTTTTAAGACAGGTCAAATACAATCACAATAATTAAAAGATTGGTACCACTATGGGTAATCTAAGGGATATTCCATTATCTAATTTGCTTCTCTACATGACATTACAAAATATAATGCATAATAAACAGGTATTAATTTCATAAATTTTAAGAAATCCAGGTTTTAAAAAATTCCAGTGGTTTCTCCAATGTTATAAATCACAAAAGAAGTAGAATTAGCAAAAGGCCTCATTCTAATACTGTAGAAAGTATTGTTTGTTTTTGACAGAGCTATAATTTACTATTATGTCCAGCTCATAATTAAATTAAAAAATAAAGTCATACATAGGAAAATTTATTTAAATTTTCATCAAAGTCTAGGTAACTCATATTCTATACATCATGCTAAAATCTTTCCATGAATAATTCTACTTAATTTTCAAAATATGCATACTAAGAAAATAATAGGTTTGTCTTTCATTTTATATTTTAAATTGCACTTATACAAGTTAAAGCTGCTAAATAAAAGAAACCATATTTTAAATTATAAGTAATTTATAAGTAAATTCCAGAACTGAACCTCTTTAGCATTATACAACTATAGAGCTACAGATATTACATAATCTTAATGTTAGATAATTTTATTTGACTGCAATCTGAAATAATTGTTTCATTATAGAGTTTAATCCCATACTTCATGCTTTATTATCCCAACAGATTTTAGTCATGTTATTACACATAGGAAGCATGCAAATAAATTTTCTTCAATTAACATTTTTAAAATTCCTCAACACATAGGCCTAAATTTCTTTTCCAAAAGATACAAATGCATTTTTCTAAGTTCATTTATTCTGACATCTCCTAGTTCTTTAATATTTTATTTATTATTTATTTGTTTATGTTTGTGTGAGAGAAAGAGGCAGACAGAGAGAAAACTGGCATGCCAGGGGCTCTAACGACTAGAAAAGAACTTCAGATGCACCTTGTGCATCTGGATTTCTGTGGCTACTGGGGAATGGAACCTGGGTCCTCAGGCTTTGCAGGCAAACACCTTAACTACTGAACCATCTCTCCATCCCTTTTCTATTTTTTTTTAAATTTGAAGATTATGTTGTTTTTTAAAATTATTATTTATTTGCAAACAGAGAGAGAGAGACAGAGAGAGACAGAGAAGAGATAGAGACAGAGAATGGGCATGTCTGGGCCTACAGCACAACAAACAAAGTCCATATGCATGTGTTAATTTGTGCATCTGGCTTTATGTGGGTACTATATAATTGAATCCAGGCAGTCAGGATTTACAAGCAAGCACATTAACTGCTGAGCCATCTCTCCAGCACAAGTATACCTTTTTAAATTTTTAATTTCTTTATTTTTATTTGAGGCAGAAAGAGAAAGACAGACAGAGAGAGAATGGCCTCTAGCCACTGCAAATGAATCCTAGACACATGCACCACTTTGTATATCTGGCTTATGTACGACCTGGAGAACTGAACCTGGGTCCTTAGGGTTTACAGGCAAGAGCCTTAACCATTAATCCATCTCTCCAGACCAAGAATATCTTTATAATATAAAGTCATTATGAGAGATTAAAAAAAAAGTCCTGATATTTTTCTATCCAGAAGCTGTACTTAACATTTAGGCATATGCCTCTATAAGAATGTTTTGCGTATGGTATGATTATTTGCAGTATAAAAAGATTCAATAATTGGTTCAAAGTCATAGTGTCAAATAGAAATCAAATCCAGACAAATTGAAACTACTTCTTGCCCACCATTTGATGTTAATCCACAGGAACCACACTTCCCTCATCAGAGTCTTACAGATAGAACAAGGTCATCTTGGACCTCAGACATGGCTTGCCAGTGCTATGGTTAGCCTCGGATTTGCCATGTCTGCAGATAAACCCAACAAAAAACATCTGATTTGGGGCATAATAGTCCTTATGAGGCAAAGAAAGAAAATTTAATAGGAACATGACATTATATTAAAAAGTACCTTTACAGTTTAGGCGTCTCACTAGGGGCCAGTTAATGTTCACTGAACAGATTGCCAAGTACATCACCTCTATGTGGAAAACTTACTTGGTTCAGAATATACCAATAGAAAAAGAGTATCATTCAGGCTTCAGGATCCTATGCAACTTATTTGCAAAGACAACAAAAGTATTAAGTCTCTTGCCAGTGACTTGATTCTAAATAAATTATGCTAGTCTGGCATGTGAAGTATGTTCCAAATGATGATTGAAAAGCAAGTGGCACCTCGCTTAGAGAATTTGTGTTGAATCTGAGCCAAACATAAGCCATTACATTTAGTTTCTTGCTATTTCATTTTAATATTTATGTGCTAATGCTACACAAGTGAACAAAAACATACAAGAAGAAAGAAAAGGGAAAATGTACTTGGGATACTTAGACAACACTGCTGATGAATTATCCACTTTGACAAGATAATAGGTTATTACTGAAAGACAAATGGCCTTTGTAATCCAAAGATATTTGTAAGGAAATAAAAAGCGAAGCAAACACAGTATATTTATTTTGTGGTAAATTCTTTAAGAATGATAGTCTAGTGCTTTTGATTCAAGTATGCTAAACAATACCTATAAAAGAATATATTTGGCTTCATATTCCAAAAACCACTGGAGACTGACAAAATTTAGTGTGATGAAAACAAATGTGCTTTCAAAGTGACAACTGCTTAATCAGCCTAAATAAAGAAGAAATTTACAAAAGTTGCTGAAAAAAAAAAAAAAAAAAAAACCTGGTTTCTGCATTCCTGACTGTATTTGTAAGTATTCAGTGAAAAGAAAAAAAAATTAAGAAATAAATATCAGAAATTGTTGATTTAATATTCAATGCCACTAATTATTCAATATTTCCTATGTTGGATGGCTGAAAGAAACTGATTTAAATTAATTAACTGAATAAACATAGTTGTTTGGATTATATGAGTAATGTAGAGAACATGATCACAAAAGGCATTGCCTTGCTTAATGTTTCAAACTAATTTAAGAGAGTGCATTGTAAATACTTGAAATTTTTAGAATGATATGTGTTTTGGTTGTAGTTGAGGTAACTAAATATTCTGATTCCTCCTTATATATGTTAGACGTTCAGATATGATTACACTGTCTTTTAGATTCATAAAGATGAAGAGAAGCATAGAAAGGGAGTGTGTGAGAAAAGAAGCAGACAAGAAGCAAAGGAACAGATGACTGAGGAAGCAGGGAATAAACTTGGGGTTCAGTGGTAACTAAGTATTACTCCCATGTTGATGTGAGCCTGCTTCTCCTCCTTTTCCCCTGGGGAACCTCAGCACCCACATCTCACTGCATTCATGGTCTTCACTTCAGCCCTCACACTAGTCTCTTTATTACTTTAGCAAGAAATATATAGATATAGATATAGATATAGATATAGATATAGATATAGATATAGTTATATATAGATATAGATATAGTTACAGAGATGTCCAGTAACCACTGTCCTGTGCTCTGTAACATAAAAACACTGTTAAATTTCAATGGGCAAATACATGACTTTTCCTTAGGATTTTTCTTGTACCTTTGAAATTAAACTTGATGTAATGAGGGAAGGAGTTTTATTTAAATGTTAATATGAAATATTAATTCCTATTAATATGAAATTATTTATTTGGTTGTCATAAAGTGGACTGGATGGCCCAAATATTCCATACTATAGACAGCAGCACATGGGAGGAAAGCAGAACCTACAGAAGCCAGTACTGCCTGAAGATGCAGCTCCTGTATGCAGACATGGGGGATCGGCTTCATGTACTTGCATGCATGTTTTTGAGGGCTCTTCCTTCAGAGCGCAGTTCCATGAAACCCTGGGTAATTGCAATTCTTACTCTTATTTATTTATTTATTTATTTTACAAAATTCACCTCCCTCCTTCAGTTTCTCTTTAATCTAGGTTCAAGTTATGTATATGTCTACATATGCATGCATTCACTTATTTATTAGTATAAATCAATAGCTTAGTTTCTCTTGACCTTGCTTTACATTAGAAGCATGTGAAAAGCACATTATTAAGAGATACTTGAGGCTGGAGAGATGGCTTAGTGGTTGGGGCACTTGCCTGTGAAGTCTAGGGTCCCATTTACTATTGCCCAGTATGCACGGAAACCAAATGCACCTGGTGGCTCAAGCATCTGGAGTTTGCTTGCTATCTTAAATAAATAAATGAATAAATAAGTAAATAAATAAATAAATAAATAAATATTAAGATATCCCATTCCCTGGGGCTAGAATGTGAGTAGGGCATGAGTATGAACATGGTGGTTCAAACGTGTAGAGAAGAATTTAGAAACAGACAAAATATTTCAGTTGGTTCTCATTTCCCTGAAATCAAAAGAGCAAGGCTAAAATTCACATTGTGAAGAAAAGGTCAAATCAACCACTGCTGTACTATGTATGTTGCCTGACAGTGCTCTAATTATTGGTCTTCATGTGGCTAAAGATAATCCAATTAATTTGTTTAGCTTGCTCTAATTTTCCAAGCATTTTCACATACTTTCACAATTGTCTTCAATAGTGAGCACATATTGTATTGTTAAACAACTCTTGGGCAAATTTTTATGTAGACACATATTTAATTATATCATAATTAGCTGCAATTAATATGTTATATAATGTTCTCACAAAATCATTTTATTGTATATATTTCTAAGAAGTATCTGTGTATGGTCATCTTTCTGGAATATCTAAGCTTTTTTCTCTTTGTCTATGGTCTTATGTAGTTTCTGTGACAATCACTGTCACTGCAGTGTGAAAGTAGATACCCATCCATAGGAATACACAGAAGACCCTATGGCTATGTCACAAGAAAAAATTGTATCAAAATAGTCAATGAACTTCATTTTGCCAGTGTGCTCTATAAACTCTAGTTGGAGCTTATATAAGCCATCCTGAGGAAGTAACCATGGCACTTCAGAAATGCACAAATGTTGGATCTCGTCTTTATGTAACAGACATGAGAAGAATTTGGTAAACAGGTATTTCCCCCAAATAGTCATTTTAGGAGGAAGGAGTAGATTCTGCCATTTTGCCTATATTATTAAATTAAACATGATATATGACTATAGATAATTTTACCTGTGACATAGTAATGTGATATTTTAGATATTCAATGAAATCTATCCTTTTTTGTTTGTATACCGTGTGCATGCATGTGTGTACATGTCAGCATGCAAATGTGGAAGCACACATAATGTGCTAATATTCGCTTGTGGAAGCCAGAGGTTGATATTGGATGTCTTCCTTGTTTCCTCTTCATTTTCTTTATTGAGACCATATCTGTTACATGAACACAGAGCTCACCCACTAAGAACATCTCTCCAGTCAGGTTGCACTGCTGATCTGATGTCCCTGCTTCCTGACGACCAAGATTCCAGTGATGCTGTGATACCACCAGTTATTTATGTAGGTGCTGGGGATTCAAACTCAGGTCCTCACTCCTTCATTGTTAGCTCTTTACTGGATGACCATCTACCTGACCAAAACTTTTATAACTTTATCTTCCATTTTCTTTTTAAATATTTCTTGTTTATTTTTATTTATTTATTTGAGAGTGGCAGAGAGAGAGAGAGAGAGTAACAGAGAGAGAGAGAGAGAGAGAGAGAGAGAGAATGGGCACACCAGGGCCTCCAGCCACTGCAAATGAACTCTATATGCATATGCCACCTTGTGCATTTGGCTTACATGGATACTGGGAAATTGAGCCTCAAACTGAGGTCCTTAGGCTTCACAGGCAAGCGCTTAAGTGCTAAGCCATCTTCCTAGCCCCTCAACAGCCTTTTTCTGTAACAGCCTTCATATTTCTAATTTTGTTTTCCTGTCACATTTGTCCTTTGGCCTTGTTCTTAAGACTCTATTTATTATTTATTCTGTTTTCTGTTGTAGGTTTTCTGTTTCCTATTGCCTAGCTTATCTTTAGGTTTATGTTAGTTTTATTATTGCCACTCTTTTTAACCTCATATTTTGTTCATAATATACATGTGCTTCAGTGAAAAATATGTTTAAACCTGTGATGGGGGCTAATAATTAGACTCAGTCTTACACATGCTGTGTTCATTCCTTACCACTGAGGTGGCTCTCCAGCCCTCTAATTTCTTCAAGCAAGTTTGTCTCACATATAAGCACACTCACAAATTGTTTCTTTGTTTTGCCTTTAAACTGCCTTATCTTTGCAAATATCACAAGAGTAGTCTCTGGTTGGTTTGATATGTAAGAGGTGAATATGTGCTCAGAAGTAAAGTGAAAGTCTCATTTCTATGAGCAGTTTAGTGTGTCAGAATCAGTCATAGAGAAAAAGGGCAATTTGTACATGATGTCATTTTACTATGTAGCCTTGGAGAGATGGAGCAAGAAAGCAGAGCCAGAGACAGGGACAGGATCCTGTGCAGGAGAGCACCATTTCCACTGTAGAAACACTAGGGGGCAGGGTCAGAGGTGTCTTTTACCTACCAAGACATGATCATCACATAGTGTAGATTCATCAGCAGCATTGACAATGCAGGGA
Source organism: Orientallactaga sibirica (assembly GCA_036365145.1). Taxonomy (NCBI): domain Eukaryota; kingdom Metazoa; phylum Chordata; class Mammalia; order Rodentia; family Dipodidae; genus Orientallactaga; species Orientallactaga sibirica. The sequence continues at coordinate 18,669,794 of JAEOAD010000029.1, read as the reverse complement.
GAATAACATAGCTGCTGAATCCCTCTCTCTGGAAAGCAGATCTGGTTTTCAGTAAATTGTCTGGGAAAGATGGTTGCAAATGAGTAAGTCAAAAACAAATTGGTTGAAATGATAAATTGGTCAAAAATGATTTTCCATTCACCAATTTTGCAATTTTTCCACTCACTGATGCCTGCTTTACTTTAAAAACAGCAATTACTCAATGTTAGGAAATAATGTCTGATTGTTTTTATATTTAAAAACAGCGGTCAGCCAGTGATACCCTATACAATTTTACAATCCATGATTTTTTCAAATAAGCATACAGCTCCTTTCCTTATAAATAAGTATGCTGGAGGCCAAGGTTGCTGTAATGTCTATGCTTATTAGGGCTGCCAACTTAACAGAAACATCTTGTGCAGACATCCTCTCAGCAGTGCCTATTTCAGCCATTTAACTGTGTTTATTCCATTTTCCCAGCACTGTTTGTCAGTTCTGTAATTAACTAAATGCTTCTGAGGAAAGGCTTCCCTTGGGGCTGGAGCGATGGCTCCACAGTTAAGGCACTGCCTGGCAAAGTCAAAGGACCTAGGTTTGATTCCCATCTATCCACATACAGCCAGATACATGAAGTGTTGTGTATGTCTGGAGTTCATATGCGCTGGCTAGGAGGCCCTGTGATGCACAGCCCATTCTTTCTCTCTATTTGCCTCTACCTCTCACTCTCTTTCCCCCTTTCAAGTTAATAAAAATAAAAAAAATCTTAAGAAAAACGAAAAGGTTTCTTACAAAATGCCATTTGCAGCAAATAAATACTTATATTGTGAGAAGTATCTGTCTGGTATCTCCATCTTTGTTCACATTATGATATAGTTTCTATTACATAGTTTGAACAGTCTTAGTTGCAAAGTAAGAGTAGATGTCTAAAGTGTTTTAAATTCAGCATGATCACATTCATATTTCATTTGTTATGTAGAACGATACATATATTTCCAAACTCTCTGTTTTAAGAAATCAACTGGAAACGATTTCTGGTGGTTCTGAGCACTCTCCCATTAAGAAGGAACTCCATAGAACTCCCTTCCTAACGTCTACAATGGTCTATAAATGAATGCATAGGAGAGCTTCCCACTGGAGCAATAGGTATTCTCCATCCTCATATTTCAGGAAAGGAAGGTGGGGCAAAGTCTCACATTTAGAAACTAAGCTTGATTCAACTTGATGAATGCTAAATCAAAGGCAGAACTTTGAACCATCCCTTACAATGTCTGTTATGATTTTTTCACATGTGTGTGTGTGTGTGTGTGTGTGTCTACTTTATTTATTTAGACAGACCTCTTCATGGAAGTCAGAGTTTACTGATTCATCTAGTTGAGCTAGGTAGTTTGCCCCAGGGGCCTATTGCCTCTTCCTTCCAAGCATTAGGATTGCAAGTGGAACACCGTACCTACTTAACACTTATGTAGGTATTGGTGACCCAATCTCCAGTACTCATGCTTGTGCAACAAGCATTTTTTTTTCCACTTATAATCCTCTTGAGCCCCATGGATTTTTTTCTTAATTCACAAACTACATTTAAACTCATAATTATCTATGTTTGAATTATTTCCCATTTTTATCAGCAAAGCTGGTTAGAAGATCCTCTAGTTGACTTATCTGATTTATCTGATATTCTTAGGTATTGTTTTGGTATTTCTTCTACAGTGAACAAACAAATGGGAAAAATCTTATTTAAATTTATTTTAGCTAAAATTTTAAATTTAGTTTTGTACTTAAGTGTCTCTGTGATGTTTGGCAAAGTTACTCATTAATTCTATTACCTCTAGCAGGATAAAAGGGGCATTTCAGAATTGCCAGCAGCTACAGATCAATACAGTAGCTCAATAGAGATAATTATTGGAATCACTAGGAGCCCAGCAAGCTGTTAGCTGTAAGCAATCATTTTAGGACTGGGATGAATTTGCAGAAAACACAAAGAAAATTTTCAGGGCATTATTTTAAAAAGAAGAATCATATACCTGCAAATGTCTCTGTGTTATTTATTTCCACAGATCTGTTATCATTAGTTCCTGATGATATGTATTGATTTTTAAATGCTTTGGCTCACTAAGTTTCATCCCGAACCTTATTTCCACCATCGACTTTCTCTTTCATCCGCCATTACTGTTTTGTCATCTTACTAAATTATAAGGCATGCTTATTTATTTGACATTTTAAAATATGATCGTCTTATTTGCACTTAAGTATTAATAGTGATCAGTTGTGGAGATGTAGGAAGAGGGTATCAATTACCCACAAAGAAAAGTACAGTTTCCCGTGCCCACAGTGTTTCCATCATGTCTGCCTCAGTGGTCTACATTTGCATTTTTTCTGCTAATTTTTTTAATTAAACAAGTGATATTGATATTACTATCTTTGATTTTATGCAGTTTTCTGTTTTTCTTTAAATTATGTTTTTAAAAAGCATTTTTTTTCCTTTTTGATAGGTGTGTGTGTGTTTTTCTTTATAACTCTAGTCTGAGATTCCTCCTTTTCAAAAATTATTGAATGGGGTCTTCCACCCCATTATATCAGTGAATTCAAATGGAAAGCTCTTCTATTGTATATACCCTGAAGAAAATCAATGAGGCTAAGCTTGCATGAAACACATTTTTCATTTTTGTTCTGAATTTCTGCACCAGCATCCTTGGTGTTTTAAGAAAATAATTAATTGGGAAATTAATAGAACTGTTCCCAAGGATATTTATGTGCACACACTTTCCTATTATGAGAAGTAAAAGCAATGCTTATGAAAATGTTCAAATAAATCCTGTTGCGTGAATACTATGTGTCACTACAAAAGTTCATATATCTAGTATCTTCTTTCTCATCAGTAAAAGTGTATGAGGTAAAAGACAGTAGAAAACTGAATAACTGTTTGATGAGAATATAGCCATTCATGGTCACTTCAAAGAGCTTGATTATTTTATACAAAGGGAGATGTGACATTGTCCTCAATTCTTGTAATCCATTCCCAGTTTATGAATGCTGGATGATATCTCTCTCTCTCTCTCTCTCTCTCTCTCTCTCAACTTTACCACTGTAGGGTAGGTTCTTTTCTGGTCTGGTTTGGCTTCTTCCGCTCACCCCAGCTTTATTTACTTGTATTTTTGAGAGAGAGAGAGAGACAGAATGGGTGCGCCAGCTGCCTCTCAGCTGCTGTGAATGGACTCTAGACATGTGTGCCCCCTTGTGGGCAAATGTGGCATTGCGCCCTTGCATTACTTTTCACATCTGACTAAACGTTGGACCTGGAGAATCAAATAAGCTTTCATAGGCTTCACAGGCTGATGCCTTAACCACTAAGCCATCCCTCCAGCCCTTTATTTACCATTTGAATAGTTTTATTTATTTATTTGAGAGATAGAGCTAGAGAAAGAATGGGCATGCCAGGGCTTTTAGACACTGCAAACAAACTCCAGACACATGTGCCTCTTTGGGAACATGGCTGACATAGGTCCTGGGGAATTGAACCTGAGTCATTTGTCTTCGCAGGCAAGTGTCTTAACCACTAAACCATCTCTCCAGTCCTCCCCTGACTTTTTTGTGGTCAAAGATGGAATATGTCTCAGAAAACAACTATAAATATATTTTGTAAAGATTATATATAAATAAATTCAGGACTTTCAGAGGAAAATGAGAATTAAATCATTTAAAATCCAAGAAACAAATACCATTTAGAATATTATTGATTTGTTTTCCCGTGTGTGTGTGTGTTAACCACTAACTAAGCCATTGTCCCACTTCACAAATATAATTTTGAAGCCAGAGTGGACTGGAAGGAAGCTATGGCTGCTCTCCATTGAGGCTTCACTCACATGAAAACCACCCACTATTTTTAGTTTTTGACAAGGTGATATAGAGTGCAAAGCAGAAGTAGAAAAATAAGTCATTATCCAGGTGCTCAGATTGCCAATTTGCTACTCAGTTTTGTTTTTATGTAAATAGTTAATGTTAGCAAATGACAGCCTTACATAAAAGATTGATTTTTAGATATCTTGAGACCTTTGCAATTTTCTGTTGTATTATCTGGCCCAAAGATAAAAATTAAAAAAAAAAAAAGCTTTAGTTTATGGCATTTCATGTATTAATTTTAAAAGAAGATTTTCACCTATGGCTAGTGTCATCATTGAGAGAAAACATGTCATTTGGTTTCCACCACTTAGGACTAGGCAATATTATAATGGTGGATTTATCTTGATCCTAGAAACTTTCTTTTGAAGGTCAAAGTTCTGTGGTCTAAATAAGAGCTCTTAATTCACCTGACAGTTTCAGCTGCTTATTCAAGGGAAGTGATGGAGACGTTCTTGGCTCCTGGTTAAGCATTAACTCAGGATTTAACTTGTCAGATGGTGTGGGTCACATAAAACTTATACTGAGCTTGTGGCCTCCAGGTTCTTATCTTGAATTCATTTCAATGAATGAAATGCCCAGACCTTAAAAGTTGAAGTTGAGAAAGATTGTATTATGTAGCTAATGATTTTATTCTAGACAGGAAAGAGGACAGAATTCTAACAAAACACAAGTATGGTCATGGAAATAGGAAAACCCAGTGAAGGAAAGTAAAGCAGAATGCACCCAAGTGGAAGAGAAGCTCCCAAGTGGAGAAAATCTGCCTTGTGACTCTCAGCAGGATCTTTTATGAGAATATAATTGATGGGGGCTGAGATGGTCAGTTGATTCCCCCATGCCAGTTGTCCTGCTACTTCTCCAGGTATGAAGGAAAGAAATTAATCCCATTTACTTTTCTAGAGAAGGGGAAATCTTGACATTTCTGGACTTCAGCAAATAGTGCCTGCCAGGTTTTCTTTAAGGAAAACGATATAAGAAAAACCTGATGACTCCTTATAAGCTTTAGCCATTTGCAATTTACTTTAAGAGCCCTGCTAACCCCACACTGTATCAATTAGTTCGTGTCTAACATATTGCTTTTTTTTTTTTTTTTTTTTTTTTTTTTTTTGTCTCTCCTATTAACACAAGATATTTCATTGGTTAAACCTACTGTGATTTGAATGTGAACAGTCCCTCATGGGCTCATATGTTTGAACACTTGGTAACCTGTGGTTCTGCTAGTCATGGAAGTGAGGGTGAAACTGGAGCCATGTGGTTTTATTTTTTTAGATAGCCAGCTAGGAATTCAGCATCAGATCCAGTGCAGTCTCATCCCTCAACTACTGCATTCTATAATCAGGTGTGCTGATCATTTTGGGGCCAACCAATCAGCTTTCTCTGAGGTTCAACTAACCCTGAAGATAAAGTGCACCCTTTGGCTGTTCATTTCTCAAACTGAAATTTGGGGTACTAGCAGCAATAATGTAAACCTATTGCTGGAATGAGGAAACAGTAATTTTGTTTCTTGTGTGTTATATTCTTACTACATCATAGCTTTCTTTTAAGCTCTGGTCCTTTTTTATTTTCATGGAAAGGTTCACTTTCTTTTTTTTTTTTTTTTTTTTTTTTTTTTATTATTTATTTATTTTTTTAATATATATTTTTAATTTATATTATTCTGATTTTACATTCATAGTATTGGTTCCATTGTCCTCCTCCCCGTCCTCCCACTTTCAAAGGGACCCTCATCAATGGGGAATGTGGGTCATGCATTGTGATTTTACTCAAGAGTTCTGGTGGATAGGCCCCAGTCTCTGTGCATAGTGCCCCAACTTGTGACTCTAACAATCTTTCTGCCCCCTCTTCTGCGAGTTTCCCTGAGCCACATTGGGGTCATTTTAGTTCTGCTTCCTTGATGAGGTTTTGGGAGCCTCTGTGTCTCTGGATATCTGACTTAGTTGGAGTTGGATGTTCTCTGTGTTTATATCCTTCAGCCTTTTGCTGGTGTTGTGATCACCTTGACCGCTGTATTCTTGCCCTTCCCCTGGGTTGTTCTATGGTTTCAGCTAGTGAGGTATGGTTAGCTGATCCTCCCTTCAGGTTCGTTGTCCACCTGGAAAAGATAAGCAAATTCTCCAACGGAGAGAGAAGTTAATACTAGATAGAAGGGATAACCATATATGTTTTGGAGGGAATTTTATATGCATTGGCTCTCTTCTAGCCCACATTTGGTGGCATCTAGATCTTGGAGACTGAGCTCATTTTTTTACATGGCTTTGACTTATTTCCCAGTTCCAGCAATGAGTTCCATTCCACTGAGTGGATTTATTAGCCAAATCAAGAGCAGTTGGTTACCCACCATGGGTGTTTGCCAGTACTGCACTTGTGTGCTCTCCCACAGCCTGCATGACTTTACCTACCCGCTGAATGTCTGTGTTCAATACCTCTCTCCAGAGCTTTCATCTGCATTTAATTCCTGTTTGCATGTTGTTTTCTATTTTGCTCATATTTCCAAGTTCTTTAGGCACTTTCATTTTTATTCCTATAGATGTTTGGCTAGCCACCAAATTTAATATCGTTAAAAATCTCATAACCATGGTGCTTTCTTTTCTGGATCATTGGATAGAGGCAAGTGCATGGGGTGGTGGGAATGGCCGATTGTATTCTGTTAATTAATCAACTAAAAATAAACTTTTTGATCTGAAAAGACTTAAATATCTCTATTGGGGGGGGATTATAAAAGCCCTTTTATAAAGCTATTTTTAAACAAAACAAAAAGTTTGCAAAAGAAAAAAAAAAGATATATAAAAAGAATAACTTGCTTTTTATGTTGCCCAAAGAGAAAAAAATAAAGGGGACAATGCCATCATGCTCAACAATAAAGGTTTCTTTTCCTTATTCTTTAATACAAATACAAGCAAAGGGTACATATACTTAAAATGAGCTCAGGAGCAGACACATAGCCCTGGAAGCCCTTCAGTGGAAGCAAAGCAGGAATTATTTATTTATTTATTTATTTATTTATTATTTATTTATTCTATGAGATACATAGAGACTGACCGGGATTTGTAAAAATTAAGTATCACAAAAGACCATCACTATTCTACCAATGCATATCACATCTATAATTCATGAACATGGTTGACAAAATTATTTTCACTTCAACCCCATCTCATTTAAATTTAAAAGAAAAAAAAAAATTTTAAATGAAGTGATTATGTTCAAACTTAACTTCCTTAGTAGCCTGTTGCAGATTTCAGCACTGTTAAGGTATTGAAAGGTTCACTTTCATTCACACTTTAAGAACACTTCATGTTTTCCCTGTATGCCTGTGGTCTGTTTCCAGCATGGGCTCCCAGTTTCAATCTCCATGAAGGCACAAATATGTGTTCCAGCCTCTATCCTAGATTTCATAATCTCCCCATAAATAGATTTAATGATTTAATCATTTAATAATTTCAATTCTTTGTTAAAATAGACAAAAATCCAAAAGTTGGGGCTCACAAGCTCTTTTTGAATACCAAAACCTCACATCAGTGGGTTATAGAATCTAGAAGAGGTGTAGGAAGATGTGGATCACTGGGGGTGGGCCTTGAAGTAAGGTAGCCAGGCCCCACTTCCTGTTTCCTCTTTGCTTCTTGAATCAGATACAATGTCCCCAGATGCCTACCTTCCTGTCCCTTTCCATTTCAATCATGATGAACTATATTCTTTCTTAAAGTGTAAGCTCAGGGGCTGGAGAAAGGACTTAGCAGTTAAGCACTTGCCTGTGAAGCCTAAGGACTCTGGTTCAAGGCTTGATTCTCCAGGACCCACGTAAGCCAGATACACAAGGTGGAGTATGCATCTGGAGTTCATTTGTAGGGGCTAGAGGCCCTGGTGGACCCATTGTTTCTCTCTCTCTCTCTCTCTCTGCCTCTTTCTCTCTCTATTGCTCTCAAATAAATGCAAATAAAATTAACCAAAAAAAAAAAAAAAATTAAAGTGTAAGCTAAAATAAGCCCTTTCTGATCTAAGCTGCTTTTGTCAGTTATTTTGTCACAGCAATGAGAAAAGTAAATAAAATATCAATCATATATTAATTTTTCATATATCAAAATAAAAATTCATTAGTGTTCTTAGACTGAAGAATCCCCAAGGTCTGGTATCATTTTCATGTGATGCTCTCCTTGAATTAGCTACATTAATTTTTTTTTTGGGGGGCATGATTTTCATTTGGGCTTCTCATAGTGGTTAGAGCACTCTGTCTTTAAAATAATCACAGCACAAGAAATGTCATTGAGATGGCCCTGAAAAGTCTGACCAGCTAAATATTATTGTTTAAGATACACATATTTCTCCAATTGCAGTAAGTTAATTTTTTCAAAGTGTAAATGGGTGTTTTAAATAATGTAATTATTTTTATATCTAGGTGTAGTGATCTGTTTGTATAAAACTCATCTCTCAAATTTCTTATACTGCTTATTTCTGATTTTTTAAAATATTTTATATTCAAGCTGGGCGTGGTGGCACATGCCTTTAATCCCAGTACTCAGGAGGCAGAGGTAGGAGGATCACCATGAGTTCAAGGCCACCCTGAGACTACTGAGGATTACAGGTCAGCCTGAGCTAGAGTGAAACCCTATCTTGAAAAACACAAAAAACAAACAAACAAACAAAAAAATAATTATTTACAAGCAGAGAGAGACAGAGAGAAAGAGAGGGAGAGCGTGAGTATGAGTGCATCAGGGCCTCTAGAATCTGTAGATGGACTCCAGATGCACGCTCCACTTTGTGCCTCTGGCTTTATGTGGGTTCTGGGCAATTGAATTCCAGTAGTTAGGCTCTATAGGTAAGCACATTAACCATGGAGCAATCTTCCCAGCCTCTCCTGTTAATTTCTTTTTACAATTTCTTTTTATTTTGATGTGTAAAAAGTAAATATATGGGGATTGGGAAAATGGGTTAGTGGTTAAGGCGTTTGTCTCCAAAGCCTAGGGACCTTGCTTTGATTTCCCAGGACCCACATAAGCCAGATGCACAAGATGACACATGAATCTGGAGTTTATTTGCAATGGCTGGAGCCCTGAAATGCCCATTCTCTCTCTCTCTCTCTCTCTCTCTCTCTCTCTCTCCCTCTCTTAAATAAATAAATAAATAATTTTTTTAAAAAAGTAAATATATGATCCAAAACAAAGGAATAGTTATGAAAATAGATTCTTTCTCCCTGATCACAAAAGAAAGCACCCTGATTACTTGGATCTCACATTGCTGCTTAGGACTTTCTAGAACAATATGCTATTAAAACAACTCATTTTGTGGTGCTTTGTTAGATAACCTCAGCCAGCTGATAAATGCTTAAAACCTTTCTTCCAGCGCTCAGCTTGTTTAGGGATTCTTTTCAGGAACAGATGGGAAAGCAAATAATTATAATGATAAGCCACACTTGAATGAGCGATGCTCCTTCCTATACCACTGCACTTGGCTAACTTAAGCCAATTCCATTTGTGAAGCCAAACAAAGACACCAAGTTGTTCCCTTAAGGTGAGGCAAGAAGCAGTCAGGGCAAAAGAAAAACAAGGATTCGACTTTGGAGGGGTTTGCTGACAAATTTCTGAAACAGTAGCCACATTAATTCTTGAAAGTATGTGTGTGTGTGTGTGTCTTTTAAATAGGATATCCTCCCTGTAAAAGAAATTAGCAATCTAACGATTTACCTTTTTAAACACTAAGCTTCCCTTTCAATTATGCAGTCATAGCACTGCATTGGGTTTGTTTATAGCTGCGTTGTAAATGCTTTAAATTCTTCAAAGTCACTCTGTCTTTTGTCAATGACAGAAACTTTTCTGAGTGTGTGCATGTGTGTATGTGATCAGAGATCCACATATGTGTGGCTGCATAGTGCCATCGGTTTCCTGTTACCTTTATCTGTAATTAATCTTTATTTTATCTTTATTTATTCAGTTACCCTGCTATCACATTTCTTCATGTGAGCTAACTGCTTTCTGAGCAGGCAGTGCTTCATTCTGACATGCAATGTCTGGGGTACACGTATGATATCAGTGCTGTCCTTCGGAGCTGTATCTCCCCCATTTTACTGTGGGTCTTCCAAGAACGCCATGAATGAGGCTCTCTGCAAGGCTGTGTGGCATCTCAGCGTCACAGTGGTTTCAAGAACACAATTGGGTTAGGGTGATATTTGTTGGTACCAAGCTTCAGTCAAAAATTCTTAGCTATTTTACAAGGAAAAAAACGTACCCACTGCAAATCTTACACTTTTGTTGCCATGACGTTTTAAAAATAATCCCTAAAAATAGAATTCTCTTAAGCAATATGGCAAAGGTCACACTGTACTTGGGGAATTTGTGGACGTCTTAGAGCATGTCAGAGCCTCATCTTGGCTCTAAGGTATACAGTGATTCAGGAGCTAGGGTCCCAGAAGATCATGGTCACACAGAGCTTACACTGAGCCAGAGCCCTTTTCAGGTTCTTATCTTATGAATTCAAGAAATGAATTCCAAAGACCAGAGCACATTACAAATGTATTATAGATTAGAGTTATAGAATGACGAGCTTTAGAAGAAGGAGAGTTTAAGAGAAAGAACTAATTCAGAACGCTTGCCTGAGAATAGGTTCGCAGAAAAGAAGCACACCTTGAGACCCAGGTTAGCATGGGTGGCCATATTAGTTAGTCCAGCCTTGATGTCTTGTGTCTGGGGTCAAGATTTCTAGGAAAGGGCAATCTTTCCAGAAAACTTAATCCTTCAGGAAGGGCCTTCTAGGTAGGGGGTGGAAAGACTCTCTTAGAAAGCAGAGGTAAGAAAGGACCAGAACCTTCTCACATTTCTGACGCCTAGCAAAGTGGAATGACCTAGAATCTCCCCCTATAGGCTCCTAGACATTTCTCACTTTTATTTTTGGGGTCCTGTCTTGCTTCTTGAAGGAATGAAGTGTTTTACAGTACCCTTTCTTCTAGACTGACTCTTTGTTTAGTCACCAAAGCTCCAAATTTCTCAAATCCACAACCATCCATATAAATGTGTGGATGTGTGCACCCATACACCCACACACAAACTCTTGGTAATATCTATTTGTTTATACAGTATGTTATCCTGGAAGCATTTTCAATATCATCTTTAAGAGCTATATGGATCTCTTCCTTCAAAACAACTCCCCTTCTTCCCTTTCAAGAGAAAATATTGATGTTTACCATTGATATTTACTATCTTTGAGCTTTCTAAAACAACAAATGTTTAAATTGGTTGAAGTAATAGGAATAATTATGAATAAACCTGAGCACCATATAGTCACCGATGCTCTTTGGCTGGATTATTTTATTCAAGTGATGTCTATTGAGTGGTGTTAAAAATAATACTTTTAGGAGCTGGAAGGATGTGTCAGCAGTTAAGGCCTGTTAAACTGAAGGATCATGATCAATTTTTTCATACCCACTCTAATCAGATGCACAAAGTGGCACATGCAACTGGAGTTCGTTTGAAGTGGCTGGAGGCCCTGGTCAGGCCATTCTCTCTCTATCTGCCTCGCTCTCTCATAAATAAATAAATATTTTTAAAATTAATTTCAGAGGTTTTGAGTGCTTTATGTATAAATAGGTCCAAGAATCTCTAGTGCAAAGGGCAGTAAGATTTTCACAGTACAGTCCCATATTATAAGGTATGAGGAAGGACATGCTAACACCTACAGTAGTCATTAAAATATTTGCAGGAGAGCTTGGTATATGGCTCAGCAATTAAAGTGTCTTGCTTGCAAAGCCTACTGAACTTGGGTTTGTTCCCTCACCCCTTCTCTCTCTTTCAGCAAATAAATAAAATACATTATAAACTCTGTCTTAATTTATTTATCTGGAAAGAGGATAAACCAAAAAGCACATTAAATGAAGGTGATAATCAAGAAATCTCCCCATAGATGGACTGCATAGTCTGGAATGTGCATGCAGGCAAATTTTCTGTACACACTCTGTATGAGCTATGGGGTAATAATTATTTTTGCCTGTTTGTAAGATACAGGATTCATCATTTTGTTATGTTAATTAGAAATGAATAGTAACCAGTTTCTTTTCACCCAACATATAATGCTTAGCATATATTCTTTATTATTCCAGAAGAAACCCTTCATCACTTTAAGATGAAGCATGCTTGCAGAAAAAAAAAAAAATGCTAGATCATAAGATCATTACACTGGTCTCGATTCATCATCTTTCATAATGTTTGGCTGTAATTTTCACATTTATATAATTATATTCAGGTTATGATTAAATGTTTTCATATTTTTTGAATAAGATAGTGCTAGCTTAACTCTATTCTCTCATGCAATAATACTGTGGATTATAACATGATTTTGATTTGGGTAGTCTGTATAAATTGACTGCAGTGACATTGATATAGGAATCTTTAAAACCCTTATTCAAGCATTACAGGAATACCATTCAGGGAATAATAAATTTCTCAAAAGTGTTTCTGTTGCCATGTTCTATATTGTATTAGATAAAATATGTTGGAAACTCATTTCCTGAATCCTAATTGTCCATCCTTGTAAACCAACTTCTGACAGGTAATGAGAAAAGTTAACAATGAAGAAAAATGGCAGATGTCAGTTAAAGCAGTAATTCTGTATATGGATTTCTTTATTTATTATTTTAGAGAGAATGAGAGAGATAGAGACAGAGAGAGAATTGGCGTACCAGGGTCTCAGCCACTGCAATCAAAGTCTAGACGCTTGCACCACCTAGCACATGTGAGACCTTGCGCTGCCTCACCTTTGTGCGTCTGGCTAACATGGGATCTGGTGTGTTGGACATGGGTCCTTAGGCTTTGCAGGCAAGTGCTGTAACTGCTAAGCAATCTCTCCAGACAATGTATGTGAATTTCTAAACTAGGGCCAGCCCATTATCTACAAGTAAACTAGAAAAAGTAACCGCTTATCCTCACTGAACCATATCTCTCTACATACCGATGACAAATACACAAAATAGCAAGAATGAGAAAACAAACTTTCTTCCAGAGACCAAGGGAAGATTTAACCTAACACAGCCACATAGAAGCTTGGCCATATGCTCAGAACAATCAAGAAACCCAGAGCATGTTGAGAAATCAGATGCAGGCCAATGAAGACATGTCAAAGTTTCCATTGCCTACTTTCCACACTACTGACATGAGACCTGGCTTTAATCTCTTTGCTTGGTAGAGAAAAGCCCTACCTATGGTCACCATGGTCCATTTTAAAGAGTGTGCACAAGAACCAGCAGGTCAAAGGGGAGGTAACCAAAATGACAAATGCTTTTATTAAACCTTAATAGTTCCATCATGAGAATGCTCCTTATGAATATTTTCCTCAGTAACATAAACATTTGATATGAATATAAATTTATCATAAATGTGATTAAAAAGTATAATGTCTTTCATTAAAATATTTCTATATGTCTAAAAGACATTGTATTTTATTCCTATACAATGAAAGAGTCCATGTTTTATTGTCTTCTTAGAACTCTAATTTGACTTGGCAACCATAATAATAGCTATTAAGTAACCAGACATACTTTAAAACACCATGATAAGAAGATATTTAGATCTTCAAAGTGCTTTTTTTTTTTGAGATAGGGTCTCACTGTGGCCCAGGCTGACCTGGAATTAACTATGTACAAAATGTATAGAGTGAAAATAGAATTCCTATAATTCCTTTGACCTTATTCTCCAAACAGTAACAGTTTTTTTTTTTTTTGTTTTTATTATTATTATTATTATTTTTTTTTTTTTAAGTAGAGTTTTGGTCTATCCCAGCCTGACCTGGAATTCACTATGTAGTCGTAGTCTCAGGGTGGCCTTGAACTCATGACAGTCCTCCTACCTCTGCCTCCAAAATGCTTGGATTAAAGGCATGCAACACCACGCCTGGCTAAACATTAAAAGTTTTTAATGTTACTTTATTTTCATTAATTTTTTTTTGTAATTGCATTATATCCACTTGTCCCTAAATATATCTGTGAGTACTTCCAACAACAAGGAAGGGTATATTTATATATGTTCATAACGATCAATATTGGAAAACAAAGAGTAATGCAATTACTCTCAGTTTTGCTAATGATATGTATTTAGGAAAACAAATAGTTTAATAAAGTTAAAAATATAGATCACACATTGTACTTTTCTGACCCTTTAGTGTTTAAGTATTTAGAATATTTCCTGAATTTGTATACAGAGATTAAAAAAAAAAATAGCCTTATGGGGCTGGAGAGATGGCTTAGTGGTTAAGGTGTTTGCTTGCAAAGGCAAAGGACCCACGTTCAATTCCTCAGGATCCATGTAAGCCACATGCACAAGATGGCTCATGTGTCTGGAGTTTGTTTACAGTGTCTGAAGGCCCTGGCACACACGTTCTCCCCCCCCCCCCGTCTCTTTCTCTCTCTGCATTTCTCCCTCTCTCAAATAAATAAAACAAATTTTAAAAAAATTAAAAAGGAAATAGCTTCACAGCATTTATCTTTTCTGCAATAAAAAATGAATGATAAGTTTGGTTTCTAAATTTCTATACTTTTGTTTCATGAACTTATCTTCAGGCCGATTTACTATGGCATTGGTTCTGTCACCTTTGTATGTGGACATGTTTGTGGCTTTTATCAAGGTATTTAATTATTTATATTGATATATGTAAAAGTTCCACAATATTTTACTCTAGTGAAAAGCCCACCATTGACTGTTTAATCAGGCTTGATGACATTCTTGGTATTACTCTTTACTAAATTTACTGAGGTTTAGTTGAAATTTATCACTTTGACAATATGTTTCAGCTTCATATGATCTTAAGCAAGCTTCATTTAGAGTTTCAGTAGATTAAACAAGACCTGTTTATTTTTAGTCATTATGTTCATTGCGTTTGTCAAAATATCTGCAAACATTTAGCAAATGAAGGCCAGTAAAGTAGACACATTATCATTCTACATCAGGTTCAGAACAAGATAGTTGCAAGACATCAGTCTGTAACCACTGAGTAATCTCTCCAGACTAAGACACCAGTCTTGAAAAAGGAAGGAACAGGTATTTTTAATGAATATTTTACTAATTTACATATTTATACTTTCATGTGTTTTTATAGATTGGAATGTTAGTAAAATCTACAAATACATTACTTAGACGCTGGTTTGTGTTTTCTCCTGTCAACCTTGTATTCATAGAACACTCGGCCACTGTTATGAATAATCCTGTGAGCCAACAAGACACAACATCATCCAAAGCTTGTTATTTATAAAGAGAGTTTGTTATAATTTCAAATAACACCAAAGAAAATAATTACTTGAAAAATTGCATTAGTATTGTTTGGTGAGAAAATTATTATGCAAATGTTGTGCATTTTATAATACTGTTCAGTTAAAATGATTTAAAGATAACCTTTCAAATTTTGAGCTTTATGTTCTAGTTATTTGTAGGAGATTTTGCATTTGTCTTAAAAACTAAGACATTAAAAAAAACTTTTTCATAGTAAAGACTTAAATGAAAAAGGGTACTGTAATATGAATATACTCCATATTTGCAAGTAGTCATTAGATATAGCATAAAAAGTAGAATTTTATTGTTTAAAATAATGTACTTGGGCTGGACAGATGCATCAGTGGTTAAAAGCATTTGTTTGCAAAGCCTACCAGCCAAAATTTGATTCCCTAGTACTCATGTAAAGTTAGATGCACAAAGTGGCACATACATCTGGAGTGTTTTTGTAGTAGCAAGAAGCTCTAGCCTATGTCTCTTTCTGTCTGCAAATGAATAAATAAAAAATAAAATTAAAATATTATACCTTTTTTACCACCTATAAGTTGGTGGGGCATTGTTTTAGAGCAATTCAAATATAATTTAACTTCAAATTTTCTCCATCTGCTAGTTTCTATTTACACTTTAAAATTGAGAGAAATATTCCTGATGACAGTATATTAAATATAACAGGGACACTGAAAGAGTGGCAGTGAGTTTGAACAGAGAAATGTGGGCCCAGGATATGGCTTAGAAGGGAAGTGATTAATTCATAAACACAAACACCTGTGTTTGGTCCACACAGCCCATGTAGAAATTCTGGAAGGAGGGTACAGGCTTGTAATCCCAGGACTGTAAGGCGGAGAAAAGTGAATCACTGAGACATGGTCACCATCTAGTTTAGCTTAATTAATAGCAATCATCATGTGGGACATTGAGGTTGTCCTCTGGCCTACACACACACATGCACACACATGCACACAAACACACATATTCACCTGAACTCAAAGAAATATGGACATAAATACATAAAACAGTCAAGCAAACACCATGCTTCTTGGAAACAACACATCTGAAGATCAGTTCTTGTTATCCAGGTTCTCATAATTTAAGAAGTAATGAGTTATTTACAATGTTTTAAAGAAGTTTTGAATTCTTATCAATGAGTTTCTTCTGATACATTTAGTCACTATTAGAGAGAAAATATAGCCTACACTAATGAAAATTCCTCATTTTCATAAGCTATTAAATTTCTATTGTCTCAAGATGGCAGAACTGCCAAATCATTTCTTCTATGTTTGAGCAAAAGTTTTGGACTGATTTTTTTCCCAGCAATCCTTATTGATATATTGCAAATATGTAGCTTTGTTCTGTTTTGTTAGGGACTTATTGTGACTTTAACCATGTATTGATCTCCACAGGGTGCTAGAATTGAAAATGCTACTGTGCACAGTTTACCAAATTTCAAATAAAGGCAATGCCACCAGTGTAACACAAAGCCCACAGCAATTACTTTTAGTCTTTTTTGAGATCAAAGCAAAGAGAAGAGAGGGCAACATGAAATGCTTAAAACTATGCACTGTACATGAAGAACTCTTCAGATGATGCCACTAATTACAATTGTGCAGTTCAAGTAAGCATTGTTGTCTTGAAAAACCTTGATTCATTTGTGTTACTACTTTGTTGTTTCTTGTCTAGTTTAGAGTCATTTGGCTTGGCATGGAGCAAGTCTTGGTTTGAGGCTGAGGCTAGACTTAAACTCAGCATCTTCCTACTTCTGACTACCAGATGCTGGATTTATAGGAATGAGATGACATATCCATTTAAAAATGATTCATCAGTTTATGATTTGAGAAGATTTTCCTTAGGTCTGCCTTTGTCAATGACAAAGGGAATGAAAACAGGGGTGAGGATTCTGTTAGGATAATAGCTCAAATCTCTCAGTAGCAAAATACAGTTTCTAGCAGTGATAATTGAAGAAAATTAAATTGAAGGGATCCCATAATTTTGTCTTTCTTCAGTATTTGACATGTGAAATGTATGATGCTAATTTATAGCCTCATAGAGTCTAAACAATGCTTTATAATTTCCTTGAAATAAAAAATAGACATTTGAAATACAAATGGCAGCAAATGAAAACATCTCAATCCACACCAAAGCAAAACAAAAGCAAAAACTATTTTAGGGTGGCAGGTAGCACAACATGACTAAGGGCAAGTTAATTCTAATCATAAGCATGTGCTTGACTGTGCATGACAAATAGTGATCTTTTAAATAAATTTCAAATGCTAAAATTTTAATGTCATATGGTAATTAAGCTACTGTCTTCATTTGCTCCTTTTTAAAGCACTTGTAAATAAATTATTAAAAGTCATAGCAATCATATTGAGTTAACTTTAATAATTTTTCTGTTCTGAAGCCCAAAAATGTCTTCCATGGAAATATAGTAAATAGTCATCAATTAATATTTAGAAAGAAAATGCAAGTGGTTTAAAAAGGAGGTACTTCATTGGAAGAAAAATTGCTAACTCTAATTTTCTGGTACTTTAAAGGCCACTTAGTTATGTAAGAATTCAGTAAAGAATATGAACTTGAGAAACCAGAAGAGTTATTGGCCACTGGTCTCCTTCCTACTTAATTACTCCCTCTAGTCTTCAAGAGAGTGGGCCAGAAGAAAGTGTACTTGCTACCAAGTACATTAATATGAAACCAATTTAATTTATGAAATTAACATTGAGAGAGCACTTGCAATCTGTAATTATTCAATTTTATGTACCAAGTAAACTCTAGTTGTAGATGATTCAAGATGAAGAAAAATAAATTAATACAATGAGCACACTCATATTGTGTGCTTAAGACCCATTCACAACATCTCTACTGATGATTTTAATATTTTACATATTTAAATGGAGATGTGTGTATCATATTTGCATGGAATAAAATGAACTGAATGAATGAGAGGCTCTTCTTGGTAAATATAGTGATAAGGAAAACAGTGATAAGAGTAGCATAGGGATACTTGTACTTTTTTTCTTTCTTTCTTTTTTTTTTTTTTTTTTCAGAATGCAAGTAATACTTTAAGCATTGAGGGACAAATGGACTACTTAGGGGTTGTGTCATATGTGAAATTGCATGGAAGGAGGATGTGCTAATTAGAAGGTCCTCAGTGGGAATACCAACATAATGGAGAAAAGATTAATTTTGCTACATGGTTTCAGAATATTCAGTGCATGGTCAGTGGTTTCTGTGGTTATGGGGATATAGAACATCAGGGGCATAAAATAGGAAACAAGTCACCTAATAGCAACCAGAAAACATAGAGGAGAGACGATAGGTGTCAGAACACAATATCTTTATTTTTTGGCATAAACCCAGTGACTACTTCCTCCAGCAAAGCTAATGCTTCCAGCACTAGCATACATAGTGCCAAAAGTTGGTTTCCAAGCCTTCACCACAAGAGCTGATGGGAACATTTCATAATCAAACTGAAGCAGAAAGATTAAAGAACCATCCCAGAAAGAAGCAGGACAAGCACCACAGATCTCAGTGATCAAATTCCTTATGAATTAAAATTCACGAAAATAATAGGAGGTCATGTTGATTGACAACAAATATTAGCTATAAGTCAAATGTGGTTTACATGAGTTGTTTCAATACTTTATTGTGAAATCAAGAGCTATGAAGCCCATAATCTCTGTCTTTATATATAGTGAAGATGTTAAATATATTTATGCCCTCAATTGCCTGGAAAATTACAGATTAGCAAGAAAACCCAGTCTCATTGTCTTAATGGTAAGAATTAGGTGACAGGGAAATGATGAAATTCTTTCCTTCACTTCTTTCCTATTGAAGGGGCCACGTAGAGTAAGGGAATGCAATTGATATGGTGCAATTGATATGGTGTCTCTAGAAAACCAAGAATAATAGTAAACTTCTAATTTCCACAGAATGAAATAGGGCTCAGTAAATTCTACAAAGTTTCAGAGCATTCTTTCACAATCAACCTCATAAAAGGTTAGTAAATAATTTCTGTGCATTCCTTGATAGACAAGAAATTCATTTTAATTCCCTAGGCTGACATGACAAGGAAGTAGATAAACTATCTCTTACTACTTTTGTGCCTTAGCCATTATTACTGTAGGAACTAGAATATAATCTACTTTCTTTCAGAGACTCAGGAATACTCAGCAGTCTGGCCAAAAGCCAAAATTAACAGATGAAACATATATACTATGTGATACTATCTACACGAAATGCTTAGAGGGCTATCAAGAAATAAGTTGGTGAGATACTCAGCAATTAAAGGCACTCATTAGCAAAGGTGGCCAGTCCAGGGACTGATTCTACAGGATCCATATAAAGGCAAATACAAAATAAACAAAATGTGTCATATGCATCTGGAGCTCATTTGCAGTGACAAGAGGCCCTGCACACATGTGTGTGTATGTGCACACACACATGCATGCATGCAAATATATATATATATATGGCATACATCTACATATATGCCATAGAATAACATATAATTAAGTAGTGAAATACATTAATATAAGAAGAAAATTAAATTGACATTTAGAAAATGCTAACAAGGAAATGAATGGTAAAGATTGTACTATAAGCTCATAGAAATTCACTTTAGCTAGGCTGGTCAGGAATGGTTCTGACAATGAGACAATGAAGCAGGATGCACAGAGTAATTTCTGAGAGACAGAGTTTGGTTTGCTGAAGAAATTAATAAAGTTATAGGATTTGAAAAACAACATTGAAAAATGAACCCAGGCCAGGATATTGATATTTTAGTTCCTCATATTGTAAAATACCTGTATAGGACTTTGAATAAATATAGAAATGTTACTTACAATAAAGATGACTTTATTTTACAATTATTTTACTTGTCTATCTTCCCTCTTGCCCACAATCTTCTCTCATTTTTCTTTGTCATGCAACTATCAATATCATTCTCCAATGTTTCTGTTGTATGTCCTGTATGTCATTTTTTTTTTTTTTTTTTTTTTTTTTTTTTTTTTCGAGGTAGGGGTTCACTCTAATCCAGGCTGACCTGCAATGCACTATGTAGTCTCAGGCTGGCCTCAAACTCTCGGCAATCCTCCCACCTCTGCCTCCCAAGTGCTGGGATTAAAGGCGTGCGCCACCACGCCCGGCCTCTGTATGTCATTTTTAAGCAGGCGATCTGTTGATTTTCATGTGTATGAATGAGCTATCAATTTTTATTCTTCAATTTTCATATGGTAACATTCATACTAGTATGGGAATGCCATGCCTTAATGGTGAAAACTAATTCTTGGAGAGCAAGGCATGTTAAAACCCTCTAGAATCCATTAGAATATGAAGCTTAGAATCTGAAAACCATTAGGCTTCTCTTCAGAGTTTAATCAAATAAACTTAAGTGCTCAGAGTGTTGTACAAAACCCCTGATAATGCTTAAATGCCATTATTAACTAAAGTTGTTCAACTGTCAATTGTCAATTTTTTGCAGTGTTAAATTCTGCAGTTAAGGTGAATTTCATCAAGCACTGATTTGTACTGTGTAGTGAAATAACATTGTAAGCCATTAATCATGAGCTGGATTTCAGTCTCTCTCTCTCACACACATTATCTATCATTCTTGTAAGAGAGAAGATACTATTCTGGATAACTTGATAAAAAAGGGTTTATATTAGGTGATTAGTGTAAAGTTGAACCACTGATGTTAAAAATTGACATATTTCCAAACTTTCAATCAGTTTTCAATACATCTCAGATTTAGATCCTAAAAATAAAAGACCAACATATCTGATGACAAAAGTCAATGTCATTGGGCTGGAGAGATGGCTTAGCGGTTAAGGCACCTGCCTCCTAAGCCTAAGAACACTGATTCCAATCTCCAGTGGTTCCAATCTCCAGGTCCCATGTTTAGCCAGATGCAAAAGGGGCGCAATGCCGCACTTGACCACAAGGGGGCACACACATCTGGATTTCATTCGCAGCAGCTGAGAGGCTGCTGGCACGCCCATCTCTATCTGTCTTCCTCTTCCTTTCGCGTCTCTCTCTCTCTCTCTCTCTCTGTCTCTGTCTCTCCCCCAAAAAAAAAAAAGTCAATGCCCTTTACAATTAGGAAAATAGACTGAAAATTGGGGTTGGGTCTGTAGATCAGTTAGAAGAGCCCTTTATTAGCATGTACAAGGCCCAGAACTCTGCCCTAGCACTGAAACATAAAATAAAGGCTGGAAGTAATGTTCTCCCAGTGTTATGGAACTTAGTTTTCCAAATAATCAATAGCCTCTTATGATCAAATCCAATTGTTTCTGTGCCTCACCTACCTTTAGGCAGCCTTCCATAAAGCTGCTGCTGACCTCCTTCCAGTGTTTCTCATTTGCTTATGCTTTCTTTGCTTGTCATACCCTTAATGAACCCCTTGTTTTTCATAATATGAGTCCTCCGTATTTGATCTTCTATTAATTTCTTATGCATTTCTGGATGAATCTAATTTTGAAATGTCAGGTATTTTATATCTTATCTGTGTTTGATCATAAGCCTCTTCCCTAAGAGACGAAAAACTTCCTCATTCATTTAATTAAACAAAGAGTTATCAAAAGCCCATTCTGCCCCAGCAATAGTGGGCTTTTTGAAATGGAATGATGAGTAAAGCATATCAGATTGATCAAAAGACTTCTTAAAATTTGGTTTTGATTAACATATATAATTATAAAAATTATGGGTATCACTATGGCATTTCCATACATAAAATGTACATTGCTCATCTCCACAGCTATTGCTCTCTCTTTCCCAGATGTTCTTTTGTGTAAGGTTGTGTATCTCTGCTGATTCACTGACCAATGCAGAGCAGATATCCATCACAACTCTTTACCATGTAAATGAAAACCAATAAATACAGAAAATTATCCTAATTTTCTATTAAATACCTATATTAACATCTTTTAAATCACAACCCCACATTTTCATATTTTAAAATTACTTGTTTACATTCAAATAGATTTGACTTTCTTTATGAATAATTATTTAAAATGTTTAAAATAATTATTTTAAAAAATCTTAATATTTACTTTATATGAAAGTTATCATGTGATGTCACTCACACTACTCTTATTTTTCTAAAATGCAAAAGTTCAACATACATTGACAACATTCATGTTATAAAATATACACATATATAAAAAGTTTCATATTATCTCATACATGCACATAGAATATAAAATGTACAAAGAATAAAATAAAATGACCCTAAATAGACACAAAGAGTATTATCATATATGCTGCAAAAAGTGATTCAGAGAAAACTAAAATGATTTTAAGAATATTAAATTATTACTGATTACTAACAGAAATTTTCACAGTTTTATCACATGAGAAGAAATATCCATATTTAGAACAATAAAGAAACCTGATATCAGAGTTTTTATATCTACTCTCTTCAACATTCAAATGAAAATAGTAGAGATAGTCTGTAATCACTATAGAAAACTCAAGAAATAGCTTTCCTTCAAAACTTACTAATGCATCTGTTAAAGAACAAGCCTCTGGTGATCACTATTATAACAGAAATGCTCATAGCAGGAACACAGAAACAGTGACTTATAGAAATAAGGCTAAATGAGAACTACAGTGTAAAACCTACCAAATTTAGCAGAATGTTATGGCTATGTCAAAATTAGCTATTGCACAACTTAAAAGAACCACTAATAACTGAATCTGTAGCATTTTGAACTTTATTAAGATTAAAAACTATAATTGCTGATAATGTATCAAACATGATTAAATCAATTATAATGCTATGAAAAGCTGAGCCTTTTCTTCTGCAAACATGGAATGGGTTATTTGGCCCTCTTTTTCCCTCTAATTACAATTGGATTATTTGGAAATTATCTAAAAGATATATATGAAAACTTTTAAAGTGGATAATTGAGGCATCAAAACCAGAAATCTAGGGACTTGCAGAACTAACAGGAAGTCATTTCCTTGCTATTTTGTTTGTTTGATTTTTGCATCATATACTCCAGACTTCAACAACATAAAGTGGAAGCCTATGACCCCGAAATGCCAACTACAAGAAAAAAAAATCCCCCCAAATTCAAGATCTCTCTAGTATAGGAATAATCTAGTAATGGAAAAACTCTTATGCAATATATCCATTTGGGTGCTTGCATTTCCCTGCTTGTTGGCCTTAGTGAAGACCAATGAGTATCATGACCTCTTACAACCCAGTCGTTTTTGCACATATTTACCATGGTGTCTACAGAGAATACTAGGGGAGCAGCAACATTCATCTTTACCTAATAATAACAAGTTGTCACATTCCTTTAAGTGAAGATGGGAAAAAGAAAGGATATGGACATTTACAAAACAGAGGAGACATTTCCTCTTCGTGTATCATAATGATATCAAAACAAACCAGTTGAAACATCAAATTCAATAAGAATTTTGAAATATATAAACTGTCTTTCAGTTAAAAATCACTAACTCTATTAGTAATCCAGAATCTAATTGAGTGGGAAAAATGAATAATTAATGACACCAATGAAGAAATGGCAAAATGTTAGAATTCACTGATTAAGATTTTAGACTAGGGGCTGGAAAGATGGCTTAGTGGTTAAGGAACTTGTCTGCAAAGCCAAAGGATCCTGGTTAGATACTCCAGGACCCACATAAGCCAGATGCACAAGTAGGCACATGCATCTTGAGTTCGTTTGCAGTGGCTGGAGGCCCTGGCGCACCTATTCTCTCTCTCTCTCTCTCTCTCTCTCTCTCTCACTCACTCTGCCTCGTTTATTCTCTCAAATAAATAAATAAATAAATAATAAAATATTTAAAAAGATTTTAGACTAATCATAAAAAAATGCCCCAAACAACAATTGCATACATGCTTCAAAACAATAATAAAAAAGTACAGAAAGCATCAGTAAAGTAGATAGTATTCTTTCTATCTATCTATCTATCTATCTATCTATCTATCTATCTATCTATTGCAGTTCATGGAACATATTTGATAAATCAGTGAAATGAAAGATAGAAAAAAGTTAATCATGGGGATAATGCTATAAATAGAATGATGTAAAATAAATTAAAAAACTAAGATATCTGTAGGTCTATAACAATGGTTATTACGTTCATGCCATTTGATGTCTAGAAGAAAGGAGAGAGAAGATGAGGTTAAAAACGTAACCCAAGACGTAATGACCATAAATTCTCCATATATCATTTACCATATACATTTAAATATTTAAGAATATAAGTACATCCCAGCTAGAATAAACTCGCGGAAAAAGGAATGTACCTCAACTTCAGAAATTTAAGTAGACATTCCTGAAAGCAGTTTCCAAAAACTAATAGTTTAGCTATCTGGAGGGGAAAAAGTGTACTTTAATGATACCAGATATTTTTAAACCAGAATTTGCCCAGTATCTATTAAGTGCTAAAGAAAAATAATTCCATACACAGTGAAAATGTTCCCAAAAAATGAAGAAGAAATTAACAGTCTCTGTTAAAGGGAATAAGAATGTCTCACCAGCAGCCTACATTGAATAGCTAATGGAATTCTTCATTATAAAAAGTAAACAAGAAAGGAAAGGTGTCACGAAGACTATGAAAAAATATCTTGGCAAGCAAAAATATGAGTCAATTAATTTAAAAGGGTAAAAATATATTTTACAGGTAATTATTAAGGCAAACCCGAAGTGACATCAAAAGATGACTTCAAGATAAGCTTTGTTCTCTTATAAACCTCAATGCTCACTAGAATTTCTAGAATTTCAGAGTGAGCTCACAAATGATTCATTGACCATAAAAAGAGAGGCAAGTTCTGGAGTCAGCCTTTGGAAATGAGAAACTGCCAGTCAGAAGACCTTCACTGTGTGTCTACAGGAAGCTCTCTTCTCATGTTCTGTGGTCAACTGACCAGAAATCCACTTAGATGAAGAGAGAACACCACAGCCTTGGGAGCCTTCCAAGATCACACCTGGTATGTGGCAAGGATTTTGTCAAGATTGCACCAAACCTAGTGTGTCAAAGCTTCCAAGACACCTCCAATATTCAGCACACCTTTTCTCTAACACATAGGCACCCCTAATTTCTAAAGTTACTAAAATACCAATCTTACTTAATCCAACTGCTTTTTTTGGCTAAGTGTTTAGGGTCTTCATTTTACACAGCCACCTGCGCCTTCCTGATAGTACCTCTACCTTATACTGTCTTTGTGTGATGTCTTCTGACACACTCTCCTTGTATTCACTAACTGATAGGCTTCCTAGAATAACAGGGTCAGTGCTCCAGCCATTGAAAGTACTTGTGCTGCATGGATATTAAGTCAAGCCTGTAGGAAGACTGGATGCCTTTCTCCTCCATCCAAGCACACTACTGCCATCCAGTTACATCCAAAGATGCTCAATACATAACCCATGTGGCTGAGACTTAGAAGTGGGGTGTTTGTGTTTCACCTCTAACTTCATGCTTCCAAGACAGTCTTCAAAGGTAAACAGATCCTAAAGTGCCTGATGAGACCTCCTCCCCAGTACGGGAGGTGTTTGCTAATCCTGTGCTTCAGATTTCCCCTAGATATGAAGCTTGCCTTGAAATGGGAAACTGAATTTTGTCTCTTAAGAAAGGGAATTAAGTCCAGCCTTACAACCTGTGCTCCTCCAATGCACACGCCTTAAAATCCTGGTGAATCAGGAGGCACCCATGGAGGTCTCCATCACCAGTCAGGGTCTCTTGTGAAGTGTTTATATTTAGAGATGTTTATTTTAAGTAGCTATTTTATAAATAAAAACATTTCTGATAGCCAAAAAAGATGACTTCATACATAAAAAGTAAGTAGAAACAGAAATAATAATTAAGTACAGTGGAACCATTTTACCAAAAAGACAAAACAATGATAAATGTGTCGTCACTAAATAGCAGAGCAGCAGAGTAAATATGCTAGGTGACTTATTAACTTAAAGAACAATTTAAAAAATTGCAATTATAATTTGACTTTCAATGCTTGTTCTCAATAATATCCAGAAACATAACCACTTATGATAACAACATAAGCAATAGATTGAACAATGGGATCCAATAGGCACTTCTGTAACAGCCTATCCATAATAAACAATCCACAGTCAATTCAATGTCACTGGATGTCTCATAAGTTAAACTCCTAAACAAGTCTTTGGAGATTTAAAAGAATGAAACCACTTCACTGTGTGGTCTAAAACCAAAGAATCAAACGGAAAGTCAATAGCAAATGTACAGGAAATCTCAAAAAACGGTAAAGTAAAATGACATATTTTTGCAAGAGTAATGAGCAAAAGACAAAGTCTAAAGGAAAACCATGAAATTTAATTAACAAAAAAGGAGGACGTTTTCACAAAGCAGACATCATAAAAGCACTTGTATCTAGAATAATGAACCATAAGCAACAATTCACCTGTGACATCTGAAGATGTGTTTCATTATGGACGAATTGTATTACAATGAATCATTTGCTGAACATTGTAACCTGTGGGAGAAACTCCAGGTAAATCCCCAGTAAAATGTCACTTTGAATGCATCAGAAAGGCCAAAACTATTTCTAATGACAACACTCGGTTCTGAAGAGAATTGTGTGGGAAATGGGTTGGTTCTGCATAGCTGGTAAGGATGTAAGGTCCATCCTGCATTGTGTTTGACAATTTCTTTACAAAATTTCATCCTATAACTCACCAATTCCACCCTTGTGATTTTCCACAAAGTAATGGAGATGCATGTTCACATAAACCCCATACACATCATTTCCCCTTGCTAATAAATATGATTAAAATTAACTCCAGGATCTCTTTTTTTCTTTAATTTTTTTTTTTTTTTTTTTTTTTTTTGGAGAGAGGCAGAGAGGGAGAGGAAGACAGATAGAAATGGGTGCGCCAGCAGGCTCTCAGCTGCTGAGAACAAAATCCAGATGCATGCACCCCCTTGTGGTCAAGTGTGGCATTGTGCCCTTGCATCATTTTGCATCTGGCTAAATGTGGGATCTGGAGATTGGAACCACTGGAGATTGGAACCAGCGTTCTTAGGCTTAGGAGGCAGGTGCCTTAACCGCTAAGCCATCTCTCCAGCCCTCCAGGATCTCTTTATTAAATGCAGGCAAATCTATAATTTTGCCTTTCAATTTTCATAATAATTTATGATTATCAAGACACAGTATCCATTAAAATTTGAAATGTTATGTAATTTAATAAACATAAACTTTGATGTTACAAAACTGATAGATACATTTAATAGGTAGGGGACATCCTTTTAACATCATGACTTGATTTGAAATCACCAAAAAACTGGAATCAAGTTTTATATCTTTCAACTGACAAAGTGCTGAAGGAAAATAGTCAATTCAAAATGATGACACATTGTATAATTCTAATTTGAAATGGTGCTTCCTGAGATTATGAAGGAACTGTGAATCTATGAAAAATAGCCGTGTTTATAAGACAAATTGGAAGGACTTTGCAGTGATGGAAATATTCTTGAATTTATCAGAGGCACAAAGATTGTGTACAATTTATCAAGATTTCATTAGAGGAAACTGGGTAAAAGAAATTGTATTTTTTAATAAATGTATTTACAATAATAGCAAAACAAAAGGATAATTTGTTTAAAAGCCTATGTAATCACTGAGATAATGGCAGGTGTATTATTGTGTGTTCTCTTAGGGATCACAACCAAAAGATGTAACATATACATAGGTTTCATTCATAAATCTATGTATATGTGTATCTATAGGGTTCTATTTGGTTGGTTTACATACATGGAGACTAGATAGCTCAATAACCCTCTGTGTCTAGGAGAGACAGAACATACATTAGCTGTTTAATCCAACAAGCAGGGCAGGGGGGCAAATGATGAGCACCTATGCTGAGGCTGAAGAATTGGAGGTATTCTGGAGGGTAACTCTGTAGTCTCTATTGAAGGCTGAAGTTGGTCTGTCATCTCTACCAGTTATGACAGCAGTAGCAGACACATTTACACAGGAAGCTTGGGTTTGCATGGGCTGATTTCCTCCTTTTCCCAGTATATTTTATATAGAATCCCAACCATTGTGCAACACCAGCACATCCAGGTCTGCTTCATGAGTCTTGAAACACTCCCCAGAGCAACTGAGAAGTATGACTTTTCATATGGAAATTCAACTATTCCACATGGGGATCAACACATTTTATTGAAATAAAAGTAAATGGTGGGGAAAACTTGTTACTCTAATGCTATCTTCTATAACACCATGACTATTAAATCAACCTACCACAGATAATAAGATATCCAAACACCCAAACATCTTCAACTCTAAACATAAGGGAACATTAACATTGGAAATAGGATCTGTACCTTGAAGAGAAATTTAAAAGATACCAAACCTTTATATATTATTATAATATACAGATGGTCCCCATATTCTGCTGTTAACATTGATCAGGTTTTGATTTTTCATGGCTTTACCAAAGCAATTAATATTTAATAGAAGCATGACTTAAATTTTAATATTTCCCCAGGGTAGTGATATGTGATGTGACACTTCTTTGTGATACTGCGCAGTGGCATGAAAACATAGCTGTCAGTCAGCCAGGCAATCATGAGTGGAAATAACCCACAGTCAGTGCTGTACTGTTTTTAACATCTGGGGATCAGTAGGTCCAGAATATTAAATGCATATTCACCTTAGGAAATGTTTATGCAGATGTAAACTCATCCTAAATTGAGACATATGTTAAGGTTTTAAGATATTATAGATAAATACATGTAGCAGTTTTCCATAATAGAGCCTTTGCATTCCTTCCACGTTTACTTATGATTCATAAAGTTATAATAGAACCATTTCTTAAAAAGACATATTGAAATATTTATACTATAAGTTTTAGCCAAAAGAATTCTGCCTCTTGTTTGATTATCTAAAATTTTCATAATTCATTATATTTATATGACATTTTAATTTTTATTTATTTACCCACTTTGTTTAAATATATTGCATGTATGTTCCCTATTCCCATTTCACTAAAGTCCCCCCAAATTCTATGTATTCAGTGTGAGGACATGAAAGTCAGGCTCGGAGTGGATAAAAATTGCCCAGGATACTCCTTCCACCCCGCTGCTCTTACAATCTTTCTGTCCCTTCTTCCCCAATGCTCCCTGAGTCGTAGAGGGCATGTTGTAAGCCTACTATAGTGTTGAAGTCCCAGTAGCCTCTGATTTTCTGCTTTGATGAGTTGAGTTTTCGCAGCATCTACCATCATTTTCCTGGAGGACATTCAGGCTAGCCATGACAGTAGCACTTATATTTAATTAGCCACTTTTGCTGTAATGACTCCTGGGCCCTGCAGATGTGACAGAGATGATTCTTCTCATGCTAGGCAGTCAGTTTTCTTTTATTGTGGAACTGTTAGGTCTTGGGTCTCCCCTATAGTCCCTCCATCTGTAAAAAGCAAATTTTCTAACTAAGAGGGAGCAGCATGGATCAAAGGGAATAAGCATAGACATTTAAAAATTTCTGCTGGGGCTGCAGAGATGGCTTAGCAGTTAAAGCATTTTCCTGTAACACTAAAGGACCCAGGTTCAATTCCCCAGGATCCCATAAGCCAGATGCACAAGATGGTACATGCATCTGGAGTCCACTTACAATTAAAAGATTTTTTGCTAGACATACCCTCTCTTTTTAGACAAGGAACAATGGGGACATCTCTCTAGGGTCTATGACTTTCCAAGCCATAGGCGTCTGACTTGTTCTCACTATTAGATATGAATCCTTCACCCCGAGAGAGTCTCATGACCAATCAGCGTGCAGTTGATTACTCCCAAAATCTGTGTGCTATTAAAGTGCACTTGCCTACAAATCCTGATGGCCTCAGTTGGATCGCATGGTACCCACATAAAGCCAGATACACAAAGTGGCACATGTATGTGGAGGTCATTTGCAGATGCATGAGGCTCTGATGCACCTATATTCACTTTCTATCTGTCTCCTTCTCTCTCTGTCTCTCTCTCTCTCAAATAAATAAGTAAAATATAAAATTTCATTTTTTTTTCAAGGTAGGGTCTTGCTCTAGCCCAGTCTCACCTGAAATTTACTATGCAGTCTCAGGATGGCAATCCTCCTACCTTTGCCTCTTGAGTGCTGGGATTAAAGGTGTGCACCACCATGCCTGGCTGTAATATATATATATATATATATATATATATATATATATATATATATATATATATATATATGACTCAATGGAATTCAGTAAAGAGATGGAGATTCTAAAGAAAAAAACAAATGGAAAACAAAAATGAAATAACCTACTTAAAACAGTCCCAAGAAAGCCTAACAAACAAAATGGATCATGTTGAGGATAGACTATTGGGCTTGAGGACAAGATAGAGGAAATATATTGGGATGCTAAAATCAATAAGTTCAAAAACATATGGACAGAACATAAGATACGTACACACAGGTGCACAAATGTCACACAAGGACAGAAGTTTGTGGATTTTTAGAAAAGAATTCTTATATTTTTATTTTACAAATATCACTTCTTTCAATGCATTTGATATTCACTGTACAGGGAAATGGTGATTTAATTTGTTAATATTATTTACAACACTTTGGCCAATATTGTATACACTATTAATAAGAATAAAAAAACTAATTATGCATTTATTGCTTACATAATTATAAGCTAATTAGACTACTAATGGAAAATGTCTTTCACTGCTGTTAGACTTCAGTAAGATATTTTTATAGTATTTACTTGGCATTTGGTATGCAATAAATGTCTTTGTAAATATAAATCCAATGCTTTCTTGAGAGAGCCCACTTAAAATAATCAGTCCATGTGACATGATCTTGTTTAGAAAATATGACTTTTTAAACATTGAATAGATTTCATCCAATGTCAGTTCCTAAGAATTATTGTTTTGGGCTGGTGAATGAAGTTTAAAGCTATATTTCTAAAGAGACAGTACTTCTGTTAAATTTCAACTTTATACACACACACACACACACACACACACACACACACACACACACACACACACGTCCATAGATAGTTTTTTTCTCAAAGGAGCTTTATCCTTTTATTTCCTCTTCTGTAAAAATTTATTTTTATTCATTCATTTATTTGACAGAGAAAGAGATAGAGAGAGACAGAAACAGAGAGAGAATGGGTGTGCTAGGGCCTCCAGCCAATGACAACTAACTCCAGATGTGTGTACCCCCTGTGCATCTGGCCAACGTGGGTCCTGGGGAATTGGACCTGGATCCTTTGGCTTTGCAGGCAAATGCCTTAACTGCTAAGCCATCTCTTCAGTCCCTTTTATTTCCTCTTTGTATTGTTCTACTGGGAGCTTGTATATAATTATTAAGAATACAGCAAATCCGAGGTGGATCACTCACACTTAGGCCAATTAGTAAAGCCAAGTTCTAGTTATAAGTCACAATTATAAGCCAGCAAGAAAGAAATCCTATGTATTTCAACTCCCATAACATAAATAAAACAGAACTGATGGTGAAACAAATGAGCAACTCTAAACACAACAATATTGAAGTATACGTAGTAGTAATTAATGTTCTTTGTAAACCAGAGAAATTTGAAATGGCACTAATCAAACAAGAATGTTCTAATTTCATCTTTTTGGACATATTACATAGTAAAACTCAGATATGACTATAAAATATATGTTAATGATATGTTTCCCCATACTGTAAATGTCCTGAGGAAAATAATGAAAAATAATCAAAATTATTAATAACTTAAACATTTATTATTCAATTAATAAATAAATTAATACACTGGGTCTCAGTCAATCCTCAGATTCTATAAGTGCCTGAGAATAACCTTGAACTTCTGATTTTCTAGCCTCTAGCTACTGAGTGCTGGATGATCGAAATGCACCAACATGCCAGCTTTATGTGACACTGAAGATTGTACATAGGGCTTCATGTGTGCTACACAAGCACCCACCCACTGAATTACTTCCTAAGCCCAAAATGTTTTTTTATTTATTCATTTAATAAACATACTCTATCTCTACATCTTGCCTGTTTCTGCTGAAGGATACAGTAGTATGAACAAAAAATGTGCATATTCATAAAATGCATAGTTAGGCGGAAGACAAAATACAGTACAATGAACTGTGTATTATATCATAGTAAAACAGTAAATAATATAAATAAAACTATATAAAGAATTTAAAGGATCTGGGTGCTACTTTTTGATTCTTATACTAACTTCTTTGATAGGATGAAAATTGTGAAGTGATTTGGAGTAAATGAAGGAATTATCCACGTGAAAAACTGAAAAATTAACTTCAAAAAAGGGAAGTGGTAAATGTAAAGCCCTGCATCGTTGTGGAATATGTGAAATACAAGTGTAGCTGGAATAATAGCTCATAAGGCTCAATAGCCAGGACTGACTGACCATGCAGACCACCAGGATCACATGGAGGATGTCAGTCTTCACTCATTAAGATGACGAACCATGAGAAATTGTGGAAGACAGGGTTCAGGATCTCTCTGGCTTGTGTGTATAAACCTTTCACTGTAGCTTCCATCTGGAAAAACGTTATGGGGGAAATATTAGTAGAGAGAGAAATCAGGAGACAAATAGATCATTCCAAGCCTATTATAGTGGTGGTGGTTTTAAGCTAGATCATTCCTGTAGAGGAAATAAAAGCAGATCTGATTACTGATTGGTTTAAAGGTGTTTGATGTGCTGAAATACAAGATGTGGGGAAATAAAAAGAAAGAGGAATTGACAATCATGGTAAAGCTTGAGACAAAGTAATAAAGTCCAGGCATATTGACTGACACAAAGAGGAAGAAGAGGAATGTTCACAAGGAAATATTAGCTCGGCTGATAACCACAACTCTAAGGAAAAACTATAAAATATGTTAATACATACATACATGTCTTATAGACATGAATATAAAGATAGGAATTGAGCCATTCATTTGAGGATCATCAAATATGAATGACATGCATACACATATCAGCATGGATCCACACATACATGCACTACACATATATACATGGAAAAAAATGAAAAAACAAACAAACAATATAACACTGTAGGAGAACCTGACCTGAAAGAACATTTGTGATCTGTTAGCCCGGAGGCTCTACAATACACTCATATGATCTATAATCACTCATACATTATCATAGGCTTTTTTATTAGAACCATTGTACCTTCAACTATGTGGAAAAATTAATGTAAGTTTAACTAATAGCCCTAAGTAATTATGGTCTATTTTCAAAATTAAATTAAAACTATATCATAAGGTACCCCAGTAAACCTTTTGCATGTTAAATGATTAAAATAAAACCTTATATGACTATAAGAAATATTTACTTGATTTGGAAGTTGTGAAGCATTTGGAAGTCTATCTTAATTGAAAAAGAGGTACATGAATGGAGAGACAATTTATCTAAATTATTAATTATCAATTAAATTATTTGGCACTTTAAAGCATGACACTAAAAATTAGTGAAAAATTTAGAACTGTATATTTTAAAATACAAAAACCCAACAAAACAAACCAAGTAAAGTGATTACTTATACAGGAATGCCATAGGTAATATATTATAATTGCAGATGAATTTCTAGATAAAGAACAGATATTAATTTTGTCATAAAAGTGATGTGTAACACAACCCAATTAAAAAATAAACCTCTTTAATTTTGTACATTAATAATTATTAAATCATTTTAGGGCTGAATAGATGGCTTAGTGGTTAAGGAGCTTGCCTGCAAAGCCAAAGGACCAAGGTTCAATTGCCAGGACCCATGTAAGCCAGATGCACAAGGGGGTGCACACATCTGGAGTTTGTTTGCAGTGGCTGGAGGCCCTGGCATGCCCATTCTTTCTCTTTCTCTCTCTCTCTTCCTTCTTTTGTCTCTTTCTCTATCCTCTCTCTCAATCCCTCTCCCAAATAAATAAATAAAAATTAAAAATAAAATAGAAATTATTTTAAATGAAGAGAGTCATTCACCTGGATACTGTTGGAGCTTCACTGTGGTAGGAAAAACAACTTTTTCAAAATATGGCTAACAATTACATATGTCACATACTTTGGGATATAATTTAGTAATCATTTTTAACCCTTTGAAGATTGCAAAGAGTCTATAGTCTAGAGTCATCTTTGGAGACCTTACTGTAAGGGAATAAGTCATATTCTTTTTTTAAAATTTTTTTATTGACAACTTCTATACTTACATACAAAGAACACATGCTATTTCCCTCCCCTCCCCCATTCCCCTTTAGAACTCCAATCTCCATCATATCCCCTCCCTTTCTCCATTAGACTCTCTTTTAATATGATGTCATCATCTTTTTCTTCTTTTATGAGGGTCTTGCGAAGGTATTGCTAGGCACTGAAAGGTCTGTCTGGACAGTTGCATTGTAAGGAGTCATACCCTTCCTTTGGCTCTTCCATTCTATCTGCCCCTTCTTCCACAATGGGCCCTGAGCCTTGGAGGGTATGACAGAGGTGTTTCAGTGCTGGTCATCCTCCATCCCTTCTTCTCAACACTATGTTGCCTTTTGGGTCATCTCAGTGGTCATCACCATCTGAAAAGAGAAGCTTCTCTAACCAGAAGTGAGAGTAGCATTAATATGTGAATATGAATATTAAGTGTAGTGCTTTCAGGGCAGCTTGGTGGGAATAATATATACATTTAACCAGACAAGAGCAGGCTTTATACCCCTAAGGCTATGACCTCCCCTGCCATAGACTTTTGCTTAGGTTTTTCAGTACCAGGTATGTATTCCCTCCAGTAGAGAGGACCTTCATAATTGGAGCAGTTTGTTACCCCAAGAGCAGACATGCCACTATTGCACCCGGTCAGTCATTGGGCCTATATGGCCAAACTTGAATTTTCACTGTCCACTGTTTTCACTGCTGATGACTTCTGTCTCCCATATGGCTGCATGAAGTGCAGCTTTTTCCAGCTTTCAGTTGGCTGGTCTACAGGGAGAAGGTTTTCTGCTCCATACCAGCTTGCTTTCTCAGTGACCTTGCCTCTCAGGCAAGAGATGTCTTCAGTAATACGGTCCTACCATCTGTTTATCAAGGGCAACCAAGGGCTTTGGCAATAAACTTTAATGTTTTGGAGGCTACCGGGACCTCCTTGGCCAACAACACACTGGAAGGTATCCCATCCCAGGCACTGAAAATTTACTAGTAACAGTCTACAGCTTCTGGATGTGCCATTATTCAAAAAAGTAGGTTTACAAAAGTCTTATTCACACTATCTTGAATTTTGATTGACCCTCCCCCTGCCCTTCTTTTAGGCATTCTCTTCCCATGACCTCACTTAGGCCATTCCCCTCCCTGTAATCTGTTCTTCTACTTACATATGTGCAATACCATACACTTAAGTCCTTCCCTCTCCTGCCTCCCTTATAGCCTTTTATCAGCTTACTGGTTTCTGGTACTTACTTTTGGTTCCAGTTCACACACAAGTCTATACATTTGTAACTAGGATCCACATATGAGAGAGAACATGTGATGTTTGGCTTTCTGAGCTTTCTGAGTCCTTTCCAGATCCATCCATTTCCATGCAAATTTCATAATTTAATAGCTGGATTTGACTCAAGTAATTTTACCTTTATAACAGAAACTTTTCATTAGTAAGCAGTTATGCCTTTTGGTTGTTATTGCTTGTAACCTTTGGAAAACAATATTTTTTTAAATTTTTGTTTATTTTTATTTATTTTATTAGCAACAGATATGCAAATAGAGAGCAAAAGAGAGTTAGAGAAAGAATGGGTGCACTGGGGCATCCAGCCACTGCAAATGAACTCCAGATGCATGTGTAACCTTGTGCATCCGGCTTACGTTGGTACTGGGGAATCAAGTCTTGAACCTGGGTCCTTAGGCTTCACAGGCAAGTGCTTAACCACTCTCCAGCTTTGAAAAAAATATTTTAATATGTGTCTTCAGATTCTTTTAATTCTCTATCAATATTTAAAGTATAGATTTTGCTTCAAATATTTGTATTCATCTTCCATATTTCAAAAATTAAGATTTTAATACTTAAGTTTAAAAAGAAATATTCCTCATTGTTTGCAATAAGTTTGTAAAATTCTGTTGCTTAGATTTTGTTGTTAATCTGTGGCTTTTTACCTTCCATATGTGTTTTTCTTGTTCCATATTCCATTTTTAATGCATGAACAACACTTTGAAAATGAAAATGAAATTTAAATTTAGGATTAAATCATTAATACTTACCAATTTCTCATAATGAATTATATGACCTAAGTTCCAATATTATGTTACACATATTCTCCTGTGTCATTGAATGATAGTGTTATTAGTCATGAAGTGTTCATTTTAGTTCTCTTGGGTTTGATGTGATTAGTTCATTTGGCTTTGTATTTTTTTCATAGCACTTCAGGGATTTTTGGTCACCACTTAGCACCAATCTTATTTTGTAGACTGTGCTTCACAATTCTCATTTTTATTTTCCAATACTTCAAGGTAGATGACAATTCTTGTTAGATAATAAGGTATATGCCTTTGTTTATTACTCAACATTTGTTCCCTTTCATCTTGCAGAACTCATCATTGTTCCTCAGATTTTTTGTGTTCTTTTTCAAATAATATTGGGTCTAGTTTTAATCTGAGTTTCACTTCCAAATATTTGCCTTAAGAAATGTGTAGGCATAGAAATAGATTCTTTTATGATAGTGAGACTTTATTTCTTATGAATATTTTAATTTGTGGTGGTTTTCCTCTCATTTATTAATAATTTCATGGTACCATTCCTCCTGTTATTGTGCTCCTTTCTCCATTATCCTTTATTTTAATGTCAAAGTACTTTTTGTGCTATTTTGGTATTTTTTTCTTGTTTTAAAAATGATGTCATCCTC
This sequence comes from Orientallactaga sibirica, assembly GCA_036365145.1. Taxonomy (NCBI): domain Eukaryota; kingdom Metazoa; phylum Chordata; class Mammalia; order Rodentia; family Dipodidae; genus Orientallactaga; species Orientallactaga sibirica. The sequence continues at coordinate 18,632,837 of JAEOAD010000029.1, read as the reverse complement.
ATTGACCACAGAGGACAAGGATACATGCCATTCCAGTTATACTCTTTCAATATTACTTCAAAGAATTGAATGTCCAAGAAATATTTCTGAGAGCTTAGTCATATAAAGAATCCCTTTTAGTCTTTTTATATTCCCATGGGATTTTCCAGAAATATTTTAATGGAGTTGGCAAAGGCTTAAAAGTGAACCTCAACATTTTTCCTGGAAATACTCTGATTAATGTTTTTAAGTGCTTTCTGACAACTGATTTCCATGCATGCTTTTGGCTTCTGTCTTGTATTTCAATACCATTGGATACTTACCTGCCTTCCTATTTTGTGTACCTTTCACTTCCCAGTGACTTTTGTGCTACCTTCTGAAAGTTCTTGCTCCTTCCAACTTTGCTTTGGACATTCAATTTGAATGTTTGCCTCTCCATATCTCAGCTTAATTCTAAGCTCCCTAAAGAGACATCATTTTTATTATATGTAGCACAATATGTGCATCACCAACACAAATTGTATGTGCATTTTTAATATGAGCAAATAATCATCCAATGTGATGTTAATGTGTAGTGAGAAATGGGGGTTTAATGTGCATTTATTAGTTTTCTCATTACTATAACCAAATGCGTGGCAAAAAGCAACTTAAGAATTGACTTTGCCTCACCATATGAGGGGGTTACAGACTATCATAGCAGAGTAGGCATGGTAACAGGAGTATGGAGTGGCAGTTCACATTATGCCTGCAGTTAGGATGCCCCCAAAGGATAGGATGTGTGGGCTAGATAACCTCAATGCTATCATGTGAGAACCACTTCCTCCAGCAAGGCTATTCCATCTCTTAAAATTACCAACACATTCCAGAACAGTGCCATTAGCCAGGGACCAAGTGTTCAAACATATGAGCTTGTAGCAGACATTTCACATTGCAAGTTTGTTTTTCTTTCAAAATATTCCATATAATTACTAAAACAGAGGAAAATATATAATTTTGCTATTAATTTTATTGATATGTTTTATTCTGCTCTGGAAGTATTGGAAGTTTCTAAATTGGGTGAAATGACAATTCACTACTAAACTTTTCAGAGCCTTATAGTGCTTTAGAAGGGACATTATATACACCTACTTGATATACCACTGAGAGGACAGCCTACTGTGAATAAATTGAGCTTTTTCTGTGCTGACTAGTGAATAGTTTTGACAATGAGCCCTGAGTGCATACACATCCATTCTATCCTGAATCTCAGGGGCATGTGAAAGATCCTCATACCTTTTAATCACTGATTCATCAATGCACTACTTACTCACTTTTGGCATACTGTAACTATTGTCTCATATACAGGCTAGTTTACAAAGCACTTATTATTTCCATTTTATATTCATTTCCTCCCTTCCAATATTATAACCTTAAAATGAACAATCCTGAGGTTAAAACATCTATTTCCCCATTAAAAATTGAGATTTGCTCTAACATAGCCCTTTCTTTGGTATAATGAGACATGGGAATAAAGGGATTTGACCTTACATTGTCCCTGTCAGGAAAGGATCATCACATCTAGTGGAGGAGAGGGCCCTTAAATAATTTAGAGGAGAAGACAAAGAAGGAGAGTATCTTACTTTTCTCATTTCTGTGACAAAATAACTGATAAGAAGGCTTAAGTAAGGAGGGGTTTATTTACATGCATGGTGGTAGGTCTCCAAGGTAACTTTAAACTTTGTGAGGTTGATAATTAAGAATTAATTAATTAATCAAAACACCCACCTTGGGGGGATTCTGGATAGGATGCTGGCTTTGATGGTCAAAGTAGTCATAGCCAGCTTTTGTAGTGTGGCAGGAATTATAAGGATAATGTAATAGATAACACAATTCACAATCTATAACCAATTGTTACCAATGAAACAGATAACTTTCTCCACTAATTTTAATTTATTCAATATACTTTCCTTTAAAACAATGTTTTCAAGATATTTCAGTAGTTATTCATAGATACTTTAAATACTTATTTGACTTGGATTTGTAGAATAAAATCAAAATCTTGTTTTGAATACATGTATATCCATGCAGTTCAATAGTATAGGCTTCCTGCATAATGCACTGTATTTTAGACAAGAAAATTTAAAATAGTATTTGGGTTAATATATTTGTGCACATACAATGTTCATACCCACTGGTTATAACAACTAGTTCATTGAGAACTTTGATTTGAACAATAAATTTTTCATGTTTTTGAAACTGATTTGTGTGTGTGTATGTGTGTGTTTGCTTGTGTGAGTATCCCAGGGTCTCTTGCCACTTCAAACAGATGTGTTTGTGATAGTATGTGGTTGGCTATGGAATGAAATTCATGCCAGTAGGCTTTTCAAACAAGTGTCTTCACATAATTTACACTGTTGCAGGATATCATGTACTAAGACATCGTACAATACTGAGCACATAATCTACACTGTTGCAGGACATCATGTGCCAAGATATCATACAATACTGACCACATAATCGGTGCTGTTACAAGACATCATGTACCAAGACATCATACAATACTGAGCACATAATCTACACTGTTATAGGATATCATGTACCAAGACATCATACAATACTGAGCACATAATCTACACTGTTACAGGACATCATGTACCATGACATTGTACAATACTGAGCACATAATCTACACTTGTTACAGGACATCATGTACCAAGATGTCGTACAATACTGAGCACATAATCTACAGTGTTACAGGACATCACAGAACACAGTCAAATTCTAAAAATTTAACTAAACAATGTACTCATTCAATGAAATACAGCACAGAGTATTTGTGCAAGAGTAGGTATTATGACAAACAGATCCTTCCTATAATAGTGTAGATTATGTGAACAGTATTGTACATCGTCTTGGTATATGATGTCCTGTAGCAGAGTAGCTTCACTGACCGACAAAAAAAAATTAAATATTAACATTAGATGATAAGTAAAAAATGAACAAATGTTAATTTTCTATGAAGGTCAAAGCATACAATCTGCTTATTTTTGTGGAATTTTATATTGAGATATTTTTATATGTAGTCATTTTTTTAAAAACAATAAAGAATATTGAGATTTCAAAAAAATTAAAAACAAGTGTCTTAAACTGCAGGGCCATCTCCCCACTCCAAGCATTCTGGTTTTGAAGAAAATTTTTCATTAATATAGTAAAATAGGGTCTTATATCAAACATTTAAAAGATATGTATGATATTTTTTGCCATTATTTTCATTTTAATAAATTCAATTTTATTTAAATATAATAAAACTCATTATATATTATGATGATGACACAGATTTTCATTAATTCATTTGACTGAGAACTATTCTCACATTCATCCTGTTGGTTAAAAGGCAATCATTTAGGATCTGGTGGATTTATAGATGAGTTTTAACTACACCTTCAATGTTATAAAGTGTTTCTAATGTGGTGAGCTTCATTTCCCTTATCACTTTCATATCTCCTTACAAATAGGGCTTTTATTTTTTAAATTTTAATTTTAAAGTAAAAATTAAAAAAAAAAACTATATTAAAAATTTTCATCATCTCTTCTTACTACTTTTTGTTCTCCTTCCCTCATCCTTCTCCTCTGAAACCTCACTTTTTTACACTATCCTGGCTTCTATATTGATATATTTCCCCCTCCTCCATCTCCATGACAACCTTTTGGTGGGTCCAGTATTATGCGTGGCTTATGCAGATAATGGCATCTATTGTGAAGTAATGGCTGTGACCATATTATGTTTTGGGAAACAGTCTTCCAAAGCACTCATCCCGTCCTTTGACTGTGATGATCTTTCTGCTACCTCTTTTTGCTATAGTCCTTGAGCCTTTTAAGAGTATGATAGAGATTAAGTGCTGAACACTCAACTATTCCTTCTTCCTGTCACTTCAAAAACAAAAGAAAGCAAAACAAACAAAACAAAACCTCCCTGCCTACCTCCCAGATTTCGGTGAGGATCTGTTGTGTTGTATGTAATATGTATCACATAATCCTCTGAGCCAAAATGCTATCTGTCATCATCCTTGTTGTGGTGGTCATAATTGGAGAAGTTCCACAGAGTGGCACTTGGCTCATTTCTTCCATAATAAACCTATATAACCAAAGTAAAGAAAAAGTTTTAGTTATTCAGCATTCATAATGCTTTGAATTTGCTCAGGAGCAAAGAATCCTGGGTTATTTAACATAATAATGTATTGATGTTTCGATAAGCAGTCATTCACTACATGGTCTTAAGATACTGATCTAATTTAGAGTCTCCTGTTAAATATATACGGGATTTTTAAAAAATAAAATGCTACCTGAAGTAACGAATACAGAGAAGAAAAACGGCAAGTTTTATATGCACTGAGGTATGGGAATGAAGTGGTTAAAGCTTTGTAGTATGCTTCTCCCTTGAGCCTTCTTCAGAGGCTCTGAATCTATCCTATCAAATTTAAAACATTATCTTTTTACCCTGGTCCTCTCAAACTAGTCATTCTGTAGCACTAAACAGAAGAAAAGTGGGAACAAACAGCCTCTGGCTATTTGGTACCTGATAACGTTCATACTATGAAAGCTCTTCTGTGTTGAAAATTGACATGATTTATTTGCATTTTAACTTGGATGGAAAAAGAAACACAAGTTCAAAAACAGAAGGAAAGAGGATAAGAAATATTGCTATTTCTAAGTAGTACTAGCCAGGAAACAAGGGGGAGAGAAATAATTACTGTCAGAAGAGTGTGGACAAGCAAGGTTTCTCTTAGAACTTAGAATAAAAAAGGCTTCACCTAACATTTTTGTATATCCACAAGGATAAAAATACCTACTGATTTTCAAGTAGAAACAATAGTTTATGTTATAAACAGTATAGGAAGAATTCAATCTTGGAGCACTAAACCAAATAATTTCAAAAAAAAGTTGTGGGAAAAAATTTCTAATAATGTACTTACAAGAGATCAAACTATGTTTGTAAAACAATAATTGCGATATACTCAAATCTCATCAGCTTAAGTAGTGAAATAAAACACGTATCTTGTAGTTTTTTGGGCCTTTAATTTTAAGTGGTAGAAATTTATCCATTATTTAAAGACAGATTGTTTTAATCAAATCAAAAATGTGTAAATACAAATATTTTCAGTTACTTAAAGTCTTACATCAACAAAAATATAGTTTGAAAGTCTTTGTCACTGTGTTTGAAACAAAACAGGAATAATTAAGTTGATGACTCATAAAAATCAAGCATTATGCTATCAAATAAGCCATATCAATCAAAAAGGTAATTATAGGGCTGGGGGATGGTTCAGTGGTTAAAGTCACTTGTTTGCCAAGCATGATATCCTGGGTTCAAGTCCCCAATTCCCACATACATTTGGATTAAAAAAATGGTGCAAACACCTAGAATTCCCTTGCAGGGCTGGAGAGTCTCCATCTCTTTCTCTCTCTCTCTCTCTCTCTCAAATAAAAATAGGTTTTATAAAAAAGGTAATTCATTCAAAAGGACAGAACCCTGACTGATTTTATAAACACTTTTAGAGAAATAGGGTGCTAACCTCAGTGTTCATAATATATATCTCAAAATCATATCCTTACTACCTACTTTTACTAACATTTTAAATCTGACTACTTTGTATTCTTTTCAGAGCAATCCACATAATAATATCTCATTTAATTCTCAAATGGGAAGATATTGACTAAAATGGTTTTATTAGTCCCTGAAAGAGAAAAACCTATATAAATAGAAGCGAGAAGAGGTTTATACTATAAGTAAGACATAAAAGTCCAGTGTCTGTCAATGGAAGTTTATTACATCTTCAGGGTTGCAAGAAAATCTTATATAAGGCACCATGTGTAATGAGCTCAGCACTCCTCCCAAGTCTCATAGCTTTGGAACTTTCCTGTTTTATTTATATTTTGTCTTAAATTAATCTTTCATAAGATACTCTGCTATATGTCCATGCTTGTCAGTTATTTGCTAGTTTGTAAGAAAAGAATTCAAGAGCCACTGGCTTGGAAAGTTCTAATCCCATCCAGAGTCCAGATGCTTTCAACTCCCTTAATGTAACATTAGTACATTCTAACCCTTGTGCATGATTACCATGTGCCTCATGTTGTACCAAGGATTTAAATGTGTTTTGCACTGCATCTTCACAATAGCTCTATCAATTAGATTTTGCTGGATGAAAATATTGATAACCTTAACTCATGTAAAATTACATAATGAGAATAGAAACTACTATTTTGGTTTCAGATACTATGCATACTGTTATATGTTGTTACAATATTGCTTATAATGCTGTATAACTTCTACTAAGGCTTTTATGGACTTAGTATTGACAAAGATTATCAAGAAACAGGATTACTGCACTTAATCTTCTTTATTTGCAAAGCAGTGACAGGCTTATTATCCAATAGCATTGACTCTTACAAGTATGTTCTTGAATAGTTATCATTTTATAAAACTCAAAATGTTCTATTTTTAGAGAAGCTATATTCTGACTTTCTATAACGAGTCTAAAATTCGAGTTTCTATATTCTATTCATTAACTTTTTCACACGGCACAATGAAATGAACAGCACATTGCAACTTTCCCAGATGTGAGATATGAAATTGGAGCTGTAAATTCATAATACTTCTGCTACAAGTCATTCCTCTTAGAGATGGAGATGGTAGACTGAGTAAAAATAATTGGAACTTAAAATATTTCAAAAAGTTGCAATGCATTCTAATATAAATTGATTTTAAAACAAAACCAGAATATAGATATATTTTTATAGCCTTAAGATTTTCTTCAAAGAAAGAAAAAGGTAAGTACATTACACCTTTGTTTATATACAAATTATACCTTGTAGGCCTCGTCAATGGCATGGTCCTTTTAATAGGCTTTAAATTTTGGTCTAACAATTATATTCTAATTAGTTAGAAAGCTTTGAGTTTAACCCAGCCTTGATTTCATCTGAACTATTGGCAATTCAGAATTTAACTCAAAGAATGAAAAAAAGTGTACACTTCTTAACCCAATTAATATCTAGTGATTCTAGAAATTTCCATGGATGTGACTCTTACCCTCCGGAATAGAGGAGGTTTGCTCCTGCCTTCTATTCAGAGGAGAGCTGTCAGGAGTCTAAGTCAACAGCATCTAGGAGGGGACCCAAACAGTGGAGTACCTGGAAAGGTTATCCAGACACTGATATATGTTCAGACCACTTCTGCTTTGTTATCTGAAAGCATGTAAATTAGAAGCCCCAGCCTTCAATAAATGAAAGACGCCTTTAGGGGTCCTTCTGGAATCAAAGACACCTTTACTCACTTGTCACCTATTCACAGCCAGAAAAATGCTAGGGCAAAAAGCAAAATAATTTGCAATCTTCGAACCCTTTGGCTAAGTGAAATGCACATTTGAACAAAGAAACCCAGGCATTTTTCTTTAGGGAAACCATTTTTCATCTTATCATAAAAATTAAATGTTTGAAGTAGAAACTAAACTTCAAAGACATCAAAATGGAAAAGTATTTTTCAACTGCTTTCCAATTTGTGCAGCATATCTATAAAAAAGAAGTCCACATTTATCTAAACAGCTAGATAATGAGATATTTTAATTTTCCTCAATTATATGCAAACCATGTTTTCATGTCAACATGACATCATGACTATTCACACCTTATCTCTCGTTAGCTAACATGTATTCTTTATTTTAAAATAAAGACATGCCTTAGTATATACTGTCTTGATGGTTGTGTAAACTTGCTAAGCTAGTGTAGATGGAGTTTTATACTTTGAAAATGGTGAAAAGGTAAATTAATTAAATACATTAATTAAATTCATACATTTTCTGAAAAATCATATTTAATGGATCCTGCTATTTATTTATGCTTTTAGATATTTTTATGACTACCTTGGGAAGTGAAGAGAGCAGCCCAAAGGGAGAACCTGTCTATATGAATGATGTTTTTGGTTTTGGGGGTCCATAAGTATATGTCTAGGTATAATGAAACCTATCTAACTGGTAGTCAATTTCTTCTCTTTAGAAGATTCACAGAAAATGATATACATGGACATGGCTTTAGTTGAGCTTCAGAACAGGCCCTTTGTTGCTGTGTTTACCAGATCTTAAGAAATGATGATGGCACTGGAGAGGACATATTAAGAACAGGTTCTTGAGATCAACTTAAAAGTTAACAGAAAGGATACACAAAAGAGGATGAGGGCTGGAGAGATGGCTTAGCAGTTAAGGCGCCTGCCAGCTAAGCCTAAGAACACCAGTTCCAATCTCCAGGTCCCACGTTTAGCCAGATGTAAAGTGATGTTAAGGCGCAATGTCCCACTTGCCCACAAGGGGGCGCACATATCTGGATTTCGCTCACAGCCGCCCGCCGACGCGCCCATTCTCTATCAGTCTCCCTCTCCCTCTCTGTCTGTCTCTCTCTATGTCTCTCTCCAAAAATAAATAGAAATTAAAAAAAAAAAAAAAGAGGATGAGTAGGGCTAATAAAGTACCTAGTTATTCTAGAAGAGAAGTTTTCAGTATTTAATTAATTATGTAGCCTATTTGAAAGTACATTCCAAAATTCCACAGGGCTCCATATAACTTTAAATTTTAGAGGATAAGAGCATTGGTTAAAGTGGCAACATGATCAAAAAAAAATAGAAGACTTTCTTAAGACAGAAATTTCCTTTTTGCCATCATTGATGAGGCCTAGTATCATCATGCATGATGGTCAGTGTCCAGAAGAATTATTTTTCAGAACACTAAAGGGACATCAAATGGAGGGCCTACAATCCAATGTCGCTCACCTCCCTCTGGCCCTGAAAATGGAGCAACATGCAGTATAATTGAAAAGGAACTATGCCAAACTTGCAGTGTGTTGCTATGAATTAAAGAAAACAAGAGAGGTCTCTAACTAAAGTCAAGTACAGAATGCTAGTACACATTTCTCTGCTGGCTATGGCTCCTTTATTAGAAAGAAAAAAAAAAATGAATAAAGTATCATTTTGGATCTCCAATTGGCCTTGCTGCCTAATCACTTTCTGCAGCCAGAGGCAGCAAATGCTGAGGAAGGCTATAGGTGAGAACACCAAGCTCCCAGAGATAGCAAATGTAATTCAAACATGGAATTCACTAGAGCAGACACTCCAAGGCCTCCATTTATCATTTTTGAGCAGGAGGATTCTATAAGGGGAAGAGTATTTGCATTTCAGGAGCAAAATTTGCTAGTCCCCCCACCCAGGGGAGATAGGGGCCTTCAAAGCCAGCCACACACATGGGTCTGACAGCCACATTTAGCCCTCATAGAGCAACAACAACAACAACAACAACAAAAAAAAAAAACGTGTTTGATGTGATAACCCTCTCACTTTCAGCAATCTGTTCCTGTGTCATGTCACCTATCAGAGATCCCTCCCTTTTCTCAATCATCTTTATTCGTGTTTCTTAGTTCACAATGCAAGCCTGTCATCTGAAGTAGCCATTATCATGGTCTTTCTGTTTCCCTGTCATTTCCGAACCCATGCATATAGATAGTTTCTGAGAAATAACAAGTGTGCACTACCTTTTTTTGTTTTTAATTTATTTCCCTAAGGTGCTTCCTGTGTAGGTGGATATATTACTCCGGGTTATCATTTGCCTGTATGCTCTGCCAAGGCCACGTTTTGGCTTATTGGTCAGAGAAGCAAAACCAGGTGATAGACAGTAAGGGACTGATTGTGAGGAATGGGTTTATAGGATGGTAGGAACTGGCCAGACAGATGTGAAATCTGTAAGGCCAGAAAAAGAATCAACTATAAGGACCTCTTAAAGGTGAGCATGATGACATTGGGGGTAAGGAGAACTATGTCAGATTTGATTTGCTTATCTGAGTTATTTCTCTCCTTCCATTGTCTTGTTTTTTTCAAGCTCTTCTTTCCAGGAGACTATGTGACTATAGGGAAGATTGTTGCTTTAGAGTTGTGCATGGGTCTCTGAGCATGGTGTCCCCACTGATGACAAGACAGAAGGACCTTTGGCTTTTACTCTTCTTTCAGTACAAGCTGTCAAGGCCCATGTTCTGGAAGTTCAGTGCTCTCTTCAATGCTATGCATATCCTATTTATTTCATTTTATTTATTTCCTCCTTCATTCATTCATTCCTTTATTCATTCTTTCATTCATCTATTTATTTGTTGTAGTTTCTGAGAAAGAATGTCATGCAGCCCAAGCTGGCCTCGAACACCTCACTCTCCTCACTCCGTCATTCACTTTAGTATGAATACTTGTTAAAATCTTCCAAGGTCTGCTACTGCTTCTACTCATCCTGCCGCTTGCTCTGAGATGCTCATTCATTCCAGGGTCTGGCTACATTTCCCAAACATTGGCTCTCAGTCAATCTGGCTGAATAGCAGCACTCTTTATCAAACAGTCTGAGGTCTTTCTTTGATAAAACAGGTCAGAACACTACAAATTTTCACTGCAGACAAACAAAGGATCAGGAGACCCAAACTCATTCAAGGCTTAGACCCCCGCCCTGAGCTTCTGCCTCAAGGGCTTGAAATGTTTCTCCTCTTGTGTGTAAGTGTCCACTCAAAGTATAGGGAGTGATCTATTTCACCATAAAAAGATAGAGACAAAATAAAATTATGGAAAATGTGGAGATTGTCACTCATTTAATTGTTCACTTTATCATTTATTTATTCACATGATTAGCACTATATTCTTTATAGTTCTATGACAATTAAGAATGTACATATATTTTGGAGACACAGAGAGAGACAGAGAGGGAGAGGAAGACAGATAGAGAATGGGCATGCCAGCAGCCTCTCAGCAGCTGTGAATGAACTCCAGATGCTTGTGCCTCCTTGTGGACAAGTGTGGCATTGCACCCTGGCATCACTTTGCATCTGGCTAAACGTGGGACCTGGAGATTGGAACTGGCCTTTTTAGACTTAACAGGCAGGCTCCTTAACCACTAAGCCATCTCTCCAACCCACAAATGTACATTTTGAGTGATGAAAAGATGGCTTACTGGTTAAGATACCTGCCTGCAAAGACAAAGAATGGAAGTTCAATTCCCCTGGACTCATATAAGCCAGATGCACAAGGTGACACATGTGTCTGGAATTTGTTTGAAGGGGCTAGAGGCCCTGGGACACACATTCTCTCTCTATCTTCCTTTTTCGGTCTCTCTCACTCTGATAAATAAGTAGAAATAAAATATTTAAAATTTAAAAAGATGCGTGAGATCATACGACACTTATCTTTCTGTGATTGGGTGAGTTTGCTAAGAATAATCTGTTCCAAGTTTGCCCTTTTATACATTTATCCTTTTCTTTGGTGTGTCAGAAACCAACCAGTTACTTAACATTTCGTCTAGTCTTTATATGAGCATTTTATTTATAGTATTGTGGTAGTCACTGCAAATACATATTGTGTATCTGTTGGTAAGATAGTAAGCTTTAAAGTAGTAATCTTATCTTCTTTTCTTATATTGTCTTAGTTATATTTCTTTAAATCTCGAAACCACAGCTTCCTAGTTTGGCTGAATTGTTAAATAGTCATGATTTCAGGAGTCACTTGTTTCTGGGTTTCAGCATCTTTTCTGGAGTCTCAAATTGATAATGTGAAAGATAATTTCTCATCCTAAAATCTTACAGTATTTCTCCTTTACAAAGTGCATTAGGATAGTGACTTCACCTGCAGCTCACATTCATTAAGGCTATATGGGCTCTGCAGGTATGATTCTTTGTATTCCTTTATGTCCTAGCAGTTAGAAGGTTTTTGTGCTAGTGTCTATAGTTTGGATTATAAAAAGGGAGTCAGTAGGAAGAACGGAAGGAGGGAATGAAGGAAAAAAGAAAGGAAGGAAGGAAAGTAGGTAGAAAAACAAAGAAAGAAAGACCAAGCAGAGGATAATAAATATAGGACCAAATATATGACATTAATTTCCCAACATAAAACCCAGTCAGTGCAGTTTTATGCAGGGTTTTATTAGGACATCTGTGTCAGTCCTGTATTGTAATATTTGCAGAGCATAATTCCAAACCTGACAGGACTTGGAAATCCCCAAGTAGACCCCTATCTGTTTATGGGTTACTTATGTTGCATCAATTTAGCTCAGCTTAAGTTTCATTTCCCAGAAATCCATTTCCTGTATGGTTTGAGTTTTACACTGGCCACAAACAACATTTTGCAGGAAATGTGGATGGTAGAAGGAAAATGACAGTGTAATGTTGGCACTGTGGCAGCTGGTATGAGTTGTCATGGAACTGTTAGCTCATCATCTGGTTGTAGGCTTGCTTTGGAATTTGGAGCTCTCTCAGCTCCCAAATGCCAGAACTGAATCACACACAAACTTAGGTCCATAGCAAAGAGCACTTACCTCCAGATAAGACACAGTGAGAAGTACGTGTGCAGCAATACTTTCTCCTTCCACCTCATCCTTATCCATAAATACTGTTTCTCCACATTTGCAAAGATGGCTCACCTTTAGAGACATAAAGAACACAGTAGACAGAGCTTAACACTTCCATACCCTCTTCTAGTAATAGACACAGATATTTGAGGTTAAACACTAAGAATGTATCCCTCATGCCAACTTCATTCTGTTCTTTGTGGGAGCCAATAGCACCCAGGACAAGCTGTTTAATGTAACTGGTCTAAATTCAGATGTCTTATGAGTATAAAATGCAGCTTGGACATGAGTACATGAGCTCTTCCTTGGGCATTGGGACATTTATTACAATATCCAAGAAATGAGAGGGCAGTGATTGATATATGAATAAATAAAATATTATGTGTGTGTAATATGCATAACGGAATTATATTCAGCCTTTAAATAAGAAGGAAACTTTGTCATTTGCTGACTACATGGGTCCACCTGAGGACATTATTTTAAGTAAAAAGTCAGATATAAGCCAGACATGGTGGTGCACACCTTTAATCCCACCATTAGAGGAGAAGAGGTAGGAGGATCACTGTGAGTTTCAGGCCACCCTGAAACTGCATAGTAAATTCCAGGTCAGCCTGGGCTATAGTGACAGCCTAACTTGGGGGGAAATACAGGTACAGAAAAAAAATCAAGCATAACCTTATGTATATATGGGGTGTGAAAAGATTGAACTATTAAGAACAGAATAAAATGGTGGCCAGAAGAAATGGGAGCTGGGAAGAATGGGAAGATATTTGTCAAAGTGATGCAGGATTTTGGGATTCAGGAGAAGTCTCCCAAATTTATGAACCTCAATTTTGGATCTTTTTCTATTTTTAACAAAAATTTGCTAAAAATGAATATCAAGAAGTATAAATTATGAATTATTAAGTTCATTTAGTGATAAATCACAAAATGTAGGGTATATTTAAGGAAGATTGGGATCTAAGAAGGCTAGAGCAGAGTTATAAACATATGAGAAGTAGAAAATACACTTTTACGTGGAAAACACTGTATAGTTTATCATTTAAGAAAAAATAAGGATTTTAGGGAAAGACTGGAGTAGAACTTATAAGCACATGGAGGGGAGTTCATAAAGCTCATTTAAGAGAAACTGGGGATTTCAAGGAAATACTGGAGTACAGATAAAAGTACATGCAGGAGAGTTCATAAAGTCATTTTAAGAGAAATTGAATTTTTCAAGGAAAGAGTGGAGTAGAGCCACAAGCGCAGAGAGGAGAGAGTCTAGGAGTTTGTGTAGAAAGACTTAGAAGAAATGGACATAGTTTCTACCTTATGTTTCCCAAAGGAAGAAAGTTAAGAGGACAAATAGAGGGGTTAAGAAAGTATGGCATAGGGAAAATATCAAAACAGAGACCAAGAAATTCAGATGAGAAATTAAGGAGGAAACAGAGTTGTATACATATTACCCTGAGTTTAATTACACAAGTAACAGGCCTATAGTTAGAGAAAGAAACCTCAGAGTAGATCTAGAACATCAGGAAAATATTCACATGGTAGATGCAGCAAACCAGAGGACAATCATACATGTAATTAAAGTAAGAATTTACCCCAAACTATAAAGAAGAAGCAAGCAGAAAAGTTCCTCCAGACCATGAAATAATATCATGCTTCCCTCCACCCACCCAGCCAATATGGGTGGAGATAGAATCCAAATTCATGTGTATCCCTGTGTCCAGAGTAAAAAAGCAGCCATAGAGAGTGAGAGGGTGCAGGAAAGAGAAAATAAGTGAGAGGGATGGGATTGTAACTGGCACAGAAAGGGCTTTATAGTCAATTGAAAATACATTCTTTTGTCAGATTCAGGTATGCCAGGGGAAGACCCAGTTGGTTTGTAGGTTTGGAGGGTGGACCCCAGGACAAGCCTACCTGGGTTATCTCTAGGTAGCATGTTAGACTGTGTGCAGCATGGGACACAGTAAATCAGTCTCAATCAGACACTAGTTCAGTTCCTTCCAAGACTTCTGTTCTTGTGCCTAGGCAACATTGCTGGTGGGGTGGCAACTCCTGTTCTCTCTGGGCCTCAATTTCCAATTTAAACTATCTAAATAAGCTAGCTAACTCCTATTCTTCTTCAAAAGGACATAAAGTTTCCATTAGAGAGAAGGAATAGCTTCAAGATATCTAATGCATAGGAAAGTGACTACTTAATAATATATGACATATTGAAGAATTGCTTAGTGCATAGATTTTAAATGGTCTAACACAAACTAACCATAAGGATATGAAATAATACAGATATTAAGTAGCTGGACATAACCATTCCTCTTCACAATTATCAAAACATCACTTGGCACATTATAAATTTATACAATTTTGTCAATTTAAAAGTAGCATAAATGAATACTTTCTAAGCAAAGTACTCTGTATGAGTCAGTTTTGTTGTTGTGATATAATATCCTACAGGAATCATCTTAGGGATTGCAGGATTTACTTCTGCATGCAGTTCAAGGGGTATAGCACTTCATTGAGACGAAGGCATAAGAGCAAGAGGAGGAAACAGCTGGTCACATTGTGTCTAAAGTTGGGAACCAGAGACATTTGAATACTCATGCTTTTTGCTGTCTCCAATCTGGTAGTTCAGCCAATAAGATGGTACCACCCACATTCAGAGTTGGTCTTTATTTCTCAGTTAAGATTCTCTGGAAACACCGGCATAGGCACATTGAGAAATGGTTTTCCATAGTGAGTCTATGTCTAGTCAAGTTGACACTGATGATTAACCGTTGTAAGCCCTTTCCTAAAGCATTTTGAGCACAATGGGAGGAGACAAATGATAACCTGCTCTGAACAAAATAAAATATATAAAATAGAATAGTTCCTGGAAAGTCTTCTTTATGTGCTGTTGGAAAACATCATTTTCCCATATTATTATGAAATGGAAATTTACTTTGTGATAAAATGGAGTGAATTTATTGAGAGAAAATATTTGCTTAGAGCAAATAGTTCTAACTTACCAATTTAGAACAACAAAGGAGTAAATTATAGAAGGCTATGAGTGTGGAGGCTGTCAGTGTTTCATAATCAGGAAGTACCTGAGAGATGTGAGATCTGGCCTCTTTAAGTTTGATGTGTACAATGAAGGCTTGCCAGAGTCTTAGCTTTAGTTTGAATTGCAGGCAGGAAGTAGAGATTCCATTACATTTTATTGGCAAGTATGAAAGAATCATACCTCTTGGTGCTTTAAAATGTGTTTATTAATATTTAATGTGCCCGTAGGATGCTTGGAAGGATGTAGTTGATACAATTATAACATTTAAGAGAGTTGAGTCAGAGTACATGAATCATGTTTGTAATCTCCTTTGAAACTTAAAAATCACTAGCAGGCTTCTAAAATGCATGCAGGACTTTTAAAGAAAATCAAATGAGAAATATTTCTGGATGAAGAAAAGCATGCCACAGAACCCAGAATAAAAGCTTAAACCTCTTTATAGATTTCAAAGTTGCAACCATACAGCCATTTCAAGGGAGAGACACACTGGGTGTGCTATTATCCCTCTGGTTGTCCCATGAGTTGTCTCTGAATTATGGCAGTTTTATCACAGTGCTGCAAATATTCAGTGGTTCTGTGTCAAACCAGTTTTGACAAAGTTTATGTCTGGTGCCAGTTTTCATGATGCTGTGTTCTCAGCATTTGAGTCTGAATTTCAAATGGTAGTATAGCTCGAGGGGTTCACACTCTGAATGGAAGGAGTAAGAAGATGTCAGCGAGATGTTTAGCTGTATTTCATCATTTCGTTTTTTCTTATTGACTCCAACATAGCTTGAGACCCAGCAGAGTATATAACACAGTGAAGTGTTAGGCAGAAAGTGCTAACCCTGTCAGAAACAGTGAATCCTACAAGAGAAAGCAATAAGCCACTGGAAAGGCAATGCCAATGCCTTGCCATTCCTTCTCATGCCTTCAGGCCTAGAAAACAATTATAAAAATGGTATACTTGGAATTGGCAGAGTCCTGGGCAGCAGCAGTAAATTAACTATTGGTATAAGCATGAGCTAGAGAGCCAATGCATCCCAACAAGAAATATGAGAATTTAGTAAGCTACCCAGATTTTATTCAAATAGAAATCAGATAGGCTCTGTCTTCCATACATTGCTTAATTTAACCTTTTCCAACCCTGCATTATTTGTTCATAGTGAAACAGTGGTGACTTTCCTCAAAAAGGTTAACTAATACCATTCATATCAGTGGGGAAATCAAACTGCACAGTAGCACTCGCTTTTATATAAAGCTGCATTATAGTAAATATGTTGAGAATTTTGACTCATGTTATCTGGGCACTTCATGATGATGTTTCCAGAGAAGTGATTAAATTTATTTTTCAATAAATAATCTACTGAAAATTGGACAATGACAAGACACCAGAGCTAGAAGGCTTATATGGCAGCATTCTGTTAGGATTCTGGGACACACATTTATGCACATGTTATCAGCTCCAGTGGCTTTTCCTTTGCACAGTCAGATGAAGTGCAGAAAATACTATTGGGTATCACATTAATTTACACTAACACAACAATGCATAAGGGATTTTTATTTGTTTCATTTGTATCCCTCATTAATGCATCTGGCCAAATACATGAAGTGGTTGCATGTTTAATAGAAATACACAATTGTTGGGACTGACATAGTTTAGTTTCCTTTCATGTTTCAATGTGGTATAGTAGAGATGAATGTCTTAGATAAAAGGAATACAGTAAAATTTAGTATTTTCAGTGACTGTCTCAATTTATTGAGGGAACAGTGAGACTGTATGGAAGTTGTCTTGAATGGAGCACAAAGTCACTTAACCTCTGCTGTGCCATGTAAGACAGTAGAGGTCACACACTCAGCAGCTGCTTTCCAAGAAAGAAATTAGAAAAAGGGTGTGTTGTCTGTTCACAATCTCTCTAAATCAGAATAAAAGACATGTAGGCTTCTTTTCTACTCACCCATTGCATTTTAAACACCTTGCTTAATTCCATATTCTTAAAAGTCTGGAATGGTGAAGTTAAGTTGCAGGTGGTCAGCGATGCCAGCCAAATGGGCATTTCATGAATATATACTTAAGTTTCCATCTTAGCAGACCTGGAAAGGACTATAGCAGGTCAACATAGTCTTAGACCCTAAAGTTACATTCCTTTGTACTCCTCCAGGTAAAATTGGTGATTTCTGTTTATAGACTTTCATTGCCTTCTCAATACATCCTTTCACAGTAGTAAGGAACTTGATCATGTGATCAGATCTTAGGAGATTGACAGACATGATTACTATTTTTCTGAAATGGTCATATTATTCTGGACATTTCTATAGAAATTCAGTATTTGTTTTTAATATAATACACAGGAGGGCATAGATAATCACTTCCCCTTTGTGCTTACATTTTCTATGATGTTTTATTAATGTATGTGTGTGTGTGTGTGTACATACACATGCCCTGGCAAATGTGTGGATGTCAGAGGACAACTTAGAGGTGTCTGCGCTCTACCTCCTTTGAGAAAGTCTCTTGCTGCTAAAAATGAACTGCCAAACTGCAGGCAAAAGTCAGACTAGCTGGCCTGAGAGCTTTGTATTCTTGTACCTTCTTATTCCATTGTCATAGATGCATGTACCATTCTGTAACTGTTTTCTCATGAATGCCAAGGAATTGGACCCAGGCTGAGAAGCTAGGCAAGCCAGTGTCTTTATCCACTGAGCCCTCATCATTTTTTCTTAATCTTCTCTTAAATGGAATTGCAAATGTGTACTAATTGTATCTCATATATATGAAAGTTAATATATTATTTCTCTTTAATTCCTATAAGAAAAGCTCTAATTCTCTTGAGTTTCTAGTCTTTTCAGTTTCCCCTGGTAAAAATTAGATCTTTGTATGCAATTCAAACTTTTTTTCTAATAAGAGGTAATTGAAATGTTAACAAAACACATTTTTATGATCTTACTAGTGCAATCTCTCTATAAAGCCCTTTTCTCTCCTTGAATCTGAAAATAAGATGTTTACATGTTTGTTTGGCTAGAGACATGCAGCTTGGGGGAACTGTTGACTTGCAGATCTTTTTTGGCCTTTACAGCTACTGGTTCTGCCCTGACTTTTTCCTTTGTGTCCAGGACCAGTGTCTAGTAATGGATAGCTGGTATTACCTGCTTCTTTGGCCATTTGCTATATACAATAGACAAGTATCAAATAGCTCAATTGTGCATTTGCTGTGTTCTGACCCCAGAAATTTTTTATCTACTAGTTATTTTCAGGCATTTCATAGCCCCAAGAACTAGGAAATCTCAGCTTGCTTCCGTGAATCATACCGGTGCTGTCAGACTCAGGGGCTTTTCCTTGAGATCCATAAGAAAGTAAGCATTGTGCTCAGCTTTTCCCTTGCATAGTTAAGAATGCCAGGTGGGGGAAAATACTGCTAAGTATGACAAGCTTTAGTCCTGATGTTTTTATTTTCTCTTCTTTCTTATAACTTCCTTTACTAAAATAATAATTCTGAAGGGTTTACTTTTAGAAGGATCATATTGTCAAGGAATATTTTTCAATTCTGTTTGTGGGATTCTCCACTGACTGTATCTTTGATACTATATCCAGAAAAAATGTGCATTGAAATTTACAAAAATCTTTTTTTTTTTCTTAGCAAGGACTGGATTTAAAATTATCGTCATTTCTTGGGTGTGTTCACAAAATGTTGTTTTTAGGAATCAAAAGTGGTAAGAGATCCTTTTAATTCTAAGCCTTATTCTTCTCCCCCAAATAAATGAATACTCTTTACTTAGAAACTAGACATTGGAACACAACGAATAAAAAGAAAGTACCTATATGAAAAAATAGTTAAATACAAATCATCTTTGGGTTTTGATCTATATTTTATGTGTTTGATTTGGAATTCTACACTATACAGATCCATGTCTAAATCCTAGATTTTACTTCATGACCTATTTGATAAATAATCTTACTTATCTAATAACATCTATGGAATCACACATACAGAACCAGAAGCTCTGACATTCAAAAAAGCTCTAGTACTCAGCTATATATTGTCTTTTTAGTAAAACTCCTGTATGTAAACTTTCTTCTAGATCCAGATTAAAGTGTTTGCTGAGTGCTTAGTTTATTCCTGGCATAATGTAAATTCTATACTAGCAGTCATAAATAGAAATAATGCCAATGATACTGAATAGCAACTTTAAATAAATCAGACACTATAATTACACTAAAATGAATCAGTTATTTATTTAGTTATATCAGGGCTGGAGAAATGGCTTAGCAGTTAAGGCACTTGCTTTCAAAGCCAAAGGTCCTAGGTTTGATTCCCTAGTACCCAAGCAAGCCAGATAGATGCACAAGATGGTGAATGTGTCTGGAGTTTGTTTGCATTGGCTAGAGGCCCTGAGATATCTATTCTCACTCTTTCTCTTTCTCTCTCTCTCTCTCAAATACATAAATAAATAAGAATAAATAAATTAATTAATTAAAATGCACATCAATATAATTCCATCAATAGAAGAAAATCACTGAAATAAAATATATATTTGTTGTATTCTTCTTGCAAAGTAAAAATTCAACATTAAAAATAAAACTTAAGCTGAGCACCACTTTATCCAACGTCTATCTAGTTATTGGTGATACCACTCTTAATAAGAAAAACAGTTCTGGGGGAGTGCTGCAGATGACTCAATGGTTGAAACACTTGCCTGCAATGCCTAATGATCTGGGTTCGATTTTCCAGTACCCACATAAAGCTACATGCAGAACATGCACCTGGAATTGATTTCCCATATCTGGAGGCCCTGGAATGCCCATATTCTCATACTCTCTCACTTTCTTAGTCACTCCCTCTGTTTTCAGTTAAATGAATAAAAAATATTAAAAAAAAAAGTAAAACAGATCTGGGCGTGGTGGTACATGCCTTTAATCTCAGCACTCAGAAAGCAGAGGTAAGAGGATTGCCATGTGTTCGAGGCCACCCTGAGACTACATAGTGAATTCCAGGTCAGCCTGGGCTACAGTGATACCCTACCTAGAAATCCCCTCCACCCCCCAAAAAAAGTAATAGTTCCATTGCCTTAGGTACTATAAATTATGGATGTGTGGGGGAAAGGTATTTAAAAAGTGAAAATGGATAGGATACATTATTGGTAAGTACATTCATCTTAAGTATGAA
Source organism: Orientallactaga sibirica (assembly GCA_036365145.1). NCBI lineage: Eukaryota > Metazoa > Chordata > Mammalia > Rodentia > Dipodidae > Orientallactaga > Orientallactaga sibirica. Next base: position 18,612,306 of record JAEOAD010000029.1, on the reverse strand, counting down.
AAAAGAAGAAATGAAGTTCATACAGAGCATGGAGAGAAAAACCCAGTTCTGATGCACTGTTTCAAAGCACATCTGAAAACAGGTCTTTTCACAGAGACTTACATGCTGTGAAGAATCCAGTCTTAAGAGGAAGTGAGAAGAAGGATATCCAGGGACCATTTAGGGCAGAGAGTGAATGAATCATATAATTCCAGAAAACAGAAGAGGCATGGCAGAATGATGCCATGGAGGCTTACCCAGCAGTGAGGCACATTTTATGTTTTCCAAGTAATAGTCTGAAGTGATAAAAAGATTATATTGTATGGAAGCACCATTGCCATGGAAATGAAATCAGTAGTATAGTAAAAACTAGTAACATTTTTAGAGTGGAAAAACTTTGGAGGAAAAGAACCACAAAGTGTAAGTTATAAATTATGAATTTTTACTTTTGGTAAGGATCTGCATTTGGGAAACAGTCAACAGTAGTTGAGCATTGGCCACACATCTCTCATTATTATATCATTTTTAAAGTTATATTTTAAAATAATATTTAATTAATTAATTTATTTGAGAGAAAGAAAGAGGGAGAGAGGGAGAGAGAGAATGGGCTCACCAGGGCCTCCAGCCACGGCATATGATCTCTAGATGCATGTGCCCCCTTGTGTATCTGCCTTACATAGGTCCCAGAGAATCGAACCAGGATCCTCTGGCTTTTCAGGCAAACGGCTTAACCACTAAGCCATCTCTCCAGCCCCTGAAAGTTCTCTGTGATATATAGGTGGAAGCCCACATTTCTTCTATATGATATTATTATGCAGCAAAGGGCCTTGTACTCTACATAAAAATAGACTATGAAAGGCCACTTGAAAAAGGAAGCTAGCAAACACTCTCAAAAAGAGACCCAGAATACTTGTAAAGACAACAGAGTATGACATGGAAGACCTGAAAGACATGGTGCTGTGGATTCTAATGAAGGCAAAGATTAGCACATACGCAACACATTCTGTGGAAGAGAATCACTTTAGGACTTTTATGGAAAAGTATTTATTACAGTGGTTTCAGATTTAACTGCTCAGTGATTCTTCTTGGAATGAAGGAAACTTTGATGAAACTTACGAACTAAAAATTAGCCAATATTCATTTTGTCAAGGAAGTAGGATGCAACATTTAGGAGCAGACGCCATGTTAAAAGGTGTTGGGAGAGCTGTTCATGGTGGTGCTCACCTTTTATCCCAGAGCTTGGGAGGCAGAGGTAGGAGGATTGCTGTGAGGCCATTCTGAGACTACTTAGTTAATTCCAGGTAAGTATGGGCCAGAGTGAGACCCTACCTCGAAAAACCAAAAAAAAAAAAAAAAAAAAAAAAAAAAAAAAGACACAGACACAACTGTAAGGAATTATTTTGTCCTTCAATGTTTCTCATGACTGAGTCTCAAATTTTAGGACTTCTTACATGGTCTCATTGGATGTGGAGGAGTAGGTCTTATAATCAGTGTGGATGTAGGGAAGGGGTTCAAAGGGCAAAGAAAAGACCTCAAAGAAGACATCTTAGTTTTAGGCTTGACAGTGATTCTACTGTTACTTTTTTAAATATTATTTTTTTTGGGGGGAGAGAGACAGAGAGAGAGGGAAAGGAAGATAGAAACAGGCGCACCAGCAGCCTCTCAGCTGCTGCAAACAAAATCCAGATGTGTGTGCCCCCTTGTGGTCAAGTGCAGCATTGCACCCTTGCGTCACTGCATCTGCCTAAACATGGGACCTGGAGATTGGAACCGCTGGAGATTGGAACCAGTGTTCTTAGGCTTAGGAGGCAGGCGCCTTAAACACTAAGCCATCTCTCCAGCCCTGCTTTTTAAAATATTTATTTGCAAGCACAGAGAGATAGAAGACAGACAGACAGAATGGGTGTGCCAGGGCTTGCAGCTGCTGTAAAAAAACTCCAGATATGTGTGCCACCTTGTACATCTGGCTTTACGTGGGCACTGGGGAATTGAACTCTCATCATTAGGCTTTGGAGGCTAGTACCTTAACTGCTAAGCCACCTCTTCAGCCTATTGTTACTTTTTACTCCCTAATTGATGGTAAATTCTTTGATTAAGAGAAAGGAAATATTTGATGCCACTACATAAAGACACTGGGTTAGGAATGTTATACTGTATTTGGAAAAGGTATTTTGTAGGTTGCAAGGGAGATTTCCTGGAATTGGAACCCAAACTCCTAATTGAACATATTAACTATTCTAGATACCCTACCAAACATATATATATATATATATATATATATATATATATATATATATATATATATATATATATATATATATATATATAAAGTGTGTGTGGTCCTAAAGGAGCACTCAGAGCTTTCAATGTAAGCCTCAGGAAGTCTAGAAAACGCAAGTCTCTCTTTGGACCTACTTTGAATGTAGAGAAGGGCAACCACAGGGTCTTCAGGAATATCTGCTCTATTGTCAACTATGACAGGAATGACAGGAGATGAGACTTTTGTGGGGTTTGGCCTACAACTTCAGAGAGTAATGCAAAATAGCATCTCTTAGCTACACATAGATATGGTAGTTTGGATGTGGAGTGACCCCACCGCTTCCTGATGATGATGCATGAAGATGTAGTCGATTATCTGCTCCACCATGCTTTCCCCAACCTGATAAAACTTCCTTTTGATACTAGAAACTGGAAAATAAACATTTTCCTTCCATAATCCATTTCTGGACAGGTCTTTTGTCACAGCAATGAAAAGGTAATTGTTATACTGGACATGTCTTCATTTTTCCCTTGGGCTTAGGAAGAATATTTTGCTTTACAGATTAATTTTTGTAACTAATTTTACAATGCCATGAAGTACTCTACTATAAGGCATAATGTGGCTTCTCTCACAACATGAACCAAGGGATGCCCACTGTCAAGAACATGGAGTGACATCAGGAAGGAAAAACCAGGGTTCAGTAAAAGAGAAACGAGGAAGGAAAATGTTTACATGTGTGAGTAGGGGTGGAGATAATGTAAGAAAAAAAAAAAACTTGAAACAATGGAAGTTTCCTAAGATAGGGATCAAATTCAAATAAGGCATGCATTAAAATAAGAGGGAGACTATCTGGAGAGATGGCCTAGTAGGTAATGTGCTTGCCTGAGAAGTCTAAGGACCCTGGCTTGATTCCTCATTACCCACGTGAAGCCAGATGCATAAGATGTGCATGCATCTGGAGTTCCTTTGCAGCAGCTATAGGCCCTGTCATTCCCATATTCTTTCTTTCTCAATCTCTCTCTCTCTCTTCTCTCTGTTTGAAAATATTTTTTTAAAAGGGAGGTGATTGACTGCCCCCAAATCATTTTAGTTATCCTGCTGCTCTTTGAGTGTACAGGTTTCTAGGGCAACTCAAGAAGTTTCCCTGACTTCTGCTTCCTCTTCCGCAGAGTGCAAAATGACAGGAGCACAAAGTGATGCCTTCCAACAATATCACAAGCTAAGAATATCACAGTGACCTGAGAAATGCCATTTTGCCTCTTCGCATCCAGGGCATCATTTTCTACAAAAAGGAAATTCTGAACCTTTACAGTCTGTTGTCCCTGAAGTTGCAACCGTATCAGAACTTACAGGTTGCTTAGTGATACCACCTCTCCTAACTTGTCTTAGATACAGTCACCAACACCTGGAGCATAACCCCACACAACCTTCCTCTTGGCAAAATTTGCATGCTTAGTCTGCCTTTCCTGAGCTATCATTTATTGCAACTTTTAAAATCTGATATGTCAGCATCTCTGCTATGGAAAAGGTGACACAGTATCATCTTACTTCCCCTAGCTATCCTTTAGGGACGAGAAGGAGGGAGATTGGATGTCTAGTCTTGAAGAGGAAATTGCTTCCTAATAGGGGCTCTGCAAGCCACTGTGCTCTAGCTGCCCTTGCAGGCTCACTCTCAGTGGTGACTCGGGGTCATGCTTGTACACCTGTGGGTGCACTTTACTGGTCTTTCTCCACCTGAGCCATTGTCTGATGCTTTTATCAATTTATCAAGTTAAATGAGGCTGAGAAAGTAAAAATCCACACAGGTTATATTTTCAGTCTACCTTCAGCAAAGTGTAAAGAAGAATGATCCATTGTGCAGGTTCCTGGCTGAAAGAAGCTATTATCATTGCCCATTTAGTGCTTTCCATAGGATATAGGGCTGTCACACTATAGCTTATACACTTTTAAAATGTAACAATTTAGTTCTAAGGTACAATCGAAGCCATCTAAAAATGGCATGCTGAAGTAGTTTTATAAAAGTTTGGGATTCATATTATGTAATTGTCCAAAATGATTTCTTATTTGAGATCTGGAGACAAAGGAAAGAAATGGAAAATAAGTGTGTATGGAAATTTGAAATGGTGTACTGTTGAAGACAAAACTGAATTCAGTCTTAGCTGGGTGAAGACAATTTGATATGCCAGATATATACAGATTATTTTCTAACATATTCATAACTTAAGTGATGGGGAATTTAAGTTTTGAAAGGCAGAAAAGGAAGGGCAACTTCAAATGCCCTTCTTTTGCTTTATAACCCAAAATAGAGAAAGCTTACTTTTTCCTTGTTTTGGCTAAAAACATGTTAATTAAAAAAAATAAATAAATAACTGAGGGCTGCAGAGATGGCTTAGTGGTTAAGGCGCCTGCCTGCTAAGCCTAAGAACCTGGTTCCAATCTCTAGGTCCCACGTTTAGCCAGATGCAAAGTGTTGCAAGGGCACAATGCCACACTTGACCACAAGGGGACACACATCTGGATTTCATTCACAGCAGCTGAGAGACTGCTGGCACGCCAATCTCTGTCTGTCTCCCTCTCCTTCTCTGTCTCCCTCTGTGTCTCTCTCCAAAAATAAATAAAATAATAAAAAAATTAGAAAAAGAACTGAGAGGAACTTCTTATGTGCCATACTTTCTCACTTTCAGACACCTTACCAGCCAGCCATTTTTTTGTTTTCTTTTGTGTTTTCTTTCCTGGATTTCAGTATTTGTTATGACTGTGATTGGTCATAGACATTATTACTATGTCCCAGTTGCTCAAGTCCATCGTGAGATTCTATCAAGATATTTCCTGAAACTGCTCACTTGAGAATTGGGTGTACTCCCTAATAAGAAATAGAAAGAAATCTATATTAAGTCAGTAGTTACAGGTTTTATACTGTTAAGTAATATTCTTTATGATTGTGACTTAATTATGATGACTTATTGATCAGATGAGTCATTGCCACAGAGGAACTTTAAGTCAGCACCCAGTAAAGTAACTTTTAACTTTCACCTGATGGTAAAAAACAGAAAAGAGAAAAATCAAAAGGGAAAATATAAAGGAAAGAGTAGCTAGGGATTGTGCCAATGATTCATTTTACTCATGTTTTTCTCCTCCAAAGGGATACACATATCAGTAGATGTCTGATTTCAATACATATGAAAATCATCAAGGGATTCTTGCCAATTACTAAGCTATCCAAGTCACCATGTAAACTTTCTACCATCACAGTTAGATGTTATACTTGTTACTACTGTCATTGTGAATGCAGTGTGTATGTGACACATACGCAATTTAATCAGGACTTACATGTATATAGTAGAAAAACAGTAACATAAACATATATGCTGGTTCCCAAGAGGATGCTACATGACATTTGAGAAAAAGACCCAGGCCCATGTACTTTTCAGTTGAACTGATGATGTCACCTTCAAAACCTGAATTGGAAACAGTCAATATGATTCTTACAAATGCAGTGTGTTCCATGAAACAGATATTGCTTAAAACATCATTTTACTTTCCTCTAGGCATGCATTCAACCAACTTTATATCCTTAATTATGACTTCATGGGTTCAGCATTGTTTAAACAAGGATTGTATAAATAAATTATAACGTGGACATGGTGGTACATGCCTGGAAAATCAGTACTTAACTCTTGGAGGTGGGAGGATTGTGAGCGTAAGGCCAGTTTGAGTATTTAAGAGAGAGAGATTGTCTTTAAATAAATGAATAAATAATTTATATAGTAAGTCACAAATGGAACCACCATAGTGTCTAGGAAGACTGGTTTATCTCTCATTTATCTCAGAGATACAATCTTAATTTGGTGACCTCATTTGAGGATGTCAGATGAATATTTTATCCGTACTGATGGATGAAGCCTGACTTGCAGGAATGAGCCATGGGAACCAAAGCAACAAAAACTGATGTAATGAAAAGATTGGCAAAATGTGAAACTTAGAATGAGAACTGAAACACTTTCATTGGCAGGTATAGACATGTATCTGTCATCAGCAAAATAAGTCTCTGTATTAAAACAGGCAGAAACTAAACCAACAAATCAGAACTAAACATAATTTATCCCTAGAAACCATTGTGAAAGGCATCATAAATATTTGAAATTCTCTTGATTGAGCTTAGTAAACTGATACCTGCTCAAGGGGAAAAGAATCATAATGAAGTAAATTGACTCAATTAAAATTTTACTCACTCTGGAATCAGACCTTTTGAGGATGCCAACCAAAAACAGTCTGGTTCTGAATAAATATTAAAAATGCCTCCGGTGTTTAACTCCGGTTCCTACTCTGGAATCAAGGAACCTTTCCATTTTGCCTTGTGCTAGGGCTGACCTTCACACACATCATTCATTGCTAAACAGATCTAAACATGATCTTTCAAGTTTTAGCAAACCATCTGCAGAGGTATGTCTCTAAGAAAGCAATTTCTTGAGGGGAGAATGGAGACATGGTTTAGCAGTTAAGACACTTGCCTGCAAAGCCAAAGGACCCAGGACCCTGGTTCAATTCCCTAGGACCTACATAAGCCACATGCACAAGGTGATACATGTGTCTGGAGTTCATTTGCAAAGGCTGCAGGCCCTGATGCATATATATATATTAAAAGAAAGAAATTTCCCAGGGAGGGAAAATAATTTTCTTTAGTGGTGTACCCATTTGTAACAGACAGCTTCAGGTTCGCTGAGATGAACTTCCAGACCAGGCACAGTTATGGAGGAAGGGATTTTATTGATTGAAGCTTACAGATCCAGGGGAAGTTCCATAATGGCAGGAGAAGCAGCCTGCTCTCACAAGACCAGGCAAAAGAGCAAAGCCCCCAACCACACCACACACAGAGCAAAGCTATAGTCAAGCCACAGCACACTTCAGGAACTCCTATTAGTCACACTTTGCATATCTTTACAATGGAATCTCAAACCCACCACCACACCTTAATATCCGCCCCCAGTGGCATTGCCTCTAGCAAGGTGATTGCAGATGCAGACTATAAACTAATAAAACACTGAATATATTGGGGGCCATATATTCAAACTACCACACCATTGTTATGGTGCCCATGTTCCAAGAACTGCACCTCTTCACATGTGCTCAGACCAGCATCTTTAATAAAGTTTACTGAGTTACAAAAAAATAATAACAGGACATGAAAGAAATAGGGATATTACCTCAAAAAAAAATAAAATAAATAAATAAATAAATAAATAAAATTTTTTTTAAAAAAGGCGGGGACAATTGGAGAAAATGTGATAAAAATACATTACTTGCATGTCAGGCAAGGTGTCATTTGAAAGAAGAGTGCACTTAGAAATTAGTGCTGGTTTATAGTCACCCTGGTTTTGTCTTTTTCATGTATAGTTTTACTGGCACATTTGAGTAAGCAAAAGTTTACTTTCTCTAGTAAAATACTGTGAGCTGGATTCTCCACATTGCCTGTGGATCCATTTCAGAGTTCTTTTTCTTTGAAATAAGCTTATTTTAGGGAGCTGCAAAACTATGCTAATTGACAGAACGTTCATCTGTCTAGCACTGAGAACCTGTCCTACTAGTTCCACCTCATTTGTAACCGCATGGCAGATGGACTGATGAGGCTTTGTTTCAGTGCAAGAGATTTTTAAACATGTTCACCTAAGCCAACAAAATGATCTTCAATCACCATGCTTTTTGTCTGATGGCACTGGGGATATCACAGAAAGCTAATATTGAGACAAAGCTCTTCTTCATGGATGTTCTGTCAGAACAAGGGAAGCATGGAGGAAGGACCTCAGTGCACCATACCCCATGGAGTGAGCTCACCTTGATTAAAGCATTAATGCTCATATGTACTCTTTCATGATGTCTCTTCTAATTTTAAGTCTTCAACCCACAGACATGCTTTTCTCTTATCTCATACATATCTAAGACTAAATTCCGACTGAATTTGCTAATGTATTGCCTCACTTTACTCAGCATTGCTTCAGAATAATTTAATATGGTGCATTTTACATAATACAATTAATATTAGTTTTATTAATAAGGCTCTTCTTAGAAATAAAATGGATTCATTACAATCTCATCATTGAACATGGTTGTATCCTAGAGGATCAGTAAGATGTGTGAATTTTCAGTGCCTTCTTTTAATTCTCACAGCTTATGTCTCTGAGATATAACCAAAAATTGACAGGTTCCTTGCCCTTTATAAATGTCCCTGCTCTTGCGTAGGCATACAGTGTTATTCCTTCAGTATCTTCTAGTTTGGACTATTCTAAAATTCTCCATAGGAATATTGATACTAGACTAGTCCCCAGTCTCCATATAACCCAAACCTAAGAAGATTGTCTCATGCACTTCTGTTTTTTGTTTCTTTTGCTTTGTGAGGTATGGTCTCACTGTAGCCCAGGTTGACCTGGAATTCACTATGTAGTCTCAGGGTGGCCTTGAACTCAAGGTGATCCACCTACCTCTACCTCCCAAGTATTGGGATTAAAGGCGTGTGCCCCCATGCCTGGCTTGCTTCTGTTTTTAGCTTCATAGAATTTTGAATTATCTCACATGAAACCTGCCTGGCCACACGTTGGTAAAACTCTGAACCCTAACAAAGGCAGAGATCTCAGTCACTTTTCTTTGGAAAACACCCTAAATCTCCTCTCACTTGCCTTCATAAGGAAATGGGAAATATTCCTCATGATGAGTGCACCCCAAAGCAGTCCACCAACATCTCTGACACATTTGATCTAAAGAGTACTCTTCATATGTGGACACACATTTACTTTTAATTTCCTGCAATGGCCTCTTTGAGTCTATTGATATCTACCTTTGGCATCCAAATCCTAAATTTATACAGAAGTTTCAGGGTGTTCATTACATAGTGATGTTACAACTATGGTTTCTGAATCTTGTTGGTTGACCGGGTCCCACTCAGGTAGACATCTCACTCCCTCCAGTGTACCAAGTATTTCCCTATGCAGGGACTACAACTTTTGCCATCCACCCTTGTGTATGACTCAGTTTCTCAACGTGGGCCTCATGAGATACCATATGAAAGATGATTTGACAATATTTAATTTGTCAGTTTTCCAGCTGCCTCTGCCAATATTTGATCTGGGAACATCTTAAAACAGCTGACAGTCTTCATTTCTTGTCATTGGTTCTACTTCCAGTTTTGTTTCATATGATATAAAAATATTTTAATCATCATGTTAGAAGACTTAGTGATTAAAATGTTTGCCTATAGTCTAAGGATCCAGGTTCGATTCCTAGTTCCCCACGTAAAGCCTGATGCACAAAGAGGTGCATGTGTCTGGAGTTTGTTTGCAGTGGCTAGAGTGCCTGTCACACCCATTCTCTCTCTCCTCTTGTAATTATATATACAAATAAATATTTTCTTAAAAAGTCATTGTATTGCCTTGACCAGAATGCACAAGTGCAGTTACCTTTGTGTTGCTGGTATAAAACACCTGACAAAAAGTGGCCGATAAGAGTTTAGTTTGGCTTACAGTCTTGAGGGGCAACTTCAAAATGGAAGGGGACATCATGGCATGAGCAGAGGCCGGATATAACCTCTTCCACACAGGTGGAAAACAGCAGCAAGAGAATAAGCTGAGCTCTATCAAGAGGAAGCTGGCTATAACACTCCTAATCCCAGCCTCCACCTCTCAAATTGCCACCAGTGGGTACTAAGCATTCAGAACACATGAGTTTATAAGAGGTATCTGATTCAATTATAAACATTATTCATCACAATTCTTCTGGACAAAAATTCAAAGGCACAAAGCAGTTATTGCATTTGACTATAGTGCTTTTTTTATACAACTATATATAAGCAACCCATGAAGAATATTACAATAGGGAATTTTCTGATTAATCCTTTGGATTCAAAATTACGTTTCCTTTCAGTCTGTTTCTCTGTGTATTTTCTAAATTCTACTTCCATATAGTAAAATATTAAATTTGAAAGTTTACTTTCTAAGGTCATATTTCTCCTAACAATCCCAGGTATTATAATAAAACAGACTTGTCAGTTATCACATTCAACTCTGCGCTCTACTCTCAGAACTTTGCTCTTGATTTAGATCAAAATGTCAGAAGCAGGATTGAGTACAGATCTCATTTTCCTTCTTGTATAAGGTAATCATTTAGCCTCAGTAGCCTGTCATAAAGTGGAGTTTTCTGTTTTTTTGAATAGAACCTTTTGTGCATTGCTCATTGTTGGAGGCAGTCAGTTTTACATGTTTATCAGCACAGCAGCTAATATGCTGCCATGCAATGCTTTGTTGATTTCTTTTTACTGTGAGTGTCATGTTTATGGAGTAATGAATTAAATCTTCAGTGTATCAATTAAAATTTATTTAAAATATTTCTTTGACTTTGATGCTTCTTGGGAGGCTAGCATTTCTTAATAACTTATTATAATTAGGTGCTATTGAAAAATGCTCAGCATTTGGAAAACTTACTCTCCTTACAAGCCTGGATGTTATTTACCAAGACTTCATGAATTTTGGCAGAATTCAAGAGCCTCCTGGGTTAAAGAAAGACTTTTTTTTTTTATTCACGACAACAGCTTCATGTTAGCTTATGTATGTTCCCTATGATATCCACACTCCACCCCAGTCTTACTGGAGGAATGCAAAAGACCTGTGGTTAAATTGAAAGTTTATGTTATAGAATGATAATACATTGTTAGAGATTCAAAATATGAATGAAGCTGTGGTTGAGAAAAGAGGAAAATGTATAACCTAAGCTGATAAAGTTATCTTTCAGATATACCCCTAAGAATAGGTCCTACACTTTAGAACATGTGCTTCTAGTTTTCCCAGCAAAATCTTGCAGTGATCTTCAAAGTTCATAGGAATTTGATTCTCCTCAAACGAAATTGCTGTGGGATTGGGAAATGACTCAGATGGTAAACGCCATAAGTTTGAAAATCTAATTTTGAATGTCCAGCACCCACGTAAATGCTGAGTCAGCATGGTGGCCTGCCTGTAATTGAGGAGGCAGAGACAAGAAACACCTTGGGGTAAGCCAGTTAGCTAGACTAGTTGAATCAGTAAGTTCTGGGTTCAAGTGGGAGAACCAGACTCAATAAATAAGACGGGGCTGGAGAAGTGGCTTAGCAGTTTACCCATGATGCCTAAGGATCCACATTTGACTCTCCAGGTACCATGTAAGCCAGACTCAAAAGATGACACTAGCGTGCAAGGTGGCACATTCATACAAGGTGGTGTTCAAGTCTGGAGTTCAGTTGCAGTAGATGGAGGCCCTGGGGGGTACCAATTCTCTCTGTCTCTCTGATTGTCACTCACTCTCTTACTCTCACTCTCTCTCATAAAATAAATAAATAAGAGCCTGGCATGGTGGCACACACCTTTAATCCCAGCACTCCAGAGGCAGAGGTAGGAGGATCACCATGAGTTCAAGGCCACCCTGAAAATACAGAGTGAATTCCAGGTCAGCCTGGGCTAGAGTGAGACCCTACCTTGAAAAACCAAAAATAAATAAATAAATAAATAAATAAATAAATAAATAAATAAATAATAAATAAATAAATAATGAAAATAAATAAATAAGTATGTAAGTAAATAAATAAATAAATAATAAAGTGGAGAGCAAGTAAGAGAGATACCTGACTACATCCTCTGGCTTACACACACAAGAGAACACACACATACACACACACACACACACACACACACAGCACATATGTGGCTGAACATACATATACACAGGCAAACACACACGCTCTCAAAAAAGTAATAAGATTAATTTTGTTATAAGTACTAGAAAAATACTATTACCAATAAAGATAAATAAGCAATACTTATTAACCATTACATCAATACTCTTATTGTTTCTATTTCATACTTTTAAAACCAAATATTAGGTATTTAAGTCATTTGTCCAAGACCACCTTGGTCATCTTTGTCAACTGTAACTAAAATAATATAAAATAGATAATGCTATGAAGTTATGAAGGAAGGGTCCCCACACAGTACTGCCAATAAGGAACTTTTCACAGCATGTGCCAGAACCACACCATTGCACATAGATGGCCAAGGACTTATACAAATTGTACTTCGACAGTGACATCTGCCCAGCAACTGTCTGTTCAACTTCAGTTTCACACCACAATTGTCATTAATTACTGGAGACAAGAATTAATGTTTTAAATTACATGGGGAAATTCACTGCATTTCTCACTTTAAGGCTTCTACTTACCTCAATCTTTTTCAATATGCCCATGATTTTCCAATGTGGATTTACTTTTTTGGTAGTATTTTGGAAGTTCCAAATAAACATGACTGGTATTTGGATAATCTCTCATTGGGTTTAATCAGGTTGGCAAAAACAAGGAAAGAGAGGTCTAAAATATTTTTGTTGTTGTAGTTGTTTCATTTGTTCATTTTTTTTTTTTTTTTTTTGAGGTAGGGTCTTGCTGTAGCCCAGGCTGACATGGAATTCACTATGTAGTCTTAGACTGGCCTCACACTCACAGCAATCCTCCTACCACCTCCTGAGTGCTAAAATTAAAGGACTGTGCCACTATGTCTGGCAAATGTTCTTTCTTAATGTGTTCAATATGTTATCTCTCAAAAGACATTTTGGCATCTTATTAATGTATCTTTTTATTTTCTACTATAGCCAGTATATTCATTCTTTCTTTATGTTAGTGATTCAAAAATTTCATATACTGGAGCAGAAATAAAACTCTATATTAAAATTATAAGGTTATGAATAGGATCATTTTTGTTCTGAGTTCCATCACAGACCACCAATACTCATTTGTGTTTGCAGCACATTAAATACAGTAATATGCTCCAAATCTGAATTCTCTGCAGCTCAAGATAGGAAATCTATAGTTAAGATGTACAAAGACTAAAGCATTGCAGGAATAAAGATAGACAGCAGAATGAAAATCTAACTATATTTATAAATGTTATATAAATTTTACATTCCCAAGGGTACTTATTAGGGAGACTTTGAAATTCTTGGGGAAAAAATAATAAGATTCTTGAGGTAGGAGTTAAGAGAAATTACATTTTTGCTTTGATAACAATTGGTAATACCTAAACTATTTCCTAAGTAGGTATTCCTCAGAGTCATTTGTTTTGCTCAAAACTGCAATTTGAGCAAGAGCTGAATTGCCTCTCACCCATCCTGTTGCCTGGAAGAAATTAGAAGTTTTCTGCTGGTAAATTTGACAGAAAAATAATGGGAAATATCAAGCCGATGAATAAAAGAAGAACAGAAAAAAAATTAATCATCAATGAAGAGAATACTTGGAGAGTGCAATTATCTAATAAGTATTTTAAAGTTATTTCACTATCATTTATACAATGTAATCATCACATTTATGCCACATTCAAAGTACTCTCTAGAAAACATTGGGCTATTATGAAGTTCTTCTGCACCTTTTTGAGGTGCTTGAAGGGATGACTCCTGGTTCATGCAGTTCTAGTAGTTAGAGTCTAGGATTAGTGCTTATTTGACAGGACTGCTACTTATCACAGCACATTGAGAAATTCATTCTCAAGCAAATCTCTGTGTGGGCATTGTAGTATGAAGTGAACTTTCCAGAAAGAAGTTGCACCCATGTTAAAAATTCCCAGGGTTGATTGATTAGGACTTAGTGATGATGAAGAGCTGGGAATTTGTGACCCAACTGATCTAGGGTTTTCTTTCCCATGCATTGTAGCTATGTATTGTTCACCTCGGGGTTTCACTAAACATTTGTGTGACTCCCAGGTAAAGTCTTTTGTAATGTCCTGACTTATCAGACCACTAGTTGCTACCAACGCAGAGGGTAAGAATGTTACCATATTATATCTGAGACCCATAATTGAGGTTACACTGCTCTGTTGTTTTTCATCTATCTGATGTTCCCTCACATGTCATAGATAAAATGCCTTTATTTGTAACTTTCTTTTTTCCCAATAACAAATAAATTTTGTGAAAGTTTTACCAAGTTGGAGCATGAAAATTGTGGTAACCAAACTCTGTGCTCTCAGGCCATAGTCATTCATATTTGGCTCCAGAATAAACTATCTCTTATTCACTTTGATTTGAGAGCTAAAGTTGTATGTTGACATGTTATGATCAACAAAGGTATTTTCTTTCTTTTTATTCTTTCTTTCTTCTTATTCATTTGTGTTTAATTATACTACACACCCCATGTCATTCTTTCAAAATAATCTAAACTTGATATTTCCGTTGTTTCATGTAAGGCAAATAATACTTTATTGGAGACAACATCTCCCTAGTTGTGAGTATTATTTTTCAGATAAACATGGCATTAAAATAATTTATGTTTCCCAGTTTCATGTAATGTGTTATGTCAATGACCATGTAGCTAAAGTAGCACATTAGTCATGCTTACTTTAGTCATGCATAATAAAAAACAAAATTGAATTAGCCAAAGCAGAAGAAGAGATGTACTACCCAGTATAATTGCAAATCCCACATGTAACACTTATCCCAGTTGCCCTTGGATGCAAATAGTATCATCAGAGATCAATCTTTTTTCCTCCATTTCTTGCCTTTTTTTTTTTTTTTGATTATATTTTCAGGCAAACATAATCTATGTGCCAGAGTGCTGTGCTAATTAGTGTTATGGTCCCATTATCTTACTGAGGTCTCACTAGCAAGAGAATATGAAAGAAATTCAGATTGTCCCTACAGGATTGTCTTATTCTGAGAAGTAATGTAAAAAAAAAAAAAAATAGCATTGATTGTTTTTTCACAAGGGGGAATATCAATAAGGAAAAGTAACCCAGATGTATCAAACATTGTGATATGCAAAAATTATCTCTGATCTGATTTCTGTAGTTCATGGACTCATTATTCCATCTCTAAAAGAAATCTAGCCACTATTTTTCAGGTAAGATGTTATAAAACAGAATGTTCTATGATGTTGACTCTCTAGAAGGCAGCTACTTTTATTTATCAGTAGCAGAAAAGAGGATACACATCTTCACACTTCTAGATGATGCATACTTTTCCTGAGTTCAAGTCCATTAAATTACATTGATTTTGTACTAGGGGTATGACAAAAACTGAAACTCTGTGACACTGAAAAGAACAGGGTCCAATATTAATTTCCAACTAATATCATTATGATAGAAATAGATTTTCCAGTCCTGTTTCAAGGCAGAAGACACCTGATGAGGGGCTTGGAAGATGGCTTAGCAGGTAAGAATGATTTAGTAAGCATGAAGATTTATGAGGGCCTGGGATGGCCTGAATGGGATACCCAAAACCCATATTAAAAAAAAAAAAAAAACACAAAACTTTGTATGGCCACAGATGTCTGTAACCCCAGTTCTATGTGGGTAGAGACAGGCAAAAATAATGGGACTCACTGGTAGGGGATAGACTCCAAAATTGTAGTACTAGGTTAAATTAGAGACTCCATCTCCAGGAAACAATGTGGAAGAGCAATAGAGGACACCCTATGTGCTTCTCCAGCCTTTGCATTCAAGTGCATGGGGCACATGCATCTGCACACACATAAATATACAACACACTACAGGTGTGCGAAACAGTAGTTGAAATTTAAATGTATAATATAAAGGGAACCAACATTCTCTCTTTACTGGATCCAGGCAAGTGACAGATTGTACATTGATAGTGCAGGCATTCAGAGGGTAAGATATTTGTTTTCACTCTTTGAAACCTCTAAGCAACATTGTGAATGGGATGAAATAGGGTAGAATTACTCTTCCTCATGGATTTGTTAATGATTCATACAGTCTTTCAATATTCCTTTTTGTCATTAAAGGATAGACATGTGGTATACTAATAGTGCAATTGAAATATACTGTGCCATTTAACTAAACTAGGTTTTGATTAAAAATAAAAATAAAAGGTGTGAAATTTCATCTATTCTTGATTGCCTGTGAGATGTTCCTTAGAGGCCTCTACTTTCCTCAGTAAAAACCTTCAATTTTTATTGACAAGACTTTTGTCTGATCAGAATTCTTACATCCTGTGAGCAGTTGGCAACTTTTGTCTCAGGAGGGGAGTTTTCACCCTGTGTTGTGTTATTAAAGCTAATTAAAGCTGTTTGTCTTGCTGTCATTCAAGGTTCCTGGAAGGGGCATCTGACTATTTTTTTTTCCATATTTTCTTGTCTGTGACCTTGATAAATGAAAGGAAGAAGATGCTGTCCCACTGATACTCTAAGTTGAAACCAAATCTATGAATTATTCTTTTTTTCTACAGGGGAAGGAATTCCTCAATTTGCTTAAAACAAACCTTATGCCTCTTAATAATAATTCACAGCTATGTACTTTTTTTGGAGAGAGATACAGAGAGAGATACAGAGAGAGGGAGACAGATAGAGTGGCTGTGAACAAACTCCAGATGCATGCGCCCCCTTTTGTGCAAGTGTGGTATTGCGCCCTTGTGTCAGTACTTTATCTTGCCAGAATAATGAATGTGGACATGAGGGTTTGGATCTAGATGCAGTGGCTCCACCAAGTCACCAGTATCTCTTCTTTTTGTTGCTTTTCTTAGCTAACAACCTTAATGTGTGGCCCTTGGCTTCAGGATGTCAGCAACCCTTTTTAATTCCAGCATGATATTCTAGTACACAGAACAGGGAGTGCAAAGAGCGGGTTGAACAAATGTATAATACTTACTCCACTTATTTAAAATAATTTAAATTTATTTTCAAGCACAGTGACTCAGGCATAGAGAGAGAGAAGGAGAGAGAGAAAGAGAATATGAACGGGTGCTCCAGAGTCTCCAGCTCCTGCAAATGAATGTCAAATGCATGTGTCATTTTGTGTATCAGGTGTTACATGGGTACTGGATAATCAGAACTGGGTCCTTCGGCTTTTCAGGCAAATGCCTTAACCACTGAGAAATCTCTCCTACCCCCTTCTCCATTTTTTTTTTTTTTTGTTTTGTTTTTGGAGAGGGACACAGAGAGAGACAGAGAGAGGGAGAAGAAGACAGATAGAGACAGGCGCGCCAGCAGTCTCTCGGCTGCTGTGAACGAAATCCAGATGTGTTCGCCCCCTTGTGGTCAAGTGCGACATTGTGCCCTTGCATCACTTTGCATCTGGCTAAATGTGGGACCTGGAGATTGGAACTGGTGGAGATTGGAACCAGCATTCTTAGGCAAAGGAGGCAGGCGCCTTAACCGCTAAGCCATATCTCCAGCCCCCCTTCTCCAGTTTTGAAGGGTAGTCCATAATGACTATGAAAGCTGCCAGGATCAAAATATTGATGTTCCATCATAACATCAGTGGGAGGAATTGTAGACAATGAATGCTGAGTATATAGACAGCTTTATCCTTTGATACAGGCCAAGTGCCCTGACCATAAGATAGTGCTGCCTACAGATAGGATTTGTCCTATTCTAGAAAATCCATAACAGGCATGTCATGATATTTGTTTCCATGATGATTCTAAACCCTGTCGACAACCAGAGTTAACCATAATATCAAGTGTATTAGCACCCAACAATTTCCTTGTTTGCCTCATTGTGCAAAATTTTGTCACTTAGTCATATGGCCACCAACATACATCAATAAACTAATAAAAGGAAGGGAAAGCAGATTGTGGATATAATAAAACCAAACTCTTCAATAGTATCTGCTACAAGCCCCTCTTTAACATAAGCATGTAAGAGTTACTAGACAACTCCAGTCCATCTGTCCTTTCTTTAATTCTACAAGGAAATGTGCTCTAATTTTTAAATACAGAACTACCAAAAACAGATTTAAATAACATGTACTAATGGTAAATATATACAGTATTCAAAATCATGTACTATTATGTTGATGATATATCTTAGAGGTGTGAAACCCTAGACCACAGAATCTTAATTGTGATGTTGTGGGGATGTAGTTTTCTAAAATGGAATATCTAACATTTAAATTACAAAATTTCAGTATATCTATGAATAATTCATAATTATTTAGATAACCATTAACCACATAGTGAGGCTGGTCACACAGAGCAGATGTCCAGGCAGTCATATAAGGGAATGGAACAATTTGACAAGTGACATTAGTTCAAATTTTGATTGTCTTGAAAAGTATAGAAAGATTGGCTAGGGAGATAGCTCAATAAGTAAATAGTTTGCAATTTAAGTATGAGGACCTGAGTTCAAATCCCAAGACCCACAGAAAATACTATGCATAGCAGCCCATATCTGTAATCCTAGATTTGGAGAGACAGAGACATGTGGATCTGTGAGTCTTGCTGGTTAGCTTATCTAGCCCCTTTGTTGAGCTCTAGGTATCAGTGAGAGTCCCTGTAGAAATTACTGATGTGAAATTTTGAGATCACCTTTTCTCTTCACTTAGTTCTCTGGAGATTCATTCAAATGGTTGTATATGTCCATGTTTCAGTCTTTTTATTGTTAAGGACTGTTCCATAGCAGTATCAACTACAATTTTTTTAGTTATTCATACACTAATGCTATTTTTTTAAAAAACTGCTATTATCATTCTTGTTTTTTTTTTTTTAATATAAAATAATCAAGTATCACACTGAACATCAGTCTGTGGCTTCCACACACACGTTGGGCACGTGCATCCACACACCACATGTAAGCACATATACATTCACTAACACTTTATAAGCATACATAAACATGCAAAAAGTTACAACAAAATAGATGCTTGCTATATAAAAACTCAAATTTTTGTTGTCAGATATCCTGATTTGATCACTATGTCCCATATACTCCATTATTTTAAAGGAAAATGAAACTTAAAATACTGTGTGGCTGGATCCTGTTTTCAGCTCACTAAAATAATTTGCAGAGTTATATTATGAGAAGATGATTGGGAATGATCCCCAGATCATTTCCTTTCCAATCACATGTGTGATTGTGAAGAAAGGATCAAGTTAAGAAACATCACTGTTCAATACTGTGTGACTTGAGGTCCTGAGAAAGGATTTGGAACTTGAGGTCAAGCTGGAGCCCTCTGTTCCAGTTCAACTACAGTGTCAACTCATATACTTATGTGTGCTATCACATTACTGAGTTGTGCCATGATTTATACTGGCACAGATGCTTTTTATCACTGAGTTAAGAAAATTAGGAAGACTATTTTTTTTTTACTTATTTATTTTCTTTTTCAAGGTAGGGTCTCGCTCTAGCTTAAGTTGACAAGGAGTTCACTATGTAGTCTCAGGGCAGCCTTGAACTCATGGCAATACTCCTACCTCTGCCTCCTGAGTGCGGGGATTAAAGGTGTGTGCCACCACAC
Source organism: Orientallactaga sibirica (assembly GCA_036365145.1). Taxonomy (NCBI): domain Eukaryota; kingdom Metazoa; phylum Chordata; class Mammalia; order Rodentia; family Dipodidae; genus Orientallactaga; species Orientallactaga sibirica. Next base: position 18,592,827 of record JAEOAD010000029.1, on the reverse strand, counting down.
CCAGCTATGAAGACTATTTTAACGTAAACAACATAATTATGTAATAGTAAAAAAGAAAAGAAACATGTGTTTAAAAAATGTTTTATGAGGCCTGGAGAAATGGCTTAGCAGTTAAGCACTTGCCTGTGAAGCCTAAGGATCCCATTTTGAGGCTTGATTCCCCAAGACCCATGTAAGCAAGATGCGCAAGGTGGCACGTGCATCTGGAGTTCTTGTGCAGTGGCTGAAGGCCCTGGCATGTCCATTCTCTTTCTATCTATCTTCCGCTTTCTCTGTCTGCCACTCTCAAATAAATAAATAAATAATAAAAAATTTAAAAATGTTTTAGGAAAGAGAGAGAGAGAGAGAGTGTGTGTGTGTGTGTGTGTGTGTGTGTGTGTGTGTGTGTGTGTGTTATGGTGTACCAGAGCTTATTGCTGCTGCAAATGAACTCCAGACACATGCACCACTGTGAGCATCTGGCTTTTTAATAGATCCTGCAGAATTGGTCCTGGCCCAGTAGGCTTTGTAGCCAAGTGCCTTTAACCACTGATCCATATCCCCAAAACTAAATGTGTGCTTTTATTTAGTTTGATGCATGACATTTAGTTAATCCATAACTTCTTAGAAACCTGAGTAACTTCTCTGTAATTGGGGCTTAAAACAAACAAAACTAAGAAATGCCTTTCTGCTTGTAACAAAACAGCAACTGTAGAAAAGGAATGACAATTAAAATAAAATTGTAACTCTTTCCTTTTGTTTGTATTTACAAGTGTGTCCTATATTTTGCCAATTTACATACTACCTCTTGTTACCTACCTTGTGTTAAAATTGGCCTCCCTTCATGGCATCTGCTTTCTTACTATCCTGACCTCGCACTGGATGTGACTTCCATTACTCTTATGTCTCTGTAAGAATAGAAAATGGTCCATTTTCAATGCATTTGTATGTAAATACCTTACACAAGACTTGTATTTGTTTATAAACTCAACAACATAGGGGCACTGAACACCTGCCCTTTAGATTCGTTTGTCCAAAGTGGAAATGTATAGGCTGTGAAGCAACCCAGTGCATGCCTGGGTCTGTACATATAAACACCAAGCTATTGATAAAACCTCATGTCTTCAGAACTCAGAATCAGAACCAAGGTCAACTAAACAACAGCAAACCCAAAAAGCTGAAAGAAACTAAAGATAGAGTTACATTAGAACATCAGGAAGGTTATACCTATCCAATGTGAGAAATATGAAAGTCATTTTTTCTTTTCTATCAAAAAGTTAGATAGGATAGGGAAACTCATTTCTAGAAAAAAGTAATTTACTGGAAAAACTCCTCCTGAGTCAACAGTCCTTGAAACCAAAGTTTAGCCAGTCACATAAGATAGTGAGCACAGAACTCTGACTCAGAGTGAGCTAAGGACCCTCCTAGGCTAGGGAATAAATCCCCAGGCGACTATGTATTTTGGTGCTTTGCCTGCCTGAACTCCTTAAGCGCTATGCACCCTTCTGCAGAAGTAAACATTGCCTTGCCAATATACGTTGACTTGTGGGGTCATTCTCCTCCCTTGGATGCACATTCCCCAGCTCTCTTGGGAACACAACTTGCCTCATAAGAAGTATGGTCAAAGTAGAGCTGAGTGGTGATCAGTCTACTTTGGGCACTCTGCATCATCCTTCATTCAGAGGATTTACCTGATTTTCTGGTAGAGGGAACCATGATGCTTGGAAAGTTATAATTAATTGTACACTTTAAAATTTTTGTATTGTCCTTAGATACACACACACACACACACACACACACACACACACACACGTTTTCTATTTATATGTTTGAGACAGACAAAGTGTGTGTGTGAGAGACAGAGAGAATAGAAAATATGGGGTGGGTGCACTAGGACCTTCTGTCACTACAAACTCTAGAAACATGCACCAATTTATGAACCTGGATTTACATAGGTACTGGTGAATAGAACACTGTTTGTCAGGGTTTATAAGCAATATAAACCCTTTGAGTGCTTTTAACTACTTAACAATCTCTTCAACTCTAAGGTTTGTTTTGTTGAAACTTGTATGTTAAAATGTGAGCAATCTCATTGTAGACAAACACACATCTTAGACTATAGGATTATCTGAAAAGGAATTAATGTAATATGGTTCACATAAGGTATTCATGTGTGTGTGTGTGTATACACATACACATAATATATTTATATATGCATAAATATATATATTTGTATATATATTTATATACAAATGTATATTTTATATTATTGTTATATTATATATATATATATATATATATATATATATATATATATGTATATTCATATACATATATATAATCTCTATAGTTCTCTACATAAGCCTTAGATCCTTTCATGGGAGATATTTATTTATATCATATTTGCCAAAGGGTGCTGCTGTTAAATTACTAAAAGTAAAACAGTTTTGGATTGTCAAAGCCCTGTGTTTCTACTGGCCACATGACCCATCATATTGCAACAAAACTTTGTCTTACCCAAAGTTTGATGGAGACTATGCAATTGAGTTATAAAAATTGTAAAAAAAATCACATAAAGTTTTATGTAAGATTAAGAATGTATGTTGGGCCACATTTACAGCTACCTTTGGCTATGCATGGCCTATGGACAGTGTATTGGACATGCTTGGATGTAGCTGGGGATGTTTTTGTGAAGTAAATGGAGTTTTCTGTTAATTGGACAAATGGGTGTGAATTCTGGGTGAAGGGTGGTCAAAAAATAATTACTGGGGTTGGAAAGATGGCTTAGCAGTTAAGATACCTGCCTGCTAAGCCTTAGAACGCAGGTTCCAATCTCCAGGTCCCACGTTTAGCCAGATGCAAAGTGACACAGGGGCACAATGCCACACATGCACACAAGGGGCACACACATCTAGAATCCGTTCACAGTGGCTGAGAGGCTGCTGGCGCACCCATTCTCTCTCTCTCTCTCTGACTCTCCCTCTCTTATAAATAAATAATTACTGATCAAATTTTTACTACCTCCTGGTTTCCCCTCTTGGGTAAGGTTTCCTAGTCACATCTTCATAGTTCCCATGGATCCCCCTATGTCTGGTTACAATAAGGCTAATAACTGCTATTAGTGAATCAAAAAGCAATACAACTTCTTTATAGCAACAAGATAAGTAATGAGTATATTTCTTCATTGAATATGAATATTTGGTAACATGCTCTCATTAAATCCATTTGAAACTAGTTAAATGACATTTTTGTAGCTATAGTAACCATTTTATTATAATTTGGCCACTAGAAAGATGAAGGACGGTGATAAAGACCAACTTCGATGTGTCTGGAATGTCAGTGTTTTGCCATATCAGACACATTTCTCAAATTTTCATTAACATTTTCATAATTAACAAGAAATATAACAGAATGTGGAATTACTCATCGAAGGCACTGTATTCAGCCTGACAAGAGTGAAGATATTCTAATGAGATGCTTGTGTCCTTTACTTTTAATTTACCTAGGGATCTCATTCTGTTAGAGGCTGGAGTCTGGAGAAAGGCCAGTCAGAGGGGCAACTTATCTCCCCCATAAAGAGTTTCACACAGTCCTGGCAACTTGTCAGACTACCTTGCAGGAGACAAGAGAACCCTGATAATGATGGATGATACCACAACATGACTAGATCTGCTTAGTGCACATATCTCTGGCAATTTACTAAACCTGATGTCAAGGTCTGGAATATTGCTCTTTCTGGATTCCTGCTTCTCAGGTATAAGCATCCCTCTTTTTCTCCTCCTCATTTGTTTCCTCTCTCTGATGCATACACCCCTGTCTCTTTCCATTTTTTCTTCTTTCTCTCTCTTTCTCCCTTTCTCCCTCATCTCATTTACAATAAAGCCTTATATACAAGAAAAAAATCCTGTACTATGGATTGGGGCTTGGAAGGATCACTGGACCTCATTATTCTTCTTCACATCCTGTCAGCATTGAATAATTCTCTTTTTGCTGCTTTTCATCATCAATATAGCTCTTTTAATTGGCTTATTGAGGATGGTTGTCTATTAATTTTCCCCACTGCTGGGACAAAATATCTGACTAGAAGCAGCTTAAGGAAGAAAAGAAAGAAAAGAAAAGGATTTCAGTTATAGTTTTGAGGGTAAATCTATCATAGTATGGAAAGCATAACAGGAGCTTCAGTCAAATCTTCACAGCAGTAGAGAGGAAAAGAGAGACAGAGAGATAGAGAGAGAGAAAGAGAGAGTGATAAAGAGAGAGAAATGCTAATGCTAAGTTAACTTTTTCCTTTTATACAGTTCATAAATGTAGACCACGATTTGCACTTCATACAGTTAGGGTACATCCTTTCCCTTCAACTAACCCAATCTATAAAATACCTAGGAATTCCTAATAGACATGATCAGAGATTTATTTCCATGGTGATTCTAACAGAATCACATGTTAACTCGGCAACCAGAGACTAAGCCTCATAGTAAATGCACCTGGCAAGTATGTAGGTAGGAGCGAAGGACAGAAAGCTAGGCTCAGGATGTAACTCTATAAGCTCCAGTAACAGTACCTCTCAATCTTCCATGATGTTTTCCACTCACTCTCTCTGGCTTTTGTTGAGGTCTAAATTGCAAATATTAGTGATATTTTCTCATGGTCATGGAATATGTAATCCGCTCCTTTTAGGAGGCTTTGTGCCTGCCTGGAATAGTGGCACACACCTTTAATCGCAGAACAAAATAATGACTAGTCTTTTATATTATAGAAAGAGGATGGAGTGTCTGGGTCTCAAACACAGTGCAACCCAGGGACTCCACTATCAGCAAAAGTGCTGAGCATTTCTCTTTCTTGTTGCCATCAGGATGTGCATGACATCCTTCTTCATTGCTGAGGTCTAGCTTTCTATAATCCTTAAGCCTGTGTAAAGGTTATCTGTAATTCACGAGTTTATAGAATATCATTTTAATTGTCTAGAGAGAACCTAATAACATTGTAGATCATATAAAATTCAAAAAATAGCATGGTTTATTGAACTGAGGCTAGAAACCTCACTCTCCTAGGGGACAACATATCATGCCATAATCACTGATGGAAACATTTAGATGATGTGCGGTAATTTGTGTCAGAAGAATAGATAAGTAAAATAATCTAGACACTGCTTTATTAATCTACTGTTTTATATATTTTCATGTTGATATAAGCTGAACTATCTTTAAAGATTCATATCTTCCAGAATTTATTTTCTCTCATCTAGCACTTATGTCTTAATTCAAACTTGTGCTTCAAACACGTCTAAGCTCTTTCAAGTTCACAAAATTACCATAGAATGCCTGCTGCTCTTGCTGTGCTGATGACTTTTCTGCTTCATACATATATTCCTATTAATCTTCAAAACACAATCTTGATAGTGTGGATTCAGTATATGGACTCTGTCCCTGTGCTCCCACATAACTCTGCTCTGAATTATCACATTATCCCACAAAAGGTTGTGCTTAATTCTTTGTCTAGAACATGAACATTTTACTCATGTAATAGAGGTACCTAAAATCTGAATTAGCCCTTGAGAAGAGATCTGTATTTTTGTTTGTTTGTTTGTGTTGTTGTTGTTTGCGTCAATGATTCAGGTGAGGGCTGGGGAGACAGCTCAGTCAGTAAAGTGCTTGATATGCAAGCATGAAGGCCCGAGTTCACTCACCAGAACACACATACACATTAATTTTTCAAAAAGACCTTATGTGGTGATAGCACACATTTGTAATCCCAGGGCTGGGAAGGCAGACACAGTGGGGTCCCTGGACCTCTATGGCCAGTTATTCTAGCCTACTTGGTAAGCCCTAGACCAAGTCAAGAGTCCCTGACTTAAACAGATAGAGTCTGTGGAACACAACTTGGGGTTATCTCCGGAGCTGTCCATAAACCCAAAAGTCATAGTTTTGACCATATGTAAGATCAAATTCATACCTCATAAACATTGATTGAGAAAGGCTTTCAACAGCAGAGCTATCAAAGCCATTTATATTTACAGCTCAGCAAGCCTTTCAATTTTTTTCTAGACATAGTTAGCACCCAACACTCACACACACACACACACACACACACACACACACACACAAGAAAATAATGTTATGCCAGTAACAATGAAGTCCAATTAAGAGAAGTAATAGAAAGCCCGGCATGGTGGCGCATGCCTTTAATCCCAGCACTCGGGAGGCAGAGGTAGGAGGATCACCGTGAGTTTGAGGCTGCCCTGAGACTACAAAGTGAAATCCAGGTCAGCCTGCACTACAGTGAGACCCTGCCTTGGGTAAAAAAAAAAAAAAAAAAAGAGAGTAGTAATAGAAATTTCACTTGTGACTACCTCAATGTCCTGAAAATACCAAGTCCTTCTGGTAGTCCCCAAGGGATGCCTGTTATGAGGTCATGTGCAGTTTGATAATACTGGAATTTTGTATTACTCAATTACAAAAGTCTTGAGCACAGAAGGCAGGCAAGCAATTTTCAGTGACTGGACATCCTATTCCCACTGGGTCTTTACTGATCAATGGAGAAAAGGTAAAACACCTCTTGTAGACTCTGTGTCTCATTCTTCCTCTCTGAGATGTGAGAATATCAGGCTGTGCTGGAGCTAGTATGTCACATATCATGCTGCACGAGCAAAGCTTCTGCAGTTTCCCTTCCTTTCTGTCACCTCAGACCCACATCCAACTGCATGCTTCATGGAGAAGGAGGTATTGCACATTTCTGCACTGATCCTGGGCCAGCCTCCATCTGATGACAGCTTCCTAACACTTGTTCATTTACTTTCCACAAAATAAATACATGTTCATGCAGAACTTCAATGCAAAGATCTGTTTACCAGTTTTACACACACACACACACACACACACAAACACACACACACACACACACACACACACAGATAGAGAGAGAGAGAGAGAGAGAGAATTTAATCTCAATTTCTGTTGGACATGTAACTCTTTTAAGTAGACCCTCTGCAAATATTTGTTGACTGGGGAAAAAAAAAAAAAGACAAAACAAATACAGGAGTAATGAAAAGCCTTTTGTCAGGTGCCCAGTTTTAGTTTCATTCTATGCCTATTTAATTCCTGGCATAGAGTGCAAAAGCCTTATGCTGGGGCATACACAGCTAGTGATCATTTGAGTTGAGAAAATAAATGTAGAAGTAGAACATGGAAAAATATTATTTTATGTTTTACAAGAAAAAAATGATTTTACCCCTTCTCATTCACGTGGCCAGAATAAACTGAGCCATAAAATCCTTTAACTTAAGCCGAGTAAAGGTCTTCCTTATTTCTGGTATCTAAATATCAAACTGCTAAATAAATTCAAAGGAAATGTCTTAAGGAAGCATTACTATTTTGTAGTAGAAAGACAAGAAACTTTGCCTTCTGAGTCAATAATAATAAACTGGCTGGTTGAAGGAGGGAAACTGTTTGCAGGCCGAGAGGGAGAAGAATTTGGGAAGGCTCATAAAAGAAAGACAACTATGAGAAGGCTAATGGTTGGCATCAGAATATAATTTGTGTGAGCAGAGCCAGATAAAGTGTTAATCTTCCCGGTAGACTCATAAGCCATAGGTTGACCATATGGAAGCTCACATTCACACTGAGTGAGTGTAAATAAAGGTTTTCAACTCCAGAGCTATTAAAGCCATTTATGTTTCTGGCTCAGCAAGCTTTTTAGTTCCTTCCTACATGTAGTTAGCATAAAAAGGGCATCCCACTGTGTCTGCTACATTTGGATAAACAATACAAACGTTTGTGTCTTGATCCTTATTTGTTTTCTTCTAATATATTTTTTGAAAAAGAAGACACATTTGCTATACTTTACCCTATGCCTTCCTGACTACAATGTAATAATCATCAAGGACAGCAATGTTACCAAGAAGAATGAAATGTCACCTTCTCCTCCTCTAAACATTATTAATATTCTAGGAGAAGGAGACCTTTCCTGTGGGTTGTCTGTGAGAACCAAAGACACAAGTAAGAGCTTGGGATCATTAGTACATTAGTGTCATGGGTGTGCATGAGAGGAAGCCTCAGAGAGCAGAAGTGTGAATGACCCTAGTGGGTTAATACTGTAGCTGGAATCAGAAATTTAGTTTCATATTGAGGATAGAGAACACTTGCAGTTGCTAAATTACCCTGCCACGTTATGTCTTCCTGCTGTGTATACACTAAAGCACGAATTGTCACAGCCACCAGGTAGGTAGGGGAATGAGTGTTTAGACTTAAATTGGTAAAAAATTAAGGATCACATGTTACTTCTAAGAGGAGATCTTAGCAAAAGATTTCAAATATGTTTTTATGGTAGATATTTTTTTTTCTTTTTTTTTTTTTTTTTTTTTTTAGGGTCTTGAGCATACTAAATAAGTGCTTCATGGAGCTAAATTCTCACCCCAAGATTTCAAATAAAAAAAAATGTAAACATGGGAGAGGAAAAGGTATAATTTCAAGGTGATTTCTTTAAAAAAAATACAGAAAAGATAAATCTCTAGTGTGATCCAGCTTACCAGGGCATGTGGAAGCAAACATCCATTTTGAACTTATTAATATTGTGGTAAGATAAGAACAAAAAAAGCTAAGGGATGGGTGAATTTGCTATTAAAGGAAGCTTTCCACAGAAAGCAGTAAATCTGAATGAATGTGAATATTTGCTGCATGTGTTCATACACAGACATACTAGACACACTTGACACACTTATTTATAATAATATAGACATGAATGGAATCAGACAAGCGGTATGGAGAAGAAAAGACATCTGAACATGCAAGAATTTAGAGGAATGAGATAGAAGAAACTGTAAATCTATCTAAAATAGACTAGCGAGCTTTCTAGCAGTCAAAATCATAAATACCTGTTTAACTTTTTATCTTATGATTAGGGACTACTTTTGTCAATGTTATTATCCATGCACTCTGATAATTCAATTAATCATTTGATTAAATAAATCATCATCATTATATAAAATTGTCTTAATATCAAGCCCCATATATTCTGCTTTCCACAGATGCTATGTATATGTATGATGTATTTTAAATTTGTATTTATTCATAATATTTAATATAAAACATATTTAACACAAATATATGTGCTACTATTAAAAGTTTCTAAAATGGCTTCTGCTATAAGAAGGAAAAGGGAAAACAATCTCGAACATTGTTTATACAAATATAGCCAAAAGATTGCAGATGTTCCCTGAAATTGATTGGAATTGTATAAATATATGAAATTGGGCTAGGGAAATGGCTTAGTGGGTAAGGCATTTGCCTGCAAAGCCTACACCCTGGTTCAATTCCCCAGGACCCACATAAGCCAGATGCACAAGGAGACACATGTGTTTGTAGTTCATTTGCAGTATCTAAAGGTCCTGCTGCGCCCATTCACTCTTTCTCTCTGCCTCTTCTTCTTTCTCTCTCTCTCAAATAAATAAATAAACAAAATATCTTTTAAAATTATTTTAAATAAATATATGAAACTATTACATACAAAATACACACACACAGCTTTACAATAAGAGCATATTTACTGAGTAGAGCTACTATAATTTATTGGAAAGAAGGATTGATTTTCTAAAAAAAAACTAGAGGTAATTTAAATTTATATATTTCATTAGGAAAGAATGAAACATGGGAAGTCAATGGTGTTCTGAAAATGTTTTAGGATGTATGAGTTTTTTTCTAATTATGATTTTAAAATTATAATTATTTGATTAAGTATGTAATAAAAATATAGATAATAGAATGTTTATTTGACATTAAACTTAGCCATTGTGATGTCATAGAGACTCAGGACTTTTCAAAGGATACTGAAAAAATTGTCCAATGATGAATCATCATGGGTGCTTAATGTTTTCTGCTTAATAATGTTCTTTCATAATTAACTACAGCCACTGGTTTTGATTGTTAATGAAGGTTTGTTTAATTATCTTAGCATATAAAAACTAAGATGCAGGGATGTTAACTAACGTGGCCAGAATCATCAGAAACATCAGTGAAGGCAAGAATCTGGAAAGGATGTGGGACATGTGTATGATGCCACTGTGCACCCTCTGTTCAGTCACCCTCTGCTCCACGATTTTCCCTCAGAAGAGTCAGTAGTATGAACTTTCCTTCCTCATGTTAAGTTTTGTCCTTACATCCCCAATGAGCAAGTAAGATGAAATCTTTTTACCTAAATTACCTGTACATCATCAAAATATCTAGCCTCTCACCACAAGTCTAGCACAGCAGGGTCCTATTTAGAATCTTGACATGAGGAATAGAAACTTGATGAGAAACCTCAAATTGTGAGTTCCCCAACCTGTGTTATATAACTTTCTCACAAATGTGTCACATTGTAGTCACAGTGCTTCCTTATTTTATTCCTGATTTATTTATTTATTGGTCAATCACTCTACTTGTGTCATGTGACACAAATAGCTATTCTCCATGGTGTCATGGCTTATCAAGCATTAATGTCAAAAAGTGATAAAAATGCAACAACTTATAAGAGATATAGAATAATAAAATTACTTAAAATTATTTGCCAAGGGAATTACAGTTGTGGATAACTGTGTATTAACATCATAATTATCTAAGACTATATATATATATATATATTGAGAGATCAAGACAGAGAGAGGAGGAGGAACAGGTAGAGAGAGAATGGGTGCACCAAGGCCTTTCAAGCTGCTGTGAACAAATTCCAGATGCGTGTGCCCCCTTGTGCACATGTGTGACATTGCATTGCGTCACTTTTGCATCTGGCTATATGTGGAAACTGGAGATTTGAACAAGCATTCTTAGGCTTTGCAAGCAAGAGCCTTAACCATTAAGCTATCTCTGTAGCCCTAAAAATATATTAATTAAAGGAGTTCAAAAGGCAAAACAATTGAATATGTAATGATTTACACTTTGGAAATACACTGTTGATTACATTTGAAAAATGTTTATTTTATCTATTTATTTGCAATGAGAGAGAGAGCAAAAAAGAGAGAAATATTAGGCAAATCTGGGCCTCTAGCCACTGAGAATAAATGACAGAAACATGTGCTACTTTGTGCATCCGGCTTTACGCGAGCATTGTGGAATCAAATCTGATTGGTTAGATTTTGAAGGCAAGCTCCTTAAGTGCTAAGTCATCTCTCCAGCCCTAGGAACAGTTTTGAAAGTCACATTTATGCCAGAGTATCAGCGTATTCACTTGACTTTATTCTCCCTAATGCAGCCATTCTTTCCTATACCTCAGCACAGTTTCTTGAAAAAGAAAAAAATTCTTCCTGCTGATTTGAAACTACTTTCATTACAGACAAAATTGGAACCATATAATTGAATATCTATTGGTCTTTTTCTCACTTCTATTGTATGCATGTGTACTACAAGGGAATGCCATATTCTTTTGTTTATTAAAATTTGATGGCCATAGTGAGGGACTAATTAATGCTGTGAAATCAACTATATGTTATAATAAGAATAGTCATTATTTTAAAATATTTTACTGCTTTTCAGATATACAGTACAATTTCAAGAAACTAGGTATTTTATATCTCAAGAATCATAAACCTACAATCAGCAAACTCATGATGATCCACCTACCTCTGCCTCCCAAGTGCTGGGATCAAAAGCATGTGCCACCACACCCAACTCAAATTCGTTTTGGAATGATGTCGTTGTCAATTTCTCGGGCACATTTGTACATATTGTATATAAATTTTATATAAATATTGCTGTATATTTATATTACAGGCATGCATTATTAATTATATGATTCAGCATTAGAAACTCTATTTATCTAAAGACATGTTAAATCTTTTCCCTAAGGAACAGGACATTTTTCTTAAGTACCATGTTCCTAGAAGTACTCCTTTGAGATCAAAAGCACAATTTTCTTCATCTTGAAAATCTGAAAGTAACAAGCAATACCAGTTGCATGTCTTGCTGGAAATGTTTCATTGATCCATTATTTAAGCAAGAGTGAAAAGTAACTTTCCATTACATTTTCCCATGACATAGAATTTCAACTTTGAGCATTATTAACAGTATGAATGACAAATGATGGGGGAGACTGGCAGTGCTAGTAATTGTCTTTGCTACCTTGCTGCCTTGGTCATCCTATTCTGTCCAGATTTCTATATTTCATTTTTGTCATCCTTTATACCGTAAGCCTACTCATCCATCTTCTAGAAAGATAGAAAATTGCATAAAATGGGTTATTCGGTTGTATTAGCGCTGATAGAATAGAAATGAGCATTACCGTCCAAAGTATATATTAGAGCTCATCAGCAGTGATACGGGCTATGCTAACCCTCAGCATACAGGAAAGCCTGTGCTCTCTCTTTCTGGCAGTATGTTCCAAATATGGAGTAAAAGTTTCTTGTATCTGAAAACTTCAGACACTGGAAACTGTAAACAGCAAGTCTACTTTCAGAGTGAGGTAGGAAGGAAATGCACATTTTCTGTTTTACACAGATAGCTGAAGTCATCACTTAGGAATATGAACACAATAAATGTTCAGTCATTTAATCTAATTAAAAACAACTTCTCTACTAACTTATAGTGAAATTATAGAACATTGTTTACAGGGTGGGTGACGAGGTACACTATAATAGCAAGTTTCAACACATGTTTGAGATGACAAAAATCACATTCTAATCATTCTAATTCAATGCCACTGATCTTGCAACCCTTTCTTTGTCAGCTGCCACAGCCTCCTTGCATCTCCCATCAAATACGGCAATTAGTACCTCAACAGATGGTGTTTCAACTCACCGCACATAGTCAAAGCCTGCTCTGGTTGCTTGAGCATCATAGAAGGCAGAGACACTTTCATCTGGTCAAAACCAGTATCATACTTTGAAATATTTCTCAAAAATAAAACCTTTTGCACAGTGTTCTAGTCTGACTCCAAAGATGATGCCAAGAAAGGAAACACAGAATTAAATCTAAACAACATTTTTCATTGTATTTACTCCACGATTTAATTTGGCAAGCATTCTTCACAGGAGATGTGATAAAAATCACAAACCTTGTCATCATAGTTTGAAAATGCCATGAGTTTGAGGATTCCATCAGTTTTTTTTTTTTTTTTTAAAGCATTGGCAAGACCATAGCCAGGCACGCGAAAGGAATGGTTGTGAGACTTTTCCTGGGGAAATAGGATCAAACATGTACTTATCCCTGATACAATAGAGGGGGTGGGCCAAAGACTTGACTCTACCCAACAACAGCATGGTGAAGCAATGTGTTTGTTGAGTTGTGAGTGGTTATTTCCTGTAACATGGACAACTCCAACAGTTGCAGTACTGAACTCCGCCCCACCACTGGTGAGCCATGATGCTTGACCCAAGAAAGCTCTATCACTGCAGCTCCCTGTGCAGTTTACAGGCAAATGAACTTAAGTCAATCTTTCACTCCCAGGTGATTGTTTACTGATCACATAACCTCAGGGAGGGGCCTTTGAGTTTGATCATTTTCTAGCTTCCTGCCCACATGGAAGGCTTCTGTTACCACAAAAGTTAATTAAATCCTTGAGGAAAAATTTATTAGGATCCCTAAAATCATTTGTCTTAATTTATAAAGATGAAAATAACTATTAAAATTTTCCATTATAATTTAAATCATATTGATTTTTGTCTTCTCTGTTTTGTCTATACATTTTTAAATTTTTTTGTTTATTTTATTTATTTATTCATTTGAAAGCGACAGCCGACAGAGAAAGAGGCAGATAGAGAGAGAAAGAGAGAGAGAGAGAGAGAGAGAATAGGCCTTCAGCCACTGCACACGAACTCCAGATGCATGTGCCACCTTGTGCATCTGGCTTAAGTGGGTCCTGGGGAATGGGGCCTTGAACCAGGGTCATTAGACTTCACAGATAAGTGCTTAACTGCTAAGCCATCTCTCCAGGCCCTGTCTATGTTTTTTGAAAGGACTATGAGGAAGCTATTGTAAGAAAAGTGTAAGAGGAAAGCAAAACAGAACACCAGACTCTGATCTCTACAGACAAGAATGTTTACTAAGAGAAAATACTGAGGGACTTCAGCTTTCCTGCAGGATGAAGGCTGAGGTATTGGGCCAGGCTGGGGTGCAAGCTTATAAGGGGGATGCTAAGACAAACAGGCTGTACCAGCTGCAGGTCCAAGGGAAGTAGATAAGGAACTGTAGTTATGTGTGCCCTTGCTCAGAATAGGCTTTTTTAGGCAACTTGTCTAGGGAGGATAACCCACCAGACAGTTTCTGTTCCCTCAAGGTTTCCTGAGCTAAGGGAAGTTTAGTTTATCATTTGGGAGTAGACAGGCCTGTCAAGGCTATGCTTCTGAAGATCTATGGCTTATTGATCTTAGGGATAGCCATTGAGTCTTTAGTTCCTTTAGTTTTCAAGGAAGGCTATTAACCCTTCAGCTATAGTTTCTGTTTTAATATTTTATTAGATGCCAATAGAACTTTGGAAAAAACCTAATAATGCATGACTGACTATGTTTTTTGATACACTGAGATACAATTAGTACTTTAAACTCTTTACTGTTCTTTTTAATTCTAAATGACTTCTTTATTCTAAACAATAAAACTTATTCCAACATTGATCCAGAAAAAGGCTATTGTTAGAATTATGACTTCCTTTTGATTGGAGCTCTGTCCAAATCCAAGTCTAGGGTCTTTTCATCTGTCTGTTTGATATGGCAGCTCCAATACCACTTACCAGTCTGGATCTCTCAGTACTGCCAACACAATGAAACTATGCTCCAGAAGGAGTTAAGCATGTGCCTGCGTTTTGCCAACTGGTCTTCAGCAAACATTTTAGATCCATTGTTATGAAACTTGAGTGTGAATTAGAAATTTCCTTGGGAGTTTGTCAGAGGTACATTATTCCAGACGTGGATCTAACTTACTGCATTTTGATTTGCCTATGTTTGGTAAGGATGGCAGTCTCCCTCAGTAGGATAGATGCAGATATTCTCACAACAGACTTTGAAGAGCTCTTGTGAGAAGTAATTTTTATCTATCCAAGAAGACTTTGATCACCACATATAGCCAGCACACCCCATTCTAGCATAGCTAGACCCACTCCCCTCTCCATCTATGGAATGTTAGGATGTTTGGTCATTATATCACATACTCACCTCACATATTGCTGTGAATGTTCTTCATGCTCTTCTATCCTATTGTCGCTGGAGATAATGGGATAGTGGAGAAGTGGGATCTAAAGAGCACACCATTCTTCTATCCTGAAACTGGTGACCCTCATTTACATCTCAGTGGTACCTCCATGCTATTATGTCAGAGTCATTCCATCCAACTGTGTTTTAAGTGTAACTTCTCCAAACTCTGACTATGACATTTTAGCATAAGAAGTACACCTTTCAATAAAATCAGCACATTCTAAAATAGAAATCTAATCACATTCTATAGCTCTAGGCTGCAAAGTTCAACTTCACATAACATTTGACAGAACATATGTGAAGATACTGTGAAATGGCTTCAGGGTATTTTTTCCTTTAGTGAAAAAAGTCTTAAGTTTCATAATGCAAGCAATTATTTTCTAGCACTTACTAATCTAAGGGCAAGACTCATTGTATAATATTTATAACAGTTAGATGACATGTAACAAATATTTCTGAATTTATATAATTTCTAATAAATGAATAGTATATTTGTGGATAAATTCTTCGAATTTTAATAGAAATGAAAGCATCAGAGAGTATTTGAGAATTTTCAATAGAGTAAACACGATTTTCTCCTGTTTATACAATGAGATGAGAATGTCATCAGAAGAAAAAAATGCTTTATAATTGAATAATGGAAGATGCATTACTTTTCTATGAACAAGATAGGCCAGCCGAAGCACTTTCTTTTGAATTCTTGCAGATTTCTAATGTCTACCTCTTTTACCTTGTATTCTTACACTGAGATGGCAACTTGAGGTGTTTTTGGAAATTTTCTGAGTTCCTGGTTAGGTTGTAACTCAGGAAGTAGGAGTGACAGAAAATCACAGAGACTTAAAACTTCCATTGAATCAGTGGCCTTTCCGTTCTTGTCCTTTGAATTTTGACAAAAGAAATCTACACGCCATAGGTGATGTTTAGAAAGATTTTCTTATTGAGTGTATGGAAATAGAGCTTATAGAGAGAAGAGAAGGCAACATTGTTGGCTGGAAAAGTTCCCGTAAATGAGAAAATAAACTTGAAGACTGCGATTGGAGTCTTGATGGAAATTTACTGAGTGAAGGCTGACTGGTGGGTCCATCCCCCATCTCAAGTGTCTACAATGCTGCCTGGTATCTAGGAATGGGGATAAACCCACTTTACATTCCCAGGAAAAGAAGAAATAAGTAAAAGCATGATCCCATGTCATATGTCCAGGTTTCTTATAATCTTATTTACATCCTAATGTTTGGTTTTGAGAGAAGGAGGATTCTAGATCTTATGCCATATGTTTAGGTACTTAGTGCTCATTCATATCCTCCTGTCAGGATCAAGGACATTTCCTACTTATAACCAAGGAAAACCTTTTCACTTTGGGGTCCCTGTTTTCCTCAACTGCCTAGCCATTTTTTTCCTTTTCTTTATAAGTACTATGTTTTTCAAGCTATCTGTACTAAATTTTATAATTATTTTAGATGTAATGGAAGGCAGCTGGCATGTTGTGTCTAGAGATTAAAATTTGGAAGTTGCATTGAAACACACCTAGTGAGTAACTATGGTGATAACACTTCCTTAGGTTTCAATTTCCTCCCCTAAAATGAATGAGTGTGACCATGTAATCTCTGTAGTCAATTTTACTTGAAGGTACATGAAATGTATTACAATTCTCACTAGAATAAAGGTATTCTGAGGACTTGAAACATTCAGTCAGCTACTAATTATTTTTGCTTCTCACATTATTTATGGCATTCTATTTTTTAGAGACCATAATACAAATAATTCTATCTCATGTTGTTTTGTGAGGATTAATGAAACAATCCTAGCTAAAACAAGTGGAAAGTGGTCCATAAAATGTTTTGAGAATCAAACAGAAGCTCCATGTCATTCCAAAATCATTATCATTTTTGCTATCATCATCATCATCTTCATTTTCTTTCTTACCAAGTTTGTATTGGTTACTTGTTACACTTAAAAATTCATTATGGAAATCTGAGAACTTGTTTTACTGTGCAATTAGTTTTTAGATATCATTTTTGGTCCCTGCTCTTTGTTTTTATTTCTTTTTGAATTATATTTTATGACGATTTTCATAATAGACAATGAACCATGATAATTCCCTCCCTTCCCCCACATTCTCCTTCACAAATCCATCCTCCATCATATCCCCTCTCCCTCTTAATTAGTCTTTTTGTTATTTTGATGTCATGATCTTTTCCTCCTATTATGATGGTCTTGTGTAGGTAGTGCCAGGCACTGTGAGGTCAGGGATACCCAGGCAATTTTGTGTCTGGACGATTGCATTGTAAACAGTCCTATCCTTCTTTTGGGTTATATATTCTTCCTGCCGTCTCTTCCACAATGGATCCTAAGCCTTGAAAGGTATGATAGAGATGTCTCAGTGCTGAACCCTCCTCTGTCATTTCTTTTCAGCACTATGATACCTTTTGTTTCATCCCAATGGTCAGTACCATCTGAAAAGAGAAACTTCTCTAACCCAAAGTGAGAGTATCAGTAATATACGGGAATTAATGTTAAGGAAAGTGCTTACAGGGCAGTTTGGTGAGCATGATGTTTGTATTTAGCTAGACAACAGCAGGTTTTACACTTCTAGGGTTTACGACCTTCCCTACCATAGGCAATTGACTAGGTTTTCAGTACCATGCGTGCATTCCCTCCCTTGAAGCAGGCCTCCACTTAAGTTAAAGAGCAATTGGTTTTCCCCCATAAAAGGCATGCCACTATGGCAACCATTGGCTCATTTGGTGTAACTGGCCAAACTTACAGCTTGCAGTGTTCACTGTTGATGATCACCACTAATGAGTTCTCTCTCTCACCAAGTTGTATGCAGTCTAGCTCTTTCCAGCATTCTGTCAGCTGGTCCACAGGGAGGAGGATTTCAACTCAGCTCAAGCCTGATTTTTTAGTTATCTTGCAGCCTGAGCATGTGGAGTCCTCAGCAACAGAGTGTTATCATCTATTTCTTATGGAAAACCAAGAGTCTTGGCACAGGCCTGTAATGTTTTGGGGGCATCAGAGACCTCCCTGGCCAACAACTCAAGGGAAGGTATCCCATCCCTTGCACTGAAATTTTCTAGAAATAGTCTATGGCTTCTAGGTGTGCTGTTATCCAAAATAGTAGGTTTTAGGCTGGGGAAATGGCTTAGCAGTTAACTCACTTGCTTGAGAAGCCTAAGGACCTATGTTCAATTCCCCAGACCCTACGTAAGCCAGATGCACAAGGGGGAGCATGCATCTGGAGCTTGTTTGCTTGGTGAGGCCCTGGCATGCCCATTCTCTCTTTCTCTCTGTCTCTACCTCTCTCTCTCTCTTGCAAATTATTTAATTAATTAATAACTTAAGAAAATAGTAGGTTACCATATGACCTATTCATAGTATCTTAAATTTTGATTAACCCTTCCCCCAGCATTCCTTTAGTGAATCTCTTCCCCTGATCTCACTTAGGCCATTCTATCCCCAGTAATCTTCATCAGTTCCTATATATATACACACACACATACACACACATACATACATACATACACATATGTGTGTGTGTGTGTGTGTGTGTGTCAGTGTTTACCTATATTGACATCTACTAAGGGGCCTAGAATTGCTCTGTAGTTAGAGTTATAGTCAAAACATTCCTAGAATTGTGTTTCTCAGAGGAATTCTAGTATATGTACTTTTAGAGGGAAACACTAAAATTCTACTTCTTGCATGTTTGTCTGTCCATGCCTGGCATGAATCAGAAAATAATAGAGGAAGGGAATGAAAAAATATGAGATAAAGTACTGCTACAATTTTTTTCAAGGTAGAAAAGGGTTTAACTTATGAAGCAACTAGCTAAGAGCCAAGGAAGGCCTACAGTACTTTTCCTTTGGTTCCTGAGGTTCCTCACAGAGGCAGATAAGTGGCTCACATGATGAATGATATTTTAAAGGAAGATGAAATGCTTTTTCCTTTGTGTGTGTGTATGTGTATTTGGTTTTTCAAGGTAGGGTCTTGCTCTAGCCCAGGCTGACCTGGAATCCATGATGTAGACTCAGGCTGGCCTCAAACTCACAAGTACTGGGATTAAAGGCACGTTCCACCATGCCCAGCCTATTTTTTCTTTATATTTTTCATTATTATTATCATTATTATTAACAACACATTTTATTAACAATATTTTTCATATGCCTACATTATGTGTTGGTACCCTCTTTTCCTTCGCGCCTGCCTCCCATTACATGGGATGATCTTCACTGGGGTTAGAGGTATTTCCTATGGGCTTATGTGCTGTGGGAGCAACAGTCAGTTAATTTTGGGGGGATGGAGTGCCTCTGGGCATGATGTGTCAACCTGTTTCCACCCCCTCCTGCACAAAATTCACTGAGCCATGGTGGGTAAGTTTTAAGTCTACTTCAGTGAGGGGCTCTTAAGAGCCACTGGATCTCTGCTTTGGTCGGTGTTGAGAATCCTCAGGGTCTTTCTCCTACACCCTGCTTATGATGATCAGGAACAACATGGAAGCAGCACTCTTGCTCATCTCCCCATTTCCTTTGTGGATTTAGCTGTGGCTTGGCTGAAGTGTGAGGGGTAGTTTATCTCCTCTAGTCTCACTACATTCTGAAAAAGAAGAACATTCTCCAATGGAGAGTGAAGTCAGCATAGTTTAAATGGGATAAGCATTACTTATATAGGGAGAATTTGATGTCTGTAACCTCTCCTTTACCCAAAGACTATTAAGAGCTTAACACCGAAGAGCATGATCTTTGTCTCCATAGGAGTCTGATCTGGTTCCCAATTCCAGATATGGCTTCCTTTACACTTGGTGGTTCTGTTAGCCAGTCAGAAAGCTGTTGGTTACCCACCCAGGCTGTGGGCCACTACTGAACTGGTGTACATCCTGTCAGGGTGTTTACTTTTGAGTAGCTTAGACCGCTGCTTGCTCAGGCCATTGTTGGCCACTTTCCCCAGTAGCTCATGTAGCACTTTCCAACAACAGACAGACCAACTGTCTGGGGACTGGTTTTCTTCTGGATTCTGGCTAGGTCTCCCCAAGCTCTGTGTCAGCAGTATGTGGAATATTCAGCAATATGGTCTTGGCTTTTGCCCCAGGAGGGTAATCAAGTTTTTTTTTTTTTTTTTTTTTTTTTTTTTTTTTCTGAGGTCAGGTCTCACTCTATCTCAGGCTGACCTGGAATTCACTATGTACTCTTAAGGTGGCCTCGAACTCATGGCAATCCTCTTACCTCTGCCTACCAAGTTCTGGGATTAAAGGCATGAGCCGACACATCCGGCCAGAAAGCTTTTTTTTATTTGGGCACCACGTAGGTCTCTGTTCAACAGCTCAGTGTAGGTAGCAGCCAATTTCTGGTACTGGGAGTTACAGGCCAAAGACAGGAAAAAAAAAAAAAAAAGATAGAAAAAAAACCCAAAACATCATTTTAAGCTCCGGCTTCATACCAACCTCTGCAGAGTCCTACTTTTCAGGTGTTCCCCCCTTATTCCTTTTGAGGGTTATATCTTTTGGGATGTCTCCAAGGATAAAGGTTTCTATGGTACTAGTTCATTTTGGATTTAGATTTATGTTTGTTTTTCCCCACCTCTCCTTCCTCCCCATCCTCCAAACCCTTCCATCCCTATTGTCTGGGCCAAGACTTTCCTATCTGGTATGTCAGCAACTCAAGCTGGTCCATATAAGGAACTGCCAACGTGGTGTTTGTTGTTCTGTGATTGTGTGAGTTTGCTGAGTATGATCTGTTCCAAGTCTGTCCATTTTTCTACAAATTTCACTGTATCATTTTTTCGGAATATTGAGTAGAATTCCATTATGTACTTGTAACACAACTTTGTTATCCATTCATCCAATGATGGGCACCTGGGTTTATTCCAAATCTTAGCTATAAAGACTTGAGCAGCTATAAACATGGTTGAGCAAATATCTCTGTAGTGATGCATGGAGCATTTAGGATAAATGCCCATTCTAAGTTCTAAACAATTACATATGTTCTGCTTTAAAAAGTATAAAAATAGCAATAAACCCCTGGATTTCTTATGCAGATGATGGTAAATGCCCTTTGTGAGGGACAATAAGAACTGTGGCTTGTTCATTTCACAATTAGCAAATGATAAGTGACTTCAAGTAATTGACAGCGCCATAGGCACTGACAGAATGAGCTTTGGGCTTGTGAATTCTTCTAAAAGAAGCCACAGATAAATGAAGACTGAGACCCACTTAAATGCTTTGCTGGGCAGAAGCTTTTGAATTCTGGAAGACTGTCTAGGAACCACACAGAGAGAAGCTCTTTCCACAGGGTGAGGGTCCCACCAGGTGGTGTGACTATGCCAGACTCATGTTCATAGACTCCATGTTCACTTTCTACCTGTTCTATTCTTCTACCATACACAAGTATCTTCTTCTCTGCTGACCAAAATATAAGAGTTAGCTAAATGCAAAAATACTGAAGGATTAAAGAAAAAGCTATCAAGGTAGGCAAGGCTGGCTATGGATGAGAAAATATTTCTGAATGCTTGATTTAGATTTGTATTTCTCAAGTAATGGAATGCAAATACACGAATTCATGAATGAAAAGAAACAAATGTAGAGAGAATGATAAATAAACAATTGTTTAATATGATTTTTATAAAGCACATTTATTTCTTTCTTCATTTTATCAGCCTTAGGAATGACAAAACTCCAGATTCATTGCAAGATTTATATTTTCCCTTTGAAGAGGCATTCCAGTGCTCTTTTGGTTTAAACTAATTTGACTATCATTACTGAATTAAATGTTTTTTTTTTCATATGCTTCTTGTCTATTTATCTTATATAAAGTGCGCATAAATAAGCGTCTGTATTCACCAAAATGTTTAGAGACAGGTCTGAGTGGTATAGTTGAAGTTCAAGTTTCTTCACTTTTGCTAACTGACATCTTTAATCTTTTAATCACCATTTTTGCCTTCTTAATCAAGTAAGTAGATGAACAATCATATGAGAGTACTCAGTTCACATTCATTTGCCTTTATATTTGTCAAACAAGTATAATGTATCAGGCACTGAGAGCGTTGTTTTGAATAGAGATATAGTAAGACAATATCAGCTCACTGGGAGCCCAGCTCATTAGCTATATCATTAGTACACAGGAAGTGCTGGTGCAAAGAAAATGGTTTTGTCATATGAAAGCAAATAGTTGGGCCCAAGTATTGCCATGGAGTAGCTTTGGGGAAATAATTCCACAATTTAGTTTTGATGATAGACAGTGGCTTCCTGACTTCAATCATTTTCAAACAACATGGCACAGGTTATTTTAGCTGTAAGGTCAATAATTCATAAGTTGACTTGAAATGTCTATTATTGCCTTAATTGAGCAAAAATATAAATACTAGCATTTTCAGTATTTTCATATACACAAAATTGTTTTGAACTAATATATATATATATATATATATATATATATATATATATATTTTTTTTTTTTTTTTTTTTTTTTTTGAGGTAGGTTTTTCACTCTAGCCCAAGCTGACCTGGAATTCACTATGTAGTCACAGGGTAGCCTCGAATTCATGGTGATCCTCCTACCTCTTCCTCCCAAGTGCTGGGAATAAAGGTGTGTGCCACCATGCCAGGCTCAAGTACTATAAATTTTGAGATCTATATTTGAAAGACATAATAAAAAGTTCAGCATTTGAGCCCACTACTACCGAAATATGGACTCAACTATAAGGGACCCTAGTCAGTTTTTTAAAAATATATTTTCATTTATTTATTTGTAAGCAGAGAGAGAGAGAGAGGAGGGAAGAAAGAAGGATAGAATAGGTGTGTCAGGGCTTCTTGCCACTGTAAGCAAACTCCAGATGTATGTGCATCTGGCTTTATGTGGGTACTAGGGAATTGAACTCTGACTGGCAGACTTTGCAATCAAGCGGCTTTAAATGCTGAGCCATATCTCCAGCCCCCAAGTCAGTTTTGAATGATTTATGGTTCAAAAACTGTTATTATTCTACAAGGTAAATATACAAGTGTATATTAATTTCAGTTAATAAAATGGGAAACTGCTTTAACTGCCCAGATATAAAGTATAAAAATAAAAGATATTTCTACTCATGCCTCATATGAATTAATATAATCATATCTTTTTTTAAAGTTTTATCCCATTTTATAGTGGCTTGCATTAATTTGATTATAGATTTTGAATTAACCTGACATAGTTGAAAGAAATTCTTCTGGTTTTGGAATGTAGATTTCTCTATTATACTGTTGAATTTCACATCATTAATTTTACTCAAGATTTTTGCTTTTTGATGAGAGGAATTATTCTGCAGTTTTCTCTTTTTCAATATCTTTGTTTTGGTTTCAGTGTGCTGCTGGCCTCATAAAATGAGTTAGGAAGTATGCGCTTTTCGTTCATTGTCTGGATTAAATTCTGGAGAACTGATAACAGTTCCTAACTCAGTGATTGGTAGAATTCACCCATGATTCTATGTGGATTCCAAAGCTTCATGTTTTAAGTCATTAATTCATTATTCTAGTACTTTAGTGAAACATGCTTCTTTTATTGTCTTTTTTACTTTGTCAATTTGTATCTTCAAAGAGTTAGTACATTTTTATCTAAATTATTAAATTTGTAGGCACGGAGCTGTTTAGAGTACAGTATATATTATACTATATAGCTGTTCTTTTCTAAGCATCCATGGGATAATTCTTGAGGACTCTTTCTCACCCCTGTCTTATTTCATTGTTATTATTAGCTAGCCTCCCTTAATGTTTCTTAATTTTATAAATCTTCTCAAAGACACAGCTATTGGTTTGTTTGATTCTGCTTATTATTTTTTTTAATTTTAATTTTATTAATTTATTTAAATGTTAATTTTATTGTTATGTTCAAAATCAAATCAGTAGTCCATTTCTAATTTCCTGAGATAGAAATATCATTAATTTTAAATATTTCATGTTTTCTAAGTTATACATTTCCCAAAGCATTTTCTAAGCATAATTTTCTTTTAGTTTTCAATATAACAATTTTTTTATTTATTTTCTTATTAGATAGAGAGAGAGAGAGAGAGAGAGAGAGAGAGAGGGGCAAAGATAGAGAATGGGCACACAAGGACCTCTAGCCACTACAATGGAACTCCAGATTCATGTGCCACCATGTGCATGTGGCTTACATGAATTCTGGGGAGTGATACCAGGGTCTTTAGGCTTTGCAGGCAAGTGCCTTAAATGCTAAGCAATCTCTCTAGCCTATTGTTTTAAGTTATTATATGATTAGTGTTACACATATATGTAGAATTACTAAAATTTTATTTAATCATAAGAAACATGTTAAACTTTGATTTTTTTTTTTTTTTTTATTTGAGAATGATGTAAGAGCATTAGGTGGAAATTCTAGATAATATGGATTTTTATTTGGTTGTTATTTTTTTCAAATGATTAGCAAGGAAATGGGTATTTGCATTGATATCAAAATAACATTTAACTTCTAAGCTTAGAAATTGTCTTTTCTGGGCTATAGAGATGGCTTAGCGATTAAGGCACTTGCCTGCAAAGCCAAAGGAGCCAGATTCAATTCCCCAGGACTCACGTAAGCCAGATCCACAAGGTAGCACATGCATCTGGAGTTCTTTTTCAGTTTTTGGAGGTGTTCCCATTCTTTCTCTCTCTCTCTCTCTCCCTGCCTATTTTTGTCTTTCTCTTTCTTCCTCAAGTAAATCAATAAAAATATTAAAAGAAGAAACTGTCTTTTCTTACAAAATTTGTCACTCCAACCCTCAATTCCTTCTTTACATGGTTTATTATTCCAACTCTCATTTCATTGATTATTCATCAAAGTTGCTTCATAGATTTCAGGAAGTATTTTCAGGGCTTATGGTCAGCATGAACACAGGACTATAACATGGAGGGTTACCACAAATTTTTATAAATTATACTGAGATGAAAATATCAGCACACTTGATGAAAGGAAAATCTCTTCTTTAAGGATATCTGTAATAGCAAAAATGACCCAAGTTTTAATGGGAGTTATTATTATCTAATTTACTAATCTTCACATTTAACCAAAATGATGAGAATTCATGAAACAAAACATGAAATCATACTATTAAATTAAACTCATTGAATCTGGCCAGTTAGCTCTGTTGGTTATAGCATGGTGCTAATAAACTAATTGAAAATAAGATATTCTTTTGCAATCTGTGCCATCCAGAATATTAGAATTTAAATAGATTTCTCCTATTTATTCTAATATCTCACATTAGAAAAGAAGAAATTGAGGCTCAAGAATATGAGACGATTCTATTGTATAAAATCTGAGTTACATTGTAGCTTTGGAAATCTAACAGCGTGGGCACAACCTCCATTCGACTTCATGTATATCTCTGTTCAGGTCAATAGATTACTGAGCTATACTGACTAACAGCCCCAGGAAAATACATAATGAGTTTCTAAATGATCATATAATGTCGACACTCCTGATAAAATATTCCTTATATTGGCAGAGACAAAGGTCTAGAATGGCTTTCTTGTTTTGATGTATAAAAACAGTGGCAAACTGGAAGACTTGAAATTCTGTCCCTAATATGTCCCCTAATCCCTATTACAATAATTGATAATTTTAATATCAGAAAATGATGTGTACAAATCTTTCACATTTGGGCAGCATCTTCTACCAGTGCCAAGAGATTTCTAATTATATTAAATAAATATTGATTCACTCATGCTACTCAATGACGAATATCACTGTCTGCAAAGTTATATATTTGAGAAGGTGTTGTTGCAGTAGGTATAAATGGAAATATATAATCAGCTAATTGTATCCTGCCTACTGATAGAAAAACTGAAAATAGGATTTTACATTCTCTCTAATCTTTCTCAAATATTGATTTAGACAATTACATTGGAAAAATAAATCATGTTGTAGTCTAACTTTTATTTCTACTATAGTCTTAGCACAGTATATTATTTATAGTCAATACTCAGTAAATATGCAGAACATTTAGTACATGTTTATAGCATGTCAAACATTCCACAAAATGCTTCAAATATATTTCTCATTCAACTCACAAGAATGGTCTCTTATCTCATGTGGCTTATGAGAGAGCTCAGTTGGTAGAGTGCTTGCCTTGTAAGCACAGAATCCCCTTTATAAAAGCCATTTGTGGTAAACATGACACATCCAGCTAGCAAAGGCTTTGCAATGGTTTGTGCTGTAGCTTTGGAGACAGAAAGGAATAAATGAAGAGCTGGTACAAGTCCACATTGCTGTTGTTTCCCTTTGGATGGAAAATAAACCACAGGTCTGACAACAATACTACTTGCGTTTATGAAGCTTAAGAAAAAATGTTAAATCACAGGGTGTGGGCAATGGCTGAGGGCATAAAATACTGTCTAGGCATGTTTGAGGACAAGAGACCCCAGGTACCTCTTAAATGTAGGTAGGTGTGCTGGTGGCCTATAGGCCCCATACAGAAAACACAAAAACCAGATATTCTTATACCAAGACATATATCTACTAGTTGAATCACTGAGCTCTGGGTTCAAGGGAAAGATGCATCTCAGTAAACTAAAGGGGACAACAATCAAGGAAGACACCTGACATAGAACTCTGGGCTGCACATGTACATACACGGGCATACACACAACACACACACACACACACACACACACACACACACATAAAAGGGAAAAAAAAAACTCACTTGTAATTCCTCTGGTCACATTTCATTGTATCTATGCTGATATATATTAGGTAAAATCCTTGCAACATTGTTTTGTCTAAGAAATATATGTAAAATATCTATCTCTAATATTAACATTACACCATAGTGTTTTTTTTTTTTTTCCAATATGAAACAAATTGTAGTCTCTCTTTGAACACATTTTAACTTATTAATTCTTCCTTCTCTAGTAGAGAAGGTGAGGGAGACCTGCTGACAATCCTACTGGGAGACATTAGTATGGTAAACAGCTGCTCACAGTCCTGGTGGGAGACCTCAGTATGGTGTTCCTCCTTCTCACTTTGGTAAAGTCATTATGGAATCAGATCATTCCCATTATCTACTTTTCTGACTCACTATTCTTCTACTAATATGAAGTGAGCTATTAATTATGAAGAAAGGGATTGTGGAAGTGATCCATCCCATGTGAGTAATAATAGGATGACTCATCTTGAAAGATTGTGAAATAGCGATAGAGAAAAATAAATGCCTTTCATTTTTATTCATTTTTATTACATACCCTGGCATTTTTAATAATGCCTGATGCAACACACTTTCTCTGGGTTTGTTCATCCCAGCCATTTTCTATGTACTTATTCTCTGCAGCCTATCAAGATAAGGCATGGCTGTAGTGCATATTTCAGTAAGTTTCCTTAGTCTCCATTTTGCATGCTGTTTCTCCACATAGGACATTGGTATTTTTCCCAATAAGAATGTGCTCTGTCTTCATATCTTATACTTCCCTCTGTACAACTGAAGGGATGGCTGATTCTTGTTACTTCTCTTATGTACACAGCTAATGTTATGTAATCCAATTTTAAAGAATGGATTCTGGGGCTTACGAGATGGCTCATCAGTTAGGACACTTTCCTGCAAAGCATAACAACCCAGAATTGATTCTCCAGCACCCCCATAAAGCCAGATGCACAAAGTGACACATACAGCCAGTTCATTTGCATTGGCTAGAGGCCCTGGTGTACACATTCTCATTCTATCTATCTATCTATCTATCTATCTATCTATCTATCTATCTATCTATCTATCCATCCATCCATCCATCCATCCATCTATCTATCTGACATACATTTGTCTGCTTGCAAGTAAATAAATAAAATATTTCTAAAAGAATGGATTTTATATACATTATTTTTTCTTTTCTCAGAAAAGTTCCAATGTCTTTGATATTACATATCATATAAAACCTTATCCCCCTGCTAATATATTATTGTGAGTGTTTTGTCTTCCAATGTTTTTTTCTTCATTTCAGTCTTTTGCTGGGAAAAAATTCTTGTTCCTTACATTTAAATTGAAATCTTGTTAACCATATGTGGTGGTTTGATGCAGGTGTCCCCATAAATTTAGGTGTTCTGAATTCTAGGTTCCCAGCTGATGGAGATTTAGGAACTAACTCCTCCTGGAGTCAGTGTTGTCAGGGTTGGCTTATGGGTATTATAGCCAGTTTCCCCTTGCCAGTGTTTGGCACACTCTCCTGTTCCTGCTGACCACCTGATGTTGGCCAGAAGGTAATGTTCATCCTTTGCCATAGTTTTCCTCTGCCATCATTGAGCTTCTCCTTGAATCTGTAAGCCAAAATAAACCTCTTCTTTGTCGGGTCATTTCTGCCAGCACTAAAAAACTGACTATAACACCATGTTTATTTTAAAAGCAGTATTGTGGAGCTAGGGAGATGTTTCAGTCAGTAATAAAAATATTTTGCAAGCATGACGACCTAAGTTCAAGTCCCAGAATGCATATTTAAAAGCGTCGGCATTATGGTACATGCACTGTGGAAGTGGAGAGAGGGGGATCCCTTGGGCTCACTGGACAGCCAGTGTAGCTTGATTGGTGAGCTTCAGTCCAGGCCAGCTAGAGACCCTGTTTCAAAAAAAAAAAAAAATGTGTTCCACATTATTCCACCACCCAAGTTTTCCATAAGCATGCTTATACTAGCACAATAAACATACACACAAATTCATATTGTGACCAAAATGTGGTATACTTTTAAAAGATGAGAACTTATGACCATTTTATCTTATTATTTTTAAATTTTTTGTTGACAATATGCCCATATGAGCCAAATACTATTATCATAGCCCCCCACCACTTTCCTTTTGCTCCTTCTGCATGCCTCTACTGAATACCTTCTTTTCAACTAATCTTTCATATATATGTGTGTGTGCAAGTATATGTGTATATAGATAGATAGATAGATAGATAGATAGATAGATAGATAGATAGAGATAGAGATAGATATACATTATATATGGAAAATGTTAATGATGTATAGAATATATTTTGATCATAGTTGTCTTTTTCCCTCTTTTTATCCCTACCCCTACCATTTCATCTTCTAGCCCATTCTTCCCTCCAACAAGTTGACCTACCATTTTTTTTTTTTTTTTAATTCTGAAATTTGTTGTAAAACCCTCTTGGGTACTGGTAATATTCCCACCATGTTGTACACTTTGATCTTCTCTCCTCTACTCCTAACCCACTGAAGGCCCTCCTCAGTAGGTTATTGGTATTCCCTGTGGAATCATGAGTCCATCAGTTTCAGCAGGGGGTGCAATGCCACAGGATACTCTGTCCAACCCTGTGGATCTTACTTTTTTTCCCACCCCTTCTTCCACCAATGTCCCCTGAGCTTTGGTGGGTGTGTGTGGTAAGCTCTTCACAGTATCTGAGTTTCTACTTTCAGGTGTTTTGAGTGTCCTCAGTGTCTATCACCATCTCTGTGGAGCTGGTTGTCAAGCTAGCAGTGAGAGTAGCAGTCATGTTTAGATATTCACCTACTTAGTAATATCTTGTGGACCCGAGCAGATGTATAGAGGTTAGTCATCTTGTGCTAGGCAGTCGGCTATCTTTTCTAGTTAAATTGATGTATTTTGGTTCTCACTGGTTTTCACTGTTCCGTGTAAAACAAAGTACAATATGTAACCAAGAATGAGTATAGAATGGTTTATAGGAGATAAGCCTAGTCATTTAAGAGACTTTTGGATAATTATAGCCAAAGGCCAGTGGGGAGCATCTCTCTGGAGTCTTATGGTTTTCCTTTCCATAGATTCTGACTTGGTTCTCAGTACCAGGTATAAATTCTCTCCAGATGAACAGGCTTCATGGCCTAGATGGTAGAGAACTTAACCCTAAAACCATGGACACTGGTGAATTCCAGCTCCAGAACTGGGTTATGCAAAGCCTTTAAAACCTCCATTTATGTTTCAGTTAACTGTCCTGTGGCCAAATCTGTTCCACTCTCAGTTTTAATAAATGGAATTTTCTCAAGGGCATAACCATATACTTTAATATATTTAATATATTTAATATATTAATATATTAATATATTTATTGACTGTGGTTGTTCATGATATAATACATATATAAGTAGTTTTCACAAAACCACCCTAACAGAAAAGTCTAACATACTTAATGGGTTTACACACACACACACACACACACACACACACTGCACCCCCCGAACCACACATGTGCTTGCATGCACATAGTCATCTACCCTGAACTAGTGAAGTTTACAGAGGGATCTTGAAGTTATGAAATTTATCTGGAATGTATTGTTTTGGTTCAATGAACAATGTGGGTAAAATCCAAGAGTTTTGGAGATTTAACACGGAAACCACAAGTTCTCCTTATAAACCTCAAGGATTAAATTGACATGAAGTTTACTTTTTATGCATTTAATATTGAAACAACTGGGAAATTATTGATATAACAAGTATCATTTTACTCAGACATCTTTGTTTTTTTTTTAATTTTTAAATTTATTTTTATTGGGTATCTATATAATATGTATATAGCCATGATGGTACCATTGGTAGCCTTCTCCCTGTCCTCTCCCCTCGGGGATTGTGGAAGCATTGTGGGGATAGCCATCAGTTATGGGGGTGAGGCAATGGCACTCAGGCATCTGTCTATAGGTTCCCTGTTATTATTAGGGGTATATCTATCACCAGAGTGACTCTTTTAGATGATTGTGGGGATTCTCTGTTTTGAACTATGAAACCCTTCAGAAAAAACAAACCTGCTGTAGTGGTTTGATTCAGGTGACCCCATAAACTTAGGAATTATGAATGCTAGCTTCCTAGCTGATGTTGATTTGGAAATTAACGCCTCATGGAGGCGTGTATTGTTGGGGGGGGGTGAGCTTAAGGAATTAGAGTCAGCTTCCTGTTGCCAGTGTTGAGCACACTTTGCTGTTGCTGTTGTCCATCTGATGGGATCATTACTGCTAGAAACATGATTCTTGCTTAGGCCCCTTGGAACCAACCACTTTGCAGGAGGAATGTAGATGAATTTGAAATCTTGGTCTAAGAGATGTCTTGCAATGCTATAAGTACAGTTTGATAGACTTTTCTGGTCAGAGTTGAAAGATATGAATGCACCAAGAAGTATGGGCTGTGAGATTTGGCTTTTGAGGGTGGAGAAAGAGCTTTGCCTTGATTGGGCTAGAAGCAGTTTGTGTGAAAGGCTTGCAGGTATGCCAGTGTCCTGTGAACTTGTGCAGGGTAGCATTGCACAGCAATGAACTGGTGTGAACAGAGGAATATGGCACAGAAATGAAATCTTTGGGCCAAAACTTCTGTCCATGCAGCTGTAAGTGTATGAGAGACTACAAGCATTGAGACTGGGCCATCTGATCTGTATCGAGACATCAGGAAGAATGCAGTCATGTTTGAAGGGTCTGAATGCAGAAGGAGTGTCCTATTCTTCAAAGTCTGCTTTATTTCCCAATAGATAAACCAATTGGCAGCCCAACTGGTATTATGGAGTATAACAAATGCAGGATACAGAAGGTCATTGAATTTGCAATCAGTTTTGTATTTTGGAAATGCCCATGGGTTGTGTGACGCAGGGTTTTTGGGTCACCTGTGTGGATACACGATGGAGCCATCAGGATGAACTGTGGGATGAACTGGAGACCCAGTGGAGATGCCAGGACTATGAGATGGCTGCCATGGAGAACTGTAGGTACAAGATGAAGTTTTTTGGGACTGTGAGTAGCCTAGCAGAAGGGGCAGAATTGGAATTCCAGACTTGTCACTGGTTAGAATTATTGGACATGGAGACTTGACACTGGTTACTTATTGTACTTCAATTTATAGAGTTTGATGTTTTCCCTGTTTGTTTTAAATCTTGAATTAGTTGAATATTTCTTTGCTATGCCCAAAGCCATCTTTTGCCATGTGAATGTTTATTGTGTGACATTATGCTTCTTTTTTTTTTTTATTTTTGTTTTTTGATATTATGGCTTAGTTAAAAGATCTTGGACTATGGTAATATTTGAATATCACTGGGATTGATTAAAAGCTATGGAGACTGGAGCTGGAGAAAAGGCATAGTGGTTAAGGCATTTGCCTGCGAAGCCAAAGGATCCCAGTTCTATTCTCCAGGACCCACGTAAGCCAGATGCACAAGGGGCACATGCATCTGGAGTTTGTTTGCAGTAGCTAAAGGCCCTGGCATGCCCATTCTCTGTCTTCCTCTCTTCTATCTCTCTCTCTCTCTGCTTGCAAATAAATAAATGAATAATTTTTAAAAAATGTTTAAAAGCTATGGAGACTTTTAAAGTTGGATGGATGCATTGCAATTCACATTATGTATGGTTATCAGTTTACAGAAGCCAGGGGCAGAATGTGGTGGTTTGATTCAAGTATCCCACATAAACTTAGGTGTTCTGAGTGCTAGGTTCTCAGCTGATGGCTATTTGCTTCCTGCAGGCTTATGGTTGTTATAAGTAGTTTTCTGTTGACAGTATTTTGCAAACCCTGCTGTTGCTATTGTCCATCTGATGTTGGCCAGGAAGTGATATCCACCCTCTGCTCATGTGTCATCATTTTCCCCTGCCATCATGCCATACCCTTGAATCTGTAATCCAAAAAATATACCATTTTCTTCTTTTTTTTTTTCCCCCATAAACTACTCTTGGTCGGGTGTTTTCTGCCAGCAATGTGAATCTGACTGCAATACCTGGAAAGACAAACTCTCATATATTATCCACTAGACAGGGATTCAGAGATTTTTATGGTTTGTGTTCCAGTCTGTGGGAAAAGAATGTGACAAGAAATATCACAATGTAGTGATGACATGAACTTGTGTGTAATAATAATAATAATAATAATAATAATAATATAATAATAATAAAGCTGGGAGTGATGGTGCGCACCTTTAAACCCAGCTCTCTGCAGGCAGAGGTAGGAGGATCACTGTGAGTTTGAGGCCATCCTGAGAGTACATATGAATTACAGGTCATTGAGGTCTAGAGTGAAACCCTACCTCAAAAAAAAGAAAAACAAACAAACAAAAAAAACAATAATAATAATAATAGCTATGCCTAAGTTATTGTTAAGCTTATTTTAAGACAATCATGAAAAATAATCTATTTTGTCAATAATAAAAAATGATAAGTTATAGAGTTGAGACTAGAGATGCTTCTTGAAATATCTTTTTTTTTTTTTTTTTTTTTGGTATGGTTTTTAAAGGTAGGGTCTCTAACCCAGTCTGACCCGGAACTCACTCTGTAGCCCAGGCTGGCTTCAAATTCACTGTGGTCCTCCTATCTCTGCCCCCTGAGTGCTGGGATTAAAAGTGTGCATTACCACACCTAGCTCTTCTCAAAAATTTTAAAGTTAGGTCAAAATATTAATGCATTCTTATAAATTTAACATGTTTCCTATCATTAGTATCTATAGCAGAATAAAATATTTGTCCCCTTGAAATTCACAGAGATTTTTGATTATTCAATCCCCTTAATAGTTATAATTCAGTACAGATTTTCCTTTTCTGTGTGGTACATTCTGGCTAATTTATAAGATTCCATTAGTGGAAACATCCTTTCTCATACATTTTTTGATCATCTACTTATTTAACATATGATTTCAGATATGATTTCATAATCTTTTCTACCTAATGGTGTAGTATCTCTTCCTTTAGTCAGACTTTTATTTGAATATCCATTTTTCTTGCTTATTATACTATATTTTTATCACTTTCTAAGTTCTGTTTTCAAAAAATCATCACTTTTATTGATCTTTGTCTTTTATTCCATGTATCATTTCTTATTGAGTGTTGATTATTCAATCTGTTTGCTAACTATAGGTTTACCTTTTCAAGTTCTTAGAGATTAAAAAAAATAATAATGTGCCCAGCTTGGTGTCTCACACCTTTAATTCCAGCACTCATAACCCACAGCCCTACGGTAAACTCCAGAAATCTATTGAGAAGGGTCTTCAGTGCAGTGGGGCAGAGAGGAGAGAAATGATGGTACCATCACATGATGTGTCCATACCAAGATTTACTTAAAAATAATTTATTTTTTTTTCCATTTTACCTTTGCATTCCTTCTCTAATTCCTTATGTGTTGCTTATTCTTCAGAAACTTGTGAATATTCCAATTTATCTTGTGATATTCATTTCTACTTCCATTTTATGGCTATCCCAACAATGCAAGACCCACAATCCCTGAGGAGGGAGGACAGGGAGAAGGCTAATGATGGTACCATCATGGCTGTATACATACTATATACATAAGTAATTATAATATAAAAAATATATAAAAAATGAAATGCTGGCAATTATACAGAAGAATCTGACCTCATATTTATTACTCCGAATAACAAAAAGAGTAGAAACACCTAAGGA
The DNA here is from genome assembly GCA_036365145.1 of Orientallactaga sibirica. Taxonomy (NCBI): domain Eukaryota; kingdom Metazoa; phylum Chordata; class Mammalia; order Rodentia; family Dipodidae; genus Orientallactaga; species Orientallactaga sibirica. The sequence continues at coordinate 18,558,368 of JAEOAD010000029.1, read as the reverse complement.
AGCAGTATGGTAGGTTTTGTTGTTTAAGTTAATCATAAAGTCAATGTGTGTCCTAGCAATCCTACTTTAAGCAGTTATTTGTGGAAAATAAAAACATATATGTACGTATGCAAAAAAAAAAAAAAAAAAAAAAAAAAAAAGCCCTAGAAGTATTATTTGCACCAAAAAGAAAACAATAGGATTAAGAATTCTCATTTTCCCAGGACATGGTTGCACACACCTTTATCCCAGCACTCAGGAGGCAGAGGTAGGAAGATCACTGAGATTTCGAGGCCACCCTGAGATTACATAGTAAAGTCCAGGTCAGCCTGAGCTAGAGTGAGACCTTACCTAGGAAAACCAAAACCAAAAACAAAAACAAAAACAAAAACAACAACAAAAAAAGAGTTCTCATTTTCTATAATTAGCGGAGGAATTATTTTTACACTATGGCTAAGTCTTATAATTTTTACATAGTATTAAATTGTGTGCAGCCAGGCCCACAGAATCACAGGCCAACACTTTTAGTATTATACTTCAGTTGTATTATTACATTATGCTTATAAGATTAGCTAAATGTTTAAAACAAGTAGTAAAAAATTCTACCTACTAATTTTTCCAATCATTATTTAAAGAATTCATAATCCATCATCTGACTCTTCTAAAAGTCTTCTATGCTCCAAATAATTTAAATTATATATAAAATAAAAAATAATAAATAAAGTTTGATTTCATATTATATAAACAATAGTCTTAATAGGACAGAGAGATCTAAAAGAATCAGCACCTAACAACTGCTTTTAGGAAGGTTTTAATTGATAAGATTCTGGGGGCTGGGGAGATGGTTGAGTCTACCAAAGTGCTTGTCAATCACAACCAAGGACCTGAGTTTCAAACTGCGGAACCCACACCAAATGTTTCCATGGCACCACTGACATATAAACCTTGTATTAGACTAGTGGAGAAGGGAGAATCTTTCAGACTTGCTAGCTAGTTATTCCAACTCAATTATTGAGCTCTGGGTTCAACGAGACACACTGTTTCATAATAAGATGTAAAATAATTTAGAACCAAAGGTTGTCCTCTGACCTCTACATACATACACACTCAGATGCATGCACTTCCATACACAGTTTTGATGTATGCATTTGAACTTGCAGCACACACACATACACCATGAGCACATACACAAAAGAATATGACAAAACTTCAACATACCATTTGTAAATAATAAAATCAACTTTGTAGGAAAGTAAATTCATCCAGAGACAAAATGCAGTGTTAGTTTACTAGTTTGTAAAAATCTGTTCTCTGAAGCTTGTTCAGCTATCAAACATATATGACACAGAGCAGGTAAGCTGAGCTTGCTTTGACCACCAAGGGAATCCATTTTTATCACTAACCTTTTCCATTCAAACAAAATATTTTTTGCTGTTTTTATTTTGAATGTTAGCAGCATTTTCTTAAGCACTACATTTTATTTGGCATTAGTCAGAGTTTCAAAATTATAAGTAGAAAACAAATGAGTTTTTTTTTTTTTTTTTACCATAAGCTTAATTAAGTTATTTTCATGCATAGGAGATTAGATTGCATTTATGACCAGTTCTGCCACAGTACCTTAAATCCCACTCCCCATGAATATAGGAACACATAAAATAGGTTGCAGTAGTACAATAGAGCCTTTTGAGGTAAAAATCTTAAGAAATGCTTCTAGAGTAATTTTTAGGTCACATGTTTGCTCTTACCAAGTCTTGGCAATGTTCTTGAAGGAATTCTGAGTTCCAATGTGTATGTTGTGAAATCTGTCTGGAAAAATTTGCTTGCCACTTCTCCCTATGTACTCCCATTACCAGTGAAATTTCCTTAATTAGCCAATTACTACTTTTTGCTTACATCATGGTTCCTTCTCTCCCCTATCTGTATTCATGTTCATGACTCTTAAGTTCACCTACATGCAACTGCAAAAATGGATCCATCCAAATATAAATGTAAAAGATTTCTATCCGGGCATGGTGGTGCATGCCTTTAATACCAGCACTGGGGAGGCAGAGGTAGGAGTATTGCCATGTGTTCAAAGCTACCCTACATAGTTAAGACTACATAGTTAATTCCAGGTCAACCTGGACCAGAGTGAGATACTACCTTGAAAAAACAAAAATAAATAAATAAATAAATAAATATAGGGCTGGAGAGATGGCTTAGCAGTTAAGGCATTGGCCTACAAAGCCTAAGGATCCTGGTTTGATGCTCCAGGTTCCACGTAAGCCAGGTGCACAAGGGGGCACATATGTCTGGACTTTGTTTGCAGTGGCTAGAGTCCCTGGTGTGCCCATTCTCCCTCTCCCTTTCTCTCTTTCCCTCTTTCTGTCTCTAATAAATAAATAAATAAATAAATAAATTAATTAATTAAAAAGTCTTTTAAAAAAAGATTTCTTATATTTGATCTTGAATGTTTTTTCAAGAGAAAATTCTCCCATATTAATACTAGCTTCTCAGTTACATAAATCAGGAACTTTATTCAATTTTCAATTTCTCGTTGTCAAAAATATATGTTTACTAAATTTCAGAGTGATTTCTTGGATTTTGAAAATTTTACATTTGTCTTGTCTTTTATCTCATTTTACTTATATACTGTCTTTCATATGATTCTTAATTTTGACATTAAAAAAGTTATTCTATGATCTTAACAAATCATCAGAAATGTTCCTTACCTATATTCTGTATTTTCATCATTTTGTTAATATTATGACCAAATGTACTTAGATATACTCAGATCAATATTAATGTGATTACAATGTCTGAGGTATTTTAACATCTTGATGTGTTTGATAATAAGGGTTGTAGCAGACAGCTTCAGGTTTGCTGAGATGAACTTCCAGTCAAGGCACAGTTATGAAGGAAGGGATTTATTGAAGCTTACAGATCCAGAGAAAGTTCCATAATGGCACAAGAAGCTGGCCTGCTTTCACAGGACCAAACACAGAGAGAAAAGCCACAAGCCAAAAAGCATAGCACACTTCAGAAACTCCAGCTAGGCACACTTTGCATATCTTTAGATCTCAAACCCACCACCACACATTAAGATCAACCTAGTGACATTGCCTCCAGCCAGGTAGATGCAGATGCACAGTACAAACTAATAAAACACTGAATATATTGGGGGCCAGCTATTCAAACTACCACAAGGGTCTTCTTAAATATATGAAAATCATCAACATTACTAGAAAATAGTAAATTATATAGCTATGTTTCTGAAATGGATAAACTCTTCATCAGTGAAAATGCTGAGGTTTTCCCATTGCATTTGTGATCACTGAGCATTGTGATCTATCTGCTAATATTTTTGGCACATCTTCTATGACACACTCAACATCTGAAATTTATTACATCTATCCAAGTCTGGCTGAAAATGTTCTCTCTCCTATAAAGCATACAATAAGCTGTTCAACCAGAAGAAATTGGTCTCCCCTGGGGTACTTACTTCTATTTTTTTAGTAAACTGGGTTTTGTATTGCCTTGTGTTGTGTTGTTCTTAATCTGAAACTACTTTATTGGCCATTCCATGAGAGGAGGTCAGTCTGTCTGTTTAACACATATATCCCTCTTTGGAATATGGAACCAGGAATTGAGGGTGGCCAAGCACAGAAAAATGGGTGCAAATGTGTTCCTTTAGCTGAAGCAGCATCTCTTTCCCCTGAAATTACTCCATTTTTCTAAATGGTTTGAGATGACAGAGCTTAAGAGTTAAATCCATCAATCACTTCAAACTGAGTGGCTTATGTAAAGACATAATCAACACAGGCTCCAAATCTCACACACATAGCTTAGTATAAATCAGCAAAATATTTTAAATAAAATCCATCAAATATCATAAATCCTTTATTATAAAATGTTTTAAAATTTAATCATGATTAATAGTATTAAGTTCCAAATCTCACTATTGAGTACTGCAGAATTTACTTACAATTCAATTCTTCAATGTAGTAAGTTGAAAACTACTCAATGAGTCAGTATAACTTGTAACAAATCATTATTACTTCCTCCCATTGCCATTGCATTATTGTTAATCACAATGAATTCCTTTGCAATTCAGTGAAGCAGCAGTATATCAACCCATATGCATTTCCACTCTAATGTTGCTCCAGTGAGTTAACTAAGAACTATTATTAAGTTACCATATAACACCTGCAGAATCATAACCACACTGAGGAATTTATTGCAAATGAAATTACTCTGACCAGTTCAGTTAGGAATGAGTATTAGAAAAATGAAATAGCTGAGACATCCTAAAAAAAACACTTCTAAATAGTGTAAGATTATTACATTTTCTTTACAAATAGGTCCAACAGGCTTCAGTGATGGAAGATTAAAACGCAGACATTTGTCTTCACTTTACAAAACTCTAGTAAATTCAGTGATATAGGTCATATACAGCTTCAGTCTAATTAAGTATTGAGCCGGATTTGTGGGGACAATAAGACTGTGACCCTGATATATATTTCTTACCATCTTTCTATATAAAATTTCTTGCTCATAATGACAATAGAAATAAAGACAAGAAGAAATATGTATGAAAAAAGTACAAAAAACAATCTTGCTTCTCTTGTCAGTAAATGGATTTTCCACTTTGAGATATGGTATACTTGCACTCTACCATGTATCCTGTATCCTGCACCTTTTTTTGTTTTGTTTTGTTTTTTGTTTGTTTGTTTTTCAAAGTAGGGTCTCACTTTTAACTCAGGCTGACCTGGAATTCATTATAGAGTCTCAGGGTAGCCTCAAACTCACAGCGATCTTCCTACCTCTGCCTCCGAGTGCTGGGATTAAAGGCGTGCACCACCACGCCGGGATATCCTGTACCTTTTATAGTAGCTGGGAATCTCTACCTGAAGGCAAAATTTCCTTCTTCACCTTTCTGTGCATGAAAGAGTTTGATGGTTTGGAAATGAAGGTAACTGTGAGAGCTCATGCTGTAGCAATCAGTAAAAAATGTCTGGGCTGGAGAAATGCATCAGCAGTTAAGGTGCTTGCCTATAAAGTCTAACAACAAGAGTTTGATATTCCAGTACCCAGGTAAGGCCAGATGCACAAAGTATGCATGCCTCTGGAATTTGTGGCTGGAGGCTCTTTAGGCGCCTATTCTCTCTCCCTCTCTCTGCCAGCCATGGTGGTACACACCTTTAATCCTAGCACTCAGAAGGCTGAGGGAGAAGGATTGCTGTGAGTTTGAAAGTAGCCTCAAACTACATAATGAATTTTACGTCACCCTGGGCTAGAGTGAAACCCTACATTGAAAAACCAAAAACAAAAAAGCAAAGCAAAACAAACAAACAAACAAACAAAAAGATTCAATTTTAGTGCATAAGAAAGAAAGAAAAGGTTAGGTTATTTGAAAAAAAAAAAAAAAAAAAAAAAAAAACATATCTAGTTTCTTTTGATTTGAAGAGTTACCTTGCATGCCTAGTGCTTTATTTCTAAAAATAAAATTACATTATAAATATAAAAATAAGATTCAAGATGGGTCAAAGGTATGGAGCATCTCTATTACCACATTTGAGGTTCAGGAAACATATTAGAGAAGAGGAAAATGAATGAAAGAATGTGAGACTGTGAGGATGGAGAATAGTGCTGTGAATGCTGCCCTTCCATCATATGGCTGATGACTCATGAACCTACAGTAGCTGTGGTTATTTACTCAAAACCTGAACATGATCAAGTTGTTCGATATTACAGCATGGATGTATGAGGGACTTATGACTCCCATAGCCTTTCTCATGGAGCAATTAGCAGCCCCTGGGCAAGAGGGGACAGAGAGGCATTTCCGTCAATGGTGTACCAGTTGTTCAGTTGTCCATGTTTTTTTTTTGAATAAACACCACCTTTTTCATGTAAGCAACCCTGATTAAACACAAACATACACACACGCACATGTGTGTGCATGGATGTGCACAACATGAGAATGTAAGGGTGATATCTTGGGGAAGAAAAAGAGTGCAGCAGGAGTTGGAGGGGTAAAAGAGTGTTATGAGGGGTGAATATGATAAAAATATACTCATGTATTATTTTCAAAATTTTAAATTAAAAAAATTAAAAGTCAACTATACATGACATTGCCATCAGTGGTCTATTACCTGATTGCTTCTACTTTTGTGGTAGTTTGAATGTTTTGTCACCCAATAGACTCAGGTGTTTTTACTAAAATCCATCTGTTTTCAGCTGCCTGGTTGGAGGAGGTATCACTGGTGGGGCGGGGATGGGTCCTGGGGTTCAGCCCTAAGGTGTTACTAGGGAGAATCAGAATTCCATCTTAAGGTATCCAGAATGCTTGAACTGTGCCTGGGTACCTGCTATTTGGCTGCCAGTTTTACTTTTTGTTTGTGATGCTGGCTGGCTGGTGGTATTTTTTCTCTACACATAGGTGAAAGAAGCAGCTTCTTCTCCCATTATGGAACATCCTCTGGATCTATAAGACTGAAATTAATCCCATTCCTTCAATAAACTATGTCTGGATTGGAGGTTCCTCCCAGGAGCTTATAGCTGACTACAACTTTCTAATGAGCAGTAACATATAGTAGAATGTTGTATGTTTTATGTATACCAGTGTTCATAGTGGTATGCACAGGTATGTAAGAATGTCCATCTTTCTTGGTTTTACATAAAGAAGTTGTATCATTTTATCTATAAACAAATGATCTTACAAAATGCATCAGATAACATGAAGTGGTATATAAACATAAATGAAGGCAACAAGATGTAATGATTTTGATAATGGTAACAACTCAACATGCTATTCTTTTCCATATCCTGTGTCTGTATTTTGTTTATGATGACTGCTCTCTAGAAAAAAAATGTCTTTAGTTCTAAGCATGGTGATATAACTATTCTAGGCAAGATTATTGTATAATTTAGTCCTTAACTTTCTCATCTCTATAATGGAAGGAGAATTAGTATCAGGCAGTTATGAGACATCTTAAATGTGAGAAGGGATATAACATCTTACTGTAGCCTAGAGATTTTTGAGTACATTCAAATAAATATTAGTTCTGCTTATGTTCCTGCTTATCGTTATCAACTTAGTACTTCATTATTTTTCCTATTGGTTTGCAGTTGACAAGAGAACTTAGCATTTTAATAGTTTTATTTTTCTTGTGTCAAATCTCAGTACTTACTTTCTATGAGTTCAAAATCTTTTTCTCTGTATTCAATTCTGGTGATTCACCCAGATTTTAATTTAAATTAAGTTTTATTTATTATTCAATAATTGCTCTCTCCTTTCAGGCCTTCCTAGTTATATTAAAATCTTTTTCAAAGAATAGCACTAGAGGTTTTGTTTTCTTCTCCACCTGTTTATAACAGGTGTTTTTGAGTTGTCACAGAAGACATATTTTGTATATTGTCACATAAATAAGTTCTATACTGAATAATGCTTCAAATGATATTTATTTATTTATGATAGGGAAAAAGGCAGAGAGAGGGGGAGAGAGATAGAAAGAGAGAGAATGGGTACATAAGGCCTTCCAACCACTTCAAGTGAACTCCAGATATGTGTGCCCCCTTGTTCATCTGGCTTATGTGGGTGCTGGAGAATCAAACTGGGATCCTTTGGCTTTGCAGGCAAACACCTTAACCACTAAGCCATCGCTTCAGCCCCTCAAATGTTATTTTTAAAGTCCAATAAAACTTTACAAAGACAAATCACTTCATCTTTTATGCTATGTAATATGTAATTTAGGACATTATAGACCAAGCTATTTCTCTGATTTGGGAAATATTTAGCATCTACTAAATGCCTAAAAGGTTATTAAAACTGGCCTAACTTTATGCATTTGTTTTTCCACCATAAGAAAGCTAGAAATCATGGGCTGGAGAGCTTGCTTAGTGGTTAATGCACTTGCCAGCAAAACCAAAGGAGCCAGGTTTGATTCCCTAGTATCCACATGAAGCCAGATTCACAACATGGCACATGTGCCTGGAGTTTATTTGCAGTAGCTTGGAGGCTCTGGTGTGCTCATTATCATCTCTCTCTCTCTCTCTCTACCTATACATACATACATACATACATACATACATACATACATACATATATGTACCTCTGTCTCTCTCTCTCTCTCAAATAAATTTAAAAAATAAAAAGAAAGCTAAAAATCTTATTAAAAATTGAAGATTTATAATAAGTGTTAACAAATAAATAACTTAGTGTGCTAGGAAGATAAATCAGTGGGGAAAATACCTACCACACAAGTGTGAGAACCCAAGTTCAGATCCCCAGGCTCCTGTGAGCCAGTAATCTCAGCACTAGCGACATGGAGTTAGGAGGATCCTTATGGCTTGCTGGATATCTAGCATAGCTAAATCAGTAAACACCAGATGCTGTGACAGACGGTCTCAAAGAATAAGGTGAAGAATGATTAAGGAAGACATCCAATCTCTGACCTCCACATTCGGTAGAGCAAGTGACCTTTTAGCTTGTGATATAATAAGTTCACTGACAAGTTATCATTTCTGTAAATTATTTTTATTAGTTATGGTCATACTTAGTATGTAAACACCACATGTTTTTACCATCCTTTCCTTCATCCTTGCCTCTCTCCTGAAGGGACCCTCCTTGTTGGGGATGCAGGTCATCCCCATGGGATGTGGGTCATGCATTCTGGGGGCAGCAGTCAGTTATGGGGGAGAGGCAATGTCTCTGTGCATAATGTCCCAAGTTGTGTCTCTAACAATCTTTCTGCCCCCTCTTGCACAAAATTCCCTCAGCCATGTCGGGTGCATTTTAAGTCTACTTCAGTGATGGGCTCTTAGGAGCTTCTGGATCTCTAGTTTGGTAGGTATTAAGTGTCCTCAGTGTCTGTCTCCTTCATCACTGTTCTGATATCAGGTTCATTGAGAAAGCAGTGTTCTGTGGTTTTAGCTGGAGCTGGGGTGAAGTGTGATGTGTTATTTCTCTCCTCAGGTCCCACTCCCATCTGAAAAAGAGAAGCAAATTCTCCAATGGAGAGTAAAGTCAGAATAGGTTAAATGGGATAACCATTATTAATTTAGAGAGAATTTAATGGGTGTAGACCTTCTTATAGCCCAAAATTAGTGGGAGCTTGATATTGGAAAGCAACATCATTATGTGGATCTGAGTCATGATAAGTCATCTTTAAACCCTAAAAGTCTCAGTTTTATTTCTACCCAGTGGCCTTATTTCTAACTTTAAGTAGGAACACTAGACAACCTCTTTATAAACAATCAAGAATACTTTTCATATTTGTCAAATATTGAGTTTTCTTGGAGTTAGCTTTCATATTATAAAAATCATGCAAATGAGAGTAACAGGATAGAAGACTCCAGGCTTTTCACAGTTAGGTATGTACTGAGTAAACATCTACACATAAAACAGCTCCCTAAAGATAAATTCAAATATTTCAAGCCAGCTAAAGAACTGCTACTTGCCTTTATGCCCATTACTCAGGATGCTAAGGTAGGAGGAATGCTTTGAGTTCAAGACTAGCCTGGGGCTACATCATGAATTCCATGTCAGCCTAGACTAGAGTGAGACCATTCCTAGAACACAACAAACAAGCAAACAAAAAGATTTTAAAAATGTGCTGATTTATGATTATGACCTTTTAAACTGTCTATTTAGAATAATTAGGAATGTGACTTCTTTCAATTATTTCATGCCCAGAAGCCTTTCTATCACCTTTGAAGAAAGCATTTACCTGTATGGAAAATTTTCACTTGAAAGGTAGTCATTATACATTGAAACAAGACATAATATGCTTGTTTTTAGGAAACTTGATAAAATGTTGTACTTTAATAATACCATATTGAAATATCAAGTCCATGATAAATTGTTAAATATTGTTACCACTTCAAGAAAAATGTTTATTTTTAAAGAGAAATTAAACATAAAACAATTCATTATGGACTCAAAATTTAATTCACTATAAATATGTAACTTTAGGTAGAATTATTGCTGTGGATTTGCATGAATTTGAGGCCATAAACCAGTCTGAATGTTATGTTTAAAAATTCCACTTTCATGTAATGTTATTTGTTTAAAAATATTTATATAAAAACTACTTTATTCTTTAATCACAATATGATGACTTGACAGATTTAATTTTCTTCTCAAATGCTTTCCAGTTACAACATTTTGATGTCCCCTTCCTTTTTTTTTTTTTTTTTTTTTCAGCTTTATTGAAAAACCCATATAAAAAATTCTATTATAGATCTGCAGGTCTCTTTCAACTGCTTATTATCGATTTAAATCTAAATTTCTTCATAGTCAAAGTATTGCTTTCATCATATAGAAAGTTCTCTAATATTCTGTATTATATCATAAATTCTGTTTCTGCAATTACACTGCTCAATTGATGCTATCATTTGCTTCTCATTTCCTCCAATGTAGCCCTATGCCTTGTAGAGCCATTTCCAATAGTTAAAATAATACATGACTCTTTTTATAATGGTGGCATTTTCACAACAAATGTATCTACACTGAAAAAGCTGTTGCTCTGAGACCAATAAACATACAATAAAGTGAATCTCCTCAGAAAAATATAAAAAGTGTAATTTAGGTATGTAAATTGCTTTATTATATGAACAATTTCCCTGGAGTTGATATTATTTGAGTATTTTATCTTCCTTTTACAAATATAAGAAGACTCATAAGTAATTACAGCTGGTAAGATTATCATTAGGTTCTTACTTATGTTTTGATTGTGCTCATCACAATGTCACAATATTGACATTTACTATGTCCATGGTGCTGGTCAAGACTAACATCTGTCCTAATTTTGAATTCAAAGTTTTCAAATTATTTTTTTCACTTTTATTGAAAACTTAAATGCTTGAACATAGTATAATTTGATCATATTTCCATCCTATTATCTCTTTTGCCCTCTCTCAATATCCCCTTTTTACTAAGGACCCTTCCTTTTCCAAGCAGTCCTACCTCTGTTTGGATATTTCATTCCTTTATCTCTGAGTTAAATTTCCCAATTCCAGGGCATTTCTACTTTCTACAAACTAGTTAGTGTTATCTAACAGCCTTTGGATGCTATTATAATGCCCTGATGCAGCTCTGCTTACACCCTATGGTTGTTACTTCCCTTCATGTCTCTGAACTGAAGTAAATTTGCAAATATAACAATTTAACATAAACTTAACCATTAAAAACACACTCTTTTTATTAATTCACTATTGGGATTATTAAACTTGCCTTTGGTAGCATTTCCTAAAATATCTTATAAAGTCTTAGGACATTTGGAAGCAGAGTTCTTAGCTTCCCAATGGAATCCCCTATCATTCAGGTTTTCAGAGAATGACAAAATTGAAGACAATATCATTAGGCCTCTCTTAGCTTTAATGTTTCTGGTTTACTAATCCCTGTGTGTGGAGAATTTATCATGTTTGATTATTTTCTTTTTAATTTAATTTAATTTAATTTAATTTAATTTAATTTAATTTAATTATTTATTTATTAGAGACAGAGAGAGGGAGAGAGAGAGTGAGAATGGGCATGCCAGGGCCTCTAGCTACTGCAAACAAATTCCAGATGCATGTGTCACCATGTGTATCTGGCTTACGTGGGACTTGGATAACTGAATCAGAGTTCTTAGGTTCTTATAGGCAGCCCTCATGCGTGATTCTTGAAAAGATATTTCTGTCCATGCTCAGGAACAATGCATTCACCAATGCTCACTCACTCACTGGATATTTGTCGGGAGAACTTCTTGGGCGCTGGAAACAAAATTATGGACACTCCAATGTCAATGTGTCTTCCTTTTAGTATTTTTGAGTAAATATATTTGTAGAACATTAAACAGGATATTGTAAATATTGTAACGGGAGAACACAGTATATCAGAGCTCTTATAAAGGCATAGCACTAGATATGATACCAAGGGTTGAGGGAGAGCATTCCTGAGATAGGGACAATTTATGCATGAATGGGAAGCAAAGAACCAGGGAAGGAGGAAATGAACCACAGTGGCAATCAGGGCTAGCCTGGAAGGAACACAGGGGCCAGGCTCACATTTTACCTGAGAAGAATGTGATCACAGCATGTTCTCTTGCTTATTCCATATAGATGCTAGATTGATATTGAGAGAAAAGGAAAACAGACACAGAAGTGATGTTATAGAACAGCCATGATAAAATAATGTCACTCAGGTAATGGCCATGAGCAAGGAAAGCCAAGTATAGGAGAGCATATGAAGAAGGAAAACAAGCAAGATATTAAGGTTAATGCTCCTGTTTCTGGCTTAAATGAAAGCATGACAGTACTTTTCATGGAAGTGAACAATGAAGAGTAGATTTTTGGCAAATATCATACATTTACTTTGCATGCTTTTTTAAAGGGCTAGGTTTATGCAGAGTATACCCTTGTAACCCCCTAGACAGTGGCAGCAGCAAACAGGATACTGAGCTTACAAAAGTGACCGAGTAGAGCCAAGTTTAATTGCTAGAGGACTGACATACCCCATAATGTACATGCCTTTATACAGCATCATGGCTATTTCCACTGAATCTTTGGGTTAAGTGACCTTCACTTTTCTGTGTATGTTAATCATCAGGGGAACCTTTAAAAATATTCACATCTCAGCCCTATCACAGACAGAATAACAGTCAATAAGATCTGTTGATTTGTATCATATTTCAATTAAAACACAAAATCAGGGCTGGAGAGATGGCTTAGCAGTTATGGTTCATGCCTGCAAAGCCTAAGAATGCCTGCTCAATTCTCCAGGTCCCACGTTTGCAAAAGTGACACACAAAAATTCCATAAGGAAAATCAAATTTAAAAACATTAGAACTTTCATCTGTAGATAAAATCTGATTATTCACATACAGATTCTACTGTCTACTTTTCTATAATATCCTAACAGAGAAAGCACTTTCACTGTTTTATGCTGCTTTCAGAACCATTTTTTAGAAAAGCAGTCCCCTTTATTATGGAGAGGGACTGACATGTGGATTTGCATTTGATGATAATCTTTTTGGCTACTTTTGTCCCATGCAGCATAGTTAGAAGGAAGGGTATTTGTGTTAAACTGTGTTCCATGCAACATATTTAGAGGTGAGGGGTATTGGGTTAAATTGTATTCTTTGCAGCATAGTTAGAGAAAGGATTCCTGTGTTTTTATGCTTGTGCCCAATACTTCACTCTCAGATTGAGCTCTTCTGACTTCCTTTCGTCATTGAATCTACTGACAGAATGGTGCTTTCTTATATTGCCTCATATCCTTGAATTGTAAATTTTCCAGTGAAAATGAAAACAAAAGATTGTGACTACCAAGTTCCCTCATACGCAGTATGAGGCTGACATAAAAGAAATAGTTTCCCATATGTTTGTTTTCCATATGCTTGTGTTGGGAGATACTCAAAATCATTTTTATATTTCCTTTATCCTCTTCTTGAATGTTGATGATTATGCACTGTATCTTGTTATTATTTTCATATTATTTTCTATTTTTGTTAATTATGCAAAATTCAGAATGTCTTTTAATTAGCAAAAATAAGTCAAATTCCAGTATCAGTCATCTCTTTTCTTTGTTCTGCTTAAGATGAATTGAGAAAAGATAATCTCTATTATCTGGAATCTTATTTTATTCTAATGATTTGATAGGACTGTAAGGTTAAGCTAACAAACAATTTAGTACAGTCTATAATTTTGGTACCTGTGTAATGCTAGTAGGATTTTTTTTCACACATTCATTCCATAAAGATTTGGTGAACATTTGCTCACAATACAGAATATTATCATCTCTGACTTCCTGTAGCTGCAGCATTATGCTAAAACCAGTCTGTGTCAATTTGTGAAAATAATTAATTAATTAATTAATTAATATAAAGGTTCTTCACATCTCTCCCAAATTCCATGTTCAGTGATTTCTCATTGACAACCTGAAATTAGTCATGCTGGGAACTTTTACTCACGTAAAATTGGGAGGGGTGGAGAGATGCCTTAGGGTTAAGGCACTTGGCTTTAAAGCCCAAGTACCCATGTTCTACTCTCCAGATCCCACATTAGCCAGGAGCACAAAGGTCAGGCAAGCAAAGGTCACACAAGCCCATTAGGTGGCAGAAGTGTCCTGAGTTCTATTGCAGTGGCTGAGGCCCTGGCATGCCAATTCTTTTTCTCTTTCTCTGTCTGTCTCTCTTTTGCTCTCTCTAAAAATAAAATGAAATAAATAAAATTGGTAGTCAGGTCAGGGAATGTTGGAGATGTGGTTGTTTCATATTTATGAACACATCCCTAAATAAAAACCTTGAAATTTCTATAAGAGAATTTGAAATTTCAGATATACTTATCTGAAAATACAACAACTTGATTATCAAATGAAACATCACAGATTCCCACAATATTACTATTGTCATATGAACAAAGCCTTTAACATCCTCACCCTTCAGTCTAGTTACAGCATGCCACTAAATCTGTGATCCATTAGAGGTTATTTGTCTGATAATTATGTATACATTTATATCTGTATATTATCAATTTTATTATTATTATGCCTAACATAATTAACCCATAGTGATATTATGAAGAAATTCTGTGAATGAGGAGACAGGCCCAGTACTTTTGTGCAGAGTGCAGTTGACCATCCCATGTAGTCTGTCGTGTTCTGCACTGTTGCACTGCTAGACTGATGCCTCTCCCTGGAGATGTTACTTCTCAGTGTGGGGACATCAATGTGGGGCAATCCATTCACAGTGTTTTTTTTTTTTTTTTTTTTTTTTTTTTTTTTTTGAGGTAGGGTCTCACTCTGGCCTAGGCTGACCTGGAATTAAATATGTAGTCTCAGGGTGGCCTCAAACTCACAGCAATCCTCCTACCTCTGCCTCCCAAGTGCTGGGATTAAAGGGGTTTTAAGCCTCTACCTTTCATATTTAGGAAAAACAGGGAAAGGAAGCTTCTAAATTTGAGGTGAAAGGTTAAACTTTCATTCACTTTGCAAGAAATGTCTTGGGTTTCTTTAATGCCAGTATTCCTAGAGGCTCATAAATACTCAGTAAGGAAAATTCACTGAATACAAGACTAATCCTAAACCTGTTAAGTTCTCCCTCTTTATTTACTTAAATCATCAGTCTCTGATCCAGTCAATCCTGGTAACTGAAGGGATTTATCTGGTAGTTTTCAGTCAACATAACAGATACTGGTAATATGACAGTGGGTCAGAACCCAACAGTCTGTTATCTAAAAACATGATGTCCTAGAAGGAATACAGTTATTAATAACTAAGGATGGTTTAAATAATAAATTCTGAAAAACTATGACTGCTTTTTTCTTTTACAAACCTCAATTTTATTTATATTTATTTAATTTTAAACAGAGTCAAGTCTGTAAATTTCATTCTTAGAACAGTGCTAAAAAGTTCAAAATTATTTGTTGACAGTGTTTAGAAAAAAAAAAAAATACTTGTTTCAGGGCACAGAAAAACAGTTTTAACATTTGCCAAATGACAGGTTATGCAGTGACATAAAGAAGTAACCTAAATTTATATTGTTTTAGAAAAAATTTCTATTATTGATTATTCATTTACTGGTTACTTTGGCAAAAAAGACATTGATGATAGTTCACATTTTTTAAAGAAAATGTTTTATCATATTTTATCCATTTATTTTATATATTTTATGTATTTATAAGAGAGAGAGAAAGAGGGAGAGGGAGAGAGTATGGGTACACCAGGGCATCTAGAAAGAGGTAGAGAGTGAGAGAGAGAGAAGGGAAGAGAATGGGCACCCCAGAGCCTATAGCCACTGCAAACGAACTCCAGATGTATGCACCCCTTGTGCATCTGGATTATGTGGGTCCTGGAGAATTGAACCAGGATCCTTTGGCTTTGCAGGCAAAAACCTGAACTGCTAAGCCATCTCTCCAGCCCTATGCTCTCATTTTTTGTTTTTAAATCTCTGTGGTTTCATCATTCTCTTCACCTTTAGGTTTCTCTCGCCACTTTTATTCCATGATCCCATAGCCTTTTGGTTTCATAGGCAAGCTACTGCTAAGAAACATACTTCAAAGAAAAGTACCATGCCTCAACAAAAATCACACAGGTTTCTGAACCAACTATAAAATGCCTTCATATGAACAGTCCAAAAATCACTAGGGCTCAGGTTAAAAGTTGTCTTTTGGATTACAAAAGTGATTCAGTTACCATTATGAAAATATACAATGATTATGATCTATTTATCCCTAGGCCTTCATTGAGTATGGTACTATTTTAGTATTTATTCTTTTATCACAGCACCTTTTGTCAACTTGAATCATTTGATAGTCCTTGAGTCTAAAGTTAAGAAGGATTCAGGACTTTGTCTAGAAAGGAAATAGATCCACACTTCTAAACCTGGCTCTTCAGGTCTCTGTCTCTTGCTCTTTCCATTCTAGCCTGCTGAAGTCAGTAGTGAAAAAGCACTCAGTATGTCATGCAACATGCCATAAGATTGTCCAACTATTTTGAAGAAAATCTCCCGGAGAAATCAATGACCAAGAGAGAATAGCAGAAAACAGATGGTGCCACCAGCACACTTCTGGTGTAGCATCTGTACTTACTTCTGTGCTTCTAGATAGGATTGCCCTTTCATCAAAAGAGCCAATATGTGCAAAAGAAAGAAATAATATAAAATGAGAATAAATCCACACAGTACAGACATATAGAGCTGCTGGTGTTTGTGGTCACCAGAAAGCTTTCAATCCCAGAACTCAAAGGGGTCTCAAGAGATTCACCTAGAAACTTCAGTAATGTAGCTGCAGGGGGAACCCCCTACCTAATTACAGATGGCGCAGAAGTTACAGAAGTTTTATGGGTTTGTGGTTAGAAATTACACCATCAGTATACAGAGCCAGAAGTCAAAGCAGCACTCATCTCCAGTCTTTCTGCAGAGAGGTTGTAAATGTAAAGAAAACAAAACCATCTCAGTTGTTACAACTCAAACTTGATTCCCTTCTAAGAAAATTTCCTAACAGACCAATTAAAAGAAACCACAAAACCCGATTTCAATCAAAATATCTTTAAAATTTTAATGTAAAACATATTCATTCACATTTTTCTTCTTATTTCATTCTGAATGCATGGTACAGAAGTAGCATAAGTAGAGTCACTTTTAAAATCATGCTTCTTGATTTCTCACCAATGCAATTAGACATGTAATGTGGATCTTGAACCCTCCACCTAAATTCCACATGGGGACAGAGGTAGACCTTGGTTACAAGTATATGGAATATGTTGGTATTTGTAATGTACTAATAATACACCTTCCTTCATTTCAATGACACTAATTTTAATTCCGTGTCTTAATTTGTATTATATTTACTTCTCATTGCTGTGATAAAACATCTGAACAAAAGCAGCTGATGGGAGGAAAATCTTTGTTTTCACTTAGTCTTCAGGGAAAGCTTCATCAGAGAAAACATGGCCTGAGCAGAGGCTGAACATTACCTCCTTGCTAACATCACATGATCAATAGAAGTAAGAGAGTGAAGCTAACACTGGCCAGGTAGAGCTAGCAAACCTCAAGCATCACCCCTAGAAACACACCTTCCCCAGCAAGGCTCCAGCTCCAAAATTGCCACCGGCTCTGGATCAAGAATTCAGAACAATGAGTTTAAGGGGTCATCTAATTAAAACCACCACAAGTTGCTTATATATTTTTTGGAATATCCCAGAGCCTCTCTTCAAAGGCTGAATTTGTTAGGCCTGATCTTAAGATTAACATATGAAGTTAACGGGATTAAGGGTGTAGCTGAGGGGGCAGAGTGCATGCATAGCATATTTTAGGATCTGATTTCAGTTCCTTGGACTCAAAATAAATAGATAAAGCATGTAGTCATTGAATAATAAGGAGGTATCTACCATTATAAAGTTAAATTCATATTTCATGATTTGTTCACCTTTGTAATGTTAGTGCTTACAAAACAATTTATATTTAACTCCATTTAATAATTAACATTACATAAAACTTTTTATGTAAACTATGTTTATATAAAGTTTAATATATATATGTTTATGTATATATAATATATATATAGAATCAATCACTTAAATGTATTTAATATGATCTTACACTAAAAATGATGGCTGTGGGCTAGAAAGATAGCTCAGTCATTGACGTGCTAACTTTGCAAGGATGAGGACCTGTGTTCTGGCTAGTGAGATGGCTTAGCTGTTAAAATGATTGCCTGTGAAGCTTAAGGACCCAAATTTGATTCCCCAGAACTCACATAAACCAGATGCTTATGGTGGAGCATACATCTGGAATAAGTTTGCTATGGCTGGAGGCCCTGGCACACCCTTTCTCTCTCTGACTATCTACTTCTTTCCCTCCCACCCCCTCTAAAAGAAATAAAATTAAAAATTACAAAAATATTTTAAAAAACAATGTAAGCCAAGTGTGGTGGCACATGCCACTGTGAGTTTTTGAAGCCAGCCTGAGACTACATACTGAATTCCAGGTCAGCCTGTTCTAGAGCAAGACTCTCTCTCAAAGCAAACAAACAAATAAAAAGACAAACAAGCCGGGCGTGGTGGCGCACGCCTTTAATCCCAGCACTTGGGAGGCAGAGGTAGGAGGATCGCTGAGAGTTCGAGGCCACCCTGAGACTACGTAGTTAATTCCAGGTCAGCCTGGACCAGAGTGAAACCCTACCTTGCAAAAAAAAACCAAAAAAAAAAAAAAAAAAAAAAAAAAAAACAAACAAAAAACAAAAACATGTTGTACTCCCAGAACTCACATAAAGATATCAGGTGTGGTTCTATGGACTTACTGGGAGAGGGATACAGAATATCTTTGGGTTTTGCTGCCTAGCCAGTTTATCATAATTAGAAAGCTCCATGCAAACTAGAGATCTTGTCTCAAAACACAACACCCTGCATTGTCATTGTCTTCCAGCCTCTGCATGCATAAATACACTTGTATATTCATGAACACATACACAATGTAAATATAAATACTATCCCACATTCTTCCCATTTCCTTAATTTTCACCTAGTATTAATCAGTGAAGAGTTAAGGTATCATAAATTATACAGGAACTTTGACAAATATTTTTTATTCCTGGAATGGATTAATGGCCTTTCAGTTAGCTCACAGTAATTGAAAAGGGGATGTGTTAGGCTATAATTTTAGATTTCTGTTTATCTGAATTGAAGGTAGGCTGGTTTCCTCACCATCTTATGATAGAAAGCCATCCATCTCATGGGCATGATCAGCTTCATTGTGTTGCCTGAAATTATTTAAGTCACAGCTGCCTTTATAGTGCAGGGGTGGTATTTGCCCTCAGGGCTGTGCCTTTGATCTTTCACACATGGACTGTTCCACACTATCAAAAATCCTCAAAGGGCCATGGTGACTAGTGGTCAGCCTGCAGGTGTATTTCAGAGTTTTAGCTTACAACCACAAAATTGAAAGTCTTAAATCTCCAACTCCAGGCCTGCACTTGTTTAAACATATTCATAACACTTCAGACTAGCTGTTGCTGTTATTCAGTCAATTATACATGATACCACTTTTAATGTTTTCAAGGAGAGAACTGACAGTCAAAATAGAGAATTCCAATTAACACTGAATTTTTATTTTATCAATATTTTAAAGGGTTTTAAGCATCAGATATGAAGTGTGATTCTAAAGTGTGACTTTCATCACAAACACAACTTTCCAGATCCACATGTCTCTTGTCCTTTCTACAGCAACAAACATCTATTATATGACTCTGACATGTCTGATAGAAGTCATATTAAATTGGGAAAGCATAGTCTGTGCTTTACCTCAGCAAGGAACTTTATATATATATATATAATTTTTTTTTTTCTTTTGGGTCTCAGGTATCCTAAGCTGGCCTCAAACTCACTAGGTAGCTGAGGATAACCTTGACTTAAAAGAACCTCATTGGATGTTTGGTTTTGGGGGTTTTTGTTGTTTTTGTTATAGCTGTGTTGCTGAAGCTGCTCTTGGTTTTGTATTTTTCTCACCATGTAAGCCAGGCTCTCTTCAAATTCAACATTCACCTGTAGCATCCCAAATTCTGGAATGGCCTGTGCCAACATATCTAGCTAGAAATCTGATTCTTAAAGGGAAATGACACTGAAAGTATTCAAATAATAGGACTCTGAGGAGGTGAAAGTCTGAGGTTCAAAATTCCAGTCAGGATAGGAAGGCGAAGTGCTTGCCATGAATTAGTGAGGAACCAAGTTCACTTTTCCAGCAGCTTGGTAGAAATTCTGGATATACCTATGGAGATGGATTAAGCTCTTGCCACACAGGCATAAACATGAATCAATAATCACATAAGGGAATTATTCATAGTGCTTTCTGGATAGAGGAGAGGCTGACTCTTGACATGATAGTGTATTTTCCTCCTTGTATTTATTTACAATCTCTGAATCTCACCCCAACTATTGATATCTATAGGGAGACAATATCAGCAATTTTAAGTGGACAGATAACCATGAGACCAAAACTTTACTAATTTGCAAACTGTGGAAGCATAAGACAAATCTCAAATGATCAATGACATATATTCATTTATTTACTGTACTTCAACCAGTTCATTAATTAGGGTTCTATTGGAGGCAAGTGAGATGCCCAAACCAACGGACTGGTGGAAAGGAATATATTGGTACTGGAAATGTATGGCAAATAGGAGAAAAAAAAATGAGAGCCTAGGCAGATGGTTAAGTGGTTAAAGCACTGGCTTCACAACTCTGAGAACCTGAGTTCAGATCCCCAAACTATATGTAAAAGCCAAAAGCTGTGACAGGCTTCTGGAATCTCAGAGCACCTACAGGAAGAAAGGGGCTGGAGACAGGACATTTCTCAGAAATGGAGCAATGGTGAACAAGAGACCCTTCCTTAAAGGAGACAGAAAGTGAGAAGCAACTGGAAAATTGTTCTCTGACTTCACATGCATTCATGTTCATACACACACACACACAAAAAAAAAAAAAAACACACACACACAAGAACACAACATGCACACACTTGCACACACAAAATATACACACACCAAATGAGTTTTTAAAAGGTTGTTTTCCTAAAGAAAAAAAAATAAATAAAGGGAAAGATAGAACCTGAAAGAACTGAACTCTTCCATCAATTCTTTTTATTTTTCCCATGATATTCTCTCATTGCCCCTAGCTTTGTTTCATTGTTTTTTTATGCTGAACCTGAAGAAATCATAGCTTGTGAAGAAACACAACGTTTGACATCATAGAGCCTCTATATCAGCCCTTCTTACACTTTGTAATTCTCTCAAGTTCTAAATCCCCAGAGAAGCAATTCCATTGGCTTATGTTGGAAAAAGTTCTTATTCCAACGCAAATTACCTAGATATACAAATGTTGGAATTCCTAAGGTGGTCATGAAATATTATGATAATTCCCAAAGAACTATTGTTTAGGTTTGGCAAAGGAATTGGTGCCCTCAAGAAAGATTGAGAGAGCCACAGCCATAAACCCCTATAAACAATGGCTACAAAATTAGAAGCATAACTATTGCCAATGACCAACAATAATAAATGCAAAAGTCATAAAGCTAATCATTGTTAAATATTACTTGTTTGTAATTATAATTAGAGTACAGAAGTAAACAGATTCATTATACTCTATTCCCACGCAGTATCTCAATTTTTTTTTTCTGTGACTTTTCTCTGGTCATTGTAAAGTTTACAGAAGAGTATTTTGCATTTAGGTGAGATTTCTGATAAAGATGTTAGGGAACTTTCAAATGAGGAAAAGTTTGTGGATGAGAGAAAGAGGGAGTTAGCTCACCCTTTTATAAGGAACACATATCTGCTATCATGAGTTGACTCTTTAAAACATGGTATAAAGCTATTCACAAGGAAGAACTCTTGTCTGAATCAATACTCATTAAACTCTCCCATCTGATAGTACCATACTGAGGAATATACAGCCAACATAGGCTTTTGGGAGCATAGATTTATAACATAGCTTTCCTGCACTTGCACTGCATATTCATATATTTCTTACATGCAAAACTGTCTTTGACCCATTCCCAGCACCATGAAAACCTCATTCCAGTACAGGCAAACTCAAAAGTTCAAAGCATCAATCAAGATGTGTCAGTCTTCAGAGGGTATTCATCATGTGGCAATTCTCAGTTTCTCTGTGATCATGAGAAAGGCACTGGAGGGATATGCATAGGATAGACAAAGTAAAGAACAATTTATTTTTTTCTTGATGAAAACAATATAATTGTGTTACAGTGTCTATCAAGTATAATGTAGTTCTATTTTACTTCACCAATATACTCCTTAATAATAGAAAATAATACCTCTTCATTGTGAAGGAGAAGCCAGAAAAAGAATATGTTTTGTATCAAATTTGACACTATTGTTAATATGGTTAGTAATATAGTTTTCCATAAGAAATTTTTAATTTCTTATTTATTTATTAGAAAGAAAAAAAGTGAAATAATGGGTACACCAGGTCCTCTAGCCACTCAAAATCTATTCTAGATGTATGTGCCACCATGCACATGTAACTTATGTGGGTCCTGGGAAACTGAATATAGTTCATTAGGCTTCACATGCAAGCACCTTAGCCACTAAGCCAATTGCTATGGTTTATTTTCATTTTTAAAATGTTTCTAAGATCTTAATTCTTTATAAATGTTCTCTTTTGCATTACATATTTTGCTACTTCCTCAACATACTAAACAAATCTTTAAAGCTTCCAACCAAGAATTAACTGGTTTCTTCCAATCATAAGTAGTAGGACTGAGAACAAATTCCTAAACAAAGTGACAGTCTGAAATGATGCTCTCTATAAGGACCAGAGTGGTAAGAAATGCCTCATAACAAACAAATCCTACCCTCAAAAGCCTGGCAAGTTCTTTGTTACTTATAAAAAAAAGTCTGAGCCCTTTAGCAACCCCTTCCTGCCAAGTTCACAGCACAACTGCTGCTTCTTGATAGTTGGTAAATAAAAGTAATTCCAACATTTTCTTTTATTTTCATTTTCATTAATTATGGACATACTTATTATGGATACATTGTTGGTTCCATCCTTATCCTCATCCCTGCCCCCAAGGCACTCCTTCATAACAAAGACAGAGAAGTCCCAAATTAATAATCTAACCACCCACCTAAAGGCATTGGAAAAACAAGAAGGATCTAACCCAAAGAGCTCCATATGGAAAGAAATAATCAAGATGAGAGCACAAATTAGTGAATTGGAAAATAAGAAAATTGATGAAAAGAGGAGCTAGTACTTTGAAAAAGGTAAACAGGATTTATAACCCCCTGGCCAACTTGATCAAGTGAAAACAAAAAGGAAGCTTCAAATTAACAAAATGAGAAATGAAAAAGGACAGGTCACAACAGACATCAATGAAATTGTAAGAATAATCATGATTTCCAAAACCTCTACTACACAAAATTGGGCAATTTTTAAGAAATGGATAAATTCCTAGACACATACTATGTACCAAAACTAAACTCATAGCAGTTTATACTCTTAAACAAACCTGCCAAATCCATTGAGGTTGAAAAGGTAATCAATACCTTCCCCCACAAGAAGAGTCCAGGACCATATGGCTTCTCAGCAGAATTCTATCAAAGCTTCATGGAAGAAACAAATTTTTCTGAAACTGTACCGCATTATTGGAGAACAGGGAATGCTACCCAACTCCTTTTATAAAGCTAACATCACCCTAATATCAAAACCAGTGATACAACAAGAAAAGAAAATTATAGGCCTAGATCCCTGATGAACTTAGATTAAAAGATCCTGAACAAAATCCTCACAAACCAACTTGAACAACACATCAAAAGCATTATCCATCTTGATCAAGCAGGCTTCATCCCAGGGATGCAGGGATGGTTCAACATATGGAAATCAGTTAACATAAAATCTCACATAAATAAACTTAACTACAAGAAGTACATGGTCATTTAAATAAATGCAGAGGCCTTTGACAAAAAATAACATTACTTCATAATGAAAAGGCTGGAAAGAAAAGGCATGGAGGGTTTATATTTCAACACAATAAAAGCTATATATAAAGCACCAAAAGCACAGGTAATACTTAATGGGGAAAGACTCAACAAGTTCCTATTGAGATAAGGAACAAGACAGGGGTGCCCACTCTCACCACTGCTCTTCAACATGGTATTAGAAGAGCTAGCCCAAGAAGAAGAAAGAAATAAAAGGGATACAAATTTCAACATTTTCTATCATGGCTTACCTGATTCACTGAACCTCATTCCATACAAACTGCCATTTAAATTAAAGTTAACTAAGCCCAGAACTTTTTTATATATTCAAACTTTTTCACCATTCACCATTATAAACACATGAGAGATATTGTTTAAAGCAATACACACAGACTATCCAGTGAGAAGCAGGTGATTTGACAAGGGCATAATCACTGGAGTTGATCTTAGACCTCTGCTTAGGATTTAAGCATTAAAGCTCCAGCATTACTGTGATGACGTGCGGAGAAGGCCAAAAGAAACTGGATACAAATGTGTCCACCCAACAATGTAGATCTCTGACTCTAAGAACCCATGGGGTATGAAGGGTAGCAGGTAGCAGACGTTTGAAGGGTGAATTGAATTTTAGGTTTGCCTATGTGCTAGTTCAATTACACTACGAGCTATTTTCTGTATTCAGCTACTTTCTCATAGTTGAAACTATGCATAAGCAGGTTTAAAATTCATAACATTCTCAAATTTTCCCTAATAAGTCAGTAGTGCTGGAAGTATTGCACATTTTTAAAAACAAGCATTATAGCACCATCAACTATATGCAGTTATCTTTCTATTACATTTAATACTTAAAGAATATTGACATATAGAAGAAGTTTAGTCACATCTTTTGAATCAGATAGAATTGAGATGCACTTTGCATTGTGGACTTCTGTTGTATCCATTAAGCCCTTGCTGAATTGTGTTTCAATGAGGCAAAGAAAAAGGCAAAAGGGATGGATATGCCATTCATCTGTGTAATCACATAGATCTCTTCAAAACTAAAAGAGAATGAGGAAATATATTTTCAGTAGAATATGATGCAGTTTGGATGGCTGAGTTTTAATTTAAATATTACCATTATGATCTGCATTATATGTAATTTGTTTTGCTTTTAAACTGTGAGTTTTGATAAGTGAGTTTCCAAAGGTGGACCAGTTTCTATAATAGAACCATTCACAAAGACATAAGTAGGTTTGCCTTTATTATTTACCTGAGCTCTGTATAAACTGCTAACCCAGTAATGGAAATAATATCATATTTATGGAATTTCAGCTTACTCCATCAACAGACCCTCTGTCCCCAACCCAAAAAGATTATTGGGAACCTGAAACAAAGTTAACTAACTGAGTATCAAAATAGACCCTGTAGAAACCATTTTGCATTTATCTGTGTGAAAATAACATTAAGCATGTCTCATGAAAATATCACTTTATTTTGATAAATCACAATGTTGAAATATTATCTTAGATAATGATTATTTGCAATCAAACACTTCATTCAATGTACCAAATGAATACTGGAATAACTAAATATGTAAAAAGAAAGAGTTCTTTCAATAGCATTTGTGAAAAGCAGTAAAGAAATAAAATCAAGGAAATATCAAAATCAACATTTTTTTTGAAAAAAATTAGTGATTTTACTAAAGGAAATACCAAACAAACTATACTTACATATATGTGTAGAATTTTTTTCTGGGATATATAATGTTTGCAAAAGAGATACAAAAATATTTGTGCTTAGTAGGACAAATCAAGGCAAAGAAATTAAAACAAATACATCAACCAAAAAATAGAAGGGCAAATATGAAAATAAGGTAATGTTTGTCACTTACACTAACACAGATGAATTTTATGAAACTTTCTCATTGAGTATGAGTGAATCTAAAACTGGTTCAATAATAAGGAACAACTAAATGATGTTTTTAAAATTATATTAGAACAAGCCAGGCGTGATGGCGCACACCTTTAATCCCAGCATTCTGAAGCTAAAGGTAGGAGAACTGTCATGAGTTCGAGGCCACCCTGAGATTACATAATGAATTCCAGGTCAGCCTGGGCTAGAGTGAGACCCTACCTTGAAAAACTGAGAAATGAAATATATATACAAAATGCCATGAAAAGTTGATAATAGTAGGGTGGATAGATTCACAATAAGCAGCTGATTGACTATGTCAGCTCACAGGCAATGCTACTGTGGAATTCTCAGATCTACAAAGAAAGCTTAGAGAGAAGCAGACCAACTTTATAAACAAGAGACAGTCAATGACAGACATTTTAATGCTTAATAAGTGTTGATGAAATTACAGGATAAGTTGTCTTTTTTTTCAGTTTGGATAATGTATATGTGTGTAAGTGTGTATGTGTGTGTGTCTGTGTGTGTGTACATGTCCAGTGAAAATTGCCGTAGCAAAAGAAAAGATAAAAGTTGATCAACAAAATGTACTTGTGTTGATAATTGTTGAAATTAACAGAAGGGGCACAAATGATTCAAGTATGTATATATTTAATTAGACACTTGAAATATTCCGTGATGAAAATAAAACAGGACCAAATTGCAATAAGCTCATCCAATATCAAATATTATTTTCTAAATTTTATGTTGTTGAGTTTCCATTTCAGCATTACTACTGTTATTGATGTAATTTATTTAATTTTAAGCTTTTTTTATTTTTGTCATGTTTAAAAAGAGCATTGCAAATAAACTACAAATGTAATGATTTGCTCTTACAAGCTGAGGACAGTTGTAAGGCAGCATTGTATTTAAGATGTTTCACAATTTATTTGGATAAAAGCATGAAAAAAATAGAATCAAAGATAAATTACTTAGAAATCTAGTATGTTTACTTCCATTAGCATAAAATATTGCAAGATATCAAATTAAAATGAATTTATTAGGGAAATATATTCATTTTTCTGAATATAACAAATAATTTTATGCTTTTGTTCTTCCTCAAAAGTAATAATTAACACATGCTATTATTATGTTCCTTTCAAATGCAAATTCACTTATATATAAGTGAATTCTTCCAATTTCCAATTTTTCCTTTCTTTATTTCTTTTATTTTGTTTCACTAAAACTTTATGTTTAATTTAAATGTTTTTATTTTATATTTTGAGTTCTCAAAATTTTTCTTTCTAGAATAATTAGAATTATTCTACTTTTGTCTAGTCTTGTATTCCTGGTAGCTTTTTGAGTCATTATATCATAGCTATCATATGTAGCAGACAGATTCAGGTTCACTGAGATGAACTTCCAGACCAGGAAAAGTTATGGAGGAAGGTATTATTTTATTGAAGCTTACAGATCCAGGGGAAGTTCCATAATGGCAGGAGAAGCTGGCCTGCTTTTATAGGACCAGGCAAGAGAGAGAGACAGAGAGGCAAAAGCCTCACAGCAAGCACACTTTAGGAACTTCCTACTGGGCACACTTTGCATATCTTTACAATGGAATCTCAAACCCATCATCACACCTTAAGATCCTCCCAGAGACACAGCCTCCAGCCAAGTGGCTGCAGATGCAAAGTATAAACTAATAAAACACTGAATATACTGGGGGCCATCAATTCAAGCTACCACAGTCGTCAATTCCTACTCACTGCAAAAGATTGCTCCTGACCTCAATTCCTAATATATTTTTTCTAACTGGAGAGAGTTAAAACAAATGTTCACATAAACTAAGAGAGAGGGAGAGTGTTTATTCATTATCAAAATGTTATTGAGAATTTTAAAACATGAGCATACTATAACTTGATGTTATTGCTGTCCTATTACCTTCCTTTCTCCCTTACCCCTATTCCATTGAGCACCTACTCTTTCTAAGTATCCCTTCTTTTACCTTGATGTCTCACTCTTTTTGCTCATCTCTATCTTCTATGTCAAAATGTTGATGGGCTCAGGATTGTACAGGGTTAAAGACAACTGCAGTGAAGTCATAACTGCACTCGTCAGTTTATGTCTAGAGGAAACTACAACACCATGCCTCTTACATTTTTACACTCTCTCTTCCTCAATGCTCACTGAGCCTTGGAGCGCATGATAGAGATGTCACATTTAGTTTTGAGCTCTCCAGTCTCTTATTTTCTACTTGGATGAATTTTGAGTATCAGTGTCTCTACCATCTCCATTGACAAAATTTGACAAAATCTATACATTCTTAAGATGTCACTATGAAGATATGAGGTACTTTAGCAATCCGCTTCTCTTTGCTTGGATAAATCAACCAATGAGAAGAGGCTTATGGGAGGAAAGGGTTTATTTCAGGTTTACAACTTCAAAGGGAAGTTTCATTATGGTGGAGAAAAGCATAGCAGAAACAGGAACTGTCTCACCTTTTCATACATCCATGGCAGGGAAAGTGCAGTCTGAGCTGGCATTGAGTATCCAGTAGGTTACACTCAACAATGTTATGGGCCAGCAACACACCTTGTCCAGCAAGAGATCCACTTTTCAAACTTCCAGTAGGAAGTATAATCATGAACATTTTAGGTTATGGGGACACTTTACATTCAAATCACCACAAGTAAAGTATATTACAATTAAAATTATCACTACACTGTTTGGCCACTATTCTACAAAACTGTCAATTCATCAGAAACTAGTCCTCTGGGCTGGAGAGATGGCTTAGCAGTTAAGCACTTGTCTATGAAGACTAAGGACCCAGTTTGAAGATCAATTCCAAACAACCCACATAAGCCAGATGCACAAGGTGGCACATGCATCTGGAGGTTGTTAGCAGTGGCTGGAGGCCCTGTTGTGCCCACTCACCAATCTTAAACCATTCTGGTATATATGACAATTTATCTGTTATAGGAGATTTTCTTTTAATTTTTTTTTTAAATTTTATTTTTTATTGACAACTTCTTAAATATAGACAACAGAAAACATACATACACACACACACACACACTCAGGAGCAATTGCACATGAGAGTAATCCCAGAATTTAAGAGAGAAAGGTAAGAAGATTATGAATTTGAGGTATTACTGCACTATGTAGTGAAATCCTTTATCAAAATAAAGGAAAAAAGAGAAAGGAAGATGGGACAAAGCAGGGCAAAGAAAGAATAAATTAAAAGAAAAAACTGAAAAATATGTAAAGGTCAGGTTAAAAAGTCATCAATTTCCACTTCATAGTGTGTTTATCACCTGTAGTTCCCCCAAAAGATACTACATTGGTTTATGAAAGAATTACATAATTAATTCTGATTAGAAAATGATCTAACTAGAATTTAAGTTGAAAATAAAATATAGTTACTCAAAAGTCCTTATATAAAATGATCCCTTTTAGTAAAATGACTTCATAGTATATCTATCTATAAAAGTTTCCAGTAAGGCCTCCATTGTAAATTCAGTACCTGATTGAACCTATTCTATGAATTCAAGACAAAATGATCCCTTCTAAATCATCCATTGTTAACTAAAATATACTTTTTCAGAAATTTCCTTTTCCATTTTATTCCATAAGTAAAATGTATAAATATGGAAAGAAAGGAAAACTTTTTTTTAAAAGTTTTTTTTAATTTTTTTTTTTTTTTTTGAGAGACACAGAGAGAGAGACAGACAGAGGGAGAGGGAGAGGGAGACAAATAGAGATGGGCACGCCAGCAGTCTCTCAGCTGCTGTGAAGGAAATCCAGATGTGTGCGCCCCTTTGTGGGCAAGTGCGGCCTTGTGCCCTTGGGTCATTTTGCATCTGGCTAATCGTGGGACCTGGAGATTGGATCCCAGTTCTTAGGCTTAGCAGGCAGGCGCCTTAACCGCTAAGCCATCTCTCAGGCTGGAAAACCTTTTTATTCAATAATGTTTTTCTATATTAAATACTTTCACCAAATTATTGTTATTCAACAATAAACATTTTGAAGATTATGTGTATTGAACATTATGGAGATGAATATCAGTAGACAGTTTCATAAAATCCATCAGCCCCCTTCTTATTGTTGCTTCTTCTTATGTGGAATGTACAATGTGTGCTTAATGGAAAAACTGAGTTATGTTTCTATGGAAGGAGCAAATAGAAATAACCAAAGAAAACAAAATGAAATTAGTTAATATTTTTGTTCCATAGGCATTACATCATCAATTGTCATTTCACCACCACTATGTTCATACCACAGCAATTTTTAAAAATATTTTATTTTTATTTATTTATTTACTTGAAGGGGGGGAGAGAATGGGCTCTCCAAGGCCTCTAGCCACTGCAAATGAACTCCAGAGACATGCACCACCTTGTGCATCTTCCTAACATGAGTCCTGGAGAATCTAACAGAGGTCCTTTGGCTTGGCAGGCAAGCACCTTAACTGTTAAGCCATCTCTCCAGCCTTTTTAAAAAATATTTTATTTTTATTTATTTATTTACTTAAGAGAGAGAAAGAGAGAGAGAGAGAGAGAGAGAGGCAGAAAGAGAGAGAACATACCACAGCAATTTTTAGATAGGTTATGCTTTAGTAGCTTTGTGGGTTATTTTTTGTTTGTTTGTTTACTTTTATTTATTATCTTGAGAGTGACAGAGAAAAAGAGCTAGAGAGAGAGAGAGAATGGAAACACCAGGGTTTCCAGCCACTGCAAAAGAACTCCAGATGGATGTGCCACCTTGTGCATCTGACTTACTTGGGTACTAGGGAATCGAGCCTCGACCCAGGGTCCTTATGCTTCCCCGGCAAATGCTTAACAGCCATGCCATCTCTCCAGCCCCTGTGGTTATTATTAGTTTTTTTTTTTTTTTTTCAGACATCTTCATGTAGTTTTTCAGAATGAAAAGTATAGAATTTAATAGTAGCTCTAGCCCCAGATGAATACATACAGTTTCTAAAAGATTTCTTCATTCATCTCTTAGATAATGAGAAATTGAGAAATATTTACAAATCTTCTTGCAAGTATTTATCTCCAGTAATAGAGATAAAGAACTTAGCCCCTTCAAAATACCTTTGGCAAGTGTATAGTGCAAATGATTTTCACCGTACCAATTCATGGAAGCTAGTTTTATGCATTATAACCACTTTAAAAAACATAAATGACATTTCCTGTTGCCTAGAGTCATAAAACTTCCTTATAGTGTATGGAATTCAAGAATGAGTTTTCTGCAAGATGTGGTGGTGCATACCTTTATTCCCAGCACTCAGAAAGCAGAGGTAGGAGGATCACTGTGAGTTCAAAGCCACCCAGAGACTACATAGTGAATTCTAGGTCAGCCTGAGCTAGAATGAAACCCTACCTAGAACAAAACAAAACAAAACAAAACAAATCAAACAAAAAACAGAATGAGTTTTCTAACTTTCAGGTTAATGTTTTCTTGAGACAACTGCTTTCTGAGCCAATGATGGAAATCTCTCATCGATTGCAATGTATACATTAATTCCATTAGAGGTACATACAAGCCTTCTATATATTCAGCTATGTTTACATTATCCAGAGAGAGACATTATAAAGTTTCCATCCCACTATAGTCTTATGCACATGCAGAAAAGGCACAGTTGATTTTCTGTTGTGAAAAACTTACTGCAGCAATAAAATACGTCAAGATGTAGAAAGAGCATTAACCCTGTTAAATGTGGTGTGATCTATAGCTCTCTGTAGCTTCTTCTCTTTTGACCAGCAGTCTCTGTGAATCTACTGTTTTTATGTTTGTTTTTCCAGGAAATGTTTAACTCTAACCTTAGCTGGCCTGGTTCTTACTCTATAGCCTCAAAATGGCCCCCAACTCCTAGTGATCCTCCTACATCAGCCTTGTTTTCTTATTTAAAAATAGAGCTCATGAAGAAATGAATTCATGTTCTTCTTAGAGTTATACTACAAAACTTTTGTGGCAGTTCTTCCCATCAGAGGCTAATCAAAGTGATAAAACAAAAATAAAATTATCAACTGAAAGTTAATATTTATTATAAATCTTACAACACAGTATTTCCAACTTAATGTTTCCTGGTATACAAATGTAAATATGTTATTATTTATGTAAAATAAATATGATAAATAGACACATTTTCATAGATATACATTCAGGGATACAAGAGACTTAGAAGCATTCACTAATTATTTCTGTTCTTGCTTGAATCCCGTGTACTATATGCAAAACAGGTGGCTAGGTATCCCTGCCATTAAAACTTCCTATGAAGGCAAGCTCATTGACCTCACTCCATTCTTTGCAGCATTTACTTCTAAGGATTCCTGAATAGAAGTGAGATGAAAAAACAAACAACCAAAAAACCCCAAAAACAAAAAAATAAAAATAAAAATAAAAAAGAACAACAACAACAACAACAAAACCTCTTTTTAAATTTAGACACTTCAGACTTCCTTCAGGCAATGTGACCTTAAATCTTTAAAGGTATTTTTGAGTATCTTTTAAATATTCAACCTTATTTCTTAGTTTTGCTCTTGGAACCCTATATACTAAGGATACCACACTGCTATCTCATTCTTTTCTTTTAAAACAGTTGATTTTAAGGGTGGGAAGATCGCTTAGTTGGTAAAATGTTTGCCATGCAAACCTGAAGTCCTGAGTTTGAACCCCAGAACCCAAACACACCAAGCATCTTAGCGTATTCATTATCCCAGTATTGGGGAGGAGGAGACAGGAAACTTCCTGGGGCTCAGTGTTCAGCCAGTCTGGACTAATTGGAGATATTGTCTCAAAAAAAAAAAAAAAAAAAAAAAAAGATGAATCGTATTCCCAAGTAATAGTGCCCAAGGTTGTCCTTCAGCCACAACACACACACACTTACATACACATGTTCTCTAGCCATGACACACACACACACACACATGCACATATATATATGCATACATACATACATACATACAAACATACACACACATAATATCACATACATGCTCATACACACATGTATAAAAAGTGAATTTCAATAAGTTCTTAGCTAGATACTTTCATTTATATTTTTGTTAAAGTCTATCAAAAGTAAACTGGGACAGAATTTATTATATCACCTAAGGTTTCTAGTGCTAAATTGCTTAAGATTCTGAGCCTTTAATGTATCTTCTTACTTATAGTTCCATTAAATTACAAAAACATAAACATATTTACTTACCAAATTAACTTATATTTACTTATAATTACCAAAATAATTGTTATGATCATGAGAAAAGGATAATAATTTTGTTTAATTTGCATTTGAGAACTTCTACTGGATGTTACATGACAAAATGCGAATCATTAAGCCATTGGCAGGCGTTCACCTGAGAGGTAGATACTGTGCTATCTTAATTTCATTTTCCCATGTAATGAATTCTGGCTGGCATTTCTCTCCATGAGCTTCATGTTATTTTAATATTTAATGTATGTCTTATGAAAATATCTTTGCAGTATAAACAAGAGCTAAAAAGGATGACAGGGCTAACTTTTGTTGGTTTAAAATAAAGGCCGTTTTATTTTCTTTTTATACAGGTAACATATCTAAATCAACTCAAGTTTTCCACTTATTTGTAGTTTTTCTTTTCTTTTATATTTTCAATGAGCATTTCTTCCCCCATGTCTTCTTCCCCCCACCATCTCTCTCTCTCTTTCTCTTTCTCTCTCTAGTATTCTTTCTCTGGATAATTTGCAAGAAAATTATTTTTTCCTCCATAAATCTTCCCAATTCTGTTAGGCTATTAGCTGAAACCAATTGGAAAACAGGGCTCATCAACCTCTTGAGATGGCTCATTCAACAATAAACATCCCTTAATGTTATATCCCGTGTATCTGCTCTATGATTAATTGTAAGAAAGGTGGCAGGAGCATTGGACTTGAGTGTTTTGCCTGGATCCTGATATCTCCGCACAGTGTAGACATGAGGAAGTGAATCTTCTCCTGCTCATTGCATTTCTTATCAGTAGGTGAGAGTTATACTTATCACTACCATTGCTATAAGGGTTTAATTAAGTTGAATATAGAGCACCTGGCTTTTATAATTTTTACTAAATTTGATTTATACATTTAAAGAGTACCTTGATGCTGATAGAATTGAAGAACTTCTTTTATATCTTTTACATATATTTTATAATAATGTAAGAGTTATTAGTGAATTGATATAACATATCCCCAACGGCTTCCAGTACAATAAAAAAATTACATAATTGAGAACAGAAGCATGCCATTTTGTCTGGGGACAACCTCCAGTAAATAAACAGCTAAATCTAGAAATCTTTGGAATATAGGTGAAATAGTATCTCTATCACCTACATCTAATTTTTTGTTTTATTCTAATTTCAAGAATTTAATCTTATTAAGTATGGCTCAAAGTGCTAATTTCTCTAGACAACAATATCATCAACAAACATTATTCACTTTAGATAGAATATGCTTTTGTAGAGTTAATGAAATGTACTTGAAAGGTAAGTGAAACCATTCAGCATATACTAATGAGCTGAGAAGCTATACAATAGGACTGACAGTTTAAACTTATGTTAACCTTGACCCACTCAATGTATTACCTTGCTATGGAAAAGTCACTCAGAATCTCTGAAAACAGACTAATTAAAGGACTTCAAAAATAGATTTCAAATGAACATGATAATATTATGAAAAACTCTTAAATTCACAAGGGAAATATAGCAATTTTGAACTATCCAATGTACAATTCAACCAAGTATTTTAAAACTAGGACAGTTTTATTGTAGACAAATGTTGAGTGAAAAATAAAATTATGATGTGTAGCAGAGCTTAACATAGACAAGAAGTCCAGATATAATTCAAAATGATCAAAGTTTACTTACTGGTGTGACCTTTCACTCAGGCACTATCTCTTTGTGTCGTCCTTAGGCATCTCATTTTACCCTCTTCAAAGAAGTCATCTTCCTGCTGCATGTCATTCTCTCAAGCTTCCTAGTTTCCTCAGTTATTAAGAACCTTATTTTTTCTGTTCTTTTCTCTAAGAACCATTGCCTGTTAAGACCTGAAGGAGGATTATTGATAAAGTACAGCACCATGCTTCAAATGTGACTAAATATGGGCTGGGCTGCCTGATTAATCAAAAGAAACTGGCTGCTTCATATTAATCAAGGGAGAAATATATGTGACATCTGGCCTATTTTTAATGCTTCAGGAAGGACCAAAGACCTTAGGGTATAGCTAAAGTAGTCTTCAAGCTGTAGCTGTTGGACAGTGCATTTCTTAAAAATCCCTTCACCTTTAATTTTGTAAGTTATTCTATTTTATCTTAGATAGAAGTTTGTTTTTGTCACGTTTTCATGTATTGGTCCAGAAAGGGTTAGAAATCTAAAATTATCTTTAATACTAGGAATGATATTGCTGAATATTTTATTAAAATCATTTCTCAATTTAAGTACATTTCAATTCAAGTACATATCATGTTAATTGAACAATTATACATGTTGATAAAGGTTGTATTATATATTTATTCCATTCTGGACTTAAATATATTTTATAATACTTCATTATAAAATGTGCTCATAAACTTTGCTTTATCTACTAATTTGAGATTTAAGTAACCAGAGTATATTCATAGGTAATTTTAGTTTTTTGTCTGGAAATTTCAAACATTTGAGTTGCTAAGTATAAACGTAACAACGAGATGTTAAGAATTAGTCTACAATTTGTGCAAAATTTAAGCTCGGTTTGGAGACAGCTCAGTGGTTAAGAGTACTTGCAGCTTAAGCATGAAGGCCATTCAGATTGGGACCACCAAGTTTTACTGCCTATTACCTATGTAAAAAGTTGAGTATGGCCACATATATCTTTAGCCCCAGTCCACAGGGACCTGGGCATGTGCAGACTGGATAATCTCAGGCTTGGTGATTTATAGCAGCTCCTGTTGTCAAGGGGGAGACTCTGCCTCAAGAAGATATACAAACCAGGTGTGGTGGCTCATGCCTTTAATCCCAGTACTCCAGAGGCAGAAGTAGGAGGATTGCCGTGAGTTCAAGGCCACCCTGAGACTACACAGTTAATTCTATGTCAGCCTGGGCAGAAGTGATACATATCTCAACAACAACAACAAAAAAAATACACACAGATGAGTGATAAGAGAAGATAACCTGATGTTCTTTTGCCTCCACACACACACACACACACACACACACAGGACCAAACAGCTGTTTGACACACATGCACACACCACACCCAAACACACATTCTACACATTCACAAACATGCACAATTATGAGTAAAGATCATCATTAGTAATAATAATAATAATAATAATAATAATAATAATGAAAGCTTGGGGAGATGGAGCAGCAGTAAAGGCACTTGTTTATAAACCTGCCAGTCCCAATTCGATTCTGATTACCCATGCAAAGTCATATGCACAAAGGGGAACATGCATGCCCATTCTCTCTCTCTTTTTTTTCTATTAAGTGCCCAGTTATTTTTGGTTCTAGTTATCACCTTCCATAAGATTTTGTAGCTCTAGATCCTGTTTTCAAACTCTACATGAATGTGAATTATAAACATTTGTGGTGCTTTGAACAGGGGATATCATTTGTGCGTCCAGTCAATACCACACAAAGCTTATACAGACTTTAAAATTATCCTATTCTATAAAATTTAAAGTGTAAAGCAAGCTGTACTGATACATACCACTAACCCCAGCATGTAGAAGGATCTTGAGTTCTAGTTCTCCACAGCTACATAATCAGATCCTAATTCATGATTTTTATATATAACCTAAATTAAATGATTTACACAGCTACTGGTTTATGTCAAATATGGCAATATTATGAGCTGATTCCAAAAATTTAATTTAAAATTGCTGATAACTCAGAGGAGAGAAAAATAAGTCACTTTGTGGAAACCTCTTTATGTATTCATAACCAAATAGAGTCTTGCATGGTGGCACAGGCCTGTTATTCACTATAGGGAGGCTAAAGCAGGAGGATCATCAAGTTCAAGGCCTGCTATAACAACAGAGTAAGTTCAAGGTCAGTCTGGGCAACTTAGAGAGACAATCAAAAAGTAAAAGATTACACAAAGAACTGTGATTGTAGCTCAGTATTATGACACTTGTCTAGATTCAACTCTCATAAATGAAAAATAGACACACATAGAAAGTAAATAAAATGAAATGTTTCCAAATAATGTGTGTGCATTATGTTTTTATATAGAAATGAAAGGCAAAATGCATGAGTCTCAGTAGATAATCTTTAGAATAAACACACAGGACTACTTATACATAAAAGAAACTTTATGGAGATGCCATATTTCTACTTGGCATTTTTTCCACCTGAAGGGTTTAATTACTCACCCACTCCCATTCCTCTGCATTTAGTAACTAAAGAGAAATTCTAAAGGAGATGGTGGATTTAAGATCAATTTGGGTCATTTTTATAGGGCTTGGTGCCTACACTTGGAAAAAATCAAGAAATTAAAATATATTTTTGTATTTAAAATCCCTGTATTGAGATAACCTTTCCTCTGCTGGTGTCAATCCACACATATGGAAAGTCGAAATTGAGTCTCCTCCCTACACCAACCAATGGCACCTCTATTATCACTGTATAAGCAG
The DNA here is from genome assembly GCA_036365145.1 of Orientallactaga sibirica. Lineage (NCBI taxonomy): Eukaryota > Metazoa > Chordata > Mammalia > Rodentia > Dipodidae > Orientallactaga > Orientallactaga sibirica. The sequence goes on along the minus strand of JAEOAD010000029.1, from coordinate 18,520,951 downwards.
TAATGGGGAGGCAGTTCAAGTAAAAGGGTCCCCAAAGTAAAAGGCTAAACTATTATCAGTGCAACTCAGATCACTGGAGAAAATAGCAATCAAGCAGTCATAACCCAGCTAGTGATGATAAAAGTAATGTTTATTTAAACATATTACCTCCTATTAACACTCATTGCAGGTGCCAATAGGTGAGTCCATTGCTGTCATGTCCATCTTCTACAAAGGAAGGGTTTGAAACTCCATCTTTCGTTTTTACTCTGCTTGTTCATTATATCTAATATCATTTCTATTTTCTAGAGAGTCATAGTAGAGAACTGTCATAATGTTACATGGTCCATCAAACAAAACAATGTAAAATTTAAATAAAAGATCAGAGAAGATTCAGAATGCTAGAATTGCTATGGTTGTTTCACTAGTACTGGATACAGCAGGTAATAAATCTTATTACATTTTAGCTTCTATTTCTATTTTTGGTATACAGTCAAACTCCAAGACCCTGGGTATAATATAAGCTCATATTTTCTCTTTTTTTTTTTTCCTTTGGTCCTCTAATGAGTTTATTTTTCTGAACTTAGCATGGAAGACAATTGCCATGTATGCAAGTCCACTGTGGAGTGAGGCAACAAGTGACTCAGCCCAGAGGCCGCCTCCTCACTTCAGATTTTCAGAGCATATGGGCTGCTTTCAGACACGCTGAGCAATGACAGTGAGTTTGTTAAGCAACCACCTCCTTTCTGAAATTAAAATAACCAGAGACTGTGCCTCTGAGCTAACTGGACCCTGCACCCTCCACTGAATTCCATTTCCCAGATTCAGATCAGCTAACGCCACAATTTGGATTTCTCCCCATTTCCCTGTTTCAAAATTAAATAACTTGTAGTTCTGTACAATTGTATTAACTTGGAGAAAATGATTATATAGATTTTTCTGTAAAAAATAAAAACAATACTATCAAACAAACAAATAAAAAGTTTATGCACATCTCATGGTGCCCAGCGATGCACTCCTAGAATAAAAAACACAGATGTAAATTTGTGTAGCCATCAGTCTGTCTCTTGACACACTGTTATGTTATCAGATGTCCAATAACCACTGGATAACTTTTAAATATTGGATTATGGTACCTCCATTAAGTGAAAAGATTGGTTTGATCTCACATTCACAACAAATATAAAAAGAATGAAGGGCCTGTAGATATGGCTCAGTGGTTAAAGCACTTGCCTGCAAAGCCTAAGGACCTGAGTTCAATCCCCAGTACCCATATACAGCCAGATGCCTATGGTGGCATATGCATCTGGAATTCATTTGCTAGAGTCCCTCACCCCCCACCCCGTGTGTGTATACCTCTGTCTGTCTACTAAATAAATAAATAAAATATTAAAAAGAATGACAGTAAATTGTTTCTATTCCAGGAAGAATAAAGACCTGATGTGTCACCTGTAACAATCTGTACCATATAAATTTTTTTCCAGTTATGGCTTTTAATTATTTGAATCTTTGTCACTTCATGACAAGATACCCTGAGATAACATGAGATGAACATGGATTGTTCAAAGTAGAACAACAGAATATAATTTTTCAGTACTGAGATGAAGGTCAAGTAGAAATTAAAACCTGTCCCTATCTGACTAAAACTGCCATTTTTGTAGTCAAAACACTGTATTTTTCATTCCATTTCATGTTTTTCACCCTGATGCTATGGACTTTGATGTTTATCATTTAACTTATTTTTCATTTGTTCATTTAGGCACCCTATGTAAAAGATTCATATTAAAATGCTACAATTTTATGTGTGTGAGCATGTATGTGATGAAAATTATAACCAGTGTGCATCATAGATAGCCAACGTTTGAATTTATTCTAAATTCCCCTCTCCCACAACATTTTATGGTGTTCCTCTAACGAAGAGAAAATGGCCAGTAACATCCATGGGATGAGGCCGAGTGTTTTTCCAAGGACGTTAGCTTGCTTGGCACAGGTCTGCACCTGTATCCACACACATGGTAGCACATAAACCCACTGAGTGCTTTTCTTCACCCTGTAAACCTGGCAGATGTGTTCCCAGTGAGGTTCCACCATCTTCCACAGCTGAGTGGAGCCCATATGCCATTGAGAGGAGGGAAAGAAAGGAAGAAGATTAATTCAGTTGTCAATGTAAGTAATTGGGTCTGTGCTGCCACCCTCCACAGTCTGTGTGGAAATTAGCCATTTTTTAATTAATTATTTTTTTTTTTAAAAAGCAGCTTTGGACTCTACAGCCTGCAATAACTTACCCCAATGTGTTTACCCCTGTGGCTCTTTACACTCAATGCAAACGGCATGAGAGAAGGCACAGATCGCTGCCTTAATTGTTTAACCTGAAGAGTTTGCTGGATTTATGGACACCTAATGAATGGTTTTAGAGGGCAGAGTAAAAGTAGAGAAATATTTACATCTCTAACAGTCCATTTTCTTCTTTTTGCTAGAAGTTATAACCTGGAAGAATGAGCCATTCTGATGGCTATATTTCTAATACCTATACTTTGGAGGCTAAATGATATTAGCTTACTATGTCCTCAATGTCTGTCTTTGTCCTGCAAACAAACAAATTTAAACAGTACTAACGAGCTAGATTGATAAATGGCACTGCCTATCAAGATATGTACAAGGTGTCATTTTTTTTGTGTAATGACCACACTTTCCCTGTGATGGAAAAAAAATGACAGCAGATTGAGAGTAGATTTACTAGCAAAGTGTTTAAAGGTAACAACTTATGAAGCTGATTTGAACACCAGATACTTTTATCTATGGAAAATCAGTCTACCATCCTCTGCAAGTATTACATAAATAGAGCTGAAAGTTAACACAAAATGCTATAAAAAGTGGATAAGTTACAAATAGAAATGCAAATGAAATGCTAAAATTTTATAATGGGGAAATATCTACCTAGTATTGTTCCATTAAGCCTGACTCTTTTATTTTTTAAACAATTGCATTGTTTGTCAAAGTATTTTACATTGCTTTAACTTTAAATGAAATAACATTCCCTAATATTTGATAAATAATCTAAGTAAGTAAAATATGTGAGATTATAATTTATTGTTAAAAATATTATAATGCATAATCAAGATGTTGGATTTATATTATTTTTATCTATAATTATGTTTATGATTTTTCACCTAGATTATAATCAAACTAGGTATGTATCTGTAGGCATATATAAAATATATGAGGGTATCATGCTCCAACATACAATAATACATACAGCTATCTATTGAACAAGTTTAAAATCCAGTGGTTAAAACTGTTTAACTGAGGGCTGGGGAGATAGCTTAGTGGTTAACGCACACACCTGCACAACCTAAGGACCCCAGTTCGATTCTCCAGGTCCTACAGAAGCCAGATGCACATGGTGGCACATGCATCTGGAGTTCATTTGCAAGGGCTAGAGGCCTGGTATGCCCATTCTCACACATTCTCTCTGTGTCTTTCTCCCCCTCTCTCTGTCTCTAATAAAAAAACAAAAATAAATCTTTAAACAAACAACCAAACAAACAAAAACTGTTTCACTGCACAGCCAGTTTAGATTTAATAAAGCAACCCATGCTGGACTCTGTGGTACATGTCTGTAATTCTGCTGCTGGAGAGGTAGAAGGAGAATGCTTGGGTTTTAGATGACAGTCTAGGCTACACAATGAGTTTGAAGTTCAAGTCCTACCTGGATTACATAAATACGTCATCTTTAATCATTGCTTCAAAACAAAATATTTCTAACTTATTTTTAAGACTTCTAATAGTGATTTTATCTAAAATAACTTCAAATATATTTCAAGTTTAAAATTAGACTTATTGCTTTGCTCATATTAAAAAAAAAAAAAAAGGAATGTTAACATTCTCAAGTCATCCCATAGAAATAAGAGGCATATTAAAACCAGTTCTGCTGATACAGTGTTCTAGGTAGGGTGGCAATGTAAAATCTGAACATTTAATTCCTTTTCAAGCAAGTTAATTGATACCATGGATTAGACAGATTCTCTTCAAACTAGTCAACTTATATTACAGAAGGACACAAAGCTGTTATGTAGATATAATGGATGGTATGGCAGTATTGACTTCGAAAAAATATCAGAACATTCTAAACTCAAAGGTAAAAGGAATTATACTATTCTAAGCCTGTTCAAATACTCACCAGTACATGAATTTGTATGAATGTTTTGTCATCAAACCACTGCTTAGCTTGTGATGGATACCTTAAGTATTGCTCAGTACCTCCTGAGGAAAGGTACTTCATGGAAAAGATATTTAACTTTAAAGAACAGAAATTTTCAATAATCAAAATATTTCTTTATGAAAATTTCATTTTTTATTCTTCTTTGTGTATCTTTAACTGTGTATATATTACCTAGATGTAGATCTAGAGAGATAGATATATATAGATATTGATAGATGCAGATAAAAACAGTATACCATATAAAATCAGTTAACTAATATTTTTCAGCACACTATGAGCTTTTGAATTTATTTAACTGGAATTTACTTGGAATTGATTAGACCAGTTATCTTAAACCTGTTTGAGTAAACCCATTGAAAAAAAAAATCTATCAAAATCACCTTTCAATGAGCAGAAGAGATAGCACAGCAGTTAAGAGTAAGTATTTCTTATAGCATGAAGGTCTTAGGAGGCCTGGAAGACCATTGGGAGTTTTATTTCCAAGACCCACATAAACAGTCCTGAAGGGGAAGTGGAAACCCTAGAATCATTGGAGCTCACAAGAAAGTGGCATGATCTCAGGCTCAATGGAGTGGAGCATGCAAGCAAGTGCTTATGATATTGCACGGATACATAGATGTGAATAAACCACATAAAACACACACACACACACACACACACACACACACACACACACACTCACGCTCCAAGACAAATAAAATCTCAGTATAGACATATCAAACCTATTTTGCAGGAAAAAAGTGTTCTGTAGAGCAGTTCATCACTTGAGACTGAGAAATAACTATACCCTAATGGTAAAGATACATAGGACTAGGGGTTGCTCTTAAAATGTGTGGGATTTTGAGACTTTCAAATATCATTTAGAACTTCTTTTCTCCTTGGGACTTTTTGTGTGTGCTGAGAAAACTAGGCTCCTCCCTATATCCCCTCCCTGTGCCCAGTAGAGGAAATTAGTGAATCAGGCCTGTCAGGCAAGGTGCCTGTGTCTTTAGAATGAGTGGAGGTTTGTAAGCATTTCTTTGAAATTGGCAACTGGAAAATTCTTGCTTTCCCTGTAGCAGAAGACTCAATTCAGACTTGCTCAATAGTTGTAGATGCATTAATACACACACACACACACACACACACACACACACACACAGTCATAGTATGAAGCTGAATCCAAATCCTAATTGGTTCTACTTCTTATGCATGCATGTGTACCAATCGGCACAATTTTGGTAGCAACCAAAAAAATATAACAAATGTAGTCTATGTCATAAACTAACCTAGAGTTTACTAGTTGATGTGTTTTTCCTTAAGTTGTATAAGATTAAATGGAAAGTATAACTTAAGGCTGTTTTTATCATTTGCGGGTTGAAGAAAGTTAAATATATATATATGGCTTCCTGAAGTCATGAAATTATTCACTATAACTTTTCTTATTATAGACATTTAATTATTACCTTGAAAAACCAAAAAAGTAATTTAATGTTATTAGTTTATGAGTTTATCAAAGACTTTTATGTTTTTTAAAGTCCCTATATTTTTAAAAAGAAGTTTCCCTCTTTAAAAAGTGTCACTTTTTATTTAGATGTCTTTTTTTCTTTCTTTTAGAGAAAAGGTCTCTAACTGAGGTTTTCCTCAATCTTTTTATGGAGTTAAGTGTAACTCAAAACTCCTGATTCTCCTGTATATAGCACTCCAGTTCTTGATATAAAAGTATGCACAACCATGCCTAGATTATGACAATCTGCTAACCTAACATATGACTTTGTCCATGCTAGGGCACCATTTAACCAACTAAGCTATATTCCCAGCCCTGGATGACATGTTTGAGAAAAAAATGTTCATATATATATATATATATATATATATATATATATATATATATATATATTCATATACATATTTGTTATATAAAAACTATATTTATATAAAATCTTGCAAACAACATAGTTTTGAAGTTATTTCAAATGTGAAAAAAATTATTCTAATAAAAATGTAATGAAATGTTATCTTCTAATTAAATAACAAATGGTTTATTTATGATTTCAAACTCTATGGTCAACTTTTCTTAAACATTTGCTTACTGACTTTTCTATTAATAGTCATGCCTGTTTCTTAGAAGTTTAGATTGAGAAATATTCCTGTAATTAGGATTTCCAATATTTATTCATATTTTGGGGACTTTGAATAATTGAGTAAAGAAGACGTAATGGTCATGAAAGCATTTGGCAGAACATTGTTTTAATGTTTCCTATCACATTTCCTACTAACTTAATTTGCCAGGAAATTGTAAGGATCATTCATCCTTTAGCATGCTCCTTGAAAAGTAACTTGGGAGTCCATATATTTGCTGAATATTAAAACTTCTGTGACTTTCTGAGATTAAAATATGAATGACTCACCTAGGCTTTAGTAATATATTATACTTTGAATATCCCTTTACTACACTAATTATTTTCTAGTTTTAAACTTAAACCTTTAACATTCTGTGGCTTTTTGGAGCATGTTTTGGGAATTCCTGTATATATATTACTTGCCCAAAACATAAAATGTTTTTGGAAGACATAAGATGGCAGAAACCGTGCTGTTCGCAGAATCTGCACTAGAAGAAATAAAAGCCAAATAAATGTGTGCAGAGATTGCTAATTTGTTTCTTCTATACTCAAATCTAGTGGTTAGAAATAAATCAACAATGAAATTTAAACAATAACAACAATATAATTATGTGTACATGTTGCCTTAAAGTTCTAATTCTTATCTTAGACTCACTTGACAACTCAAGTGTTTCCTCCTTTGTGGGGCCAAACCAAAGGCAACTGCCAAGCAGAGACTCTGGCATTTTTTAAATTCACTGTTTACAAGGAACATGGTAAAAATTTATAAATGGAATCCTTTTTTTTTTTTTTTTCTATACAATAGCTTTGGTTGAGAGTTGTCAAATTCCCTAGGCTACTAGGGTCTTATTCAAAAAGTCTTTCTGTATGCCTATATCTTGGAATGTTCCTAGTTTTCCTTCTAGTCACTTTAGAGTTTCAGCTCTTATATTGATTGGTGTTGATTTTTGTGCAAGGTAAGAAAAGAGTGTTAAAATTCATTCTTCCTCACGTGTCTATCCAGTTTCTATCTTTCCTCCAGTGAGTGTTTGTGTGTGTGTGTGTGTGTTTTTGCTTTTAACTGCTTTTTCAAAGATCAGGTAACTGTAGCTGCTAGAATTTATACCTGTATTTTCCATTCCATTGATCCATGCACATGTTTGTATGCCAGTACCATGATGTTTTTAATAATACTGCTTTTATAGAATGTCTTGAAATCAGGTATTGTGAAACCACCAGAAGCATTCATTTTGCTGAGTAAATCTGTTGTCTATGCAAGGCCTTTTATGTTTCCATATGAATTTTGAGACTTTTTTCTGTGAAAAATTTTGCTTGGGTTTTGATTGAAATTGCATTGAATTGGTATATTGCTTTCAGTAGGGTGGCTATTTTAATAATAATTCTTCTGATCCATGTGCATGGAAGGTCACACCATCTTTTCATGCCTTCTTCTAGTTCTTTCTTCAGTGTTTTTAAGTTTTTTTTTTTTTTTTTTTTTTTTTTTTGTTTTTTATGGGGGAGTAGGGTTTTTATTGAGGTAGGGTCTTACTCTAGTCCCAGCTGCCCTGGAGCATGTACCACTAAGCCCAGGCAGTGGTTTTATGTTTATTTTGTATAAGTCTTTCTTTTCCTTGTTTACAGGTTTTACAGATATTTCATTTTTTGTGGCTATTGTAAATGGAATAACTTCCCAAATATTTTTTTTATATGTTTGTCATTGATACAGACGAAAGCTACTGAATGTTAAGTGTTGAATTTATATCCTGCTACTTTGATGAAAGCATTTGTCACTTCCAGCAGTGATTTCATGGAAGATTTTGGGTCTATTGTGTATAGAATCTTGTCATCTAGGAATAAGGATACGTTGAGTTCCACCTTTCGAATTTACATTCCTTTTATTTTCCTTCTCTTAATGCTTGAACTAAGACTTCAAGTACTTTGTTCAAAAGCAGTGGAGTGAATGGGAACCCCTGTTGAGCTCTATTTCCTAATGGAGATGCTTCAGGTTTTTCCCCATTAGCATGATGTGAACTTTAGTCTATAGTATGTTTTCCTTATTATGCTGATGTTTGATCCCTAGTTTCTCCACTTGTAACATGAAGGGAAGTTGTTTTTTGTCCAAGGCTTTTTCTGCATCTATTGAAACGATCACATGCTTCCTGTCTTTGAGTCTGTTGATGTAATATATTACATTTATCATTTTCCATATGTTGAACCATGCCTGTATACCGGGGATGAATCCTTCTTGATTGATATGCATGACATTTTTGATGTTTTCTTTAATTTGACTTGAAAGGATTTTATTGAGAATTTTTGCATCTAAGTTCATAAGGGATATCAGTCTGTAATATATTCTATCTCTTTAATTAATTTATTTATTTATATTTTTGGTTTTTTGAGGTAAGTTCTGACTCTAGCCCAGGCTGACAGAATTCACAATGTAGTCAAAGGGTGGGCTTGAACTCATGGCAATCCTCCTATCTTAGCTTCCTGAGTGCTAGAATTAAAAGCATGCACAAGAACTCCTGTTTTTCTTTGTGTTTCTTTATCTATGTATTTCTGGCCTCATCAAATGAGTAAACAAGAATTCCCTCTGTTTCAATTGTGTGAAATAACTTTAGTTCTTCAATGAAGGTTTGTTAAAATTTGGTAATAAATCCATCTTGGCCTGGACTTTTCCTATGAGGAGAGGCTTTTAAATACATTGTCAATCACATGTGATGTTATAGCTGTACTCTATCAATTTATCTCATCTGGGTTTAGTTTTTGTAGGTGGTGGTATGAGTCAAGAAATTCATCCATTTCTTTGAGGATTTCCAATATTGTGGAGTACTGGTGTTTGAAATAAGATCTGATGATTCTCCCAGTTTTGTTGGTGTCTACTGTAATATGTTCTATTTCATATCTGATCTTGCTGATTTGTGCCTTCCTTTTTTTGTTCCTTTACATCAAATATGCTAGGGGTTTATAAATCTTGTTTATTTTATCATAGAACCAATTCTTTGTTTCATTATTTTTGTTTTCTTGATTTAAAGTTCAATGATTTCTGCTCTGATCTTGAGTCTTTCTTTCTTTTTAAACTTATTTATTTATTTGCAAGCAGAGAGGGGAGAGAGAGAGAGAGAGATGAGAAGAGAGACAGCAAATGAGCACACCAGGGCCTTTAGCCACTGCAAACAAACTCCAGATGCATGTGCCCCTTGTGGATCTGGCATACCTTTAGCCACTGCAAACAACCTCCAGATGTGTGTGCCCCTTGTGGATCTGGCATACGTAGGTCCTGGGGAATCGAAACTGTATCCTTTGGCTTCACAGGCAAATGACTTAACCTCTAAGCTATTTCTCCAGCACCTTGATTATTTCGTTACTTCTGTTACTATTAGGTGTGGATTATTGTTTTCCAATGCCTTCAGATGAGTCATTAATCTATTAGCTTTAAATGTTTCTACTTTGTAATATAGGTATTTGTTGCTATTAATTTCCCTCTTAGGACTGCCTTATTTGTGTCCCATAAGTTTGGTATCTGTATTTTCATTATAGTTCAGCTCTAGAAACTTATTAATTTCCATTTTAATTCTTCACTAACCCATTCACTTTTTTTTAGAGAAAGTGAGAGTGAGAGAGAGAGAGAGAGAGAGAGAGAGAGACTTGGTGTGCTAGGGCCTCAGCCATTTAAATAAAATTCTAGACACTTGTGCCATCTAGTGTGTATGTGTGACTTTGTGCTTGCATCACCTTTGTGCATCTGGCTTATGTGGGATCTGGAGAAAGATTGAACATGGGTCCTTAGACTTCAAAGGCAAACACTTTAACTACAAAGCCATCTCTCCAGGCCCCCATTCATTTATTTTTTATTTTTTTATTTTTAGTTTAGAGAAAGACAGAAAGACAGAAGGAGAGAGATAATTAGCACACTAAAACCTCAGCCACTGCAATCGAACTCCAGATGCTTTTGACATCTAGTGGGCATGTGCAACCTTATGCTTGCCTCACTATCATGCATCTGGCTAATCTTTGCACTGGTGAGTCAAACATGGGTTCTTTTGCTTCACAGGCAAGTGCTCTAACTGCTAAGCCATCTCTCCAGCCCTCATTCATATTTTAATATTGGGTTGTCTCTATTAAATAATAGCTAGTCACCAGGAGTTGGTGAAATTTCTGTTGTTTCTCTTATAGTTAATTTCTCATTTTATTGCATTATGGTCAGATATACTGCAGGGAGTTATATCAATTTTCCTGTTTTAGTGAGCAAAAAAATGTGTGTGTGTGTGTGTGTGTGTGTGTGTGTGTGTGTGTGTGTAAATAGGGTTTCACTCTAGTCCAGGCTGACCTGAGTGGCCCTGAACTCACAGTAATCCTCCTACCTCTGCCTACAAAGTTGTGGAGATATTGTGTATGCCCAAATCCAATATATGATCTATTTTAGAGAGGGTTCCATGAGCTGCTGAGAAGAACGTGTATTCTGTGGAATTAGTGTGGAATGTTCTATGGATGTCTGTTAGGTACAATTGGTTTATGGTATTGCTTAACTCCCTTATTTCTTTGTTTTTTTGCTTAATCTCTCTATTGACAATAGTGAGGCATTGAAGTATTCTACTATTATTATTTTGGAAGGAATTTCTGCTTTATTTATAATTATGCATTTAAAAATTTGGTGCACCTATGTTTGTTGCATATAAGTTAATAATTATAATATCTTCCTGTTATAGTGTTCTTTTAACGAGTATGAAGTGGCATTCTTTATCTCATTTGATAACTTTTGGTTTAAAGTTTATTTTGTTCAATATTAGTGTATTCACATATGCTTGTTTCTTATTTCCATTAGATTGGATTATCTTTTCCCATCCTTTCACCCTAAAGTTGATATGTCTTTATTGGTAAGGTGGGTATTGTGGTTTGAACTAGGTGTCCCTCATAAACACATGTTTATTGAATCCTAGGTCCCCAGTTGGTGGTAATTTGGGAATTGGAGGCTCCTAGAGGCAGTACATTGTTGGAGAGCAGACTTACGAGTGTTATCGATAGCTTCCTCTTGCCAGTGCATTTGGCACTCACTCTCCTGCTGCTGTTGTCCATCTGATGCTGGCAAGAGGTGATGTCCAGCCTCTGCTTATGCTACATTTTCCTCTGCCAACATAGAGCTTCTCCTTGAGTTGATAAGCCAAAATAAAACCTATCTACTGCTTTTGACTGGGTTCCTTTTTGTCCAGCAATATGAGGCTGACTACAACAGTGGAGATCCTATAGGCAGCAAATGAATTAGTCCATTTATCTGACCCAGGCTTTTAGCTTTTGTTTTTTGATTAGGAAATTGGGTCCATAATCCAAATATGCGGATTTTTTAATATGCCCCACATTTCTCTCATATTCTTCATACACGGTGTTTTGACTTTATCACTGTTTTTGTACTGCAGTTCTATTTCATTTGTCTTGTCCTCGAGTTCTCATAGATATCCTCTGCATGGTGAGGCTTTCTTCAGAGACTTTTAAAAAAGAAATTTCATGTTTGTTTTTCATTATGTTTTTCTTCAGCATCTCCATATCTTTATCAATACTTATTTTTTCTTGGAATTTATTCATGTATTGATTATATCCTCATTGAATTTATTATACTGCTCATTGAGTTCAATTAATTGTTGATTCTCCATTTTCTTTATGCTTCTAATAAGTTCCTGTTGATTATCTTCAATGTTATTAAGGCATGCGTTGAATTATTTTCATTGATTTGCTTCCATTTACTTCAGCCATGTTTTCAGTTCATTTTTTAATTCTTTTATTAACTTTTAATTTCTTCATTCATTCATGCTTTAAATTTTTTGATTAAGTTTATGCTGATTTTCTTCTATTTGTTTCAGTCTTTGTTAATGGCATCATTAACTTTGTTTAATTTGGCTATCGTGGTTTCATTTGGGCTTCCTATAACCAGAGTTTCCTCTAGGTTTGTAATGGATGCTTTCACTATGGGACTATGCATTCCTGGTGGGGAACTCTTGACTTGCTGTTTTGTCCTAGTTGTTTTGCATGGAGTTTGCCCATCTCAGGGTAGTTATCTTGTTTTGCTAAGACTATAACAATTAGAATCTCTTGTTAAATATGCATTGGGTGACCTGTTAAAAGTTTTATCAAGGTGGGAGTGGGATAGTCGTACATATGCAGGTTTTGGCTGAGTGCAGTGGAATTGTGGACAAAGTCTTCCTTGTGAGTGCAGTCTCTTAGCATTTCTGAACAAGACTCTAGGAAACCTGGCCAACTGAGTGAAAAGCAGGTCCTGTTCTCTTTGTGCAACTTGCTTCCTGGTCCTTGGTGGTGGGATTGGCTATAGCTGCTGGTGGCAGGCACATTGGGGGAGGAGGGATCTAGTTCTACCTAACCATCTCTTCTGGCATACAAAACTCAATTGGCTCTGGCAGTTCAATGACTTCTTTTTTCTGTTGTTTACTTCTATATGAATTTAGCTTTATAGGAATCTCTTCACACTAACAATATTTAAATTTTGATTCTGGATTATGGTGAAATATATAAGCTATTTTTGTTAAAATAAATTATTTTGAGAAGTGCAGTTGGCTGTCATTATCCTAAGTGTACTTCTTGGCACACAGGTTTGATGCATATATGTGTTTTCATACATATTAATTTATACATAAATCTTGTTTTCTTTAAGTTTAAATATCAATGTGTACTGACATTAAAGTTTATTGATTAATCCTTATAGAAGAGAGAAGAAATAATACAAAAATTGTATATCAATAGGACCATGTGTATTCTTTCAGGCTCTGAAACAATTTTTAAAGATTACATAAATCATGCCTGAGATCATGGAACTTAAAGTGTAAGATATCAAAATGATAAGAACATAATATAATTTTATAATATAATTTGGGGGTAATAATATCTGGACAAAAAGTGGGGTTGACTCTGGATTCGTGAGACCTGAGCACTCATGATTTCTCTGAGCTAAGAGGTAGCATTGTGACATTTTCTAGAAATGTCTCTTGGCATTCTCCACATAAATTATAGGATTTCTATGATGGGATGATGAAGTCCACCTTCAAGATTCTAATATCATACCTGCTTTTGATAGCATGTGTGCTGAAGTTATTGATTTCCATTGATCCTAAATGAGACATTCACCAGGGAATGACCTTATTCTCTAATTCTCTTGACAGGATGACAGAAAGTCCTGAATGTCCTTGCAGTCATCCATCTTTAACTAGGTCACACAACAGGGTGTCTTGAGATGAACAGAGGTTCAATATTTGCAGCCAGGGCTTGTGAGAACTTGGCTGCTTGCTTTTTCAATCATTCTCCTAATCTCCATCTCATCCATATGAGTATTTTCTTTCTTTTTTTTTCCTCTCTCCCCTTTTCCTCTCTTCCTTGAAATAAAACTCAAAGAAATATAGAAGTGAGATTTATTTATATACTTATTAGTTTAGCCTCCATTGAAAACATGGGTAGGCAGACCTCAGAACAATTGTTGCCTGCCTCCCCTAATTCTATCATCAGGTAACTTATTTTCCATGTACTTTGATGAGTATCCTTGGTCATTTTAAGCCAAATTATTATTATGTATGTTTTGCAACTTTCAGATCTATAATGAACACCCTCTTGTCTTACAGTTACATAAATGCAACACTAAATATTGGTCATCTTCAAGAATACTGAAGTTGGGGAAACTGTTCAGTGGTTAGAAGCACTTGCTTATAATCCTGCTGGCATGAGTTCGATCCCTAGTACCCATGTAGAGCCAGATGCACAAAGTGGAGTATGCATCTGGAGTTCATTTGCTGTGGCGAGTGGCCATGGCTTTCTCATTCTTTCATTAATTCTCTCTCTCTCCTCTCTCTCTCTCTCTCACTCTCATTTATCTCTCTCCTTACCAATAAATATTTTGTTGTATTCCTGCTCCTGGTACTTTTGAGGGATGATGGGATCATCAGGACACTAAGCTTAGCAATGGACTAATCCACTGTTGAATGAACTACTTGGAAAGAAGTGCAATACTAGAAATGAGCATTTACAGGGAAAGTCTTGTCTCCTACCCTTTTATCTCTCTGCTTCCTGGCCATCATAAGGCAAACAGCTTACCCCTCTACATACTCACAGCAACCAGGATGGTCCAACTCAACCAAAATGACTGAAACTATAAGTCAAAATAAATAAAAATTTTATCTCATAATTGTTTATAGGTATTTTGTCATCACAACATATATGACTAATACAGTTACAGTACAATATTCTATTTAAACTTCTTTTATTATCCAGAAGTTATGTTTGTTGCATTAAATCTATAAATATTTAATTTACACACACACACACACACACACACACACACACATATATAATCTTTATCTACTCATGTACTTGAGGACACCTACATAGATTACCTTTCTTGGCTATTGTTAATGTTGATTCAATAAACATGCATATCAGGTATCTTTATTATATGATGACATATTCCCTGAGTTCCTACATTTGAAATGAACTTTTCTTTTAAATAATATGAAAGCAAAAATGTGATTTTTTTTTTCCAGAAAAGACAAGAGACCCATAGGAGCAAGGTGGAGACATAAAACAGGTTAATTGGAGGGTGAATATAACCAAAGTACAAGATATAAGAAAATTTCATAATGAAATATTATTTTGTATAATTAGTATATTCACCAGTCAAGCTTGTACATGATCTTCTGGGGAAATCTCATGTCTTTGCTTCCTATCTTGTTATAGGCATATATCAATTTAAGACATTTCTGGTTTACACCCCTGTGTGAGGCTTTGTATGGATTTTGTGACTCTAAACTCAGTGTGTCCCCCATAAATTTAGCTGTTCTGAATTTCATAACCCCAGCTGATAGCAATTTGGGAATTAAAGTCTTCTGGAGGCAGTGTATTGTTGAAGGTGGGCTTATGGGTTTTATAACCAGCTTCTTCTTGCTAGTGTTTGGCACACTCTCCTTTGCTATTGTCCACCTGATGTTGCCCAGGGAGTGATGTCCAACCTCTGCTTATGTCATCTTTTTCTCCTGCCATCATGGAGCTTCCTCTCAAGTCTATAAGACAAAAATAAACTCTTTGTTTTTCCCCAAGGCTGCTCTTGGTCAGGTGTTTTCTGCCAGCAATGAAAACCTGACTGCAACAGTAAAGTTGATACCAAGTGGTTTGATTGCTGCTAAATACCTGAGTGTGTGCGCTGTACAGGAGGAATGTGGATGAATTTGAAATCTCAACCTAAGAGGTAACTCATAGTGCTATAATTACAACTTGATGGACTATTGTGGACAGAATCTAAAGACATGAATGCAGTAAGAATTATGGACTGTGAGGTTTGGCTTGTGAAGGTGAGAAAGAGCTTTGACTGGACTGTGCTAGAAGTAGTTTGTGTGAGAGGCTTGCTGTTATGCCAGTATCCTGAGAACTTGTGCAGGGTTGCATTGCATAGACATAAACTGGTTTGATTAGAGGTATATGCCTCAGAAAACATGATATATTTGGACTGATACTGCTGCCTGTTTAGCTGTAATTGTATGAGAGATTACAACCACTGAGCTTGGGTTAGCTGTCCTGTGTTGGGAAAACAGAAAGAATGCAGTCTTTTGAAGGGTCCTGAATGCTGAAGGAGTGTTCTGTTCTTCAAAATCTGATTTACCCCCCACCCCCAGATTAACAAATTGGCACCACAACTGGTATTATAGAGTAGAAGAAATGCAGAAAAGACAGGGTCACTGAATTTGTAATGCAGTCTTGTGTTTTGGAAATAGCCATGGGCAGTGTGAAGCAGGTTTTCTGGATTGCCTACATGGAGAACTAATGGAGCCATGAAGATGGACCGTGGGTTGCTGTGGAGACCCAGTAGAGATGCTGGGTCCATGTGAGGGCTGCTAAGGAGAGCTGCTTGTCCCTGATGAAGTTTTCTAGGATTGTGAGTAGCCTAGCTGGAGGGGTGGAATTGGAACTCCAGAGACTTGTTGCTGGTTAGAATTATCGGACTTGGAGACTTGTCACTGACTAGAGTTGTTGGACTTGGAGCTACAGAGTTTGATATTTTCCCTGGCTGTTTAAACTTTGTATTGGTTGAATATTTCTTTGCTATGCCCAATGCCATTTTAGCAGTATAAATGTTAATTTTTTGCTATTATGGATTTTTTGTTTTGGGGGTAATATGGGTCAGTTAAAAATCCTTGGACTATGAGGATGTTTGAACATCATTGGGATTGATTAAAAATTATGTGGACTTTTAAAGTTGTACTAAATGCATTATATTTTATATCATGTATGGTTATCAGTTTATAGGGGCCAAAGGAAGAATGTGGTGGTTTGATTCAGGTTTCCCCCCATAAACTTAGGTGTTGTGAATGTCATTATTCCAGCTGATGGCAATTTGGGAAATAAAGCATCTTGGAGGCAATGTATTGTTGAGGGTGGGCTTATGGGTATTGCAACCAGCTTCTTCTTGCCAGTATTTGGCACACTCTCCTGTTGCTGTTGTCCATCTGATGTTGGCCAGGAGGTGATGTTCATCCTCTGCTCATGCCATAATTTTCCTCTGTCATCATGGAGCTTCCCCTTGAGTCTGTAAGCCAAAATAAACCTTTTTCCCTCAAGCTGCTCTTTGTTGGGTGTTTACTGTCAGCATTGTGAACCTGATTGCAGCACTCAGATACCCATACTAACTTACTATCACCCTGTTCTATATGATAATGGATGATAATTTTTCTTACTCTTTGCAAATTGAACAGTTAATTGAAATCATTTAAAACTTTATATTTTTCTTGAGGTAAGACAGTTCAGAGATCTTTCTCTATTTCCTTTCCATGTATTCCTTTTTATTAAATTCTGGTATATATATTTATATATACATTATACATACCTGTGTGTGTATGTGTCTGTATGTAGAATCTAATTTGAAGATCATTATATAATGTTGATACATAGAAAACACAGATTAATTTTTATGGAATCAATGTCTTCCTTGTAATGAATTTTGCATTTATAGTCTGTCATATGATAACACATTTTCATTTATTTTATTCTTTTAAATCTGTCCTAAATAATATAATTTTTATAATTGCAAATATATATATATGACATAGATTTTGCTAGATTGTATCTTTATATGTGAATCTTTTTGAACCTATTTTACATTTTTAATGCTTAATTTACACCATCTATAAAAATATGTATGTAGTATTTATTTGGTATATTCATTTTAACAAATTTTCCTATTGAGATTACTGCTATTTTTGTAATTTATTTCTTGTGCTTTCTGAGCAATGATATATGTCATCATTAACTAAAGATGTATCTAATTTTCATTAATAATCAATATTATTTTCCTTTTATTTATTTATTTATTTATTTATTTATTTTATAGAGAATAAGAGAGAGAGAGTTATTGGAAATTCTTTCCTAACCCCAACCCAAAATTCATTTAGTGATTTTTATGAGACTGAAATCAAGCAGTAGTTTATAAAAATAAATGTTCTAATATAAGAGTAACTGGAGATATACGATTTTGGTACTCACATGCTGATGAATGATGAATGAATGATAACATTCCATAATTAAAAAATTATGTTTATTAAAGAGGAGAAAAAATTTTATGTGAAATAAAAATAACTGATATTCAAAGATTGAGTAGTATCCAATCTTGGCTGAGGTGTTTCTGACAGCATTTGTTGACATCTTGTGCTGTGATGGCATGCCTGGTTCACAGTCCATATGTTATGTCTGCAGAACCACTGCAGCTGTGACAAGTGCTTCAGGAAACACCTTGGACTCACTCCACATTTGGTTTTGTCATTGCAGATTCAGCCACTGTTAACTTTTACCAACTTATTCACAACTCCCACTTAGAGTAACACCACTCCATATGGGGTTGGGACCCACAATTAAAAAAGCTGGTGCTATGGGGCTGGAGGACCCACAATTAAAAAAGGACCCACATAAGCTGGTGCATCTGGAGACCTGGAGACCCTACCACATGGTAGATTTCTCTCTCTCTCAAATAAATAAATAAATAATAAAATATTAAAAAAAAAAAAAAAAAAAAAAACCTGCAAACCTATAAAGATATGCAAATATAAATAAAGTACATTCTCCCATCTTCACATGTTTACATTTACCTAACAGGCTTCTTGAGACTGGAATTAGGATAGCTTATTACCCAACTGGAAGAGAAGCTGCTGGAAAACTTTTAGGACATTCAGTGTTGGGTTCACAGAGGTCTCATTCCTGATGGACTGTGTGTGGAGGCAAAGACGAGAGTAGCAGAACACTCATCAGACTCACAGATGTAGGAAGAATACTCAGAGAGTAGTATGATCTTCCATCTCTCTGGCCAAAGGGCTTAAGATTTTGTGATTCCACCAAAGCAGAGCAAGTTTGTCTGGTTACAGTGTAGCATGGAGGGCTGACAATGTCATCTAATAGACTCACAGAGACTTGTAGATAAGAGTCCCAGCAAGAGAAACATATTGAAAATGGGACAGAGACTTGCAAAGTCACCCTGAACAGAAGACAGGACAGAAAACATTGTGTTCTGGAGAGATGACTTCTCCCTGCCTTCAGGTTGGAGTGACCTGATTAGTGGATGGAAAAAGAAAGCACCTTCCTCGAGTGTCTCCTAAAGAAGCTCTCCTATTCAGAAACATGGTTTTCCCTTATCAGAAAACTGATCTACAGAAACCAAAGGCGTTTCTAGCAACAGAATTCCACTAGCAGAAAGAACCATGATGGTGGTGTGGCCTCCTGTACTTTGTAGGTGACAAGCCTCCTTAAATTGAACTTGCTACCTTATCATTCCCTGGTTAATGATCACATCCGTGTGCAATTTAATTAAGTTCATAAAATATAATATGATCTGTATCAATTTAATAAGTTGGAAAAGAAAAATAGCATTGTAATATTTTCTCCTATCATTTCATTATTAAGATGTTTTAACAAATAAATTAGTATTTTAATTAAAAATAAGTGAAATTGGTGCAATAGTCAAGAATACTTCTATATACAAAATGTACTAAATTTCATACAAAACATCAAACTATGCAAACATACAAAATGCAAAAGAGAAAATATTGATTACTTGTATAAAAAACAATCATAGAGTCTCTCAGACTCTGAGGTTAATACTATGGAGAAAGGATTTTATGCTCAGAATTCAGTTTTAGACAAAGTTGTGTCCTATAAGTACTGTCTAACAAGTTACTGAATATTGTAACTTTTAAATAAGAACTTGTGAAATAAAGATATTCAGCCAGGCGTGGTGGTGCACGCCTTTAATCCCAGCACTCAGGAGGCCGAGGTCGGAGGATCGCCATGAGTTCGAGGCCACCCTGCTACTACATAGTGAATTCCAGGTCAGCCTGAGCTAGAGGGAGACCCTACCTTGAAAAACCAAAACCAAACAAATAAATAAAGATGTTCTTCTACTTCACTCTTGACAATTACTGAAAAAATTTTCATTTTTTTCCTAAAATGTCATATCTGGATAATATGAAACAGACTGTTAAAATTAATAAAACAATAAAATTAGCATAAATTCTATATCACTAATAAAAATAAAGCATAAAGCAAGAGACAGCAAGAAGACAATTAGGAAAAATAACAACGCAAGTCTCTAACCTCAGAAAACTCATATGTGGGATAATAGCTGTGATGCTAAACATGTATTATCATAAACACACAATTGAAAAATTCTCCACTTCAGAAAGCAAAACAATTTGATAGAACATATGTGAATATTAAAATATCTAAGTTGCGGAATGTCTGGCAGTGTTTCATCTTGCCTCACATTTGTTTGCTATTCATGTCCTGTGGGATCCTGTGCTCACACTGATTCCACACAGGGTGATGAAGATGTCTCTGGGTCCTCATGGCCACTTAATGAAACATCAAAGACCACTCAGGTTATCATCCACTTGTTAATAGGATGTTGCTGCTATTGTAATTGTGGACATGACTGTTTTTTTCGTCTCTGAACAATTAATCCCATTATCTATCTAGCTATGACCTGTTTGTCACTAACCAGCCACAGAGTCCAGGACCCTTCCTAATTCAAAGCAATTGACTTCCTTTAGCCTCAAACAATTCTCTTTCGATACCATTTTGGGTTTTGACTTTCTTTCTTTTTTTTTTTTTTTCTTGTTCTCTTTCTAGATTTTCTGCCAGATAAATAGATTTATTTCACAGACTTTCCATATCTTTTAGTTCCTCCTGAATTTCGATCCTTGCTCCTTTTGCTTCCTCTTTTGAAATCCTATGCTCATTTTACCTCTCAGACTTCAGCTATTTCCATCTTATGATTCTGGTTTTAAATTAAATTTATATCTAAGCAACTTTGATAAAGTTTCTATCATGAGGAAAATTTCTAAAACAAGAACTAAACAGGCTTTATTATTTCATAGTTCTTAGATAAATAAAAAAATAATTACATGCTGATTTAAGGTTAGGATATAAAACATGAGATTATTGTGGCAATTTATCTTCAATTTAAGAGTCTAATAATCGTTAGCATTATTTTACTCTTCACCCTGAGGACACTAAACAGCATATAGTTATGAGTGCTGATATATTTGTTGATTAACCATTGTTCAAAAAGTAAAATGGTCATTAATTACTGAAAAGAAAAATATCCTTTAGAAATATCAAGTAAAATAATTCAAAATAAGATAATTTTCTTTACGTGTATCATTTATTTAAGCCATTTTAATTCCCAAAGCATTGATATATCAACTAATAAAAATAAATGCTCAACTGTGAGGCATGTTTACAAAGTGACAGTCTAGTCACTAGTTTACACAGTGGCAGAGTATTCATGGGCTCTCCATGGACCAGCCACATTATCTGTAGATTCTGCAAAGTATCACTGAATCTCCATAGGCAGGTATCATCATCTGTAGATTTTCTATAGAATTATTGTTTTTACTCCATTTTTTCATTTTCTTCACATGCAACAATTTCTTAAGCATTTTTGACATTTTGGCAGCTCCATACTCTTGAGAAAATCTGAGATTTATTTTTTGACAGTGAAAATACCAAATACTGTTTCCTTCTAATGCTAATAATACCTAGTTCCACGTGGCTGAATGCAATAAGATACTTCATATTTACAAAAAAATCCCTCTGTTTTAAAGGAACATTTCCAAAGTCACAGTATTACCTAAAGTATAATCTAAATATGCAAACTGCAAGAAACTAACTATTTAATATTTGGAAAACTGGATATCATAAACCTTTGTTTCAAGCCCTTAAATAATGTGAGTCTCACATCACTTCCTTTATATTAAATGATTATTGATATACATTTCTTTTCTAAATTTTATTTACTTATTTTATTTGCGAGATACAGAGAGAGAAAGAGAGAGAGACAGGCAGATAGAGGGAATAGAGAGAATGCATATTCATATTCCTCCATTCCTCCAGCCATTGTAAATGAACTCCAGACACATATACCGCCTTGTGCATCTAGCTTATATGGGTACTGGGGAATTGAACCTGGGTTCTTAGGCTTCATAGGTAAGTATTTTAGCCACTAAGCAATCTCTCCAGCCTTACATGTTTTTATTCTTTACTCAGTTAGAGTCTTTTTCAATTTTCAATTTGTAATACACAAAATGAACACACACACATTTTCATACATGTGAGCTAAAGTAAAAGTACTACAGAATGTTAGTTTTGGAGAAAAGGATTAATAGTTTATATATGATAACTGGACCATAATTTTCTGAAATGCATAATATAATGCTTATAATGGTTGCCATTTATGAAGAAATGAAGATAAAGTAGACAAAATGAAAGAAATACAGCATAGCATGATAAAGGGCAAATTTCTGTATAAGAATGTGTTAATGTTTATAAAAATATGAGAAATTATAGACATCACATATTAAGTCAGCTTGCACAGAATCATTGTTATGTCCTTTGTCTTTTTATTTTTAAATGCAAATTACTTTTTTTTCTTATAGCATAGTGCCTTAAGAGAAATTTTCTAGTAAAAAGAATATTCATTCAAATAGAGTTGTTCAACTTTTAAACTAGTAAAATTAACTAGCTTAATTATACTAGTTAAAAAACTAGTTTAATTTTCTAGTTTTCTAGATGCAATAGCATGAGGTTTAGACAGTTTTCAATTTATGGAATGTAACATTATCACTGGTACTTTGTTAATATTTAAATGACTCTTTAAGAGATGTAATAAAATAATATTTTAAATAAATCATAAATATATAAGAATTTAATGAAAATTCATTCAAATTTTACCTATTTGTCTAAAAAAAGAAACTTCTCCTTTCCTTTAAAGTCTCTGTGCATTCTGAGTTCTTTACTGTGTGTGCAGAATTTTTACCTCATGGGAGAACACCCATTAGACTTGATTAGAGATTAAATTCCTTGGGTACAAATGGAGAAAAGCTCATTAAATTCAATTATTCTAAAAGTTGTAACATGTTAGAAGATGGTTTGTTTGATAAGTGGCATTCCACATTGGTAATTTTCTCACAATGTGTATCCATGTTGGTGCTCCTCTGAGGAAACATGCATTTTAATCATACTCTGTAGCAAAATTAAACCCAGGCATAGGTGTGCCTCTTATAATTGTTCACAGTTCCAACAACACAATCTCACAGCATACTTATGTCTTTGGAAAAGCAATGTGAACAAAGGATATGAACTAACCAGAATGATCCAAGTATGACATGAGAAGAAGCCAATTGTAACATACACAAATACATCACATTGTCATGTTAGGAATAATGATTCAAAGCTGGTGAATGAAAGGATATTAAAGAAATGTCTAGCCAGGCATAGTAGGGCATGCCTTTAATCCCAGCACTTGGGAGGCAGAGGTAGGAAGATCCTCTTGAGTTCGAGGCTACCCTGAGACTACGTAGTGAATTCCAGGTCAGCCTGAGCTATAATAAGAACCTACCTCGAAAAACCAAAAAAAAAAAAAAAAAAAAAAAAAAAAAAAAAAAAGTCTATAAAATATATACAGATAAGCAGACGAGAGCCCTGTCCCTTGCCACTAAGCTCTTCGAGCCAGACATTAACCTTCATCTTTCCTTGCTATTATAGTCCATGATAGCATGGATATATGTGCAGTTGTTGTATGTGGATGTTCTTGGGGTGTGTGTGTTTGTATTCATACGTGTGTGGGCACATATATTAGTACAGGCACAAATGTATCTGTATGAACATGCCTGTGGACATCAGGGGCAGACATCAGGTGTCTTACTTAAGCTTATGTTTTAAGACACAGTGTCATTTAACCTGAGATCACCAATTAGGCTACACAAGATAGCCAGCAAGTCCTAGGGATCCTCGTGTCTCCACTGTTCCAGCATGGGATTTCAAGGGTATGCCATAATATCTATCTGGCTATGACGTGGATGATGGGATCTCAACCTCACGTCCCCATACTAGTGTGCTGAGCACTTCTCTCTATGAGCTTTCTCGCCAGCCCAGTATCTTCAGTACTTCAATAATGCTCACATTCACACTTAATCGCTCATAAGTTACTCATTGCCTCACAGGTTTTGTCAATAAAATCATTTCACATTTAAGATATATTATGAGAATGGCCAGGCATGGTGGCACACACCTTTAATTCCAGCAATCAGGAGGCAGAGGTAGGAGGATCACCATGAGTTGGAGGCCACCCTGAGACTACATAGTGAATTCCAGGTCAGCCTGGACCTGAGTGAAACCCTACCTTGAAAAACCAAAAAAAAAAAAAAAAAAAAAAAAAAAAAGATATATGCAAAGGTATTTTCCTGAGCACTTAGAGGATTAAAAAGTAGCTGTATGTTTTAATTTAAAAGATGTGCAGCAGTTACCTTCCCATTGCTGGGCTAAAAACAATGCCTAACCATGAACAGCTTATGGAAGGAAAATGTTTATTTTGGCATGCAGGTTTTAGGGGACATTTCATCATGGCTGGGAAAGAATGGTATGAGCGTATCAGTAGGTTGTCATGTTTTGTTGCATCAGCTGGGAAGATGTAATTTGAAGCAGTTAACTTGTACTGACACTGGAGCTGGATATGTCATCCCTGTGACTCATCTCCAGGAAGGCTCTACCACACAAAGGCTCTACCAGTTACCAAGAATGAGGCTTAATCCCAAACACATAAGGTGATGCAAGTGAATATGAAAGGTTTATGCAAACCATAGAGAAGTATGGAGAAAGGGAATGTTTTGGGGAAGCACTGAAGAGGAAAATTCTGAAAGGCAAATGTAGTAATGAGCTGATATTTAAAGACCAACACATTGTTTCCTCGCTCAAGTTTTACCGCAGAAATATTCATTCCCCCTAAATATGGAACCATCATGGAAGCAATACATAAAAATGAATTTTTGTGCTTTAGTTACCCTGTGGCAATTTTTTGTAATATGCAGCTTTACCTGTTGCAGAAAGCTTCCATTTCCATCTTGGTGCAGGAAAATATGTTGGCATGAAAATGATCTCAAAATCCAAGTTTAGAACCAGATATATTGGCAAATAAAGTTGGAGATAAAAGTTCCAAAGAATTATAACCAGATACAGATGTAAAGTATTATAACTAATATGTAAAAACCTAAGAACAAAATATCCTACATGTAACATGATCACTGAGTCTATATGTCAA
The DNA here is from genome assembly GCA_036365145.1 of Orientallactaga sibirica. Taxonomy (NCBI): domain Eukaryota; kingdom Metazoa; phylum Chordata; class Mammalia; order Rodentia; family Dipodidae; genus Orientallactaga; species Orientallactaga sibirica. The sequence goes on along the minus strand of JAEOAD010000029.1, from coordinate 18,496,047 downwards.
TGTTTATAAAATAATCAATAATCACTGTTAACACCATGCATCTCTGAACTTTCCAAAATACAGTCTGGTAAGAACATCATATACCATAAAAGTATTCTGTCCCTGGGAATCCATTCTAGGAAGTCAACTGAAATTGAGATTAGGGTTCTATTGCCAAGTGGACTCTATGCTATTATCTTACAGAAACAAATATTAGAAATAATATCAAAGACCAACCACAAGGATAAAGCTTTCTAAGGAAGCAAAGGTTCATTTTGGGGCTGGGATATTACTCACTATTTTAAATCATATTTTAAATATTAATTACATCAAATGTACTACTAATTTAACTTACATTTATGAATGGTGGTAGTCATTCACTCTAATTATGTATTGCTTTTTGATATTTTTATATGTGGCTAGATCTATGATATTTTAGGAGTAAAGCAATAAGACACTGTCTTTACTAGAATTGTAGTCTTGAGGAAACATGAAGAAAGATTCAGGAAAATTAATTATGTTAGAATGTATGTTCAGAACAAGGTGCTATTGTAATCCACAAAACATCTGATAGAGCCAAACTTGTTGACATGTCCTTAACATTAGCTATGAAGGATGATCAAGATTTAAATAGATAGAAGGTGCTTAAGCCAGTTTCAGACAGAGGGAAAAAATCATATGAAAATATCCAGAAAAAATATGTATTTCAATATAGAATGGTGCAATTCTATACTGTACCCCAACACACTAACCATAATATTCAGTGGGAAGTACATTTTTGATTGATAACTACTATAACATTTTCCTAGCTTCTAAAGTTGTATTATACATTATTTTAATAATTATTATTTACTATTGAGTTAGGAAGCATTTCTCTTATACATCTTCAAGAGATTCAAGAATGTTGACCTTCAGAAGCCATAATCAATACTTAAATTCATTCACCCACTGCTCATGACTTCTGTGTTTTAAGTATATTAGCATCAACTTTGGGATAACAATCTATCAACCTGTTTCACATGTTTCCTTTATTAAAATTTCTAATTCCCAGCAGCAAAAAATGATGATTAACAAGAAGGTCATATGGTAAATTGCTACCTAGATGCATGTGTTTACCTGACACATCCCACGGTCACGAGGCAACCCAGAATTTAAAGACCAAGCAAAGTATTAATCTAATTACCTGGCTGAATGTCAAAAGGGAAATCAATAATTGCTCAGACGGTCTAGTGCTTTGGCTTTTTGATTTTTTCTTTTTCAGAATTGGCTTTACATTGATACTGTATATATACAGGTGACTGAGCAGGTGGCAGGATATGAACCTGTGACAAGGAACAGGCAGAGCTTGAGTATGCTTAACCAAGTACAAAATTTCTTACCATCATACTGCAAGTCGACATCCTCTGTCTTCAACGTGATTGATATCTAAATTCTCATCTTAAACCAGAAGGTCTAGAAATGAGTTATCTTTTGTCCATCATCATTGTCCTATGCGGGAGTAGACTTGTGTATACTTCCTCTGTCATGAATGACTACATACTGTGCTGATATTAAAGAGAAATGAAAAGTATTGTGTTTGTCCTCAGGAAGTGTGAAATCATGTCTGAGCCCTCTGTGGCATGATCAATAATATACCTTCAGTGTCATGTAACTGCCACTGACAGTAAGTTGAGTTCTTTGGAAATGCAGAGAAAGATAAAACCATGTTGTGGAGGTCAGTGATGGCAAACCAAAAAGGAAGAGAGGAATGCAAAGAGTATTGATCAGTAGGTAATGTGCTTGCCATACTGCATCCCCAAGACCCACATAAAAGCTTAGAGTGCTGTCATTTGCCTGTAATCCCAGCTTTGGGGATGCAGTGGCAGAAGAATTTCATAGACATGTCAGGTCAGTAGTCTAACTGAATGGGTGAGTCCTGGATTCAGTGAGAAATTCTATGTATCTTCTTTTGTGCATCTTCTTTTGAGAAAAGTCTATATAGATCTATTGTCCAGATTTTTTTTCTCTTGTTCTTGAGCACATATAAAGTTCCAAGACCAGCTATTGTGAAGACTTCCCTTTCTCTCATGCACATTTTTATCTTTTTTGGGAATAAGTAGGCCATACATATGTGGATTTACTTATAGGCTCTCTGTTCCATAAAATCTGAGTGTCGGGCTAGAGAGATAGCTTAGCAGTTCAAACACTTGCCTGCAAAGCCTAAGGACCCAGGTTCAATTCCCCAGGGCCCACATAAGCCAGATGCTCATGCACCTGGAGTTCATTTGTAGTGGCTAGAGACCCTGGTGTGCATATTCTCTCTCCCTCCCCTCTCTCTCCCTTTCTCTCTGTCTCAAATAAAAATAATGAAAAAATTTAAGAAGAGAAAGAAAAATGTGGAGAGTGATTGAGAAAGACTCCCATGTACATATTTTATGCATACTCCTCTGCACACATATGGCCACAAACATATGAATATGCATGCACACATGTACAAACACACACACACGAATGCATATAAAAGGAAGAGATATAGGCAAACAGGAAATGACATTCATAGAACCACTTCATTATGAACAAAGACCTTTGTTTCAATATAATTACACTTACTGATATAATTTTCATTACTGTTCTTACTAGTTCACTATAGAAGTAATGATTCATTATGATTTTAATAGAGATCTTATAACTTTATTCTAACCTAAGATCAAGAGAAATTTGTTGTCCTGTATGACAGGCTCATCACTTCATTCCTTTCAAACATTAGGCACTGCTATCCTATTCAGAAAAAAATTGTGTTAGATATCTTTTGGTGTACAAGGAATTATTGCTAACTTGGCAGATCAAAGCACCTTCTCACTGTTTCTTTGGGTCAAGATCCAACATGGCTTAGCTGAGGTCTTTTGCTTCCGGGTCTTCAAAATGTTACAATAAAAGCACTGGTCTAGTTTAGCATGGTAGCCCAAACTTATAATCCCCAGAGGCAGTAGGATCAGTTCAAGGTGATTCTCAGCTAATAATGAGTTTGAGGTGACACTAGGCTACATGAAAACCTGTTTCAAATGACCTAATACACACACATACACACACACACACACACACACAATGTTGCTGAACTTTGGTTGGAAACTTGACCAGAAAAAAATCTAAAAGTCTTTGCAGAACCCATATTCAGGTTTTACACAGTGCCTAACAGGAATAAGCTCCTTGTGGGATGCTGAACTGGGAAAATAAATCCCTTGCTGGCTGTCAGAAGAGACTTTTTTTTTTTTTCCCCAACCATGTTCATCATATAGCAGACAGGGAGGGAGGCAATCTGTCAACAAATCAAAACTTCTAATTGTCTATAATTTAATCATAGACTGGAGTTCCATAGCTTTGCTCTATTCTATTAGAAGTGATAGAATTAAACCAACATTATAGTTCCAGGAGGTAGGGTTCATCTTATATTCTGTCTACCAAAGGTTTGCTTAGGATACAAATTATGGTAAAAACAAGACTGTTAAATTAAATTCATGTGATTACTGATGGTATCCTTGAGTGGAAAATATAGTACTTTGCTATGCTGGTTTCCAGTTGAAAGTGGCTTGTAATCTACACTCTAAATTTTCTACTAACTACTATGTGATGTTAGCTAAGTCCTCAGTCCCACTGATTCCCAGTTCCTTTATCTGGATGCAAAGTTTTCTCCAACTAATCATTTATTAAATATATCAGACACAAAAATTTGAGGTTTTAGTGTGGCAACAAAGGCTAAGTGGAAACTTTTTTTTAACCATAGTATTTTTATACATAGGAAAATCTGGAAAGTGTTTAGTCTCTATAGAGCAGAATATCGTACTTTAAAATATGGGTGTTCATGCTGATGCTGCCTTGATTTTTCACAAAGGTTTTATCATGTGTTCACTAGTGCTCTGCATCCCAGTTGAATAATCTGTAACACACAGAAATGTGTTCCATCACAAACAGGGGCCTGATTTACTCAGACAATGAGTCCTGTACAAAGGAAAGGTGACTAAAATGTGGATTACTTAGGATTTGTTGAGTGAAGGCATTTCACCCTTTAACTGTTTGTACTCATATCAGCTTTGTACCATATGTGTTGCATTTGTGATGTAATAAACACAGAATAACTTTACAAGCATGCAATTTCTGTGGTTTTATAAATAATGTCAACTCACCCTGCTCTCAATGGTTTTTCATGACTTTTCCTAAGGGGGGGGGAGAAACATCATTTTAACAGGGAGAATATTTAGTTTTTCCATAAATTTGGCATGTGCAGGGGTATAGTAAAACAAAAGCACTGGAGATTTTTGGAAAGGAATAAGCCAGGTACTCTATTTAATCATAGCATCAAACATGCTACATAGAGATGTTTGGAAAAGTGCTCATTTTCTTGCCTTTGATCTGCACTTGTCAATTCGGTTCATTTTCCATCTGTTTCCTCATCCTTGTTGTTGTTGTCTACCCCTTTGTCATTTCTCCTCCTCTCCTTTTCCTCCTTCTGTTTCTTCTTCTCTTCCTCTTCCTCATCCTTCTCCTATTTCTTCTTCTACTTTTCCAAATCCTCTTCCTCCTACTTCCCAAAGAACATTAGTTGTTCTTTGGGGAAGCCTGGAGGTAGAGTTGGAGCTCAGTCTGTTTTGATGACACAGAATCCTAACTCAACAATACTGGGTTTGATGTCATCCCAGGGAAGGTTTATGTTACTCATTGTATAGAGCACAGAACACTGTCAAGCCAATTCAATCAGCAGCTGTACATATCCAAACACAAACCGCATTCTTCTTGGAGAATGAAGCCTAAATCTTGGTAGGCAGATATGCTGAGTGGGCAGGAAGCTCTGCAGGGCTCCAGGGGATGAGATGACAATCTGTCTTTCTGGTGAGAAGCTAAAGAAGGGTCCTAATAGCTAGGGAGCCGTGATCACAGTAGATAATCCTCACAAAAGGTGACTTCATCTTTGGTCTTTGACACTATTTCAATATGTGTAACTGTTTTCTGCCTTTCTAAATCACCTTCCTTGATGTTGGGGTTGAAATTGCTTCACTTTCCATTGAAAATGAATTATAGCTTTTCAATAAGAAGATTGTATATCAGGGGAACAAGTGTAAATTTATGGTCAAAGGTAAAATACTGTGCATTTGTACTACTGTTTTGATATCCACTCCCATTTTTATCTTACCATGACTTTCTTTCAAATTCTTTTGCAATCTTTAGAACACAAGTGCCCAATCCTATTTCCTAGGTTAAATTAATTCACTTTGCCTCTGGTTGTATTTTTAATTTAATAGCATAAGTTAACTTTCCTCACATGTAAAAACAGTCATGTTTTTAAGTATATATCTGGAGTTGGAAGGCATTTTGTAAAGATTCCCCTGCAGTCTGACCTTTTTCTTTTTTAAGAAAGCAATCATCTTACCCTTTCCCACCACCCATTCATTTTTAAAATCAGCTTAGTTGCTGCAGTCAGGTTTGCATTGCTGGCAGAAAACACTCAACTAAGAGTAGCTTGTGGAAAAAAAAAGGGGGGAAGGTTATTTTGGCTTATAGACTCGAGGGGAAGCTCCATGATGGCAAGGGGAAATGATAACATGAGCAGAGGGTGGATATCACTCTCTGACCAACATAAGGTAGACCATAGCAACAGGAGAGTGTGCCAAACACTGGCAAGGGGGCACTGGCTATAATACCCATAAGCCCTCCCATGACAATACTGCCTACAGGAGGCATTAATTCCCAAATCTCCATCAGCTGGGATCCTAGCATTCAGAACAGCTAGGCTTATGGGGGACACCTGAATCAAACCACCACATTCCGTCCCTAGGCCCCATAAACTGATAACAATATATGATGTAAAATGCAATGCATTCAGTCCAGCTTTAAAAGTCTCCATAATTTGTATCAATCCTAATGATGTTCACACATTCCCATAGTCCAAGATCTGTTTTTTTCAGTTATGTACATAGTGTTTATACAGCCATGTTGGTAGCATCATTAACCTCCTCCCTGTCCTCCCCCATCTAAGGGACCCTCCTCATTGTGGAATGTGGGTCATGCATTGGGGAGGGGGTAGACATCAGTTATTGGGAAGAGACAATGTCTCGGAGCAAATGTCCCAACTTGTGGCTATAACAATCATTCCACCCCCTCTTTTGCAAATTTCCCTGAGCCATGTTGGGTTCATTTTAACTGAGCCGTAATAGCACCCCCCAAAAAAAAAAACCCATAACGACACAGATTAAACGTTCACACTGCAAAGATGGCATTGCGCATAGAAAAGAAATATTCAACCAAAACAAGATTTAAAACAACCAGGGAAAACATCAAACTCAATAGTTTCAAGTTCAACAACTCTAGCCAGTGATAAATCTCCAAGTCTGATAATCCTAATCAGCAACAAGTCTCTGGAGTTCCAATTCCACCCCTCTAGCTAGGCTACTCACAGTCCTGGAAAACTTCATCCTGGCATCTCCACTGGGTCTCCACTGTAACCCATGGTTCATCCTCATGGCTCCATTGGGTCTCTATGCAGGCATCCAGCAAACCTGCTTCACACTGCCCATGGCCATTTCCAAAACACATGACTGTTGCAAATTCAATGAACCTCCCTTCCCTGCATTTCTCATACTCAATAATAACAGATAGGTGCCAATTTGTTAATCCTGGGAGAGGGGAAATAAAGCAGATTTTGAAGAACAGGACACTCCTTAAGCACACAGTATCCTTCAAAAGACTTTACATTCTTCCTGTTGCCTCAGTGCAGGTCAGTTGGCCCAATCTCAAAAGTTGTAATTTCATATAATTTCAACTGAATGGGCAGAAGTTTCATCCTATGGATTTCATTTCTGTGTCATATCCTTCTGCTCATGTCAGCCTGTTTATGCACAAATAACCCTGTACAAGTTCTCAGGACACAGGTATAGCAGCAAACCTCTCACATAAACTGCTTCTAGCTCAGTCCAGACAAAGCTCCTTTTACCCTCATAAGCCAAACCTCACAGTCCATAGTTCTTACTGAATTCAGTTCTTTCAACTCTGACCAGAATAGTCCATCAAGCTGTACTTACAACACTGCAAGACATCTCTTAGGCCAAGGTTTCAAATCCATCACATTCCTCTTGAAAATCAGTTCCAAAAGGCCAAAGTCACAGATTCAGGTATCTGTCAGCAATCCCACTCCTTGGTACCAACTTTACTGTTGCAGTCAGGTTTGTATTGCTGGCAGAAATCACCCAAACAAGAGGAGCTTGGGGGAGAGGGGGAAGAAAGGTTGATTTTTGGCTTATAGACTCAAGAGAAAGCTCCATCATGGCTGGGAAAAATGATCATATGGGCAGAGGGTGGACATCACACCCTGGCCAACATAAGGTGGACAATAGCAATAGGAGATTGTGCCAAACACTGGCAAGGGAACACTGGCTATAATACCCATAAGCCTGCCCTCAATTATACACTGCCTCCAGAGGCTTTAATTCCTAAATCTCTATCAACTGGGAACCTAGCATTGAGAACTCCTAAGTTTATGGAGGACACCTGAATCAAACCACCACACTCATACTAAACAAAACAGAGATTTCTTCATTTTGCTAGTTTGCAAAGATAAGCTGAACATAAGCTCACTGGAAGAAATATAACAAAATTGGGGTCAATCCTTGTCATACAACCCCAAGGCAAGAAGAATGCTCAGTTTTCAACATGTCTCCTGTACTGTGTGCATACCAAGGCTTTACCAAATGTGAAAACACAAAATCCCAAAGTTGTTAAATAATGTTGCTAACAATTATAGCAAATTTGCTATCCTGCCCTGAAAACAGTTTAAATAGGGTACTGAATAAAGATACTATGAGAACATCAGAGTAGAGGAAGGGACAAAGGGTAATTTACTAAGGGATTAAAAAATATGATTGTCGAAAAAAATCTTCAGAATGCTCATAGACCTATTTTATCTACTTTCCTGTTAGTTTAATTCAGTTTAACATTTTATACTCCTATTTTGTTTAACTGACCAGCCTCCTCTTTACATGTCAGCTACTGCAGATCCCTTAGATATTTTTTTTTTTTTTCTCATGGTCTTTGCAACATTGCCACACAGAACTAGACAATGCAAAAATAACCCAAACTTCCTTAAGTTGAAGGAAGGCTCCACAAGGCTTTTTTTATTCTGCTAAAGCTCTTCTCTAATATAATCTTAAAATAGCCCCATGAAATTGCTGATAGACCCGTGGGAGTATAACACGTGTACTCAAGGGGAAAATTAAGCACGAACTGCATACAAAGAACAGGCTGATTGAAAGGTGCTATAAAAATGAGAGATATTTTTATCTTTTTCTGTTAACACTCAAAAGAATTTTGTTGAAAACTGACCATAGCATATCTCTGTAGATAGAGGATATTGAAATTCATAAAAATGTGATTCATATTTTTGTAGGAGTAGAGACTTGGTCTTAAATCTGACACATCATGATATATAAAATTTACCAACCATTAATGTATATGCACATATATTAGATATACTATAAATCCAGTTTGGTTTTGATATTTGTGATATTTGTTTCCATCTACTGTGTTTATATGAATTTTGTTCAATTAAAAACATAATTCTTATTAAAAATCGCTATTGCACGAGTTTATTTTCTTCCTGACTGAGCCTAGGATACTTGCATTAGCAAGGATCCTAACATCCTATGTACAGGGCAATGTCTGAGTCAACAGTAAATGTCCGTATGGCTGAATTGATTCAGTTGGAGTTCATGGTTAATGTGGCAGTGATAATTCATACAAAATTCTCATGGAGTGTTGGCTGAAGCCAAAGCCAAAGAATATTTAAGTTGATTAAAAACTCAACCTTCTACATCATGGTGCAAAAGTGGGTATTTTCTTCCTAATTGGAAGTAGAAAGAATATACATGCATATAAGTGTATTAATAATGATAAGGTTTGTCTGATAGAACACATATTCCACTTTAGACAACATATACCTATCTAATCATGCTAAACTATAAAGGATGAGCCCATGAAGATTTTTTTTGGAGAGAGTGAGAGACAGAGAGAGAGCGAGACAAAGAATGGGTGTGCCAGTGGCCTCTAAGCTGCTGCAAACGAACTCCAGACATGTGTGCCCCCTTGTGGGCATGTGTGGCATTGCACCCTGGCATCACTTTGTGTCTGGTTAAATGTGGGACCTGGAGAATTGAATGGGTGTTCTTAGGCTTTGCAGGTAGGTGCCTTAACTGCTAAGCCATATCCCCAGCCCCCATGATGACATGTTGAATTAGAATCATCAAATGTTGAAACCTTTGCACAGTGATGGGAGTATATTGGTTTTGTTTTTGTTCTTTCGGGAGCACCATAGAATCAGTTGAAACATAAAGCTAAAGTCAAATATTTTATTTAATTGAAAAGCCCCTAAAGGATTTATTACATAGTAGCTAGCTTCTAATATTCATCAAAGGAAATTAAAAAAAGATAATACAAACACATTCAGCATCCATATCAAATATATCCAGAAGAAATCAACAATAGTATTTCCAGGATTTTTCCACATCCCAGGTATTTTAATCTTTAAATCTTTCATACTTGGGCTAATTTGCATATAATTTTATTGTGTTTTATATTCAGTGGCAGAATTTTGTGTGGAGCCTCGAAACTATTCATCCAAGTTGCATCCTGAGGCCTCTTTCTTAGTTCAGCCCATGATTCTCTCTCAGTTGTCTTTGAGCAAATTGCAAGGACAGGAGCAGCCCTAAAATAATACAGCACAATGTGAGGCATCAAAGACTGCTTGAAAGAGGATGCAGTTTAGAGTTTGAAAAGTGTTGCCATTTGAATGAAAAAGTTTTAAATTTCTCTTGGGTTAGGGTGCAGTGAGAGGATAAAAATGCAATCCAGATCTTTAAGAGTTAAAAACAGAATTGATCCAAATGCTTCCTGCTGAGTCATAAGAAAATTTCCATTGCTGTAAGGAATGCTATAAGGGAACCAGCAGAGCTGATGAACTCCTTGATGAAAGGCTCAAAATGAGATCTCTGCATCACTGTCATTACCTACCTGTGAGCCCTTCCAGGCTACAGAGCAAAGAGAGTGGAAGCTGAGCTGCCTCCTATGCATTTATGTAATGCTCAGTGGACTTCAAAGAAATTTACCTCTTTAAGTTAGGATAAACTTGTTAAGGAGATCGATAGTTGGCCCTCATCAAAACATCCATGTCAGCCTACTCTGGAAGGATTGATTTACCCAGGATCCCAGCTTCCTGTAGACAGTGGAATGTCAAAATCCACAGGAAATATCCCTTTCGCTGAATTGATTTAAGAGGACACATTTCCTGCATGTTCTATTCACAAAATTTTTTGGTTTTTATTTATTTATTTATTTATTTATTTATTTATTTATTTATTTGCAGGTAGGGTCTCACTCTGGTCCAGGCTGACCTGGAATTAACTATGTAGTCTCAGGGTGGCCTCAAACTCAACTCTCGGCCATTCTCCTACCTCTGCCTCCCGAGTGCTGGGATTAAAGGCATGCGCCACCACGCCCGGCTTAAAATTTTTTGAACTTATTGAAACTTTTGGATTCAGATGCTATTTCTTATGTTCTGTCTTCCAGTTCTGAGTTTCTATCTTCCACATGACTCTATTCTTGAGAACTTCTATGGAGTTTTGGGTTTGTTCAATTTGATTTGTATTTTCCTCTGTCAAGTTTCCTTTTCACATCATTTTCTGATTTTTTAGTGCTTCTTGGAATTCATCCTTGCATTTATTTATGTCTTCATTGAGCTTAGCCAGCTGGTTTTTGAGGGCCTTTTTTTTTTTTTTTTCCTTTCTCCTTCAGGTTATGTAACTGTTTTTGGAGCCCTTCCTTGCTCTTTTCTATTGTCTAATCTAGTGAGAACAACATTCATACAATTATTGGCCCTTTGTTGATTTTCTGCAAGTTCTGCTATTTTCTTGACTAGGGTTGCATTGCTTATGTCTTCATTTTGGGATGCTGATCCTATTATCTCCTCTATGTTTTGGTTAGAGACATCCATTGTGGGACCAGGCAGTCTTGTTGGATTTACTTGTGTTTAATTATTCATGTTATTTCTTTTGCGCAGTGGTCTGCCCATCACAGTGTGGGAATCTTGTTAACTATAGCAGGAAGCTGTAGTTTACCTTGAAGTGTCTTGGTGGGGGGAGGAGGGGAAGGTCAGCAACCTGGTGGGCAGGGCTACCGGCAGGCGAGGAGGGTGGGAGGCGGGCTGCACAGGGACGTAGTGGGGGCTACCCATGGGCATGGAAGGTGGGGGTGGTTTCCAGAGAGCATGGGAATCAGAGGATTCCCTGCTTTGTTACTCAGTGACCTCCCAGAACCTAATTTGATCTAAAGAACCCTAAAGGGCTCACATCTCCTTCTGAGCCAGGTGAGGCGTGTTTTAAGGGATGCCATCTTGACTGGAAGCCTTGGGATGTTACTTTTCATAATAATTAAAACTATTTCAACATAAGGATTTCAATACTACATCCATTTGTTCTGCGGGCTCCTAATCTTCTGTGAAATAGAGGCAAATTGGCTTTTGTTTCTAAATTGGAGTATACAGCATGACAATACTAACGCATCTGTCACCTATATACCACAGTGTCATTCAAATGATAACAGTCCTTTCTCTTTTGTTTAAACATATGCACTTCATTTTTTTAGTTAAAATCATGCCTCAACCAAGTGTATTCCATAGTGATTTTTCATTTGCAGCTGGGCAGGATATTGGAAATTGACTTCATTCTAAAGAATCACTTAAAGCTTGATTTGTAGCAATTAAGGGAGTGGCTTAAAATGATGAGCCCAAGAATCCAAAGAGAAATCTAGGAAAACCAGCATCTAAATATTCGATGAAAGAATAATGTCTTCTCTGATAAAGTGAAGAGGATGTAAACCATTGCATCACAAAGAACTTTCTTGAGTTTTATAAATTTTTTTCAAAAACGAACATTGAGCTAGGCCTGATATGATTATGTAGATCTGATAGTGTTGTGGGTATCAATATGAGCCTTTACCTCTTTTTATCATTGACTAAAACCATCTAAAAACTGGTTCCTGAAAATGGATCCTAGATCAGTGTGATTAATTCTGTACATAGATCTTGACTATATTCTTCATTAAGGTGAGTAGAAGATTGGATATCAAGAGGGACTTGGTACCTGCCCATACTGTTCACAGGGAGCAAAGAGAAAGGAAGGCATGTGTATTAGTCAGGGTTCTCTAGAGGAACAGAACGGTTAGAATGAATTGTATTAAAAGGGAATTTATTGTATTAGCTTATGACAGTCCAGAAATAGCAGGTTTCAGGTCCGAGAGTCAAGGAACCCGGTAGCTGCTCAGTCCATGAGGCTGGGGGCCTCAGCAGTCCCAATCTGGCACTGAAGGCCTGGAGGTTTGCTGGAGAGACGTTGCTCTTCAGTCCACCCTGGTCTTCAGTCCACACTGGAAAGCAGCAAACACCAAGCAGCAAGTACCAAGCAGCAAGCCCCAAGCAGCAATCACCAAGCGGCAAGCAGCGAGCAGCACCGGCAGCCAGGTGGGAGAGAGAGAGAGCGCCTTTTTTCCCAGAGCTTCTTTTTATCAACCAGCCCCCTCCTCCAAGAGGGGCCGCCACTCTGGGGGAAGGATTCTTCCTTTAGTTAATCTTTCCTAGAGGCAGCCTCAGTGACACACTTATGAGGAATGTCTGTGGATTCCTAAACAAATCAAGTTGACACAAACTTAACCATCAAAGCATTTTACAATGCTAAATAACATCCTAAAACAATATGTGTACAAACAGTTATTCATTATTTTATGGGAGAGGATAGTGGGGCAATTTGACCTACCCAAAAATGAGGGGCAGGAAAAGTTCTCAGGAATCTAGTAACAATTTTGTCTCACAACAATATGAAGAATGTAGTGAAGTGTCAAGATTCAAGAGGGATCTTAAGCACCATTTAGTGGTGAGATTGCTTATTGAAAATTCCCATTAAATGCTTTTATAATTTCTACCTAAATTGTTGTAAGAATAAGGATGTTTCCACCTCCTGAGTACCTTATTTTGTCTTTGGATACCTACATTTCATGTTTATAGGGAATTGTTCTATTATAGATTCTTCTTCTGTACCTGAATTCTAACATTTTACAGACAAGTTTAGTTTCATTCTTATTCTTACATAACCACATTGAAATACTGGGAGAAGCCTATTATATGTTTTCCAAGACTTTCCTCCATTTAACAAATGTTTCTAATTTCTTTGATATTCAATTTATTTAGTAACCCTTATCACCACTGTCAAAGTGGGATATACTCTGTTTCTTATCTCATATTAAAATATCATTTTTATTTTTTTTTTATTTATTAGAGACAGAGAGAGGGAGAGAGAGAGAGAGAAGGAGTGAGAATGGGCACACCAGTGCCTCTAGCCAGTGCAAACAAATTCTAGACTCATGTGCTTCCATGTGCTCTGGCTTATGTGGGACCTGGAGAATCAAACCAGGGTCCTTAGGCTTTGCAGGCATACTCTTTAACCACTAAGCCATCTCTCCAGCTTTTGAAGATCATTTTTAAAAGCTAGAGGCAAGATAAATATTTATCTGAGCTAAATTTATCATTACATATCACATAATATCTCAATGAAAAGAGAATATTTGGTGTCTCCTACAACTTCAAAGTCCCTTAGTATTGATGATATGTGTTAACATGAGGGCTTTTCCATGTATACCAAAGCATAACTGTTCAAAATCAAGCTAGCAAGTGTGTAAAAGAATTTAATTTTTGCTTCTGTAATTTTATTAATATTGGCAGAAGTTATGTATTTATGCATAACAAGCTCTCCTTGAATGTTATTATTTGAGAAACTGCACTTAACTTTAAACAGTTAAAAGGGAAAATAAAGACAAAGCAAATAAACTTTATGAAACGTGCAGTCAAAGAATGTCACATCTAGTGTCACACAATGACAGACTCGAGTCTTTAATATGTTTTTTCATTTTCATTTATTTATTTGACAGAGATAGAGGGAGAGAGAGAGAGAATGAGCATGCCAGGGCCTCCAGCCACTGCAAAGGAACTCCAGATTCATGCACCCCCTTGTGCATCTGGCTAACATGGGTCCTGCGGAATCGAACCTGGTTCCTCTGGCTTTGCAGGCAAATGCCTTAACTGCTAAGCCATCCCTCCAGTCCAATGGACTCATATCTTATGTCTAATACATGATGTGTAACCTAGAAGATGCTAATAATCACTGAATTTAGATTTTGCTGATGTGTAAACACACACACACACACACACACACACACACATACACACACACACACACACACACACACACACACTTTACCATGTGACCAGGATATCATTGTAAGATACAACTAGTCTTGTCCTCTTCAACATATATTTAATACCCTAGGAGAGATAGGCATGTTCACAACACACAGAAGAATCAGAGTGACAACAGCAAGCCCATGGCAGGGAGAAGTATGTAAGGCAGATAAATCTAAGTCACCAACTAAATATTTCTACTTTTGAAGACTAATGATGTGGTGATATATGATTTTAAATTCTGTCCTAGAAACCATAGATAATATAACAGTAGAAAAATAATTTGATGTTAGTATAAGCTTTAGAGTACAAAGAAATAAATATACAAATGATATTCTACCTTTAACAAAAAGATTTTCCACAACGAGAGTGCTTCTTACAAGTAGGTGTCTTCGTTTATTAATGTTAACTTTCTCCCATGTAGCTCCAATTCTCTTTCAAAGTCAACAAACATACATGAGATAGACACTCATTTTCAATGTGTAGATGGTTCAAATACAATTCTACAGAATTCAGCTTAACAGATAAAATGCATTTACACAGTATCCTTTGATATTATCATTGCTTTATTTTATACATCTCTGATTGCATTTTTATTTATGTACTCCTTTTTTTTCTTTGTCAGGAAGGTCATGCTTCCTCTCTTCAATATTACTTTCTCTAGTCCAAAGCAGTCACCTTCAAGATGATGTGACAAGACTATTGCACTTCTCTGAATCAGTTTCTGTCTTGAGAAGTGGCTGCTGGCTTTATCAGCCCTTATAAGAGCCTCCCCGAGCAAAGAACAGTCTTCATAGAATTTTAGGGATGCTTGTAAGTGTCAAGTGATTGCTAGGTTGTGAAGATAATATTTTAAGAGTGATGCTAGGAATTGCCTTTAATCTAAACTCTTTTTGCCCACAATCACCACACCAAAGAGGATCAGGGATACAGATACTGCTCATCACAACACCTTTCCAGACACAAGCGCAAAGGCATCAAGTGATACAGAACTGCTGACATTAAAAGCTTGCTTTTGGTATTTGTTTTTATGTATTTTGTTTTTGAGATAGAATCTCATGTAGCCCAGGCTAGCCTCTAAGTCACTATATGTTGCACAGGATGACTTTGAACTTCTGATTTTCTTGTCTCTACCCCAGCATTGCTAGGATTGCAAGCACACTACCACATCTAGTTTAATGGTGCTGGGAATTTTACCTGGAGCTTCCTTCATGCTCGATAGGCACTCTACCCACTAAGCAACAACCCTAGTCCAAGCAAGCGCCTATACCTGTGGCTCATTAAGATATGCTTGTACTGAACATTGGCACAACTTAAAAATCCTCATGAAAAACACTCCAGCCAATGAGTGCCTTCTTTACAAACAGGGCTTTGAAGGTTAGGTTCTAGAAAGACCTGTGAAACAATAGGGTTTGATGATATATTTCATGTTGTGAAAAACTATAAGCTAGTATCATGCTTCTTGATTCAGATCCTCATTTCTTGCCCTAATTTGGAATAACAAGAGTTAAAAGTCTTTATTACCATTGATATGTCTGGAATTCTATACTATATTATGGCACTTAAAGAGAAGACAGTGAGGGAATGTTTATCTTAAGAAAGAAAATGAGTGTTATATCAATGGGGCAGATTCCAATGTGTATGGTAAGACTGAGGAACAGACAAGCCTATGCAAATTTCCCAGCAAAGGAGAAAGACAGTTTGTGTTGAAAAGACTACAGTGCCTTTGAGTAGAGAAAGCAGAGTAATAGCTTTAATAGGATCCCAGTAAGAGACTGAAACTAGGAATGAACCTAACCACTGTGATGGAGAAGTAGAGTCATACAGTTAGAACAAAGGAAGAAAGAACAAATCAGCTTGTACAGAAATGTACAGAAAGATTCCTGGATATGCTTTAAAAAGAATGTCCTCATAGGCACATACTTCAGGTGCTTCATTACCCCCTACATTCAAGGAATTTTAAAGCATGAGACTGAATATAATAGAACATAAATTAATCAAGTCATTGATGTGTTAAGACTTGTCAAGACTGAAATAACCTACTATATAAGTGATGCGAGTTATCGGAACTTAGAAATAAGAAAACTAAACCTAAACAGGCAAAATAATTTGTCAAGAATATCTACCACTTACCTCCTCAATACATTTTTCTATTAAGACCCCAAGAGGAAATAAAAAACGTATTTCTGGAACACCTGAATCAATTTTCTTACCCAGTGTGTTGATTTGTTTCTCCAAGCTTTTGTTCTGTTTCTAGAGTGGAGGTGTGATAACCAACGTTCCATGTTTCTGTACTGGAGGTGTGATAACCAGGTCTTCCTCTGATTGAATGTTATCTTTCAAATTTGATTTTGTTTATAATTTTTTTTTTTTTTTATTTATTTTTGGAGAAAGACACAGAGAGAGACAGAGAGGAAGAGGGAGACAGATAGAGATGGGCAGGCCCCAGCCTCTCAGCTGCTGTGAAGGAAATCCAGATGCTTGTGCCCCTTGTGGTCAAGTGCGGCATTGCGCCCTTGTGTCACTTTGCATCTGGCTAAACCTGGGACCTGGAGATTGGAACCGGGTTCTTAGGCTTAGCAGGCAGGCACCTTAACTGCTAAGCCATTTCTCCAGCCTTTGTTTATAATTTTTTAAACAAGTATTGTTGCAGTCAGCTTTGTGTTGCTGTCAGAAAACACCTGGCAAAGAGCAGCTTGTGGAAGGAAAGCATTTATTTTGGCTTACAGACTCCAGGGGAAGTTCCATGATGGCAGGGGAAAATGCTGGTGTGATCAGATGGTGGACATCACCTCCTGGCCAACATCAGATGGACAACAGCAGCAGGAGAGTACACTGGCAAGGGGAAGATGGTTATAACACCCATAAGCCTGCCCACAGCAATATATCATCTCTAGGAGGCTCCAATTACCAAATTGCCACCAGCTGGCAACCTAGCATTCAGAGTACATCAGTTTATTGTGGACACCTGAATCCATTCACCAAATGTATACAATATATTCTCAGAATAACCTCTTTCCATTACCTTCTTTTGACTCCCCCCCTTCCTCATCCCATTTCCACTGGACGTCCTCCTACTTCTCAATTACTCTCTCTTCTACTTTGATAATTTATATTTCTTGTGTGTTGGTGTAAACCATTGAGTTTATTTAGGGGTTCCTGCATCCACATGGGTGGAGTATTATTTACAAGAGTACATGGATCTTACACCACTGCATAAAATGTCTCCTACCCACTTAGGTAGCATTAATTACCAATACTCCTCACTGAGGAATGTAGGACTTATCATCCAACATGCACAACAGAATGGTCCTAACATTTATTCAGTCCTATGCATGTTACAATAGTCACTGTGAGGTCATAAATGCAATAGTCATGTCATAAATACATGACAGCATTCATAGTACTCCCCATCCTTTGTCTCTTAGATTCTTTCCACAGCTTCTTCCACATTGTTCACTGATGCATGAAAAGGATAAAAGAGATGTTCTAGTAAGCACTGAGAACTTTGTATACAATAAATTTTAGCCATTTGTTTTGAGTTTTAAGTCTCCCTATTAGTCACCACCATCTGCAAAGAAAAGCTTCTCTAACCAAAGGTTAGGATGAAGTTTATTTATGGCCATAAACATCCACATTTACAGAGCAAGCTGATGGACACACAACATACTTATTTGGGCAAACTGCAGCAGTAAAGTCTTTCTTAAGGTCTATGACCTCTGTAGCTATATGCTTTTGACTAGGTTTTCAGTACAAAGCATGAATTCCATCCTGTGGAGTGGACCTCAAATGAAATTGAGAGCAGTTGGTTCCCCCTTAACAACCTTTCTACTATTGCACCAGTGGGTACATTCTACCCAGGTATCAGTTGTGTACCTACAAAGTCCAGTACTCGATAAGACTGGTGACGACTGCTTCCCCAGTAGCCTGCATAGTACCTTCCAGCACAACAATAACTAGTCTGCATAGGAAAGACTTAACTAAAAAAAAAAACACTGAATATATTTGGGGACAGCTTTAAACCCATTTCAGCTTGATTTCTCAGACTCTTGTGACTCAGTCCAATTTCAAGTTGTTTTTGATCAACTTAAGCTATGAGTCTAACAAACATCTACTTCAGATGGGAAAACAAGATCATTGCCAGTAGACTACAATGTCAACCACCATCAGCCATCATCAAATTTCTGCAGTTCAAGTTCAATATAACCAGAGACAAAGTCTTCAGGTTTTCTAATTCCACCCCCTCCAGCTGGGCAGAGTAGCCAGGGAAAACTTCAATCCTAGACCAACACTGCACTCCATGGTAGCCCTTTTGCACATTTTCAAAACATCTTCAGGTCTCTATCAAACTTGGTATTTTCAAAACATCTTCAGGTCTCTATGCAAACCACGGTCCATCTTTCAAAGGCTCTTTCAGCCTACCACTGGCACTCTCAGGGCTCCTGGAACCGTGTGCAACACATTACCAGTAATAAAACTAATACCAGGTATCCTCTTTGTTAATCCAGGGACAAAATAAATCATAGCAGCATTATCTTCTCCAGTCAGCTCTTTCCAAATTTGCATTTTTAACAGTTTGGTATAAACTTATTTTACAAATTCTAATGTGTTTGATTATTTTTTTTTTTTTTAATTTTAACTTGGAGAGAGAAATCACAGAGAATCTTTAGCCAGAACATCAGAGAGAAATTTAACCTTGATCAAACTTTCTGATGGGCACCCTTATGCCAGTAGCAGTGTCTCAGCTGCACTCTTTCCTTCCCCTTAGAAAGCTCATAAGCCAAGCCTCAAGTTCAATACTATCTGCAGATGTGAATAGTCCATAAAACTTGCTTACCCTTGCACAAAGTCTATGCCCATTCAAAACAAAAGTTCCAGTTCAAAGACGAATATCCACACGGTCAGGTTCATCATTGTGCCACTTTACTGCATCACTTTGCATCTGGCTAAGTGTGGGACCTGGAGGAAGGGATATTGGAACTGCTGGAGATTGGAAAGCCAGTATTCTTAAAAGGTCACTTACACTTCAGGAGACACATTTGTATATCTTTAACCAAACCATCATGCCATCTCTCCAGCCCTACAAATTCTATTATTAATTATACAACAAGGTATTAAGTAGATTTCCACATAGCTTTTTCATTCTTTTTAAAAATTTATTATCAGTTGCAAGGAGAGAGAGAAAGAGGGAGAAAATGAAAATACCTAGGCTTCTTGACACACTACAAATGCATGTGTTACTCTGTGGCTTTGTGAGGTTACTGGGATTCAAAACTGGGCCATCAGGCTTGCAAGAAAGTACTTGACCACTAAGCAACCTCTCCAACCCAGCTTTTTAATCCTTTAGTTCTAGTTAACTTGCCTCTCCTCTCCCCCATCCTCCCAACTCTATCCCAATTTAAACATTTTCACCCCTGTATTTTACTGCTTTATTTTACATTGAATGAGTTCTACTCTCCCTCCTCTTAAGCTCACCCCTCTTCCTCCCTGATGGCCCAAATTTATCTTCTTGACCTTTAATAACACTCAATACTACTTAATACATATATAATAATTTGAACGTTGAAACTATCTATGAGAGAGAATATGCAGTATTTGTTTTGCTCAGCCTAGATTACCTACCTCATTTAGTATAATCTTTTCTAGATCCACCCATTTTCCAGGAAATTTCACATTTCTTTACAACTGAATAAAACTAATGTGTATATAACACATCTTCATTATTCATTCATCTGTTGTTGGACACTGGCTGATTGCATTTTATAGCTCTTATGACCAGAGTAGAAATAAAAATGAATAAGCAACTATCTCTGAAGTACAGAGTAGTTTCATTAGGGAAAATGCCCAAGAATGTCATAACTGGGTCACAAGGTATTTATATTTATCTATTTATTTATGTAAAACATATACACAATGTACCCTGCTAATAACTCCCTTTGACTCCCTCCCATTGTCACATCTCTCCCATCAACCCTCCAATGAACCCCTTCTTCTGAAATACACCCTCTTCTATTTTTTATCTTCCAATTTTTATTTCGAATTTTAATATATGAACATACTAAGTGGGCCCTGTTCCCATCCCATTATCCTCGCTTACCACCTTCCCCTCTCTTCATTCTACTGGAGACCCTCTTCTTTGAAGGTAGTTCTTTCTCCATTTTGTCGCCCCACTCTCTTTGTCATGCTACATGTTCCCAAATGTGGGTGAGCAGCCTGAACATGTTTGCCCTCTTCCATTTTGCCTGCCTCCATTGTCTGTGACAACATGTTAAGGGACAAATATTACAGTTTGTTTTTTTTTTTTTTAAATGCTAGTAATGACTGCCATGCCATAGATGTAGCCACCACTTTGTGTCTGGAAGATACCATCTGAAAGCACTTACCCTCATTATTTGGCTCAGATATTCTTTCTGCCGCCTCTTTCACAAGGCCTCTGAGCCTCACAGGCTGTGGTTGAGACATCTCACTTAGTGCTGAAGGCTCAATTGTCACTTTTCAGCATGCTGACAGTTTTGAGTCTCCCTAGTAGTCAGCTTCATTTTAACTTCTCTCACCAAACTGAGATCAGCAATATTCCATGAGCAGAAACATAAAGTATTTAGTGGCAATTTTGTAGGAAGAATACATTTGTCCGAACAACAGTAGTAGCTTCCCTGATAGTGCTAACAACTTTGCAATCCATAGACTGTGAGTGGGTTTTTAGTATCAGGTGTTCAGTCCCTCTCATGGAATTGGCTTCAAATTCAATTAGAAAGCACTTGGTTATCCCTATAATAAAAATCTCACTATTGAAATGCTTTGAGCTTTTTTCTCTGGTAGGTATAATATTGGCTATAGCTTTGCATCATATAAGCTTTATTAGTTTCAGATATATTGTCTCCATCCATAGTCTCCTTAAGATTTTAATCATGATGTGATGTTGAATTTTGTCAAAGGCCTTTTCTATATCTAATGAGAATTATAAGTGTTTTTCACAGATAGATGGTTGAACGTTATCACATAAAAGTTTCCATAATATTTTATTATCAATATTTTTTGTTCTTAGCCCACTGTATTAGTAAATGCTATATATTAGAGACATAGTACAGGGATTTTAAAAGAGTGATGTGTATATTAAGTATCCTAATAACAATCTCAGCTTGTAACAGGATATTTTAGTGTTTCTGTGTCTAATTCATCCAATAAAATTCAATATTAGTATAATAACAGTCCCTTTTCTTTTCCCTGGATTGTTCCTTGTATGGCAGGTGAGTGTTCTTTCCTCAAGTGTTCCTCCCAGTTAACAAGTATCGAATGTCCAAGATATAGTTGGCAGTTTTCAATGTATGCAACAGCTGCAACACATGATTAAGTGGTATGTTTGTTTTTAGCTAATAAATGGAAAACTAAGCAGGAAACAAACAGTAAGTAGCATGCAAAAACAGAACTCAGATTAGGACTCATCCTTCTGATACCACCATCCTCACATTCAACACACACGCATACCCTTACCATACTTATTATATTACACCGAATCCTCCCTGACTTGTCTTTCATTATATGAAGTGCAGATAAGAGAAAAATATAAGAAATTACTTTGGGAAAGATGATTATGCTTTAAATACAAACTCAGTATCAGGGTCAGGCTTTGCTTTTATCCAGCCTTCTGCTTGTTTGGGTGAGACACACTGACACTTTATTAGGCCTATTAATACAAATATTAACATCACCTCACAACACCCTCATGGAACACCTAGAATCATAGCAGACCAAAGAAGTAAGCATCCCATTGTCCAGTTAAACTGACATAAAATTAATTCCAACTGTCAATTCCATTTTT
This sequence comes from Orientallactaga sibirica, assembly GCA_036365145.1. Taxonomy (NCBI): domain Eukaryota; kingdom Metazoa; phylum Chordata; class Mammalia; order Rodentia; family Dipodidae; genus Orientallactaga; species Orientallactaga sibirica. The sequence goes on along the minus strand of JAEOAD010000029.1, from coordinate 18,473,947 downwards.
CATACAAATGAAGCATTGTTAATTTTCTTTGGATGTTTATACAAATTTTTTACATGATAGAAATGTAGGCCATGATAACAGTGTCAGCAATCACCTCAGGTTACAGTCTAACATATTCTTGGAGAAGGCTCTCCTGCTGGTCATTTGTAGCTTTTCTTTTGATAATGTCATTCTCAAAAATCATTATTTCACTGAGTGGATCAATTAGCCAAATCAAGAGCCATTGGTTGCCCACCATGGCTGTGTGCCACTACTGCACTTGTTTGAGCATTATGTCAGGTTGTTTCTTGCTGGGTATCTTAGACTGGAAGTTTTTTGGACCAATGTTGGCCATTTCCCCCAGTTGCTCATGTAGCACCCTCTGGCACTAGACTAGCTAACTGTCTGGGGACTGACCCTCTTCCAGATTCTGGCCAGGTCTCTCCAAGTTTGGTCTCACACGTGTAAGCTGTCTTTGACAGTAGGGTCTTACCATTAACCTTTGGTGGGTCATCAAGAACTCTAGCAGAAATCTGTCTTTTTTGGGAAACCTTGTAGGTGTCTTGGATCTACAGCTCATTGTGAAAGTTAACCCCGTGCTGGTACTGGGAGTTATAAGTCAGTGCCTAGGAAGGTGAGGGGAGAAAAAGATAGATAATATAAAAAGAGAAAGTGAGTATAGAGAGGCAATGGAGAGAAAGAGAGAGAGAGGGTGAGAGAAAAGAGAGTAAAGCAGGAAAAATTAAGGTTGGTCTTCATGATGTTTTCTCCAGTTTCCCATGGTTAAGGTGTTCCCTCTGTGGGCCTGCTGAAGGATCAAATGTTTCATTGCTGGAACTGGGAAATAAGTGAAAACTGTGTACAAAAAGTGACCACAGTCTCCAATCAAGATACCATCAAATGTGGGCTAGAAGAGGGCCTACCCATATAAAATTCCCTCCAAGATATCTATGGCCATCCCATGTATCTACTAACTTCTCTCCCCATAGGAGAATTTGCTTATCTTTTTCAGATGGACAATGAACCTGAAGGGAGGATCAGCCAATCACACCTCACCAGGGCTCCAGCTGAAACCATAGAATAATGTGGGGGAAGGGCAAGAGTTCAGCATTCTTGGGGATCAGGACACTAGAAAAAGGCTGAAGGAAATAAACACAGAGAACATATAACTCCTACTAAGCCAGATATCCAGAGACACAGAGGCTCCTAACACCTCATCACTGAAGTAGAGCTAAAATGAACCCAATGTGGATCAGGGAAATTTGCAGAAGAGGGAGCGGAAAGAATGTTAGAGCTGCAAGTTGGGGCATTATGCACAGAGACTTGGCCTTTCCCCCATAGCTCTTGACTACCCCCACAATGCGTGAACCACATTCCCCATTGATGAGGGTCCCTATAGATGAGGGAGGACAGAGGGAGGATAATGGAGTCACCACTATGAATTTAAAATTAGAATAATATGCATAAAAATAAATAAAATAAAAAAATTAAAAAAATTTAAAGTCATTATTTCTTGGGCTGGAGAGATGACTTAGCGGTTAAGGCACCTGCCTCCTAAGCCTAAGAACGCTGGTTCCAATCTCCAGTGGTTTCAATCTCCATGTCCCACGTTTAGCCAGATGCAAAGTGACACAAGGGTGTGATGCCACGCTTGACCACAAGGGGATGCATGCATCTGGATTTTGTTTGCAGCAGCTCAGAGGCTGCTGGGCGCACCCATCTCTATTGGTCTTCCTCTCCCTCTCTCTGTCTCTCTCTGTGTCTCTCTCCAAATAAAGGTCATTATTTCTTTATAATCATTGCTTTATACTAGGCTGTCCTAATTGTGCTTAAAGTAAATGCTTATTTCCCTTTCCAATGTGATCAAGAAATAAATACCATTGAATTAAAAAGGAATCAATTGAAACATGTTTAAAAGAGCATACTTTGATCAAAACCAGGACAAGTGACAGATTGAATGATTGCAAAAACAGTCTTCTTTAGCAGAACAAACAAAATCACAGCACATTGCATTGCTAATTGAAACTAAAGACTGTTATGCTAAGGCAGGCTTTCACTCTTATAAAACAAATTCCATCCATAATAATTCTAAATAAATATGTCTCAAATGAAAAGAATGAAACCACTTAAAAAATTAAGGATAATTTTTGTCATTATGAACAACTTGGAAATGTTTTGCTTTCAATATTTTTGTTTTACTTATTCTTTATTATAGAAGAAATTTGTGATCATTTTTGTAAGTTGAGGGAAGAAATAAGAAAATAAAGAAATAAAAAATCACCCAAAATACCACTAAAAAGTTGGGTCAATTTGAACTTTCTAACATTTAATATTGTTTTCTTAGTCAAAAGTACATATGGGGCTAGAGAGATGGCTTAGTGGTTAAGGCGCATGCCTGAGAATCCAAGGACCTGGGTTTGATTATCCTGGTCCCACATAAGCCAGATGCACATGGTGGCGCATGCATCTGGAGTTCGACTGCAGTGGCTTAGAGGCCCTGGCATGCCCATTCTCTCTCTGTCTCTCTTTCTCTCTCCCTCCCTCTCTCTGTCTCTAACAAATAAATAAAAATCTAAAATGTACATATGTGCATATATATTTATGTATATATGAAATATATTTTATAATGCAATGGCATACAAAGGAAAGAAAACATTTCTAAATTATTTAACATACATTTTTTTTTTCTACTTTCTGTTCCATTTAAGTCCTCAGTCTCTTTTTCCCCTCTCTTATAACTCTTTTCTAGCTTCCTAGCCTTTATTGATTCTGACTCCAACTTACATAGCAATCTGAAAAGTTAAAGTTAGGATCTTCATAGGAGAGGGAACATGTGGTGTTTGTCATTGTAAGCCTAGTTTATCTTATGGTACATTATTTTGCAGATTTACCTATTTTCCTGAAATTTTTCATAATTTCATTTTCTATACACACGAGTAAATTTCCATTTGGTATAAGTATCACATCTTTGGTATAAGTGTCTTCCTCAGTTGATTAGTATCTGGCTCATTTTATTTCCTAGCTATTATAAATATAGCACCAATAAATATGGATGAATTAGTTTCTCTGTAATAAACTGTACAATACTTAGAGTATGTACCTAGGCGTTTATAGCTATGTCATGTAGTAATTCTATTTACATTTTGTTTTCTTGGTTTTTTTTTGGGGTTAGGAGCTTTTTAGGTAAGGTCCCACTCTAGCCCAAGCTGATCTGGAATTCATTATGTAGTCTCAGGGTGGCCTTGAACTCATGGTGATCATCCTACTTTTACCTCCAAAGTGCTGGGCTTAAGGGATTGAGCCACCATGCCCTCTTATTTACAGTTTTTTGAGAAACCTCCACACAAATTTTTATAATGGCTGTGCCAGTTCGTACTCTCAGAAAGTTTGAATAAGGGTTTGTCTTTTCTATCTCCTTGCCAGCATTTGTTGTCATTCATTTTCTTGATGGCACCTACTCAATCAGACTGAAATGGAATCTCAGAATGCTTTAATTTTCACTTATCTGATGGCTAAAAAATAGAATAGCTGAACACATTTTTAAAGTATTTATAGACTAGTTATATTTATTCTTTTGAGAATTCCCTTTTCAGTTTGATAGCCAATTTTATGATTAAATTGTTTGTTTTCTTGATGTTTAGTTTTTAATCTTTTTTTTTAAGTTCTTTGTATACTCTAGGTACTGATTCAGTGTCAGGAGTTTAACTGGCAAAGATTTTCATCCAGTTTTTAAACTATATTTTCATTCAATTAATATTTCTTTTGCTGTACAAAAGCTCATTAAAGTCATAAAGTCCCATTTGTTGATTGTTGGTTATTTACTGAATGATTGAAGACCTATTCAAAAGTCCATATCTATGCCTATGTATTTTTCTGCCATTTTTTCCTCTAGTATGATCAGGGTTTCAGGTATCATGTGAATGTCATCAATACATTTAGAGTTGATTTTTGTGCATGGAGAGATGCAAGGATTTAGTTACAATTCTTCTACATAAACTCTCTCAGTTTTTCCAGACCCACTTGTTTTAAAAAAATTATAAATAAATAAATTGACTTTCTTTTCACCAATGAGTATTTTGTCTTTTTGTCAAAAGTCAGTTGCATGGCCTAACAGGGTTCTCTCAAGGAACAGAACTGATAGAATTAATTATATTAAAAAGGGAATTTATTACATAAGATTGTGACAGTCAATCCACTTGGCTATATGCCTCAAAGTCCCAAACCAGCACTGAAAAATTGGAGGCTTCCTGGAGAGCCACTTGTCTTCAGTCTACAATGGAAGGCTAAGGAAACTTGGTTGCAATACCAATGAAGGATAGCCTAACAGGAAAGATGCAAGTGCAAGTGAAGCACTTGCCAGTCTTTCAAATAATCCTTCCTAGAAGCAACCTCAGAGACCTCACCACAAAGAACATATGTGAGTTCCTGAACAGATCAAGTTGACAACAGAACCTGACACTCACACATGGGTTTGTATCTGGATCTTCTGTTTTGTTCACTAACATACATGCAAATATTGTTTTTGTGACTGTAGCTCTGTGCAATGCCCTAGAATCAGGTGTGACAATGACTCCAGAAATATAGTCATACATAATTTCTCTCAAATAGCTTTGGCTATTTGATGCTTTTATGTTTACAAATAAAAATTAACATTTTTTTCTATTCTGGGAAGAATGCCATCAAAATTTTGATATGGATTATATTAAATCAATAAATTGTTTTTGAAATTAACCATTTTCAAAATATTTATTAATCCAAAAATGAGCATGGGAGGTCTTTTCATTTCCTAGTGTTTTCTTCAATCTCACTTGAGTGTTTTAAAATTTTCATTATACAGTTATTTCCCATCCTTGTTAGGTTAACCTCATGTATTTGTCAGAGGCCATTGTGAATGCTATTTCCCTGATTTCATATCAGAGATTTATTAGGTTTACAAGAATTTTGTGGAAAAATGTTTTTTCATCTATGTTTGAAAGGAAGATTTTTTTTTTTTATACCATCTCTTTAGTTTGGTATTAGGCTGATTCCTTCTGATTCCATTTCATGGAATATTTTCAGAAGCATCACTGTTGGCTTTTCTTTGAAGACCTAAAAAGTTTGCCAGTGAACCCTCTTTGTCTCAAATTGTTTTAATTGTGATACTTTTAATAACTGCTTTATTCTTATTGCTTGTTATAGGTCTGCTTAAATGTTATATCTATTTTGGTATAACTCGCATAAGTCATATGTATCTAGAAATTCATACATTCTGTTTCTTTTAATTTTTGAATTTAGTAGAGCATTTCTTTCTAAGATATGTCCTCTTTGAATTTCACTAGTATATATAAAGGTTCCTTTTTCATTTCTAATTTTATTAATTTGGTTCTTCTAATTCTATTGGTTACTATCACTGATGATTTTATCAATCGTGTTTTCCTTTCAGAAATGAATTTTTTCTATTTTTTTTCTTTATTAGTTATGTACATACTCAGTATGTAAACAGCACATGTTGCTATCATCCTTCCCCTCATCCCTGTCTGCCCCTCCGAAGGGACCCTCCTCGTTGGGGATTATGGGTCGTGAGGTGTGGGGGTAGCCATCAGTTATGGGGAAGAGGCAATGTCTGTGCATAATGTATCAATTTGTGGCTCTAACAATTTTCTGTCCCCTCTTCCACTAATTTCCCTGAGTGATGTTGGTTCATTTTAGGTCTACTTCAGTGACAAGATCTTGGGAGTCTCTGTCTCTGGATATCTGGTTTGGGAGGAGTTGAGTGTTCTCTGTGTCCCTAAATATTCCCTCTCTTTCAACTTTTATCAAAAGTCATGATTCACTGCATCAAATCTGGATTTATTATTACAATTATCTTCCTCGGGATAATAAACTGTAGTTTTTACTCAGATACAGATTTTATATCTCTTTTATTTCACTTACAAACTTTTAAAGTATTATGTGAGAATATATAAATGCATTTTTTTTTCCTTTAGAATACGGTTTTGTTTCTCTTCTAAACATCAGCTGCATGGAAGCAGAGTAGTTCTTTTCCTACTTTGCATACAGATTGACCACAAATGCTTTGATAGCTTCAGGCTTATCATAGGAGCTCAGGGAATATTTTATAAACTAATGAATGCAAAACATCTCTCATTCTATAACTTACTCTACTATACAGAATCATATTCTTTCCTCCAAATAAAACATACTTGTTGCTGTTTCATGTATGTCATTTCTTGCAACAACAACCTTTTTCCTGTTGGAAAAAAGATCTCAGATTTGTCTATAATGAATAATCTTATCAAACATACTCTTCAAAAATTATTCTCCTGTCTGTTTCCATAATATTTTCAAATCAAATTTTATCATGCATTAGGTTATATGGCATTTGAGTCTATTTGATTGGGTGTATACTCTGGCTTTATGAGTTCGAAAATAGTTTAGTCACACACACACACACACACACACACACACACACACACACTATCAGCAAAGTTGAAACTCTCACTGAATTTTCACTGAATTAACAGACTGGGTAATTACTATTATGAAGACTTGTCTGCTCACTGAAAGAGCTTTTTATATCAAAACTAGTTTAGTAAATAACTGAAGAGAATAGCTAGTTGTATCCTAAAAATAAAACATGCATTAAAAATTTATGAAAAATTATTGAGCTCTCAGTAGCTTCTGTATTTCTGTTTTGTGCATTTTGAGTCTCATCCTTTTCTGTCTCCATTATCCTGGCCGAGGTTGTCGAGCTCACTGTGCAAGCAGCACTCTTGTTCATCTCATGTGCTCTATTGTCTTTCCCATCCCTCCTTTAAATTCTCTCCTCCCTAGTCTCATTGGCCACTTTCCAGAGTCTTGGACTTTACCCACATTTACTCCCACCTAGATACACGTATTTAACGTTTAGAAGCTAAGAACCTCATAAGAGAAAAGACATGTGATATTTATCTTTCTGGGTTATCACTCTTCATATTATTTTTCAGCTCCATCATTTCCTTGCAAATTCATGATCTCATTGGTCTTTATGGTTGAATAAAAACCCATAGTGTATATGTATCACTCTTTCATTATCCCTTTGTTGATGGACATCTAGGCTTAATCCATTTCCTAGCTGTTGTGAATAGAGCAGCAATGAATGTGATGTGCAAGTATCTCTACAGAAGGTTATAGAACCTTCTGGTTATATGCCTAGGAGTGGTATAAGTGGGTCATATGGAAATTTTATGTCTAGTTTTTGAAATGCCTCCACAATGATTTCCATGATGGCTGCACTAGTTTACACACTCACCAACAGTAGATAAAACTTCCTCTTTCCCTACATCCTTAATAGCCTTAATTTGTTTTTTTTTTAATTATTTTATTATTTATTTATTTATTAGTGAAAGAGAGAGACAGAAATAGAAGGAGAAAGAGAGAATGAGTGTGCCAGGGCCTCATGCCACTGCAAACGAATTCCAGATGCATGTGCCATCATGTTCATCTGGCTTATGTGGGAGAAGTGAACCTTGATCCTCAGGCTTCACAGCAATCACCTTTGTTAAACTATCCGTCCAGCCCATTCATTTGGTTTCTGATTGAGATGAGAGGGAATCTCAAATTAGTTTTTTTAAAATATTTTATTTTTATTTATTTATTTATTTGATAGAGAGAAAGAGGGAGAGGAGAATGGGGGACATACCAGGGCCTCCAGCCATTGCAAATGAACTCCAGATGTCCTTGTGCATCTGGCTAATGTGGGTCCTGGGGAATTGAACCTGGGTCCTTTGGCTTTGCAGGCAAATGCCTTAACTGCTAAGTCATCCCTCCAACCCTCAAATTAGTTTTAATTTGCATATCTCTTATCTCTAGAGATGCTGAACTTAAAAAAAAAAAAGTTTGATGGGAACTCAAAGGATGGCTTAGCAGTCAAGGCACTTTCCTGCAAAAACTTAGGACCCAAGTTTAATTCCCTGTTACCCATGTAAGCCAAAGGCACAGGGTGCGGCTACAGGTCTCTGCTTCTTACTCTTTCTCTCCCTCTCTCTCTCTCAAATGAATAAAATTTAAAATAAATGAAAAACTAAATGAAATTTAATGCTTTTACTTGAACATAATGATGAATGTTATTTGCACCTTGACATAGCCCTGTTTGCACAGAGAACTTTGCACAATGATTTTGAGAATGAAATGAAGTTCCAATGATGAAAAGGAACTGTAGAAAACTTCAGTTGAGTGTCTGGTGGAACATAATTCAGTGTTTTCTTATGAAACATTTGTAATTAGAAAACTGGAGTTGGAACATAATTCCTGTTTTCTTATACTGTGATCTTTACTGATGTTGTTATGATGATAACCTAAAATAATGCCACTGAATATCCCCTGAACACTGGGCAGCAATTCAGATTAAGCAAACTTTGAGACTTCTTTGGCTCCTTAATGGACATGCAGCATCAAAACTCTCAGGTCATCAAGGAATGCTTGTCTTTCTTTGCTTGTTATCACAGAGAATATTTCTTGTGTGATTAGGAAATAGGGACAAAATTTTAGCACAGTTCAAGATCAAAAGCTTTAACATTGTATCTCAGGAAGATAACATCACTTCAGAGTCAGGTGCCTAGGGCAACATGAAAATGATATCAAAAAATAGGTAATTAATTAATTAAAAATCTAAGCATTCTAGTATTCTCAGAAGAGAACATTTCTGTTCTTTAAAGAGCATAAAGATTAGGGCTGGAGAAATGGATTAGCAGTTAAGGCATTTGCCTGCAAGGCCTAAGGACCCTGGATTGATTCCACATAAGCCAGATGCACAAGGGGGAGCATGTGTCTGGAGTTTGTTTGCAGTGGCTGGAGGCCCTGGTGTGCCCATTCTCTCTTTCTCACTGCCTCTTCCTCTTCCTTTCCCTCTCTTTCAAATAAATAAATATTAAAAAAAAAAAAAAAAAAAAGAGCATAGGGGCTGCAGAGATGGCTTAGCGGTTAAGGCACCTGTCTCCTAAGCCTAAGAACGCTGGTTCCAATCTCCAGTGGTTCCAATCTCCAGGTCCCACATTTAGCCAGATGCAAAGTGATGCAAGGGCGCAATGCCACACTTGACCACAAGGTGGCGCACACATCTGGATTTCGCTGGCAGCAGCTGACAGGCTGCTGGGGCACCCATCTCTATCTGTCTTTCTCTCCCTCTCTCTCTGTGTCTCTCTCAAAAAAAAAAAAAAAAAAAAAAAAAAAAAAAAAAAAAAGAGACCATAAAGATTACCTATTCTAACTCTGTCAAATTAATGGCAAGAGTTCCAGGCTCTGGTGAGGTCAAGCTCCTATCTGAAAACATGATTATGAAGAGATCACAACCCTATGATAGATAGCTAAGGCAGAACTTCCTTATCATTGGGTCGAGGAGGGCTATGGACAGTGGAATCAAGTTCAGGCCTGGGTCTTTATCTGACAGACCTTTCAGGTCACTCACTTGTGCTCAATGCAAACCCAATTTTTAGGCATGAAGAAATGCCCAGACAAAAACCAAATTACATTTGCAGCTAAACTCCTGCTATTTCAGTACATTAGCTACAGATTCAATAAAGGTAAAGTGGTTGTTAAGCTTTTCAGCTTGAATGGCATCATTTTTTTTATTGCACTTGGAAGAAAAATGTGGTGGCACCCACCCAAAATCATAAAACCAGAGCATCTAACAAAAGATTCTGTGAGCCTTGAGCTCTATTATAATTTCAGATTTGGTATGCTTCCTACTCAGTAAATCACCTGAAATTTACAGCTGCACCTGCAAACCAAAGCATGAGGCTAAACTCTCAGATAAATACAATTTCTCAGTGTTTCCTGAATATGCAGCGTTAGCAAATCTGGGCCATCAACCCATGTGGGGCTCCACATATCCCTAACTGGTTGCATCTATTTACAATTCATTTGGAACTTGGTGGATTAAATGCATTTAGAAAGTGTCAGACTTTTAGATGGCCTAAAGAAGTCTATCATAAGTAGGAAAATAAATTGGTATGCTATAGATTTCAGTAGTGATAGTTTATCCATTTCCAAATTTCTCTAGTTTTCCTATTCTTCAAATCTTGAGGATTAGACAAGCATTAACAAAATATCCATAGTGGAAATACTGTATATAATAGTGTCTGAAAAAATACCTTTTGTTTCTATTTTTTTTTTTTTTTTTTTTTTTTTTAAAGGGCTGGAGAGGGCTTAGCTATTAAGGTACTTGCCTGCAAGGCCAAAGGTCCCAGGTTAGCTTCCCCAGGATTCACATAAGCCAGATGCCCAAGGTGGCACATGCATCTGGAATTCTTTTTTTTTTTTTTTTTTTTTTTTGGTTTTTTGAGATAGGATCTCACTCTAGCTCAGGCTGATCTAGAATTCACTATGTAGTCTTACGGTGGCCTTGAACTCATGGCAATCCTCCTACCTCTGCTTCCCAAGTGCTAGGCTTAAAGGTGTAAGCCACCACACCTGGCTCAATATTTGTAATTCTTTTGTAGTGGCTGGAGGGCCTGGCACACCCTAGACACACACACACACACTCTCTCTCCCTAAAATCATAAAAAATACTAAAAAAAAAAAAAAAAACTTTAAAAATTAGTGCCTGACATTAACAAATAGTATCTTCAGATGAACAGAAGGAGACAGGAGAGGGACACTTGTTAAGTGACAACTGTGTACAAAAGGCTAAACCTATAGTAGACAAACATGCACAGCTTTAATTTCTTAGCCAGTGTTTTGGCAAGCCCAACAGACTGTCCTTTTTTTATGTGAGAAAATGAGGGAGAGAGAGAGAGAAAGAGAGAGAGAGAGAGAGAAAATTGGCACACCAGGGCATCCAACCACTGTAATCGAACTCCAGATGTTTGTGCCACCTTGTGTACATGTGAAACCTTTCACAATAGCATCACTTAGTATGTCTGACTTACGTGGGACCTGGAGAGTAAAACATGGGGCCTTAGGCCTTCCAGGTAAGTGCCTTAACCACTAAACCATGTCTCCAGCCCTTGTTTTGTTTTGATACTGGATTTCACAGCACAGATCAGTCTGACCAGGGACTCACTAGACAGACCTCAAAATTATTTGTCATCCTTATATGTACTCATTAAATATAACATGTAACCCAAACAAGAAATACAGATACAAGTCCTTTCCCTTCCTAATTATTAAATCACAAAATAGAACATTAGAGATATTCATTAGTTTTGAAAATATCACTGAATTATTAAGAGAACTGAGGTGCCGGTGCCTCCCCTGGCAGGTAGAGCTGAAGAGAGAGCCGGACAAGGGGCTCCTCTTGAGGCTGAGCGGGATGATGGGTGTTGGCAGCCCAGACCCCCCTCCTCTAAAAGACCAGAGAGAAAAAAACACACTGGGCCGGGAGTCTTGTAGAGGCAGGAACTCGTTTTATTGTAGTAGGAAGATGTTTATATAGCTTCGAGAAAGAGGGTGGGTCTCAGGATGGGAAAAAGGTGTAAGGGCCAATAGTATTTCACTACGTCAGCAGTAGCTGGGCGGAGACAGTTTTGGCTTAGGCTTTGCTGAGTCACTCCTAATAGGCCAAAGACAGGTGGCCAAACTCTAGTCAGGCTCAGGAAGTTCCACTAGGCCTCACACCCGGGCCTCTTAGGGCCCAACACTGAGGTGGGAAATATTTTACTCAACAGTACCCATAAAATTTTTATACTGCCCTATTCTATGACACTTATCAAGTAACTGCTTCTTTTTTCATTTTTTTTTCTTGCAAGTGAATCTCTTAATAGAGGTGCTGAACCTTAGTTAGGACTTGGTTAAAAGAAATGAATAACTGAAAAAGATAAACAGGAAAGTGCCTATGGTCATAAAGATTTTGTCCAATATGAATATATCCTAATACGGATGCAGTGTGCATTGCTTGACGATTATGAGGATAAGTATTAGAAAATTGAAGTTTAATTGAGAAAGTTTACACATGGTATAGATTTCAAAATTCAAAGATAATAATTATTCTTTATTAACAAATGCTTCCACTTACTGACAGGAGAAATAGTCTCCACTATCCATTATGTTCACCTTTACCTAACCTTCCCCTGCTAACTGCTCATCATATCACCTTCCTTTTCAATATGACAAAAATGGGCATATTGAGTCATTAGTCTAAAAGGAACTTAGTATTTCTTCTTTAAAAAAATGCTTTCAAATTTTTAGAGATGGCACAGTATTACTTTAAACACTCTTAGAGGCCTTAAATCATAAAATATTCAACTATAACAGGATTATCATTTAGCTACAAATATTTACTATTAAAGTGTTTTGGCTTGTTATACAAATAAACCCCAAAAGATGTAGCTTGTTTCCTTTGAAAATTTGATAGAGAATATTGATTAGCACATTTGTTTACTTTGAGCAAACTAGACTTTTTTTAAGAGTGTGAATACCAGTGCGTTCATTCTATGAAGTTTTATTTTTTATCATTATTCTTAGAAATAAATAGAATATTTTGGATAATTTGTTCTGTGAGACCATATTTTATGTGATTCACTCCCTTCCCTGCAAAGGAGTAATAAATCTGGGAACTATTCCATCTCTGAAAAGTTTATATTCACAGATATCAAAACAGATTTCTTTTGTTTTAGCAAGAAGTGAGATTATGTTATCACAAAATGAAGTAGAAGAGGATATATTGCTAAATGTCTTGAGCAGAAGAGGAGGTAGTCTGGGAGAAGTTATCCCCTAGATCATTTCCTTTCATGGCTCAATCTACTGTGTCTTCTCAGAATGGTCACTTAACTCCATGACACTCAGAGCAATCAGCCCTTAGTAAACCTGTGCTAATATCTAATCCAGCAAAATCTGTTTTTCATGCTATGCCATGGGTCACAATATGTGAGTCATGGAATTTTCTAGCACAACTGGGAAAATAGTTAGGGTTTGTGTGACCAGTTACTAATGAATTTTTGTTGCAAACATCCCTTAGTGACCACCACAAAACATATCAATCATTGAGAGATCTCTCAGGAAATACGTTCCACCACCAACAAAGTCATTTGTTAATATGTAACTTCTTTATTGCTGTAAATATTCCAGTCATCACTAGCCCATATATCTTTCATGTCTTATCAAAGTGCTCCTTAGGAAGCACTAAAAAGGAAAAGCCTATTAAATCACTGAGCAACTAGATATGAGCACGTGTTCCAAAGGCATTAATGAATATCTTACATAAGACTATATGAAGATTTGAAGATCATGTTTTATATTGGTTCCCTACAAATGTTTGTGGAATTTCCTTAAACATACAGATGGGATTTAATTTGGTACTTTATGAAAGGTTAATATATATAATAAATATCTGAAATACAGGGCTGGGGAGATGGCTCAGCAGATATGGTGCTTGTCTGCAAATTCTAACTATCTGAGTACGATTCCCTAGTGCCCATGTAAAGCCAGATGCACAAAGTGGTACAAGCATCTAGAGTTTGCAGTGGCTGCAGGATCTGGCAGGCCCATTCTCTGTCTATCTCTCTTCTCTATATCTCTCTCTGCTTTCAAATAAGTAATAAATAAATATATATTTAAAATAAATTTAAAATAAAAAATCTGAAATACAATTGTTAAAGGTAAATATAATCAGGTAAATGCAAACTATTTTAAAAGAAAATCAATTCACATGAAAATTTTTACTCTAATTAAACAAATGACATTTTCCCTTCTGTTTATTTTCTTACTTTTTCAGTTCATTTTTAATTTGTTAAAATTTATTATTCATTTTACTTTTAGCCAGGGTTGGCCTCCCATGTGCCATGAGCCACCATACCTTATTAGCTCTATGAATTACTAGTTTTTCTGCTTATATGAATAACTGAAAAAAAATAATGAAAAATAAAGTAAATGTACAAAGGAACCCAGAAAGATATGTGTTACATAAGTGAAAAAAAAAAATCTACTTTTATAAACTAACAGAGGAAACTCTGCATATAAAAACAGGGACAAGACAAAGAGGGGGGGATGAGAAACAGGATGGTCACTGGCTGTGGTCACTGGCCTCCCTGGGGCCACTGCGCATCAGTTTCCCAGAGGCATCCAAGCAACTGTGGAGCAGGGTCCTGAGTGGCCATGAGTGCAGTGGGAAGAAACACCCAAAGACTGCATTGGAGGACAGCTTGTTTTTTTTGCCAGGGGAGTGGGTTTATAAGCCTTCATGTAGTCGTGGGAAGCGTGGGAATCACAGGGGGATTGGCTGTGTGAAGGCTGCTGGCTAATACCTCATTAACTTACAGGGTCCTCCTGGGTAAGCTGTAAAAAATGGCCACAGGGAAACTGAAACCTAAGTCTTATCAGGACATACAGGTGCCCCAGGTGGGGGAGGGAGGGGCCCCACTACTGTCTCTCTCAAGGTGAGATTATCCGGGTCTGGGCCTGCTGCAACCTCCTACGGCCTGGGACCCTTAGCCATGCCTGATAGCTCAGGCCTATTTTAACCTCCGGTGGCTTGGGGTCCTTAACTATGCCCGACAACTGGTTGATGCAGAAATTAGTTAATGTAAGGAGGATTTCTGTGGGACTCCAAAATATTTCTTCACAACCTTCCTGGTATTTATTCACAAGGTTTTTTTTTTTTTTCCTGCAGAAATCATATTTTGCTATTGTTGTTATGTGTTAAGTTTCAAATAAAATAGATTGTGTTGAAATTACTTTCAAAATAAACTGTGTGTTAGTAGAGGAATGAAAGACCACAGAAGTTTAGAAGATTTAAAAGCTTTCTTTCTGTAGCACATTTGTCCTGACAACAATCAGTTCTTTACCTCTTTGCTGGACTGAACTTGAAATGGGCTGCTCCTAGTTCATGTTTGGTGTCTGATCTATCCAGAGGGCACTGGCCTCGTGAATACTTTCCTATTTGTCTTTGAAAATGTAACTCACATATCACTTTCTTCAAAAATTTTCCTTGTATTCCTCAGATAAAGAAACTTGTTTTGATTTCCTTTCAGCTGCAATTATTATTTATTTACATTTACATGTGACCTTTTTCCTTTTAATATGTAATTAAATGTACATATTTCATCCTTTTTTTTCCTGCAGGAGTTTAGGCTTCATTCTGGAAATTTTCTAGGTAAAGTAATCATTTCAGTAAATATAAAGATGTTTCAGTATGTGCTTGGGAAAAGGAATGCGAACATGTATCACACTTGTGTGTATGTTACAAAATAGGAAAAAAAAACAATTTTATATTTGAAACATACACATATTTGTAATTACAAGAACACTTTTTATCTTTCCTTATATGAAATGGTATAATGTTTTTGGATACCTTTGTTGTTGCTGGTGTTTTCCAGGTAGGGTCTCACTCTAGCCCAGGCTGACTCACTAGAACTCACTCTGTAGTTTAAGCCTGGGCTTGAACTCCAAGCAGTCCTCCTCCATCTCTGCCTCCTTAGTGCTGGGTTTAAAAGCATGCACCACCATGCCCTGCTTGATAGCTTTTTTGATGTACATGGTAGATAGATGGTAAATAGTTAGATAGATAATACATAGATGGTATAAAGATATCAGCAAATATTTGACAGACAGATGATGATGATAGATAGATAGATAGATAGATAGATAGATAGAGTATGTAAATATCACGTTGAAACCTGATCTTGTATCTATTTTAATGTTGTAATTTTCCAGTATACACAGTGCCTAGCTAGGCTATCCTAGGTAAAGTCTGTTTATTGTGCCTGAGCCAGAACACTGAGCATTCTGGACACACGTTGTGATGGGCATTTATCAGGTTTACATTCAGAGCAACTCCATATTTTCAGAATTATTCCCTATATTATTGGGTTATTTGAATATTTCCAAGACCTTTCGAAACCCTGTACTTCTGAAATGCTCACTCCGAAAACACTGAAGAAGAATTGTGTTTAAGAGCCTCTCTCCACCACTTCTTATAAGAAAAACAATGTAGAGACATAAATACCCATTTCATTTTTGAAGCAAAAACACCTAAAACGTATTTCATGTTAGTTCCCGCATTGGTCCTTGTACTTTGGAGAACAGTGTATTCGTACCAAGGAATGTGTTTTTAGTGTGCTCAGCACCCCACTCCCCCATCCCCACACACACCTGCATGCGTTTTGCTCCCACGAACAGGCCCTCTGCAGTCCCTAGGAATCCTTTCTCCTGGGACATTTCTTCCTCAAGCGTGTGTGTGACAGGGAGCTGCCGCTAACATTTCTCATTTATCCTCCATCCTGCTCACTCATATTGGCTTCCATACACTTGCAGTTTCTTGTTGTAATGTTTCTCCATTTTATTCTAGACATTGATTTATTACACACTCTAGCTTTAGCTTCTTAACAGTCAGGTTCTTCATCTTTGACTCTAATAAATCACAAAATATTCCTTCTCTTGCATCTAAAATCATGAGTAGAGGAAAGTTTTAGACTTGAGGGCTCACATTTTCTACTGTGCCTCACCTGTACCTAAGGCTGTGTGAGAACATGCATTACTATCTTCCTCATTAGTGCCTCCTCATTGGTAACTTGAGAATTCTATTTGAAATTTTCAAAAGGAAGACAGCATAGTCTGTTTAAAAAAATATTAATCTACATCTAAGCTAAAAATCTAGACACATAATATGTAAAGATTGGTAAAATTATACGGCATGTCCTCATTAAAAATCTTTTGGCAACATCAGTCCATCATTAAGTGAGAGGCTTAATGACTTTAAAAGTGGAGACTTAGAGTCATAATTGTCAACAGGATCTATGGTGACATACTTTTAGCATGAGACTTGGCAATTTGAAAGTACATTATTGGAAGTGATATATTGCTTGCTCCTTTGCCAATCTTCAGTTAAACAATAAAATTATATCCTAGTGAATAGATAAAGTTTCATTTAAGTTTTGCAGACATTGATATGAGAAAATAAAAGGGAAGGAAAGATGATTTAGTTCATGAATAGGCAAAAATTCTTTTTTTCAAGTGAATATAGAGAAGTTGGTATGTTTTAAAGTATAGTCTTTGGAGTTATACTAACCTTATATTGTTGTTGTAAGTCTTCATAATGAGAAGCTTGAGATATATGTGTGAATAGTATTAAATGATCAGCATGCTTTCTCTAGACTTAGCTTACATCAACCTGGCTAAAGCTGGCCCATCATTAATTAATATCCACTTCACCCATCATTATATTTAATATACCTTATAAACCATTCTGATTTCTTCTTATTATTATTCAATATGTGTTTTTAAAAGAGGTACTAATCTTATTAACATGATTTTATTATCCAATATAAAAATCAAAAATAGTACTCATTATATAAAATTTAGACTACATTGAAATGTCCAATTGTTATTTAATAAGAACTGATATTTATGCCCTTAATTTTATTTTTTTGATTGCTGCACTGTGGCCTCTCTGTTATCTTTGAAACAAACTTGAAAATCTTTCTATGAGAATCAAATTAGATGTATATTTGTGTGTGTATTATTACATACTCAAATTATATAGCATATATATATATATATATATATATATATATATATATATATATATATATTATATAGTATATACCACACATATAGATAGACATGTAAGCTACAGACATATATGCCAAAGTATAAACATTGACTTATAGCTCACTAAATTTTTAAAAATAATTACATATTTTTAGAAAATATATGAAATCTAAATTCTCAGCATGCTTTCAGGTTAAGATAGAAAAGAATGAACCCTTTACAAATTACCAGTAGTCACAATCTTCTCATCTTCTCATTCTTCCCTTTCAAAAGAGTTTGTATTTCTACCATTCAGTCTTTCCTGGGGAATTCTTTCCATTGTTTCAATGTAAAGTACTTGGGTCATCTTCCTTAAGATTACTAATGTGTTTCACAACAGCAGCTTTAGTAACCCAGAAAAGTTTCTGTGCCTATAAATTTTAAAGTTGTTTGAATTTCTCCTATTTTAAATCTTTATCTCTCAGTTCCATATCTTTAGCCAATCACAACAGCCCATTACAAATTCAACTTTAATCAAACTCTCTGAGCATGGGCAGCAAAACAAAGCCATCCCTTATGCCAGGAGCCCAGTTATAACAAAGTCCTCTGCAGTCTTTTCTTACCCTTTGAAAGTACATAAGCAAAGCCTCTAAATACAATTCTCTTTGCATTTAGCATTTTCAAACTCTCTTTATAATAATCCATAAAACTTGGCTTACTGCTCTGGAAGGCATTTTCAGTCATCAGTACCAAGCCCATGCCAATTCCTCAAAAACAAATGTCCCAAAAGATCAAAGTCCACATGGTCAGATTTATCACACAGGAGCAAACCATTCTCTGTTAATAGTTTCTGTCATTGTCAGCTCCATGCTTCTGGGATGAACCTCCAAACCAGACCCAGTTTATGGGAGGAATGACATACATTTCAGGCTTACATATCTAGGGGAAGTTCCTTAATGGTGAAAGAAGCTGGCACCCCCTACCAATTCCATGCAGAGAGAAAAACCACCACCAGCACCACAAGCAAGAATGTCCTGGGAACTGCAGGCAGAGTCCAAACACTCTGCATACCTTAGGATAAAATTCAGATCTGACCCCAATGACACACACCTCCCACTATAGCAGAAGTCTGCCTACTAGGGGCAGAAAATGAAAACTCAATTTTAATAACACCTGAGTCTATTAGTGAACATGGATTCAAACTACCACAATAGCCTTAGGATATGTTACAGGTTTTAAGAGGCAATTTCTCTTTGAATCTTAACCCACAGGAGGAACAAGTGACTCCTGTAAGGTTTGGGAGTGACCCAAGACCATGCAGACCACTCTGCGGCAAAGATGAAAGCTTTTATTCAGGAAAAGCAGGAGCTGCCAGGACTGATTCTCAAGAGCAGAGCTCAACCAACCTCAATTTGTTGATAGTGGGCTTTATAGGGCTTTTTCAATTGGGGGAAGACGAGGAAGGGAAAAAGCTGAAGAAAGGTTCCTTTAGGAGAGTTCTAAAATAGCCAGGGTGAGAGACAAGAACAGTGACCAGGTGACTTATGAGATAAGAGGGCAGGAAATCATGATCTGGGGGCATTGTTAGGCAAGAAAGGAATAATGGCTGGGTGATTTCTTGAAGAACGTGGATAATTCACTTCCTTGTGTCTCTGTTACCCTTCTTTCTGCTCTCCTTGGTGACTCCATTTTGCGAGCCTGTCTAGACCTAACATTCCAGCCTTTTGTTAATGATAAGAGATGAAAGTTAATTTCTTCATGCTGACCATAGGGGTGATGAGTTCTTGTAGAGGCTGGATAATGTGTTCAATGAGTCTCCCTTCAGGGCAGGTGAGAAGCAGGAAGTTCCATGATGGCGATAGGTGGCAGAGTGGTGAGATCCATAGTGAGTACCCTCCATCAGTGCCAGTGTAGCATGCTGTTATGACTTGATCCTGAAGGAAACAAAAACTTCTCTTGTATCATCCCTGTATTGAGCAAATTCTCCAATGGAGCGAGAAATTAGTACCAGATAGATAGAATGGCTGTAGTTATTTTAGAGAAAATTTTATATGTGTAGGCCCTCTTCTAGCCCACATTTGGTGGGAACTTGATCTTGGTAACTGGGCTCATTTTTTGTACATGGTTTTGACATATTTCCCAGTTCCAGCAATGAGTTCTATTCCACTGAGTGGTTCTATTAGCCAAATCAAGACCAGTTGGTTACCCACCATGGCTGTGTGCAACTATTTCACTTGTTTGAGCATTACGTCAGGTTGTTTCCTGCTGGCCAGCTGAAACCATGGAGTAATGCGGGAAAAGGACAAGACTACAGCTTTCTTGGTGAACACAACACCAGAAAAAGGCTGAAGGAGATAAATACAGAGAACATCCAACTCCTACTAAGCCAGACATCCAGAGACACAGAGGCTCCCAAAACCTCATCACTAAAGTAGAACTAAAATGATCCCAAAATGGCTCAGGTAAATTCACGGAAAAGGGGGCGGAAAGAGTGTTAGAGCCACAAGTTGGGTCATTATGGACAGAGACTTGGCCTATCCCCCATCACTCTTGACTACTCCCATAATGCATGACCTACATTCCCCAATAATGAGGGTCCCTTTGGAGGGGGGAGGACAGGGAAGAGGATAATAGAGTCACCAGTATGAATGTAAAATTAGAATAATATAAATGAATAAATAATAAAATTAAGTAAATTTTTAAATAAGTATCTTTTACCATTGAACAATATTTAGCCTGGACTAAAGAATTATTTATGACTGCTATATGAAGCTTAGACAAACTATATTAACATTGCTTGTAGATAGTTGATTTACCAAGACATGGGGAGGTTTTTCAGTTTTCCTAAGAATAAAATCACAGTAAGTCACTTTTTATAAGACTCAGATTATAACCTTAGTGATAATCACCCAGCAAAACCAGCATGAACTGGACAAGAACCATGTTAAAATTACAGAGCTTTATTTTATTTTATTTTTAATTTTTATTTATTTATTTGAGATACAGAGCTGGGGGAGAGAGTGTGTGTGAATGGGCACACCAGGGTCTCTATCGACTGCAGATGAACTCCAGACGCATGCACCACCATGTGCATCTGGCTTACGTGGGACCTGGAGAATTGAACCTGGGTCCTTAGTCTTCACAGGCATATGCCTTAACCGCTAAACCATCTCTCCAGCCCAAAATTACAGAGTTTTAGTCAAGTATGGTGATGTATGTTTATTGATAGCCAAAACATCAGGTACTTTATATAAACCAAATTATAATATTCTGATATCTGGAAAAGTCTGATATTAACAGAAAGTAGAGTTAACATATTTAAGGCACATTAGGCTACAGAGATTAAACTATGAACAAAAGATCTGCTAACAGAATTTAAAATAAACAAGAAATCTATATTATGTAGTAACATGTTTAGCTTAAATATGAAGACATGAAAAATTTTACAATTTTTAAAGTTCAACAGAACTGGGAAACCTTTATATAATATTTATATATTTATTAGTAAATTTAGCACTTTTAAAAGCTAAATAAGATGTCCATCTAATCTATAAGTCAGTTTCTTAAGTTAATAGAGCTATATCTAATATACCAAAGAATAGTGGAACTGGACTAAACTGCCATGGTCTTATGAAAAAAGGAGACAAGTCTCATGGAAAGAGAGGGAATGGGCATGTCAGGGCCATTTGCCACTGCAATCTCCAAATGCATGCTCCATTATGTGCATCTGGCTTTGCAAACAAGCACTTTTAACTGCTGACCCAAAATGAAATACTTTTAATCTACTCCAAACCAATTTTCCAGAACTATAGTGAATTCCAAACATGCACAAAATTTCATGACAGAATCTATAACTAATCAAACCTTAATCAACTCTATAATTTTCTCTGTGGCACTTTGGTAAACTTGCTCAGTAATGATGTGAATTAAATATAAATTATTAAGACTAATTGTTAGAGGAAATGAGGAATTACAACTTAAATCACAATATAACTTTGTTTAGAATTTTTTTAGCTGCTCACCATGAAGTAAATAGTTTCCAAATGTATGACAGATAAATACTCTTTGGTATCTTCAAATGTACTCTAATCACCTTATAAAATAGGGAACAAAAGAGAGTAGATAATGTCTCTGAGATTTTTTTTTTTTGAGGCAGGGTTTTAGATATAATAACTTTAGGAAAGAATTAAATATTAATGAGTCAATTTTAACCTTAAGATTTAGTTAAAAGGTTGACAAATAGAGGAACCTAGCTAACTTGGTTGGGTACTCTAAACTCAGTTTTTCATGACCATTATCATGACCAGATTAACATCAATGAGTTAAAGTTAAATTTACAACCTGAATACCATAGTAACTGCTACCAACCAGGGCCATACTTTGTTAGTTTGATGTAAGCCCTAGACTAACAGTCATTTTATATCTCAAGAAGTCTGTTACCTGATTAGGTACTTTGTCTCTAACCTTCTGTTTAAGCTTACTCATATCTTCATCTACATACTTTATTCATAATTTCATCTACATATTTTTACTTTATGACCTCTGTAACCACTCTGTAACATTTTTTTTTCATCAAACATTTAATACCCAACATTTGAAGTTTCCTCTCCAGTTTATCTTATTTAGTTAGCTCATCTCACAACTACCAACAAAACTTTTATTGTCCTTACCCATAAGACCTTTAATATGAGCATTTAAGTGTTTTTTTTTTCTTCAACAGGCGTTTTGAAATAACTTTTTCATAAAAGAGTAGACCATATTTGACTTATACTATTTACACAGAGTAAACACATAGATTTTATCTTTTAATGATTTTGGAACTTTGTTTCTTATAACTTTCCTGAAACACATTTTTTAAAAATAATATGAAAGCAGATTCTAACATTATTAGAACTTTTAGAAATTTTCTTGCAAACTCAGTATTGAGTACTTCTGAATTTAAACATAAATCTTGAGGATTTTGTCTGTTAGGAGTTCCATAGAAGCATAGAAAGATAAAGTAAATGTAAAAACAGTTACAAGTTCTTATAAGAGGTGCCCATCTATTCACAGTGACTTGGCATTCATTTACCCATTATCATGCTGGGGCCAGGATCCTGAGATTCACTGTGCCTGCAGCCCCCTGGCTCTGCAAGGCAGGGCAGCTAAGTAAGAGCCAATAGGGATTTTCCTGGGTCAACATAGACATCAGAGTGATCTATGTCTTGTCTCTGTGTCCAACCATGAGATTTGCATGTTAGGCTTCCCCTCTTACTCCCAAGGCCACCTTGCCATCTACAGATCTAGTACTTCAGGGGAAAGCGCTAAGTTACACATTACACATACATCTGCCTGGACTGGCCCAGAACTTTAATTATTTTTGATCTACTTTTTGTCTCTGGGGAATACAGTGGGACAGCATAACTCCCCAATTACTTTCATTGTTTCTTCTGGGGGACACTCAATAGTAAAAGTTGGTTATGCCATCTAATACAACCGGCCTGGTGGAGAACATCCTCCACAATGAAATGGCACTGTTTAGAACAGAAATCATTCTACAGCCTTAGGGCTGTGAGTCACATACATACTCATACACACACATTCACTTCAAGTGCTGCACTTTTTATGTAGACTCCAGACAACCATTTCCCTCTCAGTTATTCATTCATTCAGAAGCTATGCATTTTCATTTTAAATTTCTATTCCATTTACCACTCTTGAGATCAAAATCAAACCTTGTTAGTGGGAGTATGGTAGAGCATAGAAAGGGCCATGCACGCAGAGTAAAAATGCTTGAGTATAGAGTATTGCCTGTACTTTGGCAGAAGTTTTTTAAGTTAGTGAGAATTTGGAAGTCAAAAGTACCATGTTCAGACCATTTGGACCCAATTGTGGCCAGACAGAATTGCAGAGAAAGATCAGACAACAAGGTTTGATGGTGTCCAAGAGTCGTAAGGAGACAGAGAAAGAGCAAAACAAGGGTGAGATAAAGGAACCAGGGCTTAAGCTGGGTTTACATAGAATACTAATATTACCCCCTGGCCCATTAGGGTGAGGATAGCCTGCACCTCCCATATGGGCAGAGGCCATACAGGTCGCAACTATCGGTTTTTTAGCCTGTTAGTGGGCAAGGAGGACACCTATGCTTCTGACCAGAGAGTGAGAGATCTGAGGTGTTGAGAGTGCATGTTTCTCCAGACCTGGTGTTGGGGCCCAGAAGCGCCCAAGGGGTGTAGCCTGGAACATGAGGAGGGATTAAACCTGAGAGCAGGCCAACAGGAGAGGGACACTTACTGAGAAGGAGGGAAGAAGAGTGAGGCTGAATTGTGATGGGTATGAAAGCTGGTATCAGGCAGAGATGATCCCAAGCCTTCAGAGGGTAAATGGCATCCTGGTGGTCTGGTCAGGGAAAGGAGGTCTGGCTGCCCAAGAGGGTAACCAGAAGGCTCCTATCCTAGTCAGATGTAAGGTTTGGGAGTTACTAAGACCACACAGACCACTCTGAGGCCAAGATGAAAGCTTTTATTTGGCAAAAGCATGATCTGCCAGGACTGACTCTCAAGAGAAGAGCACAGCCAATTTGAGTTTATAGATAGTGGTCTTTATAGGGCTTTTTCAATTGGGGAAAGGCGAGGAAGGGAAAAAGCTGAAGAAAGGTTCCTTTAGGGGAGATCTAAGGCAAGGAAGATATAATGGCTGGAAGGTTTCTGGAGGAATGTGGATAATTCACTTCCTTATGTCTCTATGACCCTTCTGCTGCCCTTGGTAGCTCCATTTTTGGAGCCTGTCCAGACATAACAACTCCAGTAACATATTTGTGGGAAGTAGGTATTCTCAGTTAACATAGATAACTCACAAATTTGACTATATTGATTTTCTACTCAAGAAGGGAGAATGGTTCCTATTAATTTCATTTAGGGACTAAAACTCTATTCTGGAAAATACTTTATTTTAAATCACTTCAAATTGAATATCAAATAATGATAAATATTTTAACATTTTGCCACCTTAAAGACAAGATCTGATTTTTTTTTTTTTTTTTAAGTACTGGAGTTTGAAGTCAGGGTATCAAACATGTTAGGCAAGTTACAAACTACTGAGATATTCCACCTGACAACAGACACTCTTTTATTGGCAAATAATACTAGATCGTTGGCAAGTCAAACTTTTTTCTTGAAGAGACATAAACACAGGTCTATTCACCACATATAAGACAGAGATGACTAAAGCACCATTGCACCAAAACTACTTTTGGTGAACCAATAAAGTCCTATTACTATTACTTACAGAGCATGGTTGAGGGGTTGCTTACAGAAACATGGATAACTCAAAAGCAGCTGCAGCAGGAAACAGACCATCCCAACATAGGTGGCATCTCTCAGAAGCTGCGTTTCTGGGCACACTGCAAGCAGCTCAGCAGGAAAGACAGGAGTGTCTCCAGCACTCTGCAGGCCTTACTGTCAGCCTAACTGGTTGGGGAAATCTCCTCCTGACCATTTGTTTACCATTTTTATAACCTTAGGGACGGATCTTGAAACTGTTTCCAAGACTTGATCTCTTAACTCTTCTGAGCCTTTCCCTTTCCCATAGGAGGGACTATATCCACATGGAAGAATTTGGTGTACAATATTCCATCAGGATTGCATTTGTTAGGATTCTTCACAGAAGCAGTAAATATTTGCATGTACACACGAATATGCATCAATGTATGCAAAGCCATTTCTTGTAAAGCATGTGCTAAGTCAATTATAGAAAAAAAGTTAAGTATTCAGTAACTATAATGGGGAATGCCAAGATATCCAGTGGTACACAGTGAATCCGTGAGTATTGGGATGCCAGTCTGAGCTTGATGTTCTAAGATTCAGGAGCTTTAACATCAAAAGATGAATAGTCTACATTCACAAGGAAAAAGGAATTCAAATTTTTGCCTTCTATTCCATTCCACCTCTCAGGTGATTGAACAATGTTCTTCTCTATAGATAAGGAAGATCTTCTTTACTTTTATCTAAGCATGTTCAAGTATTGATGGATTCTAGATATAGTCACACAGATAAACCCCAGAAATAATGATTAACCAGGTCTTCTACATCTATGGCTCAGTGAGGTACATGTGAGTTTT
The DNA here is from genome assembly GCA_036365145.1 of Orientallactaga sibirica. Lineage (NCBI taxonomy): Eukaryota > Metazoa > Chordata > Mammalia > Rodentia > Dipodidae > Orientallactaga > Orientallactaga sibirica. Next base: position 18,448,449 of record JAEOAD010000029.1, on the reverse strand, counting down.
GCCTTCTATGAGCATTGCACATAGGAGTTCATTGTCTCATAATCCCTCAACACAATCCTCTTTCTGATTTTTATTTTCCCTTTTGTTCTGTAAAAAAAGACATTTGTTTAAGTCTGAAATTTTGGTTTTTAGTACAACAGAATATTTGGCATTTCATTAGCCATTTTCCCTTTTGGGTTTATTGTTTTTTATACATTTTTTTTTTCACTTTTCCATCAGACTCTTTGTCTCTCTCATGCTGAATATTATTTCCTATGATCACAAAACAGTTTTATTTTATTTTATTTTATTTTATTTTATTTTATTTTATTTTATTTTATTTTATTTTATTTTATTTATTTGCAACCAGAGATAGTGAGATAGAAGAGAGACAGACAGAGAGAGAGAGAATGGGCATGCCAGGGCTTCTAGACACTGCAAAAGAACTCCAGATACATGTGCCCCTTGTGCATCTGGCTTACATGGATCCTGGGGAATCGAACCTGGGTCTTTTGGCTTCACAGGCAAATGCCTCAACTGCTAAGCCATTTCTCTAACCAACACAACAATTTGTTTGACACTTAATTGTTGATATTTTTGTCAAGCATTATAGGTCTAGAATACTAGATATCACTGGAATTATATGACATTGAGAAATTCAAAGTACTGCATGACGTCCCAATCCATGCCATGTTACAAAGGCCCTTTAAGGTAATAATTAAATATAACATTTTCATGGATATATAAGATGAGAGATGGTAAATATATAACTAAAATTAAGAATTCAATATAAACAAAACATCCATTGTTTTGCTTTTTTTTACTCCTCATTTTTACATGAAACAGAGGCACTATATTTAGTCGTGGATTTTGTGAAAGTGGACCTGGTTGAATATTTTTTTGTTTTGTTTGCTATCATTTTGGATTTTGTCTCATTGTTTCATGCTTTTAACCTCACTGATATGGCTCCATGGCCTCATCAGATGAATGATAGCTAACATTCTGTCAAAGATGTCAAACAGCATTAACACTCAGGAGAGGGGAAGGAGTAACTTAGTATCTACCCTCAAAAGCCTGGGTCTATGGAAGATCCTTTCTGACAGGATGTCTTTGTTAAATAATTGTGGATTTGTAATTGTCTTCAGAACAAACTAGGATTTTATCGTAACTATTTTTTTTTTTTTTGAAGTATGCTTTGGTTGCTATTTTTTTGAAGTATGCTTTGGTTGCTATTTTTTTTGAAGTATGCTTTGATTGAGGGGAGGGGAGTCAAAAGAATGTCAAGTTGATGATTTTGTGTGCCACTAACCATGAATGCAAAGTCCAGTCCTGTTTTTTTTTTTTTTTTTCTCACCCCATACTGCTTTATGAGGAAATTCATTTTCAGAGGACAATGATTTGTAACTACTAATAATACTGAGAAACATGGTGTGACTTAAAACCCTATACAAAAATCACAGCTAAAATCCAATCTTTCTGGAATCAACATAATATTTGTACTACAGAAAGTCATTCATCATTGCCTTCCCATGATAAGGCCAAAGGCCTAATATTGACTCCCAATAATTATTACTAAGTAAATAAAATGAAAGTTCCAGGATCTCTTGCTAAAGCAATTTTTTTCTAATGTAACATTGACCTTTTTGTTCAGTACTAATTGAGTACTGATTGAGTTTATCAAAATACCATTTTGATAAACTTTTTAGAATTTATTATTTTATACTGTAAAATTATATTTGGTATTTACCTGATATTTTATTATAATTATTGGATGAATATTATTTATAAAGAGAAACTTACATTATTTATAAAAGTATATACTTCCAAATATGGCCATTGATTTCATTTTGTGGCAAAATTGTGTCAGAATGAAAGAATTTTAATAACATAAAACTTTCATTACCACTTCCACAATAACCATCTACAGCAAATGGGCATGATGAATTGGAAATGACAAGATCAAAATCACCTCACAGGATGATGTAATATCTAACTGAGGCTTTAAATATCACAAAAAAAGAATTAATTAATCATACAGAACATGGATATTGCTCATAAAATTAGCATAGAATACCCTCATGTTATTACATAGTAAATGTAGGATATTGTCTTATTATTCTTAAATCACCATTTGAGAATTTAGGGATAGTAAAATATTTTTTAGTTACAAAAATATTTAAGTGATCCTCTTCTCTCCAAGTCTTGCTTTGTTTTCTTTTGTTTTCTTTCTTTCTTTTTTTTTTTTTTTTCTGATACCTTCCTGGAATGGGAATGCAACCTTATGTTCAAGCTTTTAGAATTTCAGAAATTGTCCTTTGAGGATAAAATGTCTATACCTCTCTACCTCATTGACTCCCCATCTGTTGTCAACAATACTTCAATAGTATTTCTTTTTTCTTAACATAACAATTTAATTTATTTTTCTCTTTTTGACAGTTTCTTAATTAACACTATGTTGTGATAAATATTTTTAGCAATATGCTACAGAAATATTTTAGAGCATCATATTTTCATTATAGAAGATTTGAGGTAAATTGCCACTCAGAATGGTACCTAAGTCCCCTTTTTCATTATTGAGGGATTAAACATTACATAGCAACAATTTGTAGTAAATACACAATAATTCTGTAGAATAAAAACAAGTAGAAAAGACTTGCTTTCTGAACAAAAGGATAAGCATTTTAAAACAATGTATTATTAATTTACCATCAATTTCTGAAATTTTCCCAGATTAGTTCCAGAGGTGATAACTAGTTTATCTCTTGAAAGCCCCATACATCCTCATCAATACTGTCAATTTTCATTGTCAGAAACAAGAGCATAGTTTCATTCAAATAGCACCGATTCTTTGAAAATAAAAGCAGGTTTTTTTTTTTTTATATCTTTCAGGATTTTATTCTTGGTGTGATTCAAAGAAGAAACTGGATAACATTTCAGAAATCAATAGGTGTTAATAGGACCTTCAGTAGTGACATTTTGGCTTTTCTGGTGATAGAATAAAGGTGGCGTGGCAGAATATGTAATGTATAGTAAAGCTAATTTGAAAAGACACTTTGAATTATGGAAATAAGAAAAAGTCTTCACAAGTTGAAATTCTTTTACAATGTCATTAAGAATAGTAGGTTAGTCCTGACATTCTTACATCATTTGTCCTTACTGTATAAGACATCAATATTATTTTTTTAGTAATATGCATTTGGGCTGTGTCAAAAAGCTTTGATTTCTTTCCCTTCCTTTTGCTTTTTTTCTTTATTTTCTTTTTTAAAATTTAAAACCATTTATTTATTTATTTATTTATTTATTTATTTATTTACTTATTTATTTAAGAGAAAATGGCAGAGAGAGAGAGAGAGAGAGAATGGGCACACCAGGACCTCCAGCCACTGCAAATGAACTCCAGATGCATGTGCCCCCTTGTGTATTTGGCTTATGTGGGTCTGGGAGAATCGAACCATGGTCCTTTGGCTTTGCAGGCAAACACCTTAACCATTAAGCCATCTCTCCAGCTCAGTTTTGTTTACATATATGTATTGTTTCTCAGTAGCCTAAACTGGCCTCAACTCATGGCAATCCTATTGACATTAGCCTCCCAAATTAATGGGATTACAGGCATAAGCCCTCATGAATAGCTAGAAAACCTTGTGTGGAGTGGCTACAATCCTAAACTTAGACATAGGAAAGCAAGAATTACAATTATTTTACTGAGTGAAAGAGTTGAAATTATGCTTTTTGATTACTCAGCCAATATCATTACTTACTTTGACACTGATTAAATATAAAAGTTGTTAGATACTTCTTTCATATTAATTAAATGATTTGTGACAAATGTTGAAATTCTAATTGTAAATGGCACTGAAGTTGTCTGAATATACACAGCTTTTGTGTCTGTTTCTACTCTTACAGAGACTTCACTTCTACGTCCAAAGGGGATAGCAAGTTCCCAAAGTGACATTTTTCCTATACTTATACAGCTCAGGGGAAATCTGCACATTTCATAAGTTTCTTTGATTAATTATAATAATGTAATTAGATGACCATGCTCTGGGGATAATAAGGGAAAGACAAAGTAAAACATTAGTTTAGATAATCATAAACTATGCATAGACAAACATAAATCTTAGTACCCCCATCAAGCCATAGAGCCTCCCTCCCCCTTTGTACATTTCTGCTTGCTTTCTTGGAATTAAAGAACACATTTAAAAAAAAAGAGATTGCAGAAGAAGCAGTGGCACAAGTATTGCTCCCAATGCTAGCCTGAGAACCAGCTCCAGGGAAAGGCAATAGACATGTTGGTGATTGGAAACAGAACCATAGAGTTTACAAAGAATTCAACTGTAAACCAAAGTGCTAGCAGATCTGCTAAGGCTCAGGAATTGTGGCAGAAGAGGGTTGGGAACACTGTAAGAGCCACAGGAAGGTAGAAATATCCTGAGACACAGCAATCTCCTGTCCCCAGAGACTGACTGATGACCTAATTCCTTTCAGTGGACAATAATAACCCCGGAATGAAATCTCCAGTGGACAGGAGATATAATACTATATCCCTGTAAAATATATATAATATTAATTGTAAAATAATGTAAAATATTATATAGATATTTAAAAAGAAACATATTCCATACTGAGTAAATAGAATAATTATATTTGAAGGATTTGAAGGATAACTGTCTGTACCTCTGGTTGTGTAACCTTTGAGAAAATATTTAATACCTCTGAATGTTTTAATTTCCTTCAAAGAGTTTTTTCATATGGAGTTATTAGAATTAAATGATATTTACATAACTCCTCGTTTCTGAATGCTAGGTACACAGTTGATGATAATTTTGGAATTGGAACCTCCTGGAGATGATGGATTTTGGGTAGTGGGCTTACTGTGCTATAGCCAGCTTCCTCTTGCTAGTGTTTGGCACACTCTCCTATTGCTGTTGTTCACCTGATGTTGACCAGGAGGTGATGCCCACCCTCTGCTCATGTCATCATTTTCTCCTGTGATCATGGAACATCCCCTTGACTCTGTAAACCAAAATAAATCCTTTCCTCCCACAAGCTGCTCTTGGTCCAGTGTTTTCTACTAGCACCATGAAGCTGACTGAAGCACCATGATATATAATATATTTTCATTTTCATTATCTGGTATTTGTAACTTGATGTCGTGTCCTATTCTTAGAATTCCAGAACTTGGGAAGCTGAGACAGAAAGATTACTACAAGTTTAAGAACAACATGGTATATAGTGAATTCCAAGCCAACGTGGGCTTTATACTATAAGACATTGACTCAGACAACAAACCAAAGCAAAAAAATTGTATTAGCAATTAGTTATTAGCCATATTACGTTCATTATTGTCTTTGCAACTAAAAATGAGTGGAAGGGAGAAGAGAAAGAGATTCTGGAAAACTGAGTAGAACAAAGTGAAGATCAGAAGTAAGGCTGGTAGGCACAAAGAATGCACTGGAGTACAGATCTGCAAATGTAGGCATGACCATGATCAATGAGAAAACAGAAAAGGAGACAGATGATATCCAGTGAGAATTTACCATAGACAAGAGCCTAGAGAGATTATCATTTCATTAGATTTATAAAAAAATTGGAGTTCAGAAAATTTAGAGTTTGGACCAATTTCATATGGATAATATACTAACAGCGCAGGAAAATTACAGATTGTATATAATTCATCAGAAATGCTTGGGACCAGAAGTATTTCAAATTTAGGAATATCTGCATATATATGATGATGTATCCTGGGAATGAGAACAAATTTTAAGTAGAAAATTTATTTATGCCATATATATATCTATCTTGTACATATATCCTTATGACAATTTTAATATTTTAAATTTTTACTTGCATGAAACAATGACTATAGCATAATTTTATCAGACAGAAAGGAATTTTGTATTACATTGTTATATTTATTGAGGGAAGTACAGAGCCAAAGAAAGACACTCATATGCCTAGAGATCCCATATGGAGGGCCTGGGTAAAAAAAGAAAGAAAGAAAAGAAAGTTCAAGGAGCTCCTGCCATGTTGGGGGCTGGAGGGAGTAAAAGAACTCATAAGGAGAGTAAGGGCTAGCGGGCTTTCCTGACTGGGCTTCACCCTGCTGGGCTGAGGCCCAGGCCCAGCTGAGGAAAAAACTCACCCATAGCTGGAAGGTCCCAAGTGCTCAGAAAGCCTGCCCTCACCATCCAAAGGCATTTATAACCTTATAGTGGTGGGCTATCTTCCAGCTCAGGTGAACCAGAGGGACAGCTGGTTTGTTAGGGCTTGGGGCTGTCTCAGGAAAAGGCTAGCTCTGACATCAAATTTTCAGGCTAAACTTGACCAACCATCATGTTTATTTCCTATGAAAGACCTCCTTCCCAGGAGGGGTCCTGGTTGTTTTTTGGGGAAAAAAAAAAAGGGTCTAGAGAACCAGGCAAAAGAAGTCAGATCATATTTTATTTCCAGCAAGTGCAAACATCTCTGCTTTTTTTTTTTTTTTTAATCTTCAGGGGTCCAGTCAGCCTAACTGTACCCTCCTCTCAATTTCCCATCTCTTGAAAAGACACTTTAACTGTTGTTAGAGGACAAGAGTCAATGACATCATTTCCTACTCAGTGAGGCATGGAGTTATGGCAGTTAGAGAGACTCTCCCAGAGAGGGGAAATATTCTATAGCACCCAGAAAGTGGATTGATGGAGTGCAGGAACATAGTCTTGGAAGAAAATATTGGGAAGAAAGAATTGATGTAAGGAGTTAATGACCAACAAACTGGTCACCTTCAGGCTAGTCCTTGTGGATTTCTAGCCTTTGGGAGCCTTTGAGGGAAACCAGGTAGTTGGTACTGCTGATTAGCTTAGACTCAGAGTTGTTTGGACAGATGTCGGTCATTTTTCCCCCAGTCCCTCGTGCAGCACCCTCTGGCATTAGACAAGCTAACTGTCTGGGGACTGATCCTTTTCCAGATTCCAACCAGGGCACTCCATATTTTGTCCCAGCAGCATATGGTGTCTTTGGCCATAGGGTCTTATCATTAACCTTTGGTGGGTCATCAAGAACTCTGACAGAAATCTGCCTTTTTTTTTGGGGGGGGGGGACCTTGTAGGTCTATCTGATCAACAGCTCATTGTGAAAGTTAATCCCATGCTGGTACTGGGAGTTACAAGGCAGTGCCAAGGAAGGTGAGGGAAGAAAAAGATAGGTAATATAAAAGAGAAAGAGAGCATAGAGAGGAGAAAGAGAGAGAGAGAAACAGGAAACAATTAAGGTTAGTCTTCATGATGTTCTTTCTAGGTCCCTGTGGTTCAGGTATTCACTCTACGGACCTGCAGAAGGATCAATGTTTTAGCCTGTTGTTCAGAATATAGAATTTTATGGTACCATTTCCATTTGGGTCCCTATTTGTGTCCCCACACCTTTACCCTCCCTCTGACCCTTACGCTCCCTTGTGTCTACTCCACAAAACAGAAGAATATGGAGGGAATGGATGAATTCCTAGACACATACCAACTACCAAAGTTAAACCCAGAGCAGATTAATCTCCTGATTTAGATATTTTAAGGCTAAAAAACTATTTCCAAATATACATTAGAAAATATGGATAGAGGAGAAGTTCATCATTGGTATTCAAATCCCTTCCCTTCTCTCAGTTTTTCTCTAACGTTATGCCCTTGTCCTTGTGAATGCTACCTAGCATGGAGGAGATTAAGAGATAATGTAGAAATACAAAACTTTGCTATACTATAATATTAAGATGGTCTTGTGGATTTCTGTTCTCATGATTAGCCCATCTAAAATATTTTCCACCATTTTCTCTTGCATGTTGATAACCTATTTTCTCTCAAACAAAACTCTTAGTGAAACCCTTTTTCCAATCAAAGGTTAGTTTATACTTGTATGATGAATGCTTTTCTCCTACTTAACTGTTCTCAAGTGACCTGATCAAAAAGGGCTAATTGCATGTACAGTTATATACATAACTAGAGATATCAGTTATCTAGTTGCCAATCAAGTTTGGCACTGCTTTTCTCATTTTGCAATTGCCTTTCATCAGAAAAAGCCCTCATAATTTGGAGTTAACTCTAATCATCTTTTCATTCAATACTACAACAACTCTGTAGATCCTGCTTATGTTGCATCACATGACTTTTCTGTGATCCTCAACACACAGCATCATAGACACTTTGTTGCCCTTCCCAGTGCCCAGGAATGCTGACTGAAAGATCTCAACTAAGGCTTAGGAATGTTGTCAAATGTGATTCTTAATTGAATTACAAATCTACAAGCAAAAGAAATTGGCTTTTTTGTTAGAAAGTTTTCTTCTGTTCTATGTTTAAAGAAAAATTACAGATTCTCACACATAATTCTATTTTGTGTGAGTGACTTGACTGTTATTGATTTAGAGTTTAGGATAATCTAAATTAGCATCTTTAGCAGAAATGGCATTTCTCCCCTAATAAATTCATATACTTGTTAACCAAGTTAGTTGCCCACATTTCTGATCATTTAGTATCATTCCCTCCTTGGTGCTGCTTTTCAAGTTTAGTGGGATAGAAAAGGGTACCTCCTTACAGGTGCAATTATTTTCATGACTTTTAGGAAACTAGATGGAATCTTGTCCAAATAAGCATAAAGTTCAGAGTTCTTATTACCTTAGATAAACTATAAATTAGAAATTGAACTATCATTGCTTCATGTACATTAGAACATCATTGACCTGTCATGTGTTTCTTATGATACTACAACAGAGATGAGCTCTTTGGATGGTCCTTCAAAGAACTTAGCCTATGAGGATCTGTAGGTATTTACCTCTCCAGCATCAATCTAGTTTACAATGAGAAAGAGTAATGATGCAATGGACAGTCTTCTTCCTACTATTAACTTTTCCACATTCAGGGAAGCTCAGCCCTTAAGATCCAAATAGCTGTTCTTGATCAAGGACTCGTAGCATAGGCCCTCACTGAAATTACCCCCTGGCATTTATTCAAGTATTGCTCTATAGCAAAGTATGCACTTTTTTTTTTTTTTTTTTCTCTATCTATTCTTACTGTGTTTTGTATATGAATCATCTTTCCAAAGAGATCTACACATCTTCTCTCTGTCATTTCTATAAGACGAATACAAGCTAAATAAGAAAATAGTTGTTTTGACATTTCCACAAGTCTTCGATCAGGCTAAAAAAGCAACCCTTGAGTAGAGTTTGAAACAATGGATATGGAGAATGTATTTCTCTTTTAACATTTCATTTATTTATGAGAGAAAGTGAAAGACGGAGAGAGAGGCAGACAGATATAGAGAGAATGGGTGTGCTATGGCCTCTAGCTGCTGCAAATGAACTCCACACACTTGTGCCACCTTATGCATGTGGCTTACATGGGTACTGGGGAATTGAACCTACCTGGGACCTTAGGCTTAGCAAGCAAGGACCTGAACTGCTAATACATCTCTTCAGCCCCAAGGAGAAGGTACTTCTATCCCAAACAACATATTATCAAAGACAAAGTCTCTTAAACTTTTTTTTCCCTTTTGACCCCCTTTGATAAATTTTTATAAGATATTACCTATCTACAGATCAAAAGGTACGTAAAAAATACTGATAACAAATCATGCATTTATTTTAATGTAATACCTCCCTCTTTGTACATAATAAATAAAAATATATTAAAACCATATTGGAGTAATAATGAGATGGATTATTTATCTTTACATTAAAAGTAAATCTTAACTGAATATTTGGTTCTCCAGGTTATGCAGCACCTTTATTACGCACAGAGCTAATCCGTATTTTCATTTCATAATCACTGATGCTGTGCAAGTCACTTTGCCTAAATATGTAGCCCCTACAAGTTGAGTATGCTTAGGGTCATTGCATAAATTGTTGGTAATTCTGACATAATTCTAAGCCTAAATTCATTTTTAATGATTTTTAAATGAAACTCATTACAGCAACTCAAACAATTTAAAAAATGAACATTATTGTAAAATACAATCCAAAATTATACTAATGTTATATTTACATAATAAGGAATGATTTCAGGAAAATATTGAAAGTCTTATTTTTCATTAATTAAGCCATTAAACTTCTATAAGATCAGAGAACTTTATATATTCAGTTAAAAAAAACTTACCAGTCATATAGTACAATAGTGTCAAAACTGAGTGAAGGTAATTCAGACAGCATTTGTTGGCATTGTGTGGTGTGACAGCATAAACACTGAGAAGTGTTCATGTTCTGTGTTCAGAACAAGCACTGCAGTGCATTCACATGAAACAACATGAGCAGATGTGCCAGAAACAACTCAAATACACTATGCATTTGATTTTGAATTAATTTTGGGCCTTCAGATATTCAGAACCATTTTACTATTTTTAAACTTAATCATGACTCCATTGTCAGGTATGTTTCCTTATGGAGTCATAATTCACAGTTTTAAATGCTGTGATCTAAAAAAATTTGGTAAATGTGATTGTTCCTTCAAAATATCCTCTTAAAAACAAGCAAGGGAAAATGCTAACAGAGAAGAAACAATTTTACTTTGATCTTAACCTACAGAAAAACAATCTTATATAAAACTTTCCTAGAACTGTAATAGGAATCACCCCATGACTCTAATATAGGCTTAAAATCTTAAGTATAGCTGAAAGCCTCAGTTCAGTATTTTAATTCTAAGAACACAGGCCAAAATTAAACGTTAAGGACAAAATCCCACTGAAACATAAAAAAAAATGAATATATAAAAATTAGCCTTGACATAGAAAAATAATAGTGTAATTAGTTAAATGATAGCTATAAACAGAAGAGAGAATTATACAACCATTAAAAATTACATATGTGGGCTGGAGAGGTGTCTTAGTAATAAAGGCACTTGCTGACAAACCCAAAGGAGCCAGCTTCAATTCCCAGTACCCACATGCAAGCCAGATGCACAAGGAGTCACATATGACTGGAATTTGTTTGCCGTGGCTAAAGATTCTGGTATGTCTATTGTCTATCTGCCTCTCTCTCTCTGTGTCTCTCTCTTTCTCTCTCTCTCTCTCTCTAATAAATAAATTAATTAAATTAAAATATATTATTAAAATTATATATGTGATGGGAATTTAATGATATTGGGTAGGAGATAAGGCAAGGTTGAAAACTGTAACTTATTTTTACTATTTGTATTTAAACTGAACAGGAAATATTTAATATATATACAAATAAAAAATATTTTATATAATGGAAAAGTTTTAACTTGTTATGGTTTAAAACTGTCTATATTTTTAAAGGTCAGATAGACATGTAAACATTTTCTAGTCACAAGGTTAATATTGGGAGATGATGATGATGAAGCCAAATGACTTTAAACACTAACAATCTACAAATCATTAACAACACATTTAATTTAATTTAATTTAATTTAGTATAGTTGTTGATAATATATTAAGTTTACAGATATTAATTTATAAGTAGATATTAAAATACATATATAATTAAACTGAAAACAATAATCAACCTTCAATTCATCTTAGTAATGATTGCACCCTAACATACTTGAAGGCTGGGCTGTCTATAAAGACAACTTATATATTTTAAGGGTATTTTTATTTCTACTCTTTCCAGAGCTGAGATAAAATATGTTGAGGATAGATAAATTTATGGATTAAACTACTCTGACCCACTTAGAACATCCATACAGAGCTAGGAACAAATGGCATATTTACAAGCCGAATTTGCTGCATGGATGTGGATGGATAAGTCACTGAGGATTCTTTTAAAGGAAAATAGGAGCTTTACAATAAAACTTCTCACCCTTTATGATCACTCCCTTGCAGAGTTCATTTAATTTTATGGGTTTAACCATTATTTCTATGCTAAACAACTCCCAAATCTGTATTTTCAACCACAATCACTCACCCAGGTTCTGAACTCATATTTCACACAGTTCCACATACTATCAGTCACTGCAAATCTCAGACAATTCCCACCACACTCTCCTAGTCTTAAAGCATACCCCAGCAAGGCAGCTGTACTAACAGGCTCACAGGCACCACCTGTACTGCACTCATCTCTCAACAGGATCACAAGGCACCTCCTGTACCACACTCATCTCTCAACAGGATCACAAGTTGCTCCTGTAGCACACTCACCTCTCAACAGGATCACAAGTTGCTCCTGTACCACACTCATCTCTCAACAGGATCACAAGACACCTCCTGTACCATGCTCATCTCTCAACAGTGTATAAAGTACTCATGTACCAAACTCATCTCTCAGCATTAAGAACCTGACAATGTCTCAATTGTTCTGGGACCTATAGTTCCTGTTTTGACATGTCAGTACATAACATTGATTTTTTTAAAAATCTAATCTTCTATTACTTTTCATTGTAATTCTTGCACCCTTAATCTAACTTTTGTCATAGTTTATCTAGAAACCAGTAGTAGCCTTTGTATTGGGTGCTTTTAGTTTATACTACAGATGTGAAAGCAATTTTTCAACAACATTTGTGCCTCAGTTCCTTAAAATGGTGAGGCTCTGGAAGTAGAATGTTGCAGCCTAAGTACTGTCTTTGAGTTGAGGAAGAAAATTCTGACATAATAATAGGCTCCTTATGTGTTGAGAAAATTTAAATTTTAATAAGATAGGTAAAAATATTCCTTCACACTTCAATAATTATTTACCCAGGACCTAGAAACTTTCTTTTTTCCTTTTGGAATTCCATTGTTTAATGAGCTCCTAGCTGATCCTCCCTCTTCTGTTTCCCTCCTTTTTTATTGACAACTTCTTTAATTGTAGACAATATCTCATGGTACTTCCTTCCCTTTCCCCCCACTTTCCCCTTTGAAACTCCATCATATCCCCTCCCCCTCTCAATCAGTCTCTTTTTTCATTTTGATGTCTTAATAGCCATACCTGCTCTTTCAAATACTGTGTAAAGAAGAATCCCTTCAAAGATGTATGAAACAATGAGGGCATGAATTACTGAAAATCAACATGTGCAACCCAGATATTAGGGCAGTATGTATGTACACTTGTGTGTGTGTTCTTTAATGAGACTAAGTACATTATTAACATGTTAGCATTCCTGCTCCACATTCAAAATATGAGGGACTCAGTGGGAAGACAAAGAAAATGAAGATGAACTTCATTTTTTTAATCATCAAATATCTTTTATGAAATTCATACACACTAAACAAAGTCAAAGAAAGAAAGCAGACTATAGACATCTCTAAGTATCTGTAGTGGTTTGTCTTATATGTCCCCCATATTAAACTCATGCATGGGTAACACAATTTGTTTTGTTGGAGATAGCCACAGGGTAATGTGTGGCTGGGTTGATGGAGTCTCTGCATAAAAGCCTGATGTATGGAGCCATGAAAATTAACAGTGGGTTGCAGTGGAGACCCCAGGACTTTTCCATATTCCAGGAGTGTAGAATGGCTGCCAAGGAAGGCTGCTGACTGAAGCTGGAGTTTTCACTGAACTGTGGGTTAGCACAACAGGAAGGGTAGAACTAGAATGCCAGAAACATTGTTCTGGGTCTCAAGTGGACATGGAATGGCAAGATTTGATATTTATCCCAGTTTTTATTTTTATTTCTATTTATTTATTTGAGAGAGAGATACAGAAACATGCAGGCAGAGAAAGAGACACAGAATGGACACACCAGGGCCTCCAGCCACTGGAAATAAACTCCAGATGCATGCACTCCCTTTGTGCATCTGGCTTACATGGGTCCTAGAAAATTGAACTTGGATCCTTTGGCTTTGCAGGAAGTTCCTCAACCACTAAGCCATTCTTCTAGCCCATCCTGTTTGTTTTAGATCTTGCATTGGTTCAATGATTCCTTATAATGTCATCTTTTGCAATATGACTGTTTCATTTTTGTCATTATATGCTATTGGCTTTACAGAATTAACAGGAGACCTTGGACTATGAGGATGTTTGAACAGTATTTGTATTTATAAAAACTATAGAGGCTTTTAAGTTTTAACTTAATACATTACATTTTACATTGTGAATGGTCCTTAGTTTATGCAGGCTAGGGGAGGAATGTGGTGATTTGAATTAAATGTCCCCCATAAACTCATGTGTTTTGAATATTTCATTCCCAGCATGTGGCAGTTTGGGAGATGGAACCTTGATGTGTCTGTGGAGACAGACCTTCAGGTTTATTACCCCTAGTTTGCCAGGTGTTGCACTCAGCTTCATATTCCGGCAGATAACAAGAGCAGTTATGGGAGGAAAGGGTTTATTTTAGTTTACAGAGTCAAGGGGAAGCTCCATGATGACAGGTGAAAACAATGGCAAGAGCCGAGGCTGGGCATCACCTCCTGGCCAACATCAGATGGATAAGAGCAACAGGACAGTATGCCAAACACTTATAGGCGGGAGCTGGCTATAACACTTATAAGCCTGTCCCACGATCCATCACCTGCAAGAGGCTCCAATTCTCAAATTGCTACCAGCTTGGAATCCAGCATTTAGAACATGTAAGATTATGGATGACACCTGAATCAAACCACACCAATGTTAGTTTGAATCACTCTTGCTGCTGTTTCCACATGCTGTGGCAGATGCCTCTGATGATGCTCTCCTTTCCCCTGCCATCAAGGAGCTTCCTCTCAAGATCATAAGCTAAAATAAAAACAAAACAAAACAAAAATCTTACTTCCCATCAACTTGCTTTTGGTCAGCAATGTCAGCAAATGCAACAGCATCAAAACCTAAACCTAATTTGCCCTTGACAAACCACTGAAGATCAAATATTCAGAAAGTAGAGAAATCCATTACATTGTTTTAAAATGGTTAAAGAAAATACCCTCAAAAATATTCTTGCATATCTCCAACTGGTTTTAAACAGCATCATGACAACTGGTTTAGGGATTTTACAGAAAATATTACTTGTAAAATAGCATGATATTGTCTAATAAACCAACATGTATATACTGGTATAAAGAACACAAAGCTACTATAATACACCTATACCATTACAAACATACTTGAATTAGCAAGAAATTAGAAAGAGAATGAGAAGAAAAAAGTGAAAATACCAAATATAATTTCTTATTCACTCACAGCTGCTTGGTCGCTGTGGCATTGGGGCTCATGTTAGGCTAAGTTTTCAGAAAGGGTGAGAAAGAGTTTAACAACAGCAAAAGAATCTCAGGAGAGAAGATGAACTGAGATGTTAGCATTTTATTATCCTTTCTCCCAGATGTCAACATATTCAGTAGTGTGGAAACATATTCATTGGATCAGGATTTCAATTTAGATTGAGGATTTGGGATAAGCCATTTTGTAAGTCATTATAGTAAATTGTAAAATAGTGAATGATCAGATATCAAGGGATGGATGTTATTTATTAGATAATGAATTAATGAATTTTGATTTGAGATTTATATTCTATGGAATTAAAAAGATGAGAGATGTCAACAAAACTAGAAACAACAGAAAATAATTGGAAAGAAGATTGTTATGTGAGTACTAAACAATAGGTAAATTATGCTTAGGTTGTGTAGGGAACAGAAGGGCAGGGATGTGATGATTAACTATAGGATTTAGGTTATTCTAAAGGTAAAATGTATGTTTACATATATAATCCAAGAAAATATGAAGGCCCACTTAAAAATAAATGTCAGATATAATATACTTGATGAAAACAACCAAAAATTCTTCATATATATTTATTTATGCTATTATTATAATGAGTGTTTATTTCCTGTATACATATGCATATAAACATTTATATCACATATGCCTATATACACACATACAGACTCACATACTTCATCATATTGCTACCTTGGATTTGCAGTTATAAATGAAACTTTGTCTCTTCAATAGCAGGATAACCACTAAACAAGATGAAAGGTAGAATGATATTTACTTTGTCCAAATAAACAAATGTTCTTTAAAGTCAGTAACAGAAATAATGTCTCAGCTGACTAAATTGTAACCACATAAAATTTTGCCTTTTAAAATTTTTTGTTGTCAACTTCCATACATATAAACAATATACCATGATCATAATCCCCTCCTACTACCTTCCCTTTTGCTCTTCCTAAATGTCCCCTCCACTGAATCCCTTTTTTCCAGCAAGTTTCTCTTCTATTTTAAAGTCACAATATTTTTTTTTCTCTCCTATTATGCAGGTCTTATTTAGGTATTGTCAGCCACTATGAGATCATGAATACCTTGGCCACTTTGTATCTGGAAGGCAGTATTGTAAGTAGTCCTCCCCTTTATTTCAGCCACCTCTTCCTCAATGTCCTTGAGCATTTGAGGGTGTGATAGTGATAGTTCCTTTAGTGCTGAACACTCCACTGTCACTTCTCCAAACTTTGGTGAATTTTTAGGCATCCCAGTGGTTATATCTATCTGAAAAAGAAGCTTCTTTAACCCAAAGTGAGAGTAGCATTAATACATTGTCATAAACATAAGCATTTAGAGGGCAGTTTGGTTGGCACAATGCATTCATTTAGCCAAACAACATGTGCAGTTTTCCCCTAGGGCTTATAACCTCCCAAACCAATAGGCTTTTGACTAGGTGTTCAGTACTAGGCAGAAATTCTCTCCCATGGAGCAGGCCTCAAGTCCAGTCAGAGAGTAGTTGGTTTCCTCCATAACCATCATGCCACCATTGCCCAAGTTGGTATATTTGTTCTGCTTGGCCATCCATAAGGCAACTATTACTTATCTTCCTCAGCAGGCTGCATAGATCTTTCTAGTACCTTTACAGCTAGTCAACATGGAGGAAGCTTCCAGCTCAGCCCCAGCTTGATTTCTCAGTGACAGGCAGCCCAAACATGTGGAGTCTTCAGCAATAGGGTTTTACCATCTAGTTGTCCTGGGATACCAGGAACTTTGGCAAAGGCCTGTATTGTTTTGTGGATCATTAGGGACCACTCTGGCCAACACTCACTGGAAGATATTGCACCACTGACATGGAAATTTTTCTAATAAGAATATATGGCTTCTGGGTATAACATTATCTACCTCTATAAGATACTTTGTCCAAACTCTCTTTTTTAATATATATTTGTTAATGAAGATGTAGGTTCCATATTGTGTATTCATTTAACTTAAATTTGAGTAACCTTCCTCATATGCCCTCCTCTCCACCATCCCCTCATTTTAGTACATTTGCCCCAGAAATCTGGTCCTCTACTTATATATTAACTTTACACTCCCCTTAAAAACTCCTCCATTTCTGAAAAGTTGTGGCCTCTTTTAGTACTGTGGCACTGTTCATATTGTATTTGATCTAAGGAGCTAATCAGAATTATCACTCTGTATTCACCAAACCTAGCTCTCCCTCTTCTGTTCTACTTTAAATGTTTTTTTTTTTTTTAATATTTTATTTATTTATTTGACAAAGAAAGAGAGAGAGAGAATGAGAATGGGCATGCCAGGGCCTCCAGCCACTGCAAACGAACTCCAAACACATGCGCCCACTTGTGCATCTGGCGAATGTGGATCCTGGGAAATTGAACCTGGGTCCTTTGGCTTTGCAGGCAAGGGCCTTAATGACTAAGCCATTACTACAGCCCTCATTTAGCAATATTTTTAAATTTTTAATATTTTTATTGACAACTTCTATACTTACAGATAATAAACCATAATATTTCCCTCCCCACCCCCATTCTGCTTCAGAACTTTACTCTCCATCATATCCCCTCCCTCTCTCCATTAGTCTCTCTTTTAATTTGATGTCATCATCTTTTTCTCCTATTATGAGCGTCTTGTAAAGATATCTCTAGGCACTGTGAGGTCATGGATATCGAGGCCAATTTCTGTATGGGCAGTTGCATTGTAAGGAGTCGTATCCCTCCTTTGGCTCTTACTTTCTTTCTGCCCCCTCTTCTGCAATGTGCTCTGAGCCTTGGACGGTGTGACAGAGATGTTTCAGTGCTGGGCACTCCTCCTTCCCTTCTCAGCACTATGTTGCCTTTTGGGTCATCCTGGTAGTCATCTCCATCTGAAAAGAGAAGCTTCTCTAACCAGAAGTAAGAGTAGCATTAATATGTGAATAGGAACATTAAGTGTAGTGCTTTCAGGACAGTTTGGTGGGAATAATATATACATTTAGACAGACAAGACTAGGCTTTACACCCCTAAGGCTCATGACCTCATCTGCCATACACTTTTGATTAGTTCTTTTCAGTACCAGGCATGTATTCCCTCCCACAGAGTGGGCCTTCAGTCCAATTAGGGAGCAGTTGGATTCCCTAAGAGCAGACATGCCACTATTGTACCCATTTGGTCATTTGGCCTGTCTGGCCAAACTTGAGGTTTCCAGTGTCCACTGTTTTCACGGCTGATGATTTCTATCTCCCATATGGCTGCATGCAGTGCAGATTTTTCCAGCTTTCAATTGGCTGGTCTATAGGGAGAAGGTTTTCTGTTCAGCACCAGCTTGCTTTCTCAGTGACCTTGCCTCTCAAGCAAGGGATGTCTTCAGCAATAGGGTCTTACCATCTGTTTCTCAAGGGAAACCAAGGGCCTTGGCAATAGCCTTTAATGTTTTGGAGGCTACAGGGACCTCCCTGGCCAATAACTCACTGGAAGGGATCCCATACCAGGCAATGAAAATTTTCTAGTAAAAAATCTATAGCTTCTGGATATGCCATTATTCAAAAAGAAGTAGGTTTACATAAGTCTTATTCA
Source organism: Orientallactaga sibirica (assembly GCA_036365145.1). Classification (NCBI taxonomy): domain Eukaryota; kingdom Metazoa; phylum Chordata; class Mammalia; order Rodentia; family Dipodidae; genus Orientallactaga; species Orientallactaga sibirica. Next base: position 18,429,839 of record JAEOAD010000029.1, on the reverse strand, counting down.
GAATATCTTGAATTTTGATTGACCCTCCCCCTGCCCTTCTTTTACATATTCTCTTCCCCTGGCCTACCTTAGGACTTTCCCCTGACTATACTCTGTTCTTCTATTTCATATATATGATACCACCCCCTTAAGTCCTTCCCTCTCCACCCTCCCTTATAAGACTTTGCTAGCTTACTGGCCTCTGGTACCAATTTTTGGTTCCACCTCATGCACAAGTCTATACATTTATAAATAGGATCCACATATGAGAGAGAACATGTGATGCTTGGCTTTCTGATCCAGGCTTACCTCACTTAGTATAATCATTTCCAGATCCCTCCATTTCCCAGAAAATTTCATAACTTCATTTTCTTTACCACTGAATAGAACTCCATTGTGTAAATGTACCACATTTTATTATCTATTCATCTGTGTAGGGACATCTAGGCTGTTTCCATTTCCTAGCTATTGTGAATACAGCAGCAATAAGCATGGCTGTGCAAGTATCTCTGAGGTAGCGAGAAGAGTCCTTTGGATATATGCCTAGGAGTGCTATAGCTGGATCATATGGTAAATCTATTTTTAGTTGTCTCAAGAACCTCCACACTGATTTCCACAATTGCTGGACCAGATTACATTCCCACCAACAGTGTAGAAATATTCCTCTTTTTCTGCATCCTCGCCAACACTTATTGTCATTTGTTTTCTTGATAGTAGCCATTCTGAAAGAAGTGAGATGGAATCTCAAAGTAGTTTTAATATGCATTTCCTTGATGGGTAAGGATGTAGAACACTTTTTAAAATGTTTATATGCCTTCTGTATTTCTTCTTCTGAGAACTCTCTATTTAGTTCCAAAACCCATTTTTAACTGGGTTGTTTGATGTCTTATTGTTCTGTTTATGAGTTCTTTATATATTCTGGATATTAATCCCTGTCAGATGTATAACTAGCAAAGATTTTCTCCCATTATGTAGGTTGTCTCTTTGCTCTATTCACAGTGTCCCTTGCTCTACAACAGCTTTGTAATTTCATGAGATCCCAGTTCTTGATTAACAGTTTTATTTCCTGAGTAATTGGGGATATATTCAGAACATCATCACCTAAGTCAATATATTCAAGGGTTTCTTCTACCTTTTCCTCCAGCAGTTTAAGAGTTTAAGGTCTGATATTAAGGTCCCTGATTCACTTGAACTTGATTTTTGTGCATGGAGAGAGACAAGGATCTATTTTCATCCTTCTACACATAGATATCAAGTTTTCATAATACCACTTGTTGAAGAGGCTATCTTTTCACCAGTAAATATTTTTGGCATTTTTGTCAAAAATCAGATGGCTGAGATCTGCCTGGATTAATATTTGGGCCTTCTATTCTGTTCCACTGATCTATATGCCTGTGCTTGTGCCAGTACCATGCTGTTTTTGTTACTATGGGTTTGTAATATAACTTAAAATCGGGTATGGTGATACCACCAGTCTGATTTTTTTTTTTTTTTTTGCCCAAGATTGTTTTGGCTATTCGAGGTTTCTTATGCTTCTAGATGAATTTTAGGATTGTTTTCTCTATTTCTGAAAAATTCCATTGGAATTTTAATGGGGATTGAATTAAATGTGTAGATTGCTTTCTGTAAGATTGACATTTTCACAATATTAATTCTTTCCAATCTGAGAACATGAGATGTCTTTCCAATTTCTTGTGTTTTCTGCAATTTCTTGCTTGAGTGTTTTATAGTTCTTATTGTAGAGATCCTTCACTTCCTTGGTTAAGTTTATTCCAAGGTACCTTATTATTATTTTTTTTTTGAGGCAATTGTGAATGGGAGAGTTCCCTGATTTCATCTTTTGCATGTTTGTTGTTAGTATATAGAAAAGCTACTGATTTCTGTGTGTTTAGTTTTTATCCTACTACATTGCTAAAAGTGTTTATCAGCTTTATCAGTTTGCTGGTAGTCTTTAGGGTGTTTTTTGTATAGAATCATATCATCTGCAAATAATGATAATTTGATCTATTCCCTTCCAATCTGTATTCCTTTTACAAGTGTCTCTTGCCTTGTTGCTATAGATAAGATTTCCAGTACTATATTAAATAAAAGTGGGGAAAGTGGACACTCTTGTCTTGTTCCTGAATTTAGTGGAAATGCTTCAAGTTTTTCCCCATTTGGTATTATGTTGGCTGTAGTTTTGTCATAAATAGCTTTTAATATGTTGAGATATGTTCCTTCTATTTCTAGTTTCTGTAATACTTTTACCATGAAGGAGTGTTGGATTTTGTCAAATGCCTTTTCTGCATCTATTGAGATGATCATGTGATTTTTGTCATTCAGACCATTTATATTACATTTATCAATTTGTGTATGTTGAACCATCCCTGCATCTCTGGGATGAAGCCTACCTGGTCATAATGAATAATCTTTCTGATATATTCTTATATTCTCTTTGCCAATATTTTGTTAAGGATTTTTACATCTATGTTTATGAGGAAGAGTGGTCTGTATTTTTTTTTTCTTTGTTCTGTCTTTGTCTAGTTTTGGTATCTGAGTTGATGCTGGCTTCATAGAAGGAGTTTGGTAGAATCCCTCCCTATTCTATTTTATTGAAAAGTTTGAGAAGCAGTGGTGTTAGTTTTTCATGAATGTCGGGTAAAATTCACCAGTGAATCCATCTGGGCCTGGATTTTTTTTTAATTGGGTGACTTTTTATAAATGTTTGGATCTCTGTAACTTGTTATATGTTTATTTAAATGGTTTATCTCATCTTGACTTAATTTTGGTAGGTCATATAAATCAAGGAAATCATCCATTTCTTTCAGATTTTCAAAGAGACATATATATTCTTAAAGTATGTCCACATGATTTTCTGAATTTCTATGGTATCCATTGTAATGGTGCCTTTTTCCTCTCTAATTTTATTAATTCTTATCTCTTCTCTCTTCTGGTAAGATTTGCTAAGGGTTTATCAATCTTGAAAGAACCAAGTCTTTGTTTCATTGATTCTTTGGATTGTTTTTTGGTTTCTATTTCATTAATTTCTGCCATAATCTTTATTATTTCTTCCAGTCTACTGATTTTGGGTTTGCCTTGTTCTCTTTCCAAGGCCTTAAGGTGAAGCATTAAATTGTTTACTTGTGAACTCTCTAATTTCTTAATATAGGCACTTAGAGCTATAAATTTCCCTCTTAGGACTGCCTTCATTGTGTTCCAAATGTTTTTGTATGTTCTGTTCCCATTATCATTTTATTTATGAATTTATTGACTTCATTTTTAATTTCATCGATGACCCATTCATTATTCAATAGTATTCTGTTTAGTCTCCATGAATTTGTGTATGCTCTGTACTTTTTCTTGTTGCTGATTTGTAGCTTAATCCCGTTGTGGTCAGATAGAGTACAAGGGATTATTACAATTTTCCTGTATTTGTTAAGATTTGATTTGTATCTTAATATATGTTCTATTTTAGAGAATGTTCCCTGTGCAGATGAGAAAAATGTATATTCTGCAGCATTTTCATGGAATGTTCTGTATATATCTGTTAGGTCCATTTGTTCCATGACATCATTTAATCCAGATATCTCTGTGTTTATTTTTTGCTGGGATGACCTGGAAAATGATGAGAGTGGAATATTGAAGTCACCCACTACAATTGTGTTTGATGTTATTTTTGACCTTTAAGTCTAATAGTGTTTATTTGATGAAATTGAGAGCCCCCTTGTTAGGTGCATATATCTTTCGGATAGTAATATCCTCTTGTTGGAGTGTTCCTTTAATCAGTATAAAATGACCTTCTTTATCTTTCCTCACTAATGTTGGTTTGAAGTCTATCCTGTCAGACATTAGGATAGTAACCCCTGCTTGTTTCCTAGGCCCATTTGCTTGAACTACTGTTTTCCATCCTTTTACCCTAAGAACGTTTCTATCTTTTATAGAGAGATGAGTTTCCTGGAGGCAACAGATGGCAGGATCCTCATTTTAATCCAGTTTGCAAGCCTATGTTTTTTGGTTGGGGCTTTGAGGCCATTGATATTAAGAGTTATTATTGAAAGATATGCATTTATCCTCACCATTCTTCTTGTTTTTAGTGTTTCCTGTTTTCCCTTTACTCACTTGTTTTAACTGTTATTTGAGTATGGGTTATTGTTTCCTATTTCCTCCTGTGTGTGTTTTGCTTTCTCTTCATCATGAAAGATTCCTTCAAGTATTTGCTGTAGAGCTGGTTTAGTTGCCATAAATTCCTATAGCCTCCATCAATTTGGATAGATAGCTTTGCAGGATAAAGTAATCTTAGTTGACAATTTTTAATCTTTCGGAACTTTAAAAGCCCTTCTGGCTTTTAAAGTTTGTGTTGAGTAATCTGCTGTGATCCTGATAGGCTTGCCTTTGAAGGTCACTTGCTTTTCCTCTCTGTTTTTAATATATTTTCTTTGGTTTGCGTGTTTAGTAGTTAATTATAGTAGTTTAATTATAACATGGTGAGGAGAGGTTCTTTCTAGGTTTTGTCTGTTTGATGTTCTAAAAGCTTCTTGTATCTGCATTGGCATTTCTTTCCCAATTGGGGGAAAATTTTCTTCTATGATTTTTTTGAAAACATCTACTAAGCCTTAGGATTGAAATTCTTCTCCTTCTACTATACCCTGAATTCTTATGTTTGATCTTTTCATAGTGTCCCAGACATCTTGGAATTCCAATTCATACCTTTCTTTTAGCTTATCTTTCTCTTTGTTAGACTGTATTAGGTCTGCTACCTGGTCTTCTAGTTTATATTTTCTCTTTCATCCATTCTACTGGTGAGATGTTCTACGAGTTTTTTTTTTTTTTTTTTTTTTTTTTTTTTTTTTTTTAATTTCACTGACTGTGTTCTTCAGAGCTAGGATTTGAGCCTGGTTTTTCTTCAGTATTTCTATTTCCTTACTCATGTCCTGTAATGACCTCTTTATTTCATTAAACTTGTTTTTTGTGCTCTCTTTCAGGAGTTTCTTTTCTTCTTGAATCCTTTCATTTCTTCTTTCATTTCTTTGAGCACAGATAGAATCATTCTTTTGAAATATTTGTCAGGTATTTAATCTAAAAGTCTTATTGGTGATTATTTCTGATGGATTCATAATTTTTGGTGGGATTGCATTGTCTTTATTCTTTGTGTTTCTTGTAGCAACTTTTGCATCTTGAATTGATTTGATGCTTGGGTTTTCTACTTATCTGCAATGTTCTTAGATGTGGTGATCCACCTTTATATACTTGCAGGATATGAGTTTAAGGTTCCAAGTGTAGCTCTTATACCCCAATCCAACCTCAGAAATAATCCTAGGTATTGAGTTTGCTTGCTAAGCAAATATTCTAATGGACTGGGTGGAACAATATACTGGCAAATTCTAAACTTCAACTGAGTAATATACACATTCAATACAAATCAGCACAAAGTATACAAGTGTGGTGATTAAAACAGTCTTATAAGGCCAAAAGTCCCTAAGGGTGTGTGTTGCTCTTCACCTTTAATCCTGTCAGGTAGAGAATTCTGTTCTGAATTGGGTTCCAGGTCACCTGGATCTAGATCAGACCCTGCCCCCAATAATGACAGAAGCAAAAACAAAGGCCATATAAATCTGTAAGCATTAAAGGCAGCAATATTCAACCCCCCCAAGTACAGCTTACTTGAAAATGGTAAAGCCAACCAAAAATATGTAACACACTGACATAGAAAGAAAGATGAGCATTTCCATTGAAGGCCTATGTACCTGTCTTTTTTTTTTTTTTTTTTTTTTTTTTTTTTTTTTTTTTGTCAGTCGGCCTTGTTATCTTTTGGTGTGGCTTCCAATGTCACTAATGCTGAGTGCCCACCTTGATCCCTCCGTGATGTGCTGTGGAATTGTAGGTCTATTCAGCTATGCTGGATGTACTGTCTCTGGGGGCTGAATGCCAGATTTGTGGTTCTGATGGTTGGGTGATGGGAGAGTTCAGGAAGTCTGGAGTTGCTCACACTGTTCCCCTGAATCTCTTTCAGTAGCTCCTTAGTTTATCTCAGCTGACTTTTCTTTAGATTTATGGAGTCTGCAAGGAATCTGATGAGGTTGGAAAGTCCCCTTGTTTGGTCTCTGCTGCTGCTGCTTGGCATGCCTGGTGGGTGGTGCTGGGTGCACAGATTGCACCAATGGGGCCTCTGCAGATTGGGGCCACAAGCTCCTCAGTGGGATTCTGGTCATTTTCCTCCTTTCTGGTGGATTTTGGTCTCTCTTGCTTCTCTGATGTGTCTAAGAAAAACCTATACTCCTGCACTTGTCAGAAGGAGAGTGCATTTTGCTATGGTTTTGCTTAAATCCCTCCCTGGGCTGGTTTGGGGTGGCTCCTATGCCTCCATCTTACTTACCCAGAAGTCCTCTTAAATGTTGTTGATATGGGAATATTTACTCATTTTTAATGATCAGAATTTCCATTTCTTGTTCTGGAATGTTATTTTATAACATTGTAAGATATTTAGATAATATAATATTATTAAAACAAAAAGTATAAACTACTTTTAATTTTTGAAGGCCCATCAATGATATAAAAACAAAAGAATAATATAAGAAGATTCATTGAAATATAAACTTTATCATCCCCATACATTTATTTTTTCACATGCACTGAAATATAAGCATTGTCATCCACATATATTTATTTTTTCAAATGCACTGAATAATTAATATAGGCACAGCAATATACCAAACAATAAAATTCCAATTCTCATGTTATTGCAGAAGGTGGAAGACATAGTAACCCATCAAAGAATAAGTGCATTGGAGTCTATGATCAGAGATGATTTTGTCCATATGAATGGAGACCATCAATCTAAGTTTTAATCCCTGTACATTACTGTCTCCTCATCTAACCAATAGTCATTCTTTCTTTGGCTATTAACTTAGCTCACTGGGTCTAATTTCCAGTGGTAATGCACTTTGAGGTTATGTCTGCAGTAATGTAAGAACCTGTTCTCTAAGAATGTGAATTATAACATAGTATGAGTTTTCTTGTGTCCATAGGCTCATGCAAGATGGAAGGTGGGGATAACAAAGGGAGACTATAAAGGCAAATTGGACAAATTTGCTTTCAACTACTTGCAAGAGGCAGTAGGCACCACATTCATACTAATTCCAATTAAAGTGTCTTTCACAAGAAAAAAGGTGAAGATGTTTTTTAAAGCACAAAAATTGAGTTGTATATAGTATTTATGTCAGCCATGGTTTGATAGCTGTAGTTAGAAATTCTTAACTCTAGTAGATCTGAACACTTTTCTCTTGGTCTCTCTCAAAGGGTGCATTGCACAACATTTGAGAAGAAAATTTTCAGCTTCTCCATAAGTGTTATTTCATTTTCTGAACACTTCAAAGCACATGAAGATATGACAACCAGCAGTGAATCACTTTGAAATGTGCATTACAAGGATATTGCTTCCACTTCATAGAGATGTGCCATTTTAGACACTGCAGATGCAGAACTTGAGCCCAAATAAGACACAATTATGGAAGACAGGAAATGAAGGAAATCTCTGCTCTTGAACTTTGAAGAGCTTTCCTAATTTACTGTAATTTTGGACTTAAAGTGCCCCAAATGACATGCTCAAAAAAATCACATGACTACTTACCATTAGATCACTTAATGTTAAAGAGAAATACACAGAAGATAATTCTAATTTTAAAATGGTAGTAAATGGATAGGCAAAGACATGATTCTTGGGGCTTAGTAGATAGCTTAGCAGATATAGGGATTTGTTTGCAAAGTTGCCAACCTTGGTTCAATTCCCTATAACTCACATAAAAGGGAATGCAAAAAAATATCTTTGAAGTTCATGGGTCAGCTAAATGGATGTTAATTTGCAATCTGACCATTCATTTCCAGGGGCAAGAAAGCTCTCTCAAAAAAAGTGGAGCACAGAACCCTCAAATTCTCAAATTTGTTTCTCAGTCTCAGACATAGGCCATGGGGAATGTGCTCATCACACACACACACACACACACACACACACACACACACACAAATTTACACATATATTTATTATATATAAATATTATACATATATAAATATTCTTTGCAGCTCTACAAATTCAGTGTATCGTTAAGCCTAAGCAAGACTTTTCTAACATTGATAACAGATATTTTATTTTCTCATTATTTACCACTCAGTGACATTTTCCCAATGCAAATTACATCTTCTTGCACATTTTGAAAATAATGTTTGATTTGTCTATTGTTTCCCTAAACTGGACAGATTTTTTTATAATTAATCTCTGTAAATTGGAGTTGCAGATTCCCACCTAACAAACAATAAATGTGATGTTATAATAACTATATAGCTTTCATATAGAGAGATCTTTTTAAAGAGCAAAGCCACCATAGACACCTGGTATATGGCTGGTAGGTATATTGGAGAAAATAAAGGAATGTTTTTTATTATTTACTTTTTAATAGTTATGAACATAGTCTGTAAACAGCATTTGTTGGTATCCAGCTTACCCTCATCCCTGCCCCCTACTTCCAAAGGTAGACTCCTTGTTGGAGATGCAGGTCATCCCCAATTGGATTATGTGTCGTTCATTGTGGGGGGAGCCATTAGTTATGGGGAAGATGCAATGTCTCTGTGTATAATGTCTCAATTTATGGCTCTAACAATATTTCAGCCCATTCTTCCATGAAATTCCCTGAGCAATGTTGGGTTCATTTTAGGTCTACTTCAGTGATGGGCTCTTAGGAGCCTCTGGATCTCTGGTTTGATAGGATTTAGGTGTCCTCAGCGTCTACCTCCTTTACCCTTGTGCTGATATCAGGTTCACCAAGAAAGCAGGACTCTTGCACATTTCCCTAGTTCCTCTATGGATACAGCTGGGGCCCTGGTGAAGTGAAATGGGCTGTTTCTCTCCTCAGGTCCTACTTTCATCTGAAAAAAAAAAAAAAAAAAAAGCAGGTTCTCCAATGGAGAGTAAGTTCAGCACAAGTTCAATGGGATAACCATTGCTAATTTAGAGAGAATTGTACCTCTTGTACCCTAAAATTGGTGGGACCTTGATATTGGAGAGTGAACTCATTATCTGGATAGGATTCTGACTTGTTTCCCAGTTCTAGATATAGGTTCCTTTCCATTGAGTGTATCTGGTAGCCAATTGAAGAGCAGTTGGTTATCTACCATGGCTGTGTGCCACTATTGCACTGTGTGAGCATCACGTCAGGTTGTTTGCTTATGAGTAGCTCAGATCTTGAATTGCTTGGACAGATGTTGGCCACTTTCCCTCAGTAGCTCAACAGCACCTCCTATCACTAGATGGGCTAACTGTCTGGGGACTGACTCTCTTCCAGATTCCAGCCAGGTCTCTGCATGTTCCAAAATAATAGCATATGATGTCTTCAGCAATAGTGTCTTACCATTAACCTCTGGTGGGTAATCAAATGCTCTGACAGAAGTATGTCTTCTTATGGGAAACACTGTAGGTCTCTCTGATCAACAGCTCATTGTGGGTGTTAACCGCAACCTGGTACTGGGAGTTACAGAACAGAGCCAAGGGAAACTAAAGAAGAAAGAGACAGAAAATATAAAGAAAGAAGGAAAGAAAGAAAGAGGAAAGAAAAAGAAAAGAAAAGAAAAGAAAAGAAAAGAAAAGAAAAGAAAAGAAAAGAAAAGAAAAGAAAAGAAAAGAAAAGGAAAAAGAAAGAAACAGAAGAAAATTAAGGTTAGGCTTCATGTTACCCTCTCCAGAGCCCTTCGATACATGTGCTTCTTCCCTCTAAGTTCCTGATAAGGGTTCAACCTTTTAGTCTGTTTTCTGGGATATAGTATTTTATGGTACTGGTTCCTTTTGGGTTCAGTTTTGTGTTTCCCCTACCCACTTTTACCCTCCCCTCAAGCCCTACCCTTCCTATTGTCTGGTTCGCAAGATGCCTATTAGGTATGTCACCATCACAGTTGATACAGGTTAGGAGCCACACATGAGTGAGACCATGTGACGATTATCTTTCTGTGATTGGGTGAGTTCACTGAGTATGATCTGTTCAAAGTTTGTCCATTTTTCTACAAATTTCATTGTCATTTTTTTCTAACTGCTGAGTAGAATTCCATTGTGTAGATATACCACATCTTGGTTATCCATTCATGCAGTGATGGGCATGTGTTTTTCATCTTATCAAAACTCAATGTATAGATGTTCAACACACAATTCAAGAAGTAAAGAAAGTTTATGACTTTGTTATCTTCACATACACCTTTGATAGTGAAACAGAACCTTCAGTGAAATTTATCATTTTCATAAACAAATGAAAGTTGTCTCAATGCTATGAAATACATGTCAGTTCACCAGGAAAGAGGCACCATTACTGTGTAGTTTCCAGTAACACATAGCTCCTAGATATGAAGAGTATTCAGAGAAAATATTTCAAAATGGTATGTTTTGTTTTATTAAATGTTCACCATCAGTAGTCATTAGGGCACACTACTGAATAACAAGTTAAGTAACAGTCTAAATGGCAAATTCTCTATGTTATATGTGCAAATGTGTTTTTTTGTGTATGTATACATATTTGTGGAGGCCACAGAATGATACTCCATTGTCTTCCCTAAGGTATCATCTTTCCACCTTTTTGTAACAGTGTCTCATATTGGCCTGGAACTGGCCAAGTTGGCGATACTGGCTAGCCTTCTTCTAACCCTAAGGATTTGCCTGTCTCCAGCTCCCCAGAGATGAGATTAGAAGTTAACAGCACCACACCTGACATTTTTAACATGGATTCTGGGCACTGACCTATGGTTCTCATGCTTTCAAGACAACAATTTTACTGATTGAAGTATCTCCTAGCCCCAAATTATCCACTTTTATTCCATTATTTTTTTCCAACAATTTCACAAGCATCTCTAAGTCAATCAACATATATTATTTCAAAGAAGTATAACAAGTAAATTAGAGGCAACGACCTCAGGAATTTGACCCTTTCCTTTTGAGACAAAACCTTTTTTGTTCAAGTGTTCAAAACTAATTAGGACTCAGGGGGCCAATACTTACTAACTAAAATGCTCACTGAGCTGAAGTATACATGCTTTCTGGATTATTACTTCACAATGGAAAATAATGTCATTGGGACTGGAAATAGTTGAAGTCTGTGTGATCAGCCCATTATCTTCCCTATAGTCCAACACTATGACAAACCAAATCAAAATCAGAAACCACTTTATTGATTTACTAGCAAGGAGCAGAAATCATCTCAGAAGGGAGAAATACTCTAAAGTCCATTACAGTGGTGTGTTTTCTCCTTGAGAGGGATGTGTACAAGAACTTGAAGGGGGTTTGTACAGTTTAGAAACAAAATAAATGAAGGTCCTGAATCAAAGGTTAATGCACCGTCCCATGATGGTTAGAAGTTGCTCATGCATTTTCCACCAAAAATGGAAATATCTTGCCCCTTAGATACAGATCTTCAAACTTATTTCTACTCTATACACAGGCCTTCTTTTCATTTCAATTCTTTTCTATTCTTTTCTTTTCTTCTTTTTTTTTTTTTTTTATGAAGACAGATATTATGACACTGTGGCTAATGGACAAGGTTTGCTGCTTGGCACTTGAATCAGTGTGATGACCATCTCCCCTGGTGACTTTCCTTTTATATCTGCTCTTTTGCTTGATCAAACCCACCTTCAGAAAAGCAGAAGTTAACTTTAAGTAGTGTAATGCAGTTTGTTTAAAGTACTAAGAAATCTTTCTGGCTTTGTAGTTTCAGACAATCCATTCTCCTACTTCCCAATATGTGCAGCAGTGCAGTTATTAATATTACAAAGCTTAATATTTGTCCTTTTATGTACTTACAAGAATAAATGGTGTCTGTGACCTAAGATTACACATGGGGTGTGCAATGAGGCCTAGATTCAGAACTATCTATTTCTCATGCTAATCCTAAATTCTTGGCTACTTTACTAAATTAGTAATTGGCTTTCCTATGACCTTTTTGCTTAAGATTTTCTAAGTTGTTTCATTCAAAGTTTGCATTTGATAATGATTCAGCCTCTTTGGTATTAAGGAACAAATGTTTCTGTATGGGTACCATGTCACTTCTTAAATTCAGCCAGGCGTGGTGGCACACGCCTTTAATCCCGCCACTCAGGAGGCAGAGGTAGGAGGATCACCATGAGTTCAAGGCTGCCCTGAGACTACAGAGTGAATTCCAGGTCAGCCTGAGCTAGAGTGAGACCCTAACTTAAAAAAACAAACAAAAAAAAGAATTAAAAAAAAAAGAGAGAAAAGGCCACTTCTTAAATTCTTCTAATAACAGACCTGGACACAATTGCATACATGACATCTTATAGGCTTAATTTCTTATTGCCTACTCAACTATTCCAAATGATGTTGATTCATTCAGTTCTAATGACACTATTTTTTTTCAAGGTTATAAATCACCCCTTGTTAGCACATTCAATATTTACTTCCTTAATTTCTTTGAATTTACTCAGAGGAAATTGAAAACAACTTTGTTAAAATAATTTCTAATCTTGAAAGAATATGACTGTGATTTCTTATTGTTCCTTCTCATTCAATTTTGCTGGAATGTTCCTTTTGATTTCAATGGCTAATTTCATAGTCCAACCTCTGTTTTCAGACAGCTCAAACTCTACAAATTCTTCCTCAGTGGGCTCATTCAGTCTCATGAACTTAAACACCATGATGCTCAACACTGTACTTTTAGCTTCATTTTCTCCCCCATTACTCCAGAAATCATGCTCATATCCTACAAGACAACTCTTATTTAAATGCTTTGCATGCTTAATGTAATATAAATGGACTTTTTCACTTGATATCACATCATCACCACCCCCCAGAAACCCAAACCACTGCCATCCACACTACTGTTCCATTAACTTAGAATTTCCAGGAATACCTTTATAGTCCATTCATCACTTTATCAATTCACTTGGCACTTAAAATTTACCCTGAAGCAGTCAACTTCCTGTATTTCTACAATCAGCTTATGTCACCATATGGCTACCGTATTCAAAACATTTCAATTACTCATTGTCTTAAGCATAGGTCATGACCATCTTTTGTAGCAACTTTTTCTGGTTGAAGACATGGCACTCAAATCCAGTTCTCTACCCAGCAACTATGAGACATTTTAAACATATATATGTTGGGGTTTCTGATTTAGCTCAGTTGAGAGAGTACGCACCTGGTACCCACAAAGCCCTGGGTTCAATCTCAAGTGCTACATAAACCAGGCAGGGAGTGGTAATATACACCTGTGATCTCAGAAATCAAGATAGAAACATAAGAATCAGAACTTCAAGGGAGTTCAAAGCCAGATTGTGCTACATAAGACTCTGCTTCATAATAAATTAATTTAAAAATAAAGATAAAGGAGGCCATGGTCTTTTCTTTTTAAGCTTTTCCACACCATTCTGTTCTCACTCTTATCATATCCAGCACCGAATATGAACGTTTTATTCCTTGTTTAATAGAGTTATTCAAGTTAAGATATACTCTAGTTTTCTTCACTACAGTCTAGTTCCCTAAAAAGTTTCCTGGTATATTACTAATGTTTATAAAATATGTCTAAAGGAAGTGAGTAATAAATTAAGTTTAAGTCAATAAAATTAGGGGCATTGAAAGTATCACTGGCTGATTTCTACATTCTGTGAAATCTGTCATGATTATTTGTGCTGCTTTGATTCAATTTGGGAAAGCTCTTGAGCACTCACTCAACCCACTGCAATGTTTTCCTTTCTTACAGGTCTATCCAGCCATTTACAGTTCCAGATTTACTGCTGGAGACTTTCATGACCCATTGGCTTCATCTGCCTCTGAAATGCCTTGAAACAGTGTGTTAATACTCAGTCTACATCAGCATGCCACTCATTTAGCAATTATTTACAGCCTGCCATTTATATACAGATAATATGCAGTGAAATACCCAATGGGATTTTAAGTTTTCCTAGGACAGAAGTCATATGCTATTCTTATCTCTCTGTGTTTCACTTAGTGTTACAAACATAAGCAATATTCTAGACAAAGTAGCTGCTGATGAACCTCATGAGTACTCAGGTGTTCTTGAGCCTAAAAGTATCTCCAATTCATTAAAATTTGTTGGTTAAACTTGAAGGCACCAGAGGATCTCCCTTCCAGTATATATATATTCCATAATGATCATACAGATATGAAAAAAACAAACACTGAACCTTTTTATTATACTCAATGATTTATGAAGTAACTGATTAGACATTCTAGCTTCTCAAAAAGAACACATATTGATAGATGTATAATTACAAATACAGATAAATGAGCCTTCAATTGGAAGGGGGTCAGCTGGAAAGCTTCAATCGAATCTATCAGACAAGGTAAAATTTGCATGTCTATAGATGACAATTAATTTTTAATATAATGAGATTTCTGTAATGCTTAGAATTGTAAAATAACTCATGACAGTGAAAGATGCGATTCAGATAGTCAGATGGATGTCCTCTAGCAATGCAGTGTATATTAATCCATTTTAATGATTGACTAATGAAATTCCTGAGGCAGGGTAACTTGATTAAAATAAGAGGTTTCTTTAGCTCAAAGTCTGGGATATAAAAGTTTATTTCATATATATATATATATATATATGTAATGGGAGAGAAAGAGTCAGAGAGAGAGAGAGAGAAAGAAAGAGAGTATGAGAGTGCCAGGGCCTCCAGCCACTGCAAACGAACTCCAGATGCATGCATCCCCTTGTTCATCTGGCTTACATGGTTTCCTGGAAAGTAGAACCAGGATCCTTTGGCCTTGCAGGCAAACACCTTAACCCCTAAGCCATCTCTCCAGCCCTAAAACTTTATTTCTATGTATGTTAACCAGAAGTTAAATAGTTAATTGAATAAGTATTAAGATAATAAGTGCATCATGAATTATACTGTTTGTGGTAGTTTGAATATATGTCCCCCAATATATTCAGTGTTTTATTACTTTATAGTTTGCATCTGTAATCACCTTGCTAATCACTGGGGGAATTCCATTGTAAAGATATGCAAATGTGCCTAGCAGGAGTAAGTGTGCTGTGTGACCTTTTGGCTGTAGTTTTGCTCTGTGTGCTCTGGTGGCTGGCTGGTTGGTTTCTCTCTCTCTCTGCTTGGCCCTGTGAAGAGCAGGCCACTTCTTCTGCCATTATGTAACTTCCCCTGGATCTGTAAGCTTCAATAAATAATATCCCTTCCTCCATAACTGTGCCTGGTCTGGAAGTTCATCTCAGCGAACCTGAAGCTGTCTGCTACACTGTTTAATAATTAAAATATGCATACCTGTATGCCTTTATTTTTTAAGAACTATTTATTTATTTGAACATAAGTAAAACAACTGCTGTTTAATTTGGTTTGTTGATATTTGCTAGTTTTTATTTTTATATAACTAAATCAATTAATTTCTCTCCTTATGTCTATTTTCCCAAGCAGTATCATATAGTAATTCATTCAATTTTTTTCTTTAGAGTGTGTGTATGTGTGTGTGTGTGTGTGTGTGTCTATAAAGGCTATAAATCTACTTGAAGCATCTTAATCACTTTCCACTATGAGGCAGGGTCTTTCTGGAACTTGGAGCTCACTTGATACAGCTAGATTTGCTATTTTCTTCTCCAGCATTCCTTTTCCCCTCCTCCAAGAACTCCTTGCACTCAGGATTTTCTACCACAACAGCTCATGGTTCTGAACATCTGACCTGGCTGCCATCTTTAGGTGATAACATGGACACAGTTCCCCCTTCAAGCACTTATGATGCAATCATATATAGGTACTATCTGCAATACTGCCATCCCCTACTGCTATTGATCTCAAATCTATGGATGCCACTCTGCCTTCCATGGCCGTCATTATCCACTCTCTGCCTGGATCCACTGGTTTTCTCATGCAGTCAGTTTGAGTTCCAACACCAACTTGTGAATTACATATTGGAGTTGCCACTCAGCCCCAGTATATACAGCAGCATGACACCGGGATCCATGGAAGTAACCCAGCTGCTCAGCAGCCCAACCTCCAAGTTGTAGCACAAGACAGCTGGGATTTACATCCCCAACATGGACATCAGCCACTATCCTTGGTCTACCTTTCACCACCAGACAGACATATGGGAATGGGAATCATCTTTGTGCTTCACATATTGCCACACCTACTACTGTATTCACACAAACCACAGCAATGCTCTGGGGACTGAAGCTCGGTCCAGCCCTGCACTCCCAGCACACTGTCATTGGCAGGTCCTGTTGTACCAGCTAGAGCAGAGAGCTGAGGACATAGATGTGGACTTGGGACATGAAGTTAAGAGAACACAACTTCAGAACAGCAATGAAGGAGGTAACAAGAACCACTCAGTCACCCCTCTTCTCAAGACTCAGTGCCCATGAAGCACAGCTGAAACTCTGACAAAGCTTCAATCAGTGGACAAGAGAGAAAAGGGTGGGGTATCACCTGTGGCCTTCCCTAGCTTGATTGATCCACTACCTACGTGGATTCAAACTTGGGGGCAATTTCTCCAGCCTTTGACATGACAAGATGCTCACTTCCATTTACAGATATTCCTTCTCTTTGCACTATTGCCTCAATATCCCTCTTTTTCCCCAATTCTGCACACAGTTAGGTTATTTTTTTTTAAGGAGGGATTCAGATATGGACCTTTTGTTCTATTTAATGTAAATAAAGAAAATTACCATTTTGATTTTGCCCTATTTCTACTAGCATTGCTTTTGAATTATCATTTTGCCTATATTTTTAACATGATTCTTGGTTGGCTGGTTAGTTGCTTGGTTGATTGGTTGGTTTGTTTGACTGGAGGTGTGTTTTTTAAGAGAAGGTCTCATACTACAGCCCAGAGTTCAGCCACAAAGTTTGGGGAAATCACATGTATGAGTCACCACCATGCTTCTTTGATTTTAAAATGTTAATTTAAAAAGCGTATTTTTCTTTCAAGGCTTTGATGGTTTTAGGAGTCCTGTTTTTCACTGGCTCATAAATAAATGGTAAATCTTTATTATTTTTACATGAGTGAAATATTGGGGGTGGAGGAGTTCAGTGATGTCAAACATAGTACTTGAAATCCACTTCATCCAATCAGCATGTGTGCATTGGTTAATCACCCTGGGAACTGAGACAACATAGTGGGTAAAGCACTCACAGTCCAAGTGTGAGGACCTGAGTGCTGAGCTGTCAAACTTGTATAAACACTGCATATGGCATCATAAGTGTGATCACTACATTGCTGAGGCAAAGACAGGAGGATCTGTTGTGCTTATTGGTAACAAGACACACTCTCCAAATCAGTGACCTCCAGGTTCAGAAAGAGACTGATAAATAAGGTAGAGAGCAACTGAGGATAACATCCAACCTCAATCTCTGGCCTCAGGATGCACGAATACATGTGGGTCCACACATGAACATGTATACACACACATAGGCATAGCACACATATCACTTGCAACAAAAGGAAAATGTCACTTTAGGAATTAATTGGTTGTAGAGGCATACCATCCTCCTTTCATCAGTTCCTAAGCCTCTGTGGGTTGCTCACTTCAGAATAATTTGTTTTGGGTCATGTCTTCTGAGAAGTACTGAGTGACTTTATCTTCCACCATATTTGCATTTACTTGAGTGGCAAATTATGGTATTATCTTATTTCTTATACCTTGGCATGAAAGCATTTTATGCTGATTCACAGAGCACTACCAGTTACTTCATTAGGAAACACAATTTAAAATTTTTGTCTATTACTTATTTAGAATTTATATTTTCTCTACCCTAATCTCATTTTAATGCTCCTGCATATTAATTTACTTATTATAATGTCTCAGTTATAATTAAATTATAATGTACAGATCTCATTTTATTTCTTTTCTGACTTATTTCTCTTTATTATTTCAAGTATCGATATCTCTTGGTTTCATGTTTTATTTTGAGAGCATATGGTACATGGTGTTACTAGAGGAATGCATTATTTTATATATTCATAGTCCATTTCTGTTAGTACTGGTATATCAAAACCACAGCCTTTCACATGCCACATAAACAACTACCATTAAATTACACCAATGACCCCAATAAAGAACTTTTTTTTTTTTTTTTTTTTTGGTTTTTTCGAGGTAGGGTCTCACTCTGGCTCAGGCTGACCTGGAATTCACTATGTAGTCTCAGGGTGGCCTCGAACTCTCGGCGATCCTCCTACCTCTGCCTCCTGAGTGCTGGGATTAAAGGTGTGTGCCACCACGCCCGGCTCCAATAAAGAATTTTTTAAAAGTAAAATATTTCACACTGGAATCTGATAGTGTTGCACTATCAAAATTTTACTAAATATTTTCATGGGCCAAATTTGCTTTCATTATTACTTAGTAGAAATTTATTGACTTTTTCATTTTGCATGGTTTTTCAAACTAGGATAAATTAGATTGTTTGGGATTCTTTCAAACGACATTATTGGGGTGTATACCAACATATTCTGGCAACATTTTATGCTGATGATAACCCATGAAGTCCAAAGGAGTGAGGAGGGAAGGAGAAAGTTACCAAAGAGTTCCTTTTTATTTATTTTTGATTTTCATTTCTCCATATAGTATAAATGTATTTTTCTTTATGGACCTCTTTTTCAAGGTGAGAATATTACATTTACAAGATAAATCCAACCCATCCTCTCAGCCTGATGTTATGATTACTTTCTAAATGCAGCAGAGCATTATCTCCTCAGAAACATCTTTTCAAATGCATTCATTCCAAAAAGCCAAAGCAGTCAAAGGAGATGCTGCACCAACCGGTCTTCATAGGAGATGGTGGACCAGGTGCTGCAGTTATAGTCCCTGTGATTTGCTTCTATCAGATTGTTTACTGATTTCCCTTGAAATGGACATGATCTCTTGGGTCTTCATACAACATAGTTCTGTACATTTTCCACCTAGAATAATGTCTTCTCATTTTATGTTGATGGTTCAGAAATGATGGAGGTTTCCTTGTTTTGAAAATATAGCAATTATGCTTGATTCATGGATAATTAGAGTTAGGCACACATTCTCAATTACACCTGATACTCATGATATATTTGATCTTTCTTCCAATTCAAACAATTCCACCTGAAGTGGACAGGAGTAGTTGTATACATTTTCTTCCTTGGTTTTCATAATTTTATCAAGTTGCTGAACACAGGGTTTAGAGATACATTTGAACAAAGCACAATCAACCCTTCTTATGTATATGTGTTCATAAAAGTCTTGTTCTTGAGATTCTGTAGATGCATACATTATATTTTGTTTTAGAAGCAATCCTTTTCTTAACTTGGTCATAAATTGTTCGCAGGCTCCAACTGCATTTATTTATATTCATGCATATCCTGTTTTTTTGTTTTGTTTTGTTTTGTTTTTTTGCACTAAGACCTATGTCAAATTGCTTGTTTCTATTGGAGAAAGTAAAACAAATGTTTCTCACATTAGTTGTTCCCTATCCATCTGACCCAATTGTCACAGCCTCCACAGAACCAAACTGATTACTAACATGGAGAACACACATGTAACAACTGGTTCCAGGATTCCTGGTGTAACTCAGTGCTTTCCAATTTATGAGTGTAATAACCATGTTTGCAATTTCATATAGCGTGATATTATAAATGTGCATTACAGATATCACCAGCTTACTATTCTGGGATTGTTTTTATGGAAATAGGTTCAGCCCTTTCATTAATTTTATGACAGTTGATGGTATGCTTCTAATAACTCTTTATAAACACAACTTACTAAACTATGTGTGTGTGTGTTTGTGTGTGTCTATGCTTTGAGAATTAAAAAATCCATTATTATTCTAGTGATACCATCTTAACATTTGCTCACTTTTGTTAAGTGCTCTGAGGGACTGTTTTAATTCAGACTACCTACTTAGTAAGGAGATGAGTGAATGGATTGTAGTTGTGAAGAAAACATAATAATCACCTACTGTATTTTTTAATCTACTTTCAGTTCTCTTTAATAGAAATTTTATATTATGATATTACTATTTTGAACTATGTCCTAGTAAGTCAATTCTGCCATGTTATACATCCACTAAAGGGATATAATAATCAAGAAAACCTGATTTTGTCCAAGTAAGTTGAAAGAAAATATTTGAGATAGTGCTTAATTTACTTGTAATAACAAATATCTAAAATGAAAATGAAAGAAATGTGTCACAGTGCAAAAATATATTACTAAGAAGAATGAACTATAGTGTGTTCTCTTCATTGAAAACCACAAACACCATCTCTGTGCTTCAAATTCCATCTGCATCCCAATTAGCATTGTAAAGAACCAACTCTCAATTTTTATACAACCTTTAAGAGAGCATGAAACCCTTTAGTATCTGGTCTAACATGATTATGTTTTATGATTGATGATAAATACCACAACTCTTCTGCCCTAGAGAAGGAAACCAATCTTTCACATGAAAAGTATAAAGTTGGCATATTTGAAACAAGAGAATACCATTTTGCAGCCTGGATTTATTAACACAAATGTGATCGGATCATTAAAGATATCTCCTGCTCAAAGAACATTTTAAGGCTATTTTAAAGAACTTCCCATTTAAAGATGATACTAAACAACGTTTGTCATGGTAATTGTGGGGGCTTGAGTAGTTTACAAGCTTATTTTCATTCTCTAGCTGCAAGTATGACTGGTCCCAGAGCTTTATGGTACCAAGAATGAAAGAATGGAACTAACTCTCACCAATTTACTAGCTATGTGACCCTGGCAGAGTTTCTTCTTATTATCACTTTTTTTTTTTAATTTTTTATTTTAAGAAGGGTCTCATTATAGCTCATGCTGACCTGGACTTCACTCTGTAGTCTCAGGTTGGCCTTGAACTCACAGCAATCCTCTTACTTCTGTCTTCCAAGTTCTGGGACTTAAATGTGTGCACCACCATGCTTGGCCTCCTTTGTGAGGCTAGTATTTGTCATTGAAAAGTGGTATTAGGTGGAAAAATGAAGTACTTCTCACTCTGGTTCCAGCCCTCATGATATGACAAGTTATTTGTTTTATTGTCTATGACCCACTCCACTTGGCACAGTTCTGTGCTTTTGTTTATCTGTATAATAACCATGGATAAAATAATATAATTAATGTATCAAGGAAACCTGTATCAACAACTACACAAACTAAATTTCTAACCTGCTTCCTTATGACATAATTTTCTGTTACATATTTGAAATGGCTAACTACTGAGCCTACTGGACCCATTAACACCGGAGTCTGCCATGCACACTCCTGACATGCACTGTTTTCCTTTGCTGGTCCTCCCGTGGAGAATGTTCTTCCTTTTTCCTTCCTTTCACTTTGAATCCACTAGTTGTTACACTTTTTTTTTTTTTCAGTGGTTGTCAACAGAACGAAAGGCATCACACATATTAGGCAAGCATGCTATTGCTGTAGGGACTTTGAGAACAGAGCTGTTATGGTCTCTGGAGGTGGTAACACAACAGGCTATGATATAGGGCCAACTATGGTCACCAGAGTCACTGCAAGCCAGTACTTCTCAAGTTCTTTGTCTAACATCAAAAAGAAATAAGAAACATGGACACAGAACAACAACAACAACAACAACAACAACAACAAAAACCCAAAAGTGGTTTTAGTAAGGAAGAAATGACAGAACAAATGAGGGGTATGAATGCCTTGTGTGCACATTTCCCCCTCCTCCCTCAGAGCTCAGCTGGGGAGCTGATCACACATTACTTTTCCAATTAGGGGAATGATCACACATGGCAGTCATTTTGTCCTTTATTTTTCTCAAACTCTTTTACACATTTTGAAGGAAACTGATTGAATCATTTTCCCTCTTGTTTCCTTGGGCTACATGAGTGGCTTGTAATTCACCATAGACCCTTGTCCTCACTGCTTTTCTGGAACTAGCTCCTATTTCATCACCTACTGAGCTAGACCAGACCTATCCATTAAGTTCTGTAGTAAACAATGCTTACTTTCTCCTTAAAATTTCTTCTGATGCTCGCTAACATGCATATGCTCAGTATCTCAACTTTTAGATCTAATTGAAGAATTTGGCTTAACCAGAATGCACAGGACACATTGCCATCAATCTTTACTTTTGTGGACAGATTTTCACTTATGTACAGTCTACGTAAACAACAAAATTTACTTCTGTCTATTTGGCCTTTCTATGAAAGAGCATTAGAGTCCCTAAGCATTCAAGAATGTGCTACCTTGTAACAAAATCAGAGTTCAGATAATACACTGATAAATCTGAAAGGTATCACAAGAAAGGAGAGGGAATAGGCTGTGATATGGTAGACTTGGGGTGTGTATGGCCAGTGCTATCTGCTGAACCTTATCAAATTCTGGAGGACTATTTCAGCTTCAGAAACAAGGTTAGCTAGGAAATATTATTTATGTGTGTGATATGCACAAATGTGCATATGCATTTTCATATTTGCATGGTGCATACATGTACAGGTACACACGAAAATGTATATGCACCCATGTAAAGGCCAGAAATCAATGTTGGAGTTTGTAATCAGTCATTCTCTACCTTATTTATTGAGACAAGTTCTTTCTCTCAACCTACAGCTCATCAGTTTGGCTAGACCAGTGAGTCTCAGTTTCCTCCAATCTCTACATCCCAGTGCTTATATCACGGGCAAGTACAACCGTGCCTGGCTTCTTCAAAGTCTTCTATGCAAGGTCATTATCAATAATATAAGAACTATTCAATGAGGAAACAGTTGTGGGTTTTAGAGATTCAAACCCAGATCCTTATGCTTGTGTGGCAAGGACCTTACCCACTGATCCATCTCCCCAAGATCAAGTAGGAAACACTTCCTAAAGACAATATTCCATAGTAGATAATATTAAAGTTACAATGGTGTTATTTTAAAAGTACAGATCCAATCATTTATGAGTTATCATAGTAGACAAGGTTTTCTTTGACAATGCCTGTGATGATTAGTCAGTTTGAGCTGCCCTGTTTGGACAGGGGTCGGTAATGAAGTTGTAGAGATTCTATAGAGTCCACAGTCAGATAGCCAGCACAACATCAGGGACCATTGTATGAAAGCTTCCATGGGGGTAGGGCCTTCTAAGTGCCTATGCTGTATAAAACTCCATTTCACATCTGCAAGGCCACCTTTTCCAACAAGACAAGGAAAGCGGGGAGTACAAAGCCCTGTTACTTTGATCTTTAAATATTGTATCTGTCATTCTATGGAGGTAAAATAGAGTTGTAACTCTAAGAAATGGCAAGACCTCATCTCAAAATAATTAATGATGATAATAACTATCAAGAAAATAAATAATCTCAAAAGTAACCATTTCAAAAATGTAGAGAGGAAAATATAATTCTTCAATTTAAAATTTATCCACAATAAACTGTCCAGTTATTCACAGAAGGTAAAATATCTAAATTGTAGGAATACTGTATTTTTATCCATTGCATATAATAATTTTATTCCACTCGCCTTTTATCTCTTTGATAGATTATATTATATATGCCTAAAAGCACATTTCACTGCAGCCTCTCTTGCTTGAATTCAGCAAGCCATCAATGATTTTGCATAATACTAATTTTTCATCTTTTCCCGAAATCAATTCACATAATAACAATAGTTAGCATTCTTGTTTCCACAATTATTATTCCTTGTATTAATAATAATGATCTTGCATAGCAGTAATTGTGATTTAAGCCATTAAAATATGAAATCATTTAAATTTATGGATGTTTTAAAAATAGACTTATTTATTTGAGAGAGAGAAGGAGGCAAGTAGAGGGAGTGAAAGAGTGTGCATGCCAGGACCTCTAGCCACTGCAGATGAACTCCAGACACATGTACCACCTTGCACATCTGACTTTACGTGGGTACTGGGGAATCAAACCTGTATCCTTCAGCTTTATCAGCAAGTACCTTAACCACTAAGTTATTTCTCCAGCCCAAATTGAATGAATTTATATTGATTTCATTACTAATAGGCATAAACCATACTTCTAGCCTTGCAGACTGGCAAAGAACAATGCAACTTTCTGTCAGACAGGATAAGACATTCTAATTAAATCTATGACTAATTAAGCCTTCTTTATGATAGTCTTTGGCTTAAGGTACAGAAGTCGTGCCTTTATCTAAACTGTCTCTCTCTCCATGAGCTTTCCATTTGTTTCAAGCAATACACATGAATTTAATACATGGAATTCTTCAAACCTCAAGTTTCTGATAAGCACATCAGTGTCACAGCTCATGCTGTAAGATTCACTTCTAGTATGAAGTGAGAAGAATGAGTGACTCATTTTATTTTTCTTTTTGAGACAGCTTTTTCTAAACCTCACTATGTAGCTGATGATGACCTTGAAGATATTTGTTACAGGGTGAAGTCACACAAGCATTCAGAAATTACTAGTCACTGTATGGTCAGGTCTGAGATCTTGGAAAGCAGAAAAGAAAAGAAACTTCCAAAAGCACATATGATTCACCTTACAATCCCTTCTGCCACTGGCTCATGCCATAGACACCATAGGCCTAGAGGTGTCCAGACCAGAGCTGTCCTACATTCGACTGAGAAACTGTGGAATACTTTAGAAGATGCTTGATCCTTGACTTATTTTCTGTTTTTTAAACATTTTAAATGCAAAGTATTTTTCAATTAACTCTCTAATGTTAGAATCTGTGTTAGTATTAAATTCATGATAAATCATCTCATAGTAGTCATATTGCTTGTGAAGAAATGCATATAGAATACTTGGGTATTAGTGGATAACTTATCTTTTCTGATCATGGGCAGCTGCAGTGAATTGATCCTGGCTTCTTGTGTCCCCTGCATATGGATGTGCTGTGTGTGTATTCACATATGGGTGGGCACACATGCACTTGTGTGTGTATACATGTGGAAGCAAGATTGACATAGTGTCTTTTTCAATCACTCTCCACCTTATTGAATCAGAGTCTCATTGGCATCAGACCTCAACAATTGAACTAGAATAAGAAGCACACATTACCCAGGGATCCTCCTTCTCTGCCTTGCCAACCAGGGATTACAGATGTGGACCACCATATGCATTGTAGCTGAGCGTCCAAACTCAGGTCCTTATCCTTGTGCAGCAACTGCTTTACCTACTGACCCATCTCACAGCCCTGGCTTATATTGTGATATAAAAAAGAAGCAGAATTTGGGATACATTTTCTTCTGTAAAACCTACCCCCGATCTTTGACTAGATGACCTTAAATTACAATGATAAAGATATATTTCTTTGGAAGTTTAAGCCTTTTCAGTATTTATATTACTATTATGTCACTATAAAAGACATATTTATCTTAAGATACTAAAACCCAAATAATAAAGGTCTTAGTGTCTAATGATGGAAGAATTTGCACAAAGAGTGAAATACACTGCATCATACTGTAAGCCAAACAATCACACCAATAATAGTAGATGACAATAATAATAGATATACAAAGAGATGGGGAGACCAGACAATCTCCAGTGGTGAATATTTCTAAGTAAGTAGTTGTGTAAATACTTGGCACTCAAGGAAGTAGAAGATAATTTTGTTTCTTAAGTGTGGGCCATGCAGAACTTCTTCCAAAGAGCACAGTGGAGGCTTGGGAGATGGTTCAGTTCTTAAAAGTGCTTGCATGCAAAGCCTGCTGGCCTGCATTCAATTCCAAGCACCCACACAAAACTAGAAGCAAAAACTGAAAAAAAAAAAAAAAAAAATCACAAGGAGCATAATGTGTGTCATACACAGCTCCACACTATGGGTATGAACTTCAAACCAACACCGTTTATGGGAGAAATGGGATTTATTTCAAGTTTACAGATCCAGGGGATATTTAATAATGGTGGAAGAAGCTGGCTCCCTTTCACAGATCCAAGCAGAGAGACACCCCACACACAGCTATTATCACAAGCAAGAAAGCTGAAGCACTCTGCATACCTTTAGGCAGCAAATTGGACACACCCCCAGTGACACATAATAGAGCCAGGTGGTTGGAGACAAGCTTTTCTTGAGAAAAATACCTAAGTCTATGAGATGCAAAGGTGGCTTAGCAGTTAAGGTGCTTTTCTGCAAAGCCAAAGGACCAGAGTTAAATTCCCCAGTACCCATGTAGAACCAAATGCATAAAGTGGCACATGCATAAGCAACACATGCATCCAGTGGCTGGAAAGCATGGCATTCCATTCTCAGTCTCTCTCTCTCTCTCTCTCTCTCTCTCTCTCTCTTTCTCTTTCCCACATAGTTTCCTCTTGCTCTCAAATAAAAAAAAAAAATTAAAAATACTTGAGTTTATTGGGGGACATAATTCAGCTACCACAATGTGAAAAGCAGCTCAAAAAAAAAAAAAAAGTAACTTTAGAGTGGGAAAAATTAACCCTGCCTCAAACAGGTAATCACTATTAATAACATCAGTGATAGCCTGTGGATAATAAGAACCCTTCGTGTATTTCATGAAAATGACACTTTCTGAAAATTTAAAATCTGAAGACAAAAGTACCAGAGAAATTACAATTTAGGAGAAACCACCAAACACTAAAGCAGTATTTGGTGTTCAAAGTCATAATACTATAGATTACATATGGAATGGCCTCAAAGGCTCATATGTTAAAGGCTTGTTCTTTGTGGAGACTCTATTGAGAGGCTGGTCTTCTGGGAGGTGTTTAAGTCTCTGGAGGACAGCAGAATCCTCACCATTCCTTTTTTTCTTGTCAGGCATGAACATCATAATCCACCCTCAGCAGCTTCCATGGCATGTTGCTTCACCATAGGCGCAAAGCAGTGGGGACACAGGACCATGACCTAGAACCTCCCAAACTGCAAACAAAATAAATCTTTCCTCTCGATAAGTTGATTATCTGAGGTAGTGGTTCCAGTAATAATCTGACAAACATAGTCATCCAAAATAAGGAAGGTCAGAGTGCTCCAGCCCAGAGGTATCTGAGACACAAAGAGCAAATATCCTGAGTATTCTGGAGCATTTTAATTCATTTTGAAGGAAAATCCAAAGAATATGAGACGAAACAAGAAAGCAACACATGTTTTGTATGCCCATCTTGGGCACTGGCTGTCACAGGCTTGTTCAGTGATCTGGCTTTCATATTTCTTGAAACAAGGCAAAGTCAGGCAAGCCCAGGGTTGATAAAAGACATCTGATCAGACAACTGCTGAGAGATGGTCCTTGTCTGACAGACACAAGATTATACCACTCATGATGATTTAAGTAAAGAAAAATTGTTCCTATAAACAATTCCCCAGTGGATGGTTTCTTGTGTGCACATTTCTGGATGAAATATGTCAGAATATTCATCCTTTAGTGGATCTAGGTAATATTTTTAGCATAAAAGCATGCCAACATTCTCTAACTCTGTCCTTAGAAAACTTTGCTTTCTGTCTAAAATTTGATGCAAGTGACACCTCAGATTAAACATATCCTCTTCTTCAGTCTAGGCACAAAAAGTCTATGTTCTTCCAAACAACTTCTTTGCAGGAGTCTCCTTGAATAGAAGCAAATGTTGAGGCTGGAGGTGACCAGTCTATTACATGAAGCCAATAATTAGACTGAATTAAGTATCTCTTGTTGATACAGGCTCTTATCAAGCTCATGCTGAGCCTATTAAATCTCATTTCGATCCTAACAAGTATTCTCCATCAATTAAAGCCACAGTTTAACAAGCTGCCATTTTAGACCTTCCTAACAGTCTCTTAAGAATGGAGAATTTACTGCCAGCACCCTTACACCTACCAGCATTTGTTAACCACTGTCTTGTCTCAGAGAGTACTTCATTGGTTGGCAGCCAGGAAAACACTCAATGAACTTTTCATTCTGTCAGTTCTTCTATAGTACCAAGCATATACATAATATAATTAAATGTCAAAGAAGTTTATGTGCTGTTTAAGGGACAAGAATGGAACTTAGATCTAAAACTGGATTAGATATATGAGATGGGAGGAAGCACACATTGTTTCACTCCTCCTTTTAGTACTCCAAGGCTTCCATGAGCTCTGTTTATTATTCAGTTAGATTATATTTTTTCTCAGTGTTTTATGAAGTTCAAACAACTCTATTTATCAAAGGGACTATAAGTTATTTTAATATTTTATTGCCATGAGAAAAATAAGAACAGTATTTGAAATACAATCCTTATGGAGCATATTTAGGGTAAATGAAAGTAAGGAGAATAGGAGATTAACATAAAAAGTAAATGAGTAAACTTATTAGATAATAAAAACAAGATAGAAGGCCAAGAAATAAAGAAATTCAGTATGTGTCTTATCATTTGCATTCTACAACTTTCTCTGTCCCATATTGAATGAATGTTTGACTTCATTCATTGAAAATGTGGATTCTAACTGGATGCTACACTGGCACTCAGAATGCTTAAATGAAAATGGAAGGATTTTGCCTAACCTTTTGCCCAAGCTCCATCATGTTAGCCACTCCATCCTCTACCTACACATTCATATTCTAAAGATGTACATTACAAAAACAAATGCAGGTACATAGACTATAAGGAGAGCCAGGAAGAGATTGTTCTTCCTTTCACGTAGATGCTCTCAGAAAGCTTTAAGGAAAAGAAGATGACATACAAGTCCCTCTGAGTTCAGGAGACTGTGTTTGCTCCCTGTAAATAGGCACCATCAATTTTCTGCCTTCTGCATGTTAGAGCCTTAAACATAGTTTGCTCTCTTCATCTGCTTTTCCCATGTCAAAATATCTGTGAACACCATAGGTGAATACAATGCAAGTTTTATGCTTATTATTGTTTTCTTCAAAAGCACACTCAGGCCTAATTCAGTATAATTTTGTGGTCTCTCTAATGATCTTAAAGCACTCTTTTCATTAGGTGTTTATAATATTATAGGAAAACAATTATTCTTTGGGTTATGTATACATGTGTGCATGAATATACATGTGGAGGTCAAAAGACATTGGTGTTGTTTCTTCAGGCACAGTCTATTTCTTTATTTTTTAGATAGGCCTCAAACAGATCTGGAGCTCACCAATAAGAATATATTGGCTGACCAACTGGCCAGTGAACCCCATGGATCTTCCTGTCTTCTAATACCCATGTACCGGAATTACAGGTGCATGCTTACATGCCTAGAATTTTTTTAAGATTTTATTTTTATTTATTTATTTTAACGAGTGGGGGGGAGGGAGAATGGGAGCACCAGGGTCTGTATTCACTGCAAACAAACTCTAGATGCATGCACCACCTTGTGCATCTGGCTTACCTGGGTATTGGGGAATTGAACCATAGTCCTTTGGCTTTGCAGGCAAGCACCTTAAGTGCTAAGCCATCTCTCCAGCCCATATTTAAAATATTATTTATTTATTTATTTATTTATTTATTTATTTGAGAGCTTATTGCCTAGAATTTTTAAATGGGTTCTGGGAAATCTAACTGAGATCTCATGCTTATAATGCAAGCAATTTACACTCCCCAGTTCAGAAAATTACTCATTTTTTGAATTCTTATGTTTTAATGCATATATATGTGAGTAATGTGTGTATCTGTGTGTGTATGAAGTATGTATGTGTGTGTTGTGCATGCATCTCTGTGTGCGTCATGTGTATGTGTGTGATTTGTATCTGTGTAATGTGTGTATGTGTGTTTAATGTATGGCTGTGTGTAATATGTATGTGTTTATTGTGTGTATGTGTGTGTGTGTTTTATGTATAAAATGAGGGGGGTGTGAGAGTGCCACAGCGAGTATGTTGAGACTGTCCTTACCTCCCACCTTGCCTGAGGCAGGGTCTCTTGTTGGCTGCTACACAAGCCAGGATAGCTGGCAAGCAAGCTTCTAGGAATTCTTCTGTTTCTGACTCCCATCTCATAATAGGAACACTGCATCTGGCATTTTGAGGATTCTGAGAATCCAAACTCTGGTCTTCAAACTTGCACAATAAGCACTTTACATCCTGAGCTATATTTCAAGCCTGGAAATAATGATACTTAAGGATTTTGGCAAAAACATGAATAAGGAAAGCTTATCATTAGGGTAGCTTTATGAATTGTTCATATCAATGATATCATATTCATCTTTATTTACCTTGAAGATATAATCATTAGGGTCTGGAAATAAAGTAATAAAATAGTGTTTCCTTCTCCATTCAGCTTATGCTTTATGAGGATATATAGAAAATAAATGAATCATGAGTATGTTAAATCATAGTATTTGGTGATATATGCTCTGAAGGAAATGTTACACAGACTATAGAAAAGTCACAAATGCTTTTTATAAACAATTTAGTTAAGGAAGGAGTTCTGAAGTGATAGCATTAATAGAGGTACTGAATGAAGTGAGGAAAGATGTGTATTAATGAGCTTCAGGCATGTCTGGGGAGATGCCTTACACCAGAGCACATGAAGCACACTTGCTCTTCAGCAGCAAAGGAGGCATATGCAGAGATTATCAAGGAAGTAACTGGAGTCGGGACCAAGACAGAGCAGATGAGAGGCAAGAACAGAGGTCCATCTCCCACCTTCTTCACTTGGGTTTTTAGTCTTATGGGATCCTTAGAGGTGGAATACATGCCTCAATTGCTACTAGATAGGGAAGGACTGCATGGAAAGCAGAATATTTCTCTCATAGACAACATTGTCTGTTAAAAATGCTTAGGGGGGGGAAGACTGGGATGTGTATGTGTGGTAGTTTGAATATATGGCCCCCAATATATTCAATGTTTTATTAGTTTATAGTTTGCATCTGCAATCTCCTTGCTGGAGGCAATGTCACTGGGGGCTGGTCTTAAGGTGTGGTGATGGTTTGAGATTCCATTGTAAAGATATGCAAAGTGTGTCTAGTGGGAGATCCTGAAGTGTGCTGTGGCTTTTGGGCTGTAGTTTTGCTCCATGTGCCTGGTTGGTTTTTCTCTCTTGCTTGGCCCTGTGGAGAGCAGGCTGCTTCTTCTGCCATTATGGAACTTCCTCTGGATCTGTAAGCTTCAATAAATAATATCCCTTCCTCCATAACTGTGCCTGGTCTGGAAGTTCATCTCAGCGAACCTGAAGCTGTCTGTTACAGTATGATTTATTTTTTTCTTTTATTTTACCCTTTCACACATATATACAATGCTTTTTGATCTCACCCTCAATAACCTTTTTGATCCCCTAAACTCACACTAAAACTCTTCTTCCCTTTAAAACTTTATTGGGAAATTTGATATGTGAACATACTACAAGTTGATTATATCCCCTTTACTTTATACTCTTTTGTCCCCTCTCCCTTGTCCCCATTCCACTGAGGATGCTCCTTAGTGTAAGGAATCGCTGTGGGGTTAGGAATGCACCAGCAAGTTTCTATGGGAAGGAAAATGCTTAACTACCTTCCTACCTTGTAGTTCTTACATTCTCCCCTTTCTGACTTGTCCACAATGTTCACTGAACTGCAGAGGACATTTTAGAAGTTTCCTTTAGTGTGGAGCTCTGATCTCCTATGTTAGTTAGCTTTGAGTGTGATTGTCTCCTACTATTTCCCTAGAAAAGGTGCTCAGGCTAACAGTGAGACCAGCGCTCATATTTAACCCACCAATTACTCTGTAACGCAGCCACCAGGGAAATTCAAAGTACAACTGGTGTGAGATTCCATCTCGTTCTGATTTAGAATGGCTATCATCGAAAATCAAATGCCAACAAGTGCTGATGAGGGTGTGGGGAAAGAGGAACACCATTCACTGTTGATCAGCGTGTCAACTTGTACCAGCCACTCTGAAAATCAGTGTGAAGGTTTCCATAAACTCTAAAATAGATCTACCATTTGACCCTGCTCTGCCACTCCTGGCCATATACTCTTAAGATTCTTCTGCTCTTTTTTTTTTTAACTTTTTATTTTATCTTATTTTTTGGAGAGAGACACAGAGAGAGAGAGAGAGAGAGAGAGAGAGAGAGAGAGAGAGAGAGAGAGAGAGAGAGAGAGGGAGGGAGGAAGACAGAGATGGGCGCGCGAGCAGTGTCTCAGCTGCTGCGAACAAAATCTAGATGTGCGCGCCCCCTTGTGGCCGAGTGCGGCATTGCGCCCTTGCGTCACTTTGCATCTGGCTAAACGTGGGACCTGGAGATTGGACCGCTGGAGATTGGAACCAGTGTTTGTAGGGTTAGGAGGCAGGCGCCTTAACCCCTAAGCCATCTCTCTAGCCCTCTTCTGCTCTTTTAATGCCCATATTTTTATTCCCCCTTTCCTTACTATTTTTTAGATAAAGTTATTAATCTATTCATGTGATTTGATAGTGACTGTGAAAATTCAGAATTCCCTGAAGTGTCTGTAAGGTAAAGGCTGGAGCTGAGGATCATGATAGGGAGACTCTAGGGAAGGACCGGGTGGTGTTGAGACCATAGTCATAGGCCATAGAGATTGCAGTCTGTACTTTAGAAGAAGGCAGACTAGCATTGGTAGCTAGGAAAGTATTATTACAAGGTGGAAAGGTCATAAAATATTCAGTAAGAAAAAATTATATATGCATGTGTGTAAAGTTAGCTCATGATAAAAAGATTCTATTGTTACCATTGGTGGAAGCAATTATAGCTGACACATATTTTCTTTGTCATTTTATTCTCTGTTTTCCAAATTTTTACTATAAACATATGCATTGCATCAGGGGTAAAAATCATTTAAAATAGTTGTGAAGATCATGGAGAAAGATATTTGGGGTAAAATATGGTTTTAAAACCCAGCTGATAGAAAATCACTTGAAGCATCTGACAAACAAAACACAGCTGGTGTAGAGGACAGAGGCATTATGCAATTTGAATTCTTTACTGTCTGTGGAAATGGAAAAGGATGGAGGAAAACATCTCTTTATACTAAAGGAGATTGCCATGTATTTTTCGAGTTGAAAACTCGCAGCAAGTTATATTGTTTGCGAATTTCCTAACAATGTGTTACAGAAAAGGGTATGATCACATTGACATTCCACATCACAGAAGCAGGTAATAGAACATTGTGGAAACATCTGACCTGCATCAATTCTGCAAATTTAGAAATGGACTTCAGGATACTTTTATTTAAATTTCAAGAAAATGAAACTGTGCTAGAATGAAAATAGTATTTTTTCATATTTGAACACACACACACACAACATAGATAGATAGATAGATAGATAAATGTACATAGAAAAAGAGAGAAGAGAAAAACAGAGAAGAAAGGATGATAGTCCCCTAAATGGTGACAGTGTTGATTGCAGATGAAAATTTGAGTGTTTCTTTTTTTTCTAATATTTTATGAATTGTTTCTTTGCTTGCTTTTATTCAAAAATGAATTCCATACATTATTCATGTGATAAAATATTTTGCTGTTTAAAACAATAATGAACTTTATACATAATTTAGTATAGGAATATCTAAGCTAAGAACTAAAAAGATAAAAATAAATCAAAAACTCTGATTTTGATGTGAATATGAAATCAGTTTTTTTTTTAAATTTTCCTTTCTAGATTCGCTTATATACATATTATAGGCATATATAAATATAATACATATATACATAGGTTAAAAACAAGGCTATAACTTATTATATTATGAAGCATATTTATCTACACCTATAAGCATCTCTACTTTTCAGATAATATTTGCATTGACATGTATTTATAAGCCATTTGTAGATATTCATTTATGAAATAAATTCTCAGGTTATTGGCCCTCCCTTTTATTGTAATGTTTATTTTTTCCCAAATATGATATATAAAAATACCAGCCAATTTAATTTCATAGAGGTATAAACATGTCTCTAGATTGATCTTTTCTTTCAAATGGCTTACTTTTCTTTAAATGCCAGAAACACAGTAAGCAGGGATCTCTCTAAATCTGGGGTTAGTAAAGATTGGTCTAAATAATTTGAGAGAGAAAGCATTATACTATTTTCCAAGGTGCTGTTACCAAATGAATTTAATGTGACTGTACCCACCACTAACCTTTCAGACCTCACAGCTCTGTACTATGATGCTCAGGCAGAGTGACAACTACCAAAGGATTTGGGGCTAGTCTGAAGGGAGTTCTTCTTCATCACTCCTTTGTTTTGTTTTACCTCTAAATCATATCTCCTATTCCCAGACCAAAATGTCCACCATTATGAGTTAATGATATGAATGAAGGCTCAGTGTCTTATTAAGTATTCAGAGGCTGAATCTGAATTCTGGTCCAAGCACCAACATAAAATCTGGTGTGATGGTGCACACCAGGATCCCAGCGCTTGAGAGGCAGAGACAAGAGAATCTGTAGGGTTTTCTGTCTAGCTAGTCTAGCTGAATCAGTGAGCTCTAGGTTCAGTGTCTCAAAAAATAACATAGAAAGCAATTGACATCTGATGCCAACCTCTGGCCTCCACATGTGTGTGCACATCCATGCATATGCACCCACACACCATATACACATATATATATGCAAAGTAAAAAGAGTCATCTCCTGGACTGGGTAACATATTACAATATGAATGCAAGAGCAGAGACAAGATTGGATGCATTTTTATATCACTTACAGAGCCTAGTGTTCATTCTGCCATGAGGTAAATCCTCACAATCTTCTACGTGGGTGAATGAATGAGCAGGTGGGTAAGAGGATTAGCTCCTGTGAAGGGAAGACTGGACCAAAGAAGGCTAGACTCATGAGAAGACGACATAGCGTATATCAACTAACTGATGATTAATCCAATTCAACAGACCAATACAGAAGTTCACAACTCTGTTCTGTGAAGGGCCAGGAGTGAGTATTTCAGGCTCTGCATCACACAGTTTTTATTGCAACTCTTTAGCTCAGTCATTTTAATGAAGAAGCACTCATAGACAATGCATAAACCAAAGGATATAAATATGTCCCTATGAAATGCCTTATAATCATCTGGACGTTTAGATTTTAATTTTACTAATATTTTCTATTCTTTATATCTTAATCCTTTAGTTTGAAAAACACCAACTTTACTATAAGCTTATGTAAATACTCACTGTGTCATCTTTTAATACAGTTTTATCTCCCATCTATAAAGCTAGTTTTAAATGTTGAACACTCTTTTATTTCCTTTAATAAAGTTTAATGTGTATTTTATTCTTTTTTTCCAAGTGTCTAATTATTTGCTGACTGAATCCCTTCTCTACTCACTTGAAGAATCTGCCTCATTGAATACCAAGTTCTTTGAACATACATTTGTTTCCAAACTACATTTTGCTTCAAACCATCTTCCTGTTCTCTGAAAATATGACAGTTGTGTTTATTCTAACAGTCAAAGCAGAATAATGAGGCTCCACCATATCAGTTCCTACTCTGGACCTTGTAGCTGCTATCTCATTTTTAAAATGGGATTTTGTGGATCCCATTGAGGACATTGAGATGGGACAATCATACTGCATGGAATATAATGTAGTAGTGAGTATCCCTTTAAGAAATGGACAAAGGGTATTGACAACATGCAGAAGAGAAAGCCGTATATAGTAGAGGTGTCCTGGTGTCAGTATGAGAGAATAAATTCATGTTCCTCCAAGCTCAGAAATGTTGGTTGTTCCTGAGGCTGATGAGGTGAAAACAATGTCCCTTGAAGCATTGTTGCCACACCTAAAGAGAAGCAAGAAATAATGGGGAAAATCTTTATTGATTGTCTACATGAAATAATTTAAAGAAATAAGCTATTGTCTGATGTCAAACTGGCAAAAGATGTAGTAAGGCACACAGGGTCTCAGATAATATCTATTGAAATGTATCAGAGATTTATACCATGTCAAAAACAAACAAATAAACAAACAAACAGGGCTGGAGAGATGATTTAGCGGTTAAGGTACTTGCCTACAAAGCCAAAGGACCCAGGTTCGATTCCCCAAGACCCACATAAACCAACTGCCCACGATGGGGCATGTGTCTGGAGTTCATTTGAAGTGGCTGGATGCCCTAGTGAATCCATTCTCTCTCTCTCTCTCTCTCTCTCTCTCTCTCTTTCTCTTACTCTCTTTCTTTCTCTTAAATAAATAACTAAAAAATAAAATATTAAAAACAAAAATACAACCCCCCAAAACGTAAAATAAAAACCATTTAGCTCATACCAAAACAGCCTTTATTCTACTCATAGAAACAAGGTAGCATATGTGTGTCTGATCAATGGTCACTTTGCTGATTTTAAGGCATTTTCTCACTAGTGGACCTTTGACAAAGAATTGTTTTTTCCTCCTTGAGATTACAGAACAATGACTCTCACGGGAAAGAAAGTACTATGATTCCTTTCCTTTATGAGGCTTGTACCATTTAAAATCTAACCTAGCTCTTCCATAAGGTTTTAAGAACAGCTGTCCAGAGATAATAACATACAAAGAACAAAAAGAATCATGGTAAGCTCTCTACCCTCCTATGAACAGGATTCCATCTAGATTTCTCAGCAAAAAATGATTGGTACCTTGAATAAGGGAATTTTACAAGTTCTGCCTCCTTATTATGCCATTGTCTGCTCCACTGGATCAATAGGCTGCAGATTTGAAAATGGTCCTAATCTGCCTAACTCTAAGTAATTTGGAAAGTGCTGTCTAGCAGGTTTTTCTTCACACAGTGACATAGCAAATACAGAGTCCAGTCTTTCAAATGTATTTAATCAGTGGGAATGATCAAATATTTTAATATAACATGAAGAAAGTTATCTGTATGTCAAAATACATACACACAAATCAAAACAGAGTATGGTTGATATCTGGATGTATCATCGCTTTTTAACCAGTCCTGTTTTAATGCTATTTCTCTAAATTGATATTTCTTAGGTCTGAGAAAATGGCTCAGTCGGTAAAAGCCTTTTCATGCAAAGCCAAGCGGCCTGGGTTCAATTACCAAACCATCCATGTAAGCCAGCCACAAAAAGTGGCATA
The DNA here is from genome assembly GCA_036365145.1 of Orientallactaga sibirica. NCBI lineage: Eukaryota > Metazoa > Chordata > Mammalia > Rodentia > Dipodidae > Orientallactaga > Orientallactaga sibirica. The sequence goes on along the minus strand of JAEOAD010000029.1, from coordinate 18,393,077 downwards.
TGCATCTGATGTTCTTTTGCAGTTGTAAAGAGCACTGGCATGCATGCATGCACACACACACACACACACACACACACACACACACACACACACAATGTGTACACGTGCAAATTAATAAATTTTAAATTGACATTTCTGTATAATACTGCAAAATAGGTGTGTGTATTTTCATCTTTCTTTCTTACTTACTTTTTTTCATCCGTTTTTTTTTTTATCCAATTTTATTTTTGAAAGGGTCTCATGTAGTCCAAGCTCACCTTAAACTTCATAATGGCTATACTAATTTTTACCAACAACCATGTATGAGGGTTCCCTTTCTTCACATCCTATCAAAATTTTTAAATCTTTCATCATTATATCATCTTTTGTTAGATAATAATATTTTGGTTTCAATTAGAATATTTGAGTTTTTGACCATTTTTCATTAACCAGCCACTGGTAAGCTTTCTTTTGGGAAGAAAAAAATATATATATATTCAGATACTTTGCTCACTTTTAAAATTTATTTTATTTAAATTTTTATTTATTTTATTTATTTGAAACAGAGAGAAAGAGAGTCAGAAAAAGAGAGAGAATGGGTGCACCAGTGCCTTCAGCCACTGCAAAGGAAATCCAGATGCATGTGCCACCTTGTGCATGTGGTTTACGTGGGTCCTGACTCCTTTGGCTATGGAAGCAAGTGCCTTAACTGGCAAACAATCTCTACAGCCCACTTTGCTCATTTTTAATCAGATTAATTGTTTTTATGATATGAAATTACTTTACCTTCTTACAAACTCCAACCTCTTACAAATATATGGTCTTTGTAGTGGTTTGATTCAGGTGTCCCCCATAAACTTAGGAGTTCTGAATGCTAGGTTCCCAGCTGATGTATATTTTGGAATTAATGCCTCCTGGAGCCAGTGTTTTATTGGGGGTGAGCTTATGGTTGTTATAGCCAGTTTCCCCTTGCCATTGTTTGGCACATTCTCTTGTTGCTGTTGTCGACCTTATGTTGGCCAGAGGGTGATATCCACCCTCTGCTAATGCCATTGTTTTCCCCTGCCATGATGGAGCTTCCCCTTCAGTCTGTAAGCCAAAATAAACCTTTTTTTCCCACAACCTGATCTTGGTGGGGTGATTTCTGCTAGTAATTTGAACGTGACTGCAACAGTAGTGTGTACTGAGGAGTGGTGTCAATTACTGCTAGACACCTGACTGTGTGGTTTTAGCCTTTTGGAACTGATTTTCAAGAGGAATGTGAAGGATTTGAAACCTTTGACTAAAAGATACCTTGCAGTGCTGTAGATACAGCTTGATGGACTATTCTGGTCAGAGCTGAAAGACCTGAATGCAGTGAGAACTATGGACTGTGAGGTTTTGCTTATAAGGGTGAGAAAGAGCTATAACTGGACTGTTCTAGAAGCATTTTGTGTTGGAGACAAAAATCATCAGCAGTGAAAAAAGTGGACACTGGAAACCTCAAGTCTGGCCAGAAAGGCCCAATGACGGCATGGGTGCAATAGTGGCATGTCTGCTCTTGGGGTACCCAATTGCTCCCTAATTGGACCAAAGGCCCACTCTATGGGAGGGAATACAAAAAAAAAAAAAAAAAAAAAAAGTCTATGGCAGGGGAGATCATGAGCCTTAGGGGTATAAAGCCTGCTCTTGTATGGCTAAATGCATATATTATTCCCACCAAACTGTCCTGAAAGCACTACACTTAATGTTCCTATTCACATATTAATGCTACTCTCACTTCTGGTTAGAGAAGCTTCTCTTTCCAGATGGAGATGACCACTGGGATGACCCAAAAGGCAACATAGTGCTGAGAAAAAGAGATGGAGGAGTGTCCAGCACTGAAACATCTCTAACCCTCCATCATCAAACCCTCCAAGGCTCAGGGTCCATTGCGGGAGAGGGGGCAGAAAGCCAAAGGAGGGATACAACTCCTTACAATGCAACTGTCCATACAGAAATTGGCCTCGATATCCATGACCTCACAGTGCCTACCAATACCTTCACAAGACTCTCATAATAGAAGAAAAAGATGATGACATCAAATTAAAAGAGAGGCTAATGGAGAGAGGGAGGGAATATGATGGAGAGTGGAGTTCTGAAGAGGATTGGGGGAGGGGAGGGAAATATCATGGTTTATTGTCTGTAAGTAGAAGTTCTCAATAAAATAAATAAATAAATAAATAAATAAATAAATAAATAAATAAATAAATAAAATCACAGCTAATCTACAAATATTTTATGGGATATGCAGATTTATTTGTGATTTCTTTTGTAGGCTTAAGGCAATACAGGTACAGCACAGAGGTTAAAGTTTTATTATTCCCATAGTACTTTGCTTCCTAGATTTCAATCTGCTATTCATAAGTGCATATAGACTATCAAAATTTGCCCAATTAGGATGAGCTATAAAACACTTCACTTCACTGTCATCCATTGGCACTTCATCTTCTGGAGTGTCTACTCTGTTCTCTTTCCACTTAGAGACCTCCCAGAAGTTACCCAGACTACAGGGAAAAAAGAATGCTATAAATTAACACCCAGGGATTTCTCTTCCCAAATACAGTACAGCTTCATGATATATACATAATAACCACAAATAAATCCCCAGATCCAATTGAATTTAAAAATAAAAGTAAAATGATTAAGGCTAGAGAACTGGCTTAACAGTTAAGGTGCTTGTCTTCAAAGCCAAATGACCTGAATTTGATTCCCCAGTACCCATGTAAAGCCAAATGCACAAAGTGGCACATGCATCTGGAGTTTGTTTGCAGAAGCTAGTTTCCCTGGTTCACCTATTCTCTCTGTCTCTCTTCTCTCTATCTCTCTATGCTCACAAATAAGTAAATAAAAATATTTTTAAAAAAGTAAAATTTAAAGAAAAAAGTAGTCTGAATTACTTCTTGCTTTTTGTTTTCTAAGAGAGACACATAAAAAATATAGTCCTACCTTAGAATCCAAGGAAATTAGTTCTGGTGCTTGTAGATCAGGGCCTGCAGAGACACAAATATCCAAGGATTATTGAGTCCTAGTCATAAAATTGCACATATTCCACATAAATCCTCCTGTGCACTTTTAATTTTCTTTAAGTCACTTATAGTTATTATAGTTTTTATACTATATTTTCTAGGAAACATGAGAATAATCTACATATTCAGGATAGGCATAGTGTTTTATTTTTTATTTTATTTTCAGGGTAGGGTTTCACTCTAGCACAGGCTGACCTGGAATTCACTGTGTAGTCTCAGGGTGGCCTTGAACTCATGGCAATCCTCCCAAATGCTGGGATTGAAGGCGTGCACCACCACGTCCGGCTCTTGAATTTATTTTTATTAGTCATGGACATACTTAGTATGGAAACAAATGAGGGGATTGTGGGTTCTGCATTATGGGAGGAGCAGTCAGTTACTGGAGAAAGGCAATGCCTCTGGGCATAATGTCCCAAGTTGTATCTTTAACGATCTTTCCACCCCCTCTTCCACAAAATTCTTTGAGCCAAAGAATTGGGTGAGTTTTAAGCATAACTCAGCGATGGGCTCTTTGGAACCTCTGGATCTCTGATTTGGTAGGTGTTGAGTGTCCTCAGTGTCTATCTCCTTTTCCCTTGTGCTGATTATCAGGTTTGCCAAGAAAGCAGTAAGCAGTGCTCATCTTCCCAGTTCTTCTCTGGTTTCAGCTGGAGCCAGGCTGAAGAGGCACAGTTTTCAAAATATATATATTCATCTGCTGATGGTTGAATTCTCAAATGAAGAATCCCCAGATTTGGAGGACTACTAATTTTTAGGTTTTATATTATAAAAGACTCTGCCCCAAGTACTCAAAATAGAAATTATTTGAGAATCCTTGATATCTGCTATTCGTTAGCTGATAGAAGGAAGAGATAAAAAGTAATAGATCCAAATGAAGAATAATAAGACAGTATTTTCTCTAAAATCTGTACAATTCAGCCCTTGAAGGGCTCCTAACCCTAATTTGCCTAAATATTTGAATATGAACTTATAGACACAAGGTCTATTAGAAATCCAAGAATGTATTCAACAATGCTAAAATCTTCACTTTTCTCCAACAAATTGGTGGTATTTTCAGTGTCTAAGGAATCCATGAAAATGTCTACTTTCCCTCAAGATGCAGCAGAAGACATCAAAACTATCCCTCCCACACAAATGAAACAAAAGCTCAAGCAAAAAAGCAAAAAAAAAAAAAAAAAAAAAAAAATCAAGTGGATTTTGAGAGAGGACAAGATGGTAAACGATCAGAGATGAGGACTAAGTAGGGACAGTTGTGTTATTGCACTAGCTTACTGATTTGAGTGTGCTACCATAGGAAGAATCAGTGCATCTATGCTCTCCTCTTTATCTGAAGAGACAATCCAGAATTGCGAGTCATCAGTGATGGGGAGTTAGAGGAAAATATGTCAGTGGAGGGACCTTTGTGAAAAGAGATTTCTGGAGAGCAGAAGAGGGTCTCTGTCAAATATTAAGCAGATGAATGGCATTAGTAAAAACAAAATTGCTACTCATAAGGCTATTTCTTTTTCAGGAGATAAGTTTTTTTCCCTAATAGTTACAGAGATGTGGTTGGATAGGCCACACACACACACACACACACACACACACACACACACAAGTAACTTTGCTAGAATTTAAATTGTGTGTGTGTGTGCATGTGTGTGTGTGTGTGTATGGGCACATGCCATTCTGTGGATCATCTGTGGTTCCTGGAATTAGGAGTTTCAAAAATATTTATGCAATAAAAGTTCATCAGAGTTAAATATTAACATGCTGCTTTGACTTTGCTCCAATTCCCCATTTTTCTGAAGCTTATATTTAATTTAAGCTTTGACTATATTTTTGTAAAATAAGACATAGTTGTTATAGTTACTTGGCTCATTTTAGGCACTTAATCTACATTTTTAAGGAATGGACACACTTATTGGTGTGATACTATATTAATACATTTGACTTTTCGTACCCTGGACTCCCCCCTTGTCCAACTAAGAAACCTCTATTTCTCTAAATATAAACATTTATATTTTAAGTATTCAGTCTGCTTCTAAGTTTGCATGCTTGAGCTCAGGGACTGGAGAGATTGCTTAGTGGTTAAGGTCTTGCCTTCAAAGCCCAAGGACTCAGGTTCATCTCCCCATGATCCATGTAGGCCAGATATGCATGGTGGCTCATGCATCTGGAGTTCAATTACAATAGCTAGAGGCCTTGGCATGACCATTCTTTCCTCTCTCTTTCATAAATAAATAATATTTTTAATTAAAATATCAGATTTCCATTCTGAAATAGAACAATATAATAGAGAAAACTGGAAAGTAATGAAATTTAAATCTGACACATAAACAAGAGTGGATGTTAGAATATTCCAGTTAAGATTTTTTTCCACTTGTATTTATTTTTCTTCAAGAATTCTCTAGGATTTTCAAGTCTATTTCATATGAACAAATAGTTTATTACAATGTTTTGGCTTGATTTCCTACAGTATATGTGGTTGGTGAAATGAATGTGGATAGCTCTGGAACCTGTCTGCTGAGTCTGTGTGGCATGTGGCTCAACATGCTTGATCCTGTCACCAATTCACACCATATCATTTTTCCCTATAAGAACATAATAGATGCTGAAATTTATTCTGAGCTGGTCTCACAGCTCAAAAATGTTTTGTACACAATTCTGCTATATCCTCTGTGCTATTTTCTCTTACTCTTGTGTTTTCCTATAAAAACAGCGGGGCATGATTTATCCCTCTAGAAGCATTTTTGTCAAGCACATGCATATCATTTCATCCTTAAGTATCTGAGTCCATTCTTTCCCTTACATCTTACTTGCATGGTGTTCTTCATTTATATATTTTTTTCACTAAATTCTCTAATAAATCATCTGATAAGTACTCAGGAGACTTGCATTCCAATTTTACAGTCAATAACACTTCCATGGAGTTTCAAATCAGCTAATGAAAGGAGACTTAAGGAATGAAGAAACTATCTTTAAATAGCTGATGCCACCCAGCACCATTGAGATAATCACTGTAAAGGGTGGGAGTATGGGTCTGGAGAGATGACTCAGCAGTTAAAAGCACTTACTTGCAAGGCTGAATGCTTAGGTTTGATTCCCTAGTACCCATGTAGAAGCACAAAGTGGCATATGCACCTGGAGTTCATTTGCAGTGGTAGGAGGTTCTGGCATACACATTCATTCTCTTTCTCTTCCCTCTCTCTGTCTTTCTCTGGTTCTCTCTCTCTCTCTCTCTCTCTCTCTTTCTCTCTCTCTCTCTCCCTCTCTCCTGTGAATATGGATAAACTTTTTTATTTTTATTTATTTTTGAAGAGAGACACGGAGAGAGACAGACAGAGAGAGAGGGGGAGGAAAACAGAGATGGGTGCACCAGCAGTCTCTCAGCTGCTGTGAACGAAATCCAGATGCGCGTGCCACCCTGTGGGCAAGTGCGGCATTGCGCCCTTGTGTCACTTTGCATCTGGCTAAACGTGGGACCTGGAGATTGGAACCAGGTTCTTAGGCTTAGCAGGCAGGCGCCTTAACCACTAAGCCATCTCTCCAGCCCATGGATAAACTTTTAAAAAAGAGTGGGAAGGTTTTCTACCCCATTGAACAGGTGACAATTTCTAACATGTTACTGTGATTGTTCAGAGACAAACTAATAACCCTCATAAATAGAGGTGAACCTCAATGGATCTTCAGAGTAGCAACATAGGAATCCCAAAGGCAAGGCATGGGTGATGTTTACCTTATTAGAATTGGCATTCATGTCTTATATCCAAAACAAAGTTTGGGAATTTAGCCCAACATTTTTGTTTTTTCTTCATTATATCTGAGAAGCAGCTTTTGTGCTTGTAAGAGTAAGATTGAGTATCAGATACAAGGGGAGATTGCTTTCCCTAGTGTGTCGATGAAACTAGTGGAGGAGAAAGAATGAATAAAGAAGAATTTACTTAATTTCAACCATCAGAACTATCCCAGGATATGAAGCCCTCAGTCATGGAGGATAGAACAGAAAAATCAACCCATGTAAAAGTGGGCCACATAAAGACTAGAGATGAAGAATGATTTAGAATCTTGCTAAAGTGAAAGGGTCTCCCTTATCTGCCTACCAGGAAATGCGAGTAAAAACTCAAGATGCCATGCCTTTGTTTTCCATGACATTTATTCCTTCAAAGCTTTGTAAGTATGCTCAAGAGCCTAGAATATGACTCTGCCATACAAACAGCCTCTGTTAGAGTAGAGATGGTTATTGTTGTTTTGTAATGGTTGTGACTTCACATTCATGGAGAAATGAGGACTGGCAGAAATGAGGGAGACTTTAGAAATTAAAATTTTATATTCTAACTAAATGAAAACACACAAAACTTTTCTTATGAAATAATATTTCCAAACCTTAGACATAGTTTCTTTATTTATTTGCAAGTTTCTCTGATAGCCATACAGCATGGCAAAAATCTCCAAAGGAAGACTTGATATCACTTGTCACTTGAGAGATCTTTTGTAGATTATTTCTCTTGCAAGAAGCAAACTATTGTTCTCGAAGGTGGTTGTTGAGCAGGAGACCACTTAGTAACAGAAGTGGAATGGAGTGGAGTTGCTAAAGGTGACTCTCCCTTCGTTGGTTGTTTTTGACTGTGTTGTTTCCTGTTTCACTGCCATTGGTAACATATACTGTGTGAATATAGGAGAGTTTGGGTTTATGTGTTCAATGTATGTGAATGTGTGTTTTCATGGTCATGTGTGTGTGTACATGTTTGTTCCCTATGTGTATGCTCATGTATGTGCATGTGCATAGGTGTGTGTGGAAGCTACAGGTTGATGCTGGGTGTCATTCTCTATTGTTCTCTGCTTTAATTACTGAGACAGAGTCACTTACTTGAGCCAGGAGTTGCCAATTTTGGCTATTCTAACAAGGAAACTTGATGACCCCGTCTTCACCTCCAGAGCCCTGGAATGATAGGCAAATCATCATGTTCATTTCCCTTTTGTGTGGATGCTAGAAACCCAAACTCTGCCCTCACATTTGCGTGGCAAATGTTTTTATCCACTGAGGCATCTCCTCAACCCTCTACAATTTGTTCTAAACTAAACCTTCCTTTACATGCTTCCTTGCAGTTGTTTTGAAATTATCTCTCATTTTTCCATTGGATATCATTAATCTCAGCCATTTCGAAGTGCACAGGGTTAAGTAGGGAACGTTACACTTTGCATCTTTGCTGACTTCCCACTACTGGTAAACGTGACCTTATGTTCAAGCTCATTTTTGTTCTGATTGAGTTAAAGAGAACTTATTCACTCTTTGCCTTTGTCTTGATTCTATGTTTCAAATCATGCTATCTGATTATAGTTATTTATCAGAGAGAGTCAGGGCAAACACTGTGATTGGATAACTCCTTTTCTAATATAACTCTCATGCTGCCCCCTACGTTTATGTAGGACCTTGTACTTAGCTCAATTACATTTTTAATGCATTGTGCTAGAACTATTTGTTTATTTGATTCTCCCACTACACAGAAACTGACCTTCTTCAGTTTAAATCCTGACTGATACCAGGGCACTTAGGGTCAAGAATGCTCTCTCATAGGAATAAAACTGAAGTGCCAACACATACTCAGGTCTCTCTATCCCACAAAAAGAAGTGACTGTTTTCACACCTCTGTTAACAAGCAATATTGTTAAAGTGTTAAAATCATGGACTCATGGAGAGATACGAGAACATGTATTGAATGTTTTACTTTACTCATTCTAGGATGTTATAATTGGTTCAAAGAAGACAGCAAAAAACATCATGTATAGGAAAGAGTCTGGTGAAATGAATTTAAAAGTAGACAAAAACTATCCTTTTTCCACTGAGAATGGAGCAAAGCAAGTCACACTCATTATTTGTAGATAAGAATTCCTTTTCCTACTTGCAAAGCAGTCATCTAGGATCACAGTCAAACATTATGGGAGAATGAGCAAGAACAAAAAGGAGTTTTCCACTCAAGATTTTGGCTTTCCCTATAACTTAATTTTCACTAAATAAGCAATGTTGAATTTAACCAAAACACTTTATTTTGTTATAACTCCATCTTATCTTTCTGCTCCCTGTTTTGAACTTTTACTCTCCATATTTGACTACATATCTAATTATGTAATCTTTTGCAATGACCACAATAGACAAGGGGTTTCCCATGTAATCATCATGAACTCTGGAAATATTTCAAACATTAGAACATAATCAGGGCCAGCCTGCAAAGCAAGCTATGTATATTAGTACAGAGGGAGATAAAAGAGACACATGTAATTATGGTATGGAAATTGTCACTAATTTCAGGCCAAATGTATTTAAAACAAAATCAAATCTTCCTGCAACAATTGTGCTCTTGTGATAGTCAGCTGCCCATTACTGTAATCAACTTAGAAAGAGAAAGGCTTTCTCTGGCATATGAAGTCATATGAAGGCATATGAAGAAAAACTCTCAATAGGTTCTAAATATTAAAGTTCCCCCTACATCTCAGGCAAATCACCATGGGAGACAAACTGCATGGACCTTTAGAGAGATACTTTCTCTTTTTTAATTTTTTATTTTAAAATATTGTATTTATTTATTTAGTTGAAAGAGATGAGAAAGAGACAGATATATAGATATCTATACCTATCATCTCTCTATCACCTATCTATCTATCTATCATCTATCTTCATCATCTATCTATCTATATAGAGATAGAAAGAGAGAGAGAGAGAGAATGGGTGTGCCAAGGCCTCTAGCCCTTGAAAGTGAACTCCAGACACATGCAACCACCTTGTAAATCTGTATGACATGGGTACTGGGGAATTGAACCTGGGTCCTTAGGTTTGTTAGGCAATTGCCTTAACCACTAAGCCATCTCTCCAGCCCCTAGAGGTATACTTTTGATCCAAACCCTCAATTCAGTGGTGTTTTTTAGGAGTCAGTTTTTTTTTTTTTTTTTGACAAAACAGTCATGATTCTCAGATCATTTCTATTTGATGAGTACTCTTTCTCTTTTCTCTCAGAGGCAGATTTTTTTTTTTATTACAACAGATCACAGCTTCCTTTACTGCTTATTGCCCTTTCTTTTCCCTCCACATAATCTTTCCATGGCTGTGTGAAGCAAAGTGTGGATGCTCCTTCCATCACCTGTATACCTCCACTCAGTATGCCTGAACATTTCTGTGTACCTCCTTATAATATGCTTTAGGTTCCCTAAGTCAGCAGGCTAAAGTTGGAAATTGTTCTAAAAAGAAGGAGGAGGAAGAGGAGGAGGAGGAGGTGAAGGCGAAGAAGGAGCACTTTAACTTAAATTTGCCCTAACAATGTTCACTGTTGCCAGCCAATCATAGTGTCAGGAAGGTGCTGACTGGGGTGGATTTGAAATCCATGCTCTCAGCATGAAGAAAACAAACTGCCAAGGAAGCAACAGGACAATCCAGTTTTCTCTACACTCTTTTAACAAACTATTTTTGGTTTGTCAACCAAGAAAATTATGTACTCCTTTGCAGCAACATAATAGACTATTGACACACAATGAATAAATTGAAAGGGGACACTTCAAGGGCCAGGATCAAAGAAGGGAGGAGATTGCCTAAATCTGTTTGCACCTCCCCAGATATTTACAAACGAACATGTCTCTCTGCTGTTTGTTCTTTTAATTGCTCCTCTGTACCCTAAAATGGTAAAAGATAATGGGAAATTGAATCAGAAATCTTACTCAAAGATTTCAAGGACTGCATCATATATGCTTATAATTTTCATTAAATTCAATGATAGCTACTTTTATTTTAGAGTATTATAACAATACAGCCTATGACAGAATTGAAAACATATAGACACTGCTAACCAAAAGTTTGAAACCTCAATGGAACAGACATTAGTCTACCTAGACATCATCGTTCCTGTTTTCTTGATGTTCTTCCATTTGCTAAGGTACTTTTAACCCATGTATTCTCTGAATTCTCACATTAATGATTTAAGAAAAATCTATCATTTAGAAAATATTACTTTTTGTGTGGCTTATTTTTTCACTGGTTCATTTGGGGAAATTAAATTACAAACTTTGTTTATTGTTCCATGAATAGGAAATAATTTGTACCTTTTTTCTCATTCAATGATGGCAAGTTTCCCAGAACAAGTTAAGTTAAGGTAAAATTTAAGATTGCACTTCCCATGATGTTCCTGTAACTGGGGGTTTTGGACTCAGAAACTAATAAAAAGTTAGAGCAGCTGGGAATCTTTCATATCAATACACATTGTTAAGAGAAGGGCAGGTTCATGGCTGAGGATGACTTTTCCCACAAACATTGCTACTCACAGCTCAGTTTGGTCTCATTTGGCTCACAGAAATGACTTCTCTTTCCTCTGGGAGCTATGCAAATGCTACCTGGTTGGAATCTGTCTTTTGGTATCCATCATACGTGAAATAAAAAGCATAAGGTCTTAGAACATTGCTGTTGGCTAAGATATAGATGCTTCTTATAATCAAATAAATTTCACTTTCCAGTAGGTATTACAACTGAATTTTATAAATATAGTACAAAAAAGGTGTTTTTTTTTTTTTTTAGCATCATAACATATACTCAAAATTTATCGTTTTTCTTTAGTTAAATAGAAACTTTGTATGGACAAATAATGTGGTGGTCCCATTCCCCTCTTCCCTATCCCCATTCCACTGAGGACCCTCCTCCGTGGGGTTGCTGATATTCACCATAGGGTTATGGGTTAGGAGTTGTGAGAGAAGCAGCCATCCATTTGGAGGGATGCCGCTGGGTTCTGCTTCCTACCCTATGGTTCTGTGGCTCTTACAATCTTTCTACCCCCCTCTTGCAGTGTTCCCTGAGCCTTGGCAAGTGTGTCTCCATTAGTGTTAAGTCTACATTATGGTTAAGCTCTTAGCAACTTCTGGATTTCTGCTTTGAGTATCCTCAATTTATATAGCTACCAGTGTGATGCACGTTGTCAGGCCTTCTCTTTAGAGTAGCACTATTGCTTAACTCACCAGTGCTTCTGTGGTGTCACCTGGACCCTGGCTGATGTAACAAATATGCTTGCTAGATTTTGGAGAGCAATCCTGAAGAAAGCTAATTAACTACTTTGATTTTCCCAAACAAGATTCATTGGCTTGGACTCCACCTTCATTGGAAGTTCTAGGGAATCACTTAGTAAATATGTTTAAATAGTATAAATCAGTATAAGTTAATTCTCTACTTTTCTAGATATTTCTAATTATTATATTTATCATATTACTCCTTTTACATGTTTATCCTGAAGGGGAAAATTGTCACTCCACCATTTAAAAAACCTGTTTTTTTTTTTATTTTTATTTAATTTATTCTTAATGACAAAAAAATTTATTAAATAAGTACTAAAATAGTTTCCTAATTTTCATAAAAACCCAAAGGATTTGGATTGGCTGAGCAAGTAAGAAAGAGAGAATTCACAATACAAAGAAGAAAAAGAGATGAATTCTACATATGCTAAAATAATAAAATAGTCTTATGAAAGCATTTCTTCAAAATATTCTATGACTCAGATTAAATGCATAAGTTATTTAAAGGATATAAATTATCAAAGTCCACTTAAGAGTAACTTAATAGCTTGAATAATGTTATATCTCTCTTCTTTTTAACATTTCAATTTATTTTATTTTATTTTATTTTATTTTATTTTATTTTATTTTCATTAGTTATGTATATAGTGTATATACAGCCATGATGGTACCATTGTTAGCCTTCTCCCTGTCCTCCCCCCTGGGTAATGTGGGTCTTGCCTTATGGGGGTAGCCATCAGTTATGCAAGAGAGGCAATGACTCTGTGCATAATGACCCAACTCATGGCTCTAACAATCTTTCCTCTCCCTCTTCCATGAATTTCCCTGAGCCATGTTGGGTTCATTTTAGGTCTACTTCAGTGATGAGGTTTTGGGAGTTTCTGTGTCTCTGGATCTGATTTGGTAGGGGTTGAGTGTTCTCTGTGTCTATCTCCTTCACTCCTGTGCTGATACCAGGTTCACCAAGAAAGCAGCACTCTTGCTCATTTCCCTTGTAACTCTATGGCTTCAGCTGTGCTCTAGTAAGGTG